>OY755172.1:19017149-19648636 GCA_963576735.1 Bedellia somnulentella
TGATGCTTCGAAAACTAAAAAATACAGTTAGTTTTCATGTCTTACATTAATAATTTTAAGTCAACGATCAGTTTAGGCTACTGTTCATAACCGTTTTGAAAGTAATTATACAAATATGATGAAAGTATGTATATTGGGACCACTTTATGTTATTATTTTTATGTCCATAAATGCCGCATCTGTAACAATAGTTTTTATTATCAACAAACTCGGTAATATTAATTTTATACACTTCATGTAATCTTTAAACAAGCTACTTATTGGTTCATAATTCGTTGGTCAGAATCACGACTTTATAAAGCTTGCAATATTAAAATGTATAGTATATAAAGTCACAGTCATGATAGTCCAGTGGGTAAGAACACCCGCCCGAAAAACAGAAGGGCGTCGCCGCAGGATTGGAACTCACGCCCTTCTGTAATAATAACATAAAGTGGTCCCAATATACATACTTTCATCATATTTGTATAATTACTTTCAAAACGGTTATGAACAGTAGCCTAAACTGATCGTTGGCTTAAAATTATTAATGTAAGACATGAAAACTAACTGTATTTTTTAGTTTTCGAAGCATCATGTCTAAGAAATAAAATATCAATCAATTAATGGTTTTACAATGAGCCCCACCCTGGTTCAATCTCGATAGCTATGAGACTGTTAATATTCGTTATACTCTCAAATATGAATTAACAAGGCGAATTGCAGGCCTAACTTTTAAATTAAAACCAAAAAAAATGGGAATAAACGGCCTGAGTATATAATTTATTTAATAAAATGGATAAGCTCAAGCTCCTTGGTGAGGAATATGAGCTTTCTGTGACGAAAAGACTTAAACTACTGAAATATATAGCATCAATATGGTATACACTAGCTTTCAAATACCCTGGTTTCATGGACACCACATTATCTAGCACTTTTATCACCATCATCATCAACAATTCCATTAGGTTACGAAGATCTCGGTTTCATAGACATCACATTTGAAAACAACAAGAAGCTATTGGATAATTTAAATCTTTTTCTTCATGAAAACCTCATGTGGGGATTATTACTAATAAACAAAGAATAAATAAAGGAAAGAAAAATTTCGACACAGGCGGGAATCGAAGTCGCGACCTCGGATATACTCCCCCGTCGCGTCGCTCTGCCAATTGAGCTACCGTGTCAATGGCTGCCAGCGCGAAATTTTTCTTTCCTTTATTTATTCTTTATTTATAAGAAGCTATTGGGTTGCGCTATCCAAATACGCCATCTCAAACCAGAAAAGCACCATTAGGAATTTTAATTATGTCAAAATTTTATGATAATGAGAATTAAAAATACATATTCAAACATTTAATTTTCGTAACATTTTCCCGATCCTTATAAAAAGAACAAAGTCGGATTTCCCGAAAATTATATTATGCTAATTTATATTTGAGTAAAAATTAATTATAATTATGCAAATATCTTTTCGTGTTGAGAAATTATATTAATGAGCTTTAATATTTTTTTAATGTATGTTTTTTATACGTTAAGACTTTTAACGATGACGGTGTGAAATAAAACTTAAGGATATAAGATATTTTACTATTGTTATATCAGTGAGTTTCCATCCGATGATGGTTCAAACTCTAAACCCAATCACTCCTGTTATAAGGGTAAATCTCCGAAGGAATGGCAGAGGAACTAACAAATTTCATTCCTTAACACCGTCCGGCCTGTCGCCGCTTTGTACAAATATACAGTCACATGACTAAGTACAACTTAGCCATATATGTTTCCACACGATATTTTCTCACACCATTAACAATCTTGGTAAATTTGGCCACATATAAGACTTTAGGAAAGTCACATAGATTTGAACATGCGCCTCATGTCATTATTCATGGCCCAGCAATTAATTTACAGACATATACATACATATACTCACGGCTATAAATCTCTAGAAGGGGTAGCCAGAGCTAAGGAATTAGAAAATCCTCAGTCACTTTTGGAAAGTTGTGTGGGCAAAAGATCGTAAAATAAAGGTTGTTGGTGATGGGTCTCCAACCGCATCGCCCAAAAATCCCTTAAAAGCCCCAAATACCGTTAGTCGCCTCTTACGTACACCCACCGGAAGAAAATAATAATTTATTTACTTATATTAAATATTCAAAGTAGAAGAATAAATCATTTTTTTTAATGAATAGGCTCCAATTGGAGTGATCAGTCAAAATACTACCTGTGTGAAACTGGAGCGGACCACTTTGTTTTATAAACAGCTCTTACTGTACTGCTGTGTACTGTAGTTCTTAGAGGCAATAATATATTTAAACCATCATGCTTTAGTATTAATTACTTTTTTTCATAATATGTTTGTAAAATGTGGGTTGTCGGTTGATTTGAATATAATAATTACGTTCTGTGAGTCCAATCGTACGGGCACGGGGAAAAAAGCAAACTATAGCTATAAATCCCAGAACGGCTTTGACTTCAGATTTAAAAACTTTTCAGAAATCATTAATATCTACGTCGGCGTCGTAACTGAATATATATTATTTATTATTGACTGTAAAACTTCAGGCAGTCGCGTATTTATTTACTCTTTTTAGTCTATAAATATGAAACGCAAAAACAATCCAGAATGTTACAAACTAAAATTTCCTCATGAAAACTTTCTCAAAATCACTCTGTGCAAGTTTACTTTGCTTATGCAATGTACTTCTTTGTTCCTTATGTTGGTAACTACAGATGCTATTAAAAAGTTCTCACTCCTTTATGTTGGCTACACTGACTTCTTGCCTTCCAGCGGAAGTGCAATTGCTAACATTAATAAATATATAGAGCTCGTATTTGAGGAAAAAAATCTTTTATGTTTTTATTTTTGATGTTGTGTGTCATTCATTTCGTTATTTAACCGTGTGTTCAGTTTTTCTTACCTTACCCTCATCTCACTTCAAATTTTGAAATTAGTACAATACTGTTTTAACTAAACTGTTATCGTTTAATAATTTACTGAATACGAATATTCATTTTCAGAAATTGATTTTATATAATGTTCAATTACATACAATACATACATACATATACTCACGGCTATAAATCCCTAGAAGGGGTAGCCAGAGCTAAGGAATTAAAAATTCCTCAGCCACTTTTGGAAGTTACGTGGGGATAAGATGGTGAAATAAAGGTTCTTGGTGATGGGTCTCCAACCGCATCGCCCAAAATCCCTTTAAAGCCCCTATACCGTTAGTCGCCTTTTACGTACACCCACCGGAAGAAATGGGGTAGTGCTATTCTAAGCCGGCACTACACAGCAGTTATGTTAAATTATATGATGATTACTCTATGAGATATACATACATAATTCTCTCGCCTTTTTTTCAACCAGATAGGTAGATTTTAGATCGCCTGATCACCTGATCACCTGACCTGCCAAATTTTATTTTTCATACTTGGTATGCCTGTTTACAGACGTTATAGATTTGAAGAACAAAGAAGAAATTGAACAGAAATCGAAAATAATACCGTTATTTTGCAGAGCCTAAATTTTACCGGGTAATTATTCTAACCGTCTTAATTTATATTGTCTCAAAATATATACTTGAAGCCATAAACTAAAGATTTATTTTCGTGTCAATTTATAATAACAATTCTATATACATATCAAACGCGTGATCTTAGCTGTACTTCCGGTTTGTTTATACCAGGATGTGCTTTGGAAAACTGAGATACTCATTGTAGACTCCTCAAGAGCCTTTGCCCGACCGAGACAGTAAATTAAGGCAATAATTTGAATGGGTTTGAAGTAGTTCTGAGAGTTACACAAACATTCTTAGAATCTTACATAACTAAATAAGTTATTAAAAAGCGTTTACATAATTAAATATAATATAATACATGTATACATATACTCACGGCTGTAAATCCCTAGAAGGGGTAGCCAGAGCTAAGGAATTACAAATTCTTCAGCCACTTTTGGAAAGTTAAGTGGGGAAAAGGATGGTAAAATAAACGTTGTTGGAGATGGGTATCCAACCGCATCGCCTTAAAATCTCTTAAATGCCCCGAATACCATTTGTCGCCTCTTGCGTACACCCACGGGAAGAAATGGGGTAGTGTAATTCTACGCCTACATTTACAGCAGAATATAATATAATATCAATGCATTATATACGTGCATATATACACTTACGACATTTGCCTCTGTTTCTTAAGTCATTGGAGTATATGCGGTTAATTTATATTGTAGAACAATTCGTGGGTAATTTGAACACCAGGTATTAATACACCAGGTAATTAGTACCACTGCCCCTTTAAAGGATTTACAGTGTCAAGTTAAATATTTTGATCCAAATAGATTTTTCATTTTATTAGTATTCCAAATAAAGGCCTTGTGTAACTAATGTATTAAAATACTATATTTTATTTTCCTATTTTATTGAACTTTGAAACATAAACGAAATGCTGAGTTACAGAAAACAAAATTTCGATGAGCTTGCAGATAACTTTAAAGCTTTTGCTTCAAAGCGCAAAGTCTAGTGACACTTTTGTTAGTGGGAGAAACAATTTAGTACGTTGTTTTAGAACTCTGTAGAAGCGATACACTGAAGCATTTGGGCGACTTTTACAAAATCATGGTGTAATTTATTGAAAGTACGAGTTTGGCAATATAGTACTACTTACATATATACATCCATATACTCACGGCTATAAATCCCTAAAAGGGGTAGCCAAGGCTTTTGGAAGTTGAGTGGGAAAAAGATGGTAGAATAAAGTTTGTTTAAGATGGGTCTCCAACCGCATCGCCTGAAAATCCCTTAAAAAGCCCCAATACCGTTAGTCGCCTCTTACGTACACCCACCGGAGGAAATGGGGTAGTGCTATTCTAAGCCGACACTACACAGCTTACATATATCTATTGTTTAAATTGTTTTGCTTTCTGTTTATGTTGCTAAAGACAGGGCATATTGCTTACATATATATCTTTTCGTCATGAATTCTCATTGGGGTAGGTAGAGACTATCAATCGCTACTTTCTACGATCTTGTTGAACCTCCCTAGATTCATTTAAATTCATCAAGAACTTATTTTTTCTACATTGCATATTTTATGGGAATGTAATGATTGGTGGAGTTTAAACAAAGTAGCAACGGTGTACCAGAAGAAATAAAGAAGAGAAAAATTTCGACACAGGCGGGAATCGAACCCGCGACCTCGGGTATACGCCCCGACGCTCTGCCTTTTTAGTAACGTTTAAGTAGTGTTTGCATTTATTCTTTATTTATTAGTAATAATCCCCACATGAGGTTTTCTTGAACAAAAAGATTTAAATTAGGTGTACCAGAAGTCAATACCTTTAATGCTTTTGGTGCGGCTCCCACAAGGTTTCAGAAGGTTATGGTGAAACATAGGCCCGGCAGATGATGATTTATAAATAACTAAATATATGTAAATGCACATAGTATTCAGAACACTTTAGCCCAAAGCTTAGGGGAATAGTGACTAGTGGTATCATTAGTTAATGGGATATATAATATAACTAGCAACCACTTACAACATAATTAACAAACAAGATGCATTCTAATAAATATTTTCCTCAGTGGGAATCGAACCTCTGGGCCTAGAAGCTATGATTCTAACTGTTGGACAGCGGACGTCGTATTACAGTTACGTTACGACTATATATTATGAACTCCCAAAAAAACCTACGTATGCTTTCAGAAGAGATACAGCGTTATGGCGCTAAGTCACTATCTACCTACCAAGTTGAGCGAAAAATCTGCACGGCTGTATCGTACTTTCTAGACGCAATTTAGGCGATACTTGCCCGTATTATAACTTCGTTTAGGAAAAACTAGATACCTGTCAATGACTCTACACAATTTAATGAAATATGGTATGTATCACTAATAAATAAAGGAGAAAATAATAATTAGTAATAATACCCACATGAGGTTTTCATGAACAAAAAACATTCAAATTATGGTATGTTTTACATACAGACATACATGCATACTCTGTACTGTTTCGTGGGGAAAAGGTGGTGAAATAAAGGTTGTTGTACTACTACGAGGGGCATGCCAATAGAAGTTAGATACTCTTTACTCATTTAATTGCACTGGCAAGCTATACACCATCTTTTAGGCTGGTTTTTTATTGGCATATTTGAATATAGGACACACATGTTTTATTTATTTTTATTTGAAAGGGCATCATTCTTCCGAGAATCTGGCGGGAATTCACTTGCAACAATGGAGCTCAGTCAATGTGATTTTGGCGCTATGATTTATTATGACTTTAAAAAAGGTTTAAAGCCTCAAGAATGTTTTGAACTTTTGGCTTCTACTTTTGGTGAGTCTGCTTGTTGAGCTAGAGTGAGAACTAAGAATTAGATCAGCAGTAATGCAAACCATAATTCACGACCATCTTTCTCTCCGTAAACGTTGTTCGAGATGGGTGCCGCACAAACTTTCCGATGAGCAGAAAGACCGACGGTGGATTGGTGCCTATTCATTATAGATAGATTCAACGGAGGCGAGAAAATAAACGTATATGATATACTGACGGGTCAGGAAACATGGTTATATACTCGTAACTATGATCCCAAATCAAAGCAACAGTCACTGTATTGTGTTTTGAAGACGAGCCAACTCCAAGGAAATGTCGCCGTGCACGAAGCAAACAGAAATTGATTATTCTTTATTTATTAGTAATTACATATGGAACTTTCAAAACATTAAATAATACTGAGAATATACATAAAAAAATGTGCTATTTCATCGAATCACTTTTCAATCATAAAACATTTCATAATACATCGTTATCTAAGTATGGAACAGTTCTTGAAATGACTAAAAGAGTTTTCTATTTCGTAAAGGTGATAACAAAGCTATTGAACTAAACAAGTCAAAATGAGTTTATTATTTAGCTATGAAGTTCTGAAATCTGTCAAAATTGGTTTTTCGTCTGAGTAGCAATCAACTCAGAAGTGTCTATTTGATTTGTCTCGAGTAGATGTTGAATTCTGTAACTTTTATATTTTGTATATATTCTTATAACTTTGTATTGTTATCTACGGGTAAAAGAAGAGGAGGGCACTGAAAGGTTTGAAATTTAGGTAGAATATCTAATGATCTAAATAAATAGTTTGCTGCGTAGTGTCAGCTTAAAATAGCACTACCCCATATCTTCCGGTGGGTGTACGTAAGAGGCGACTAACGGATAGGGGCTTTTAAGGGATTTTTGGGCGATGCGCGTGGAGACTCATCACCAACAACCTTGATTCTACCATCTTTTTCCCACTCAACTTCCAAAAATGGCTGAAGAATTTGTAATTCCTTAGCTCTGGCTACCCCTTCTAGGGATTTATTGCCGTGAGTATATGTATGTATGTATTTAATATCTAATCCTGTAGCTCTAAATGTAATTAAAAAGAAATAGATAGGCCTATGTGACGATTTTTTAAACAATCCGAACATCAACCCAAACATTTACACTGATTGTCTCAAAAGGCTGACAGAGGTACTAATGCTTTGTCACCTTGTATTCAGAGCACCCGTTTTGTTTGGAATGCACGGTTACTTGACTAAGTACAACTTAGCCATATGCGTTTCCTCAACATGTTTACTCTCATCGTTAAAAACCAAGTTGAATTGGCTAAAAATATTATTTTTGACATCACATATGTAGAAACCTGACTTGGAACTTGAACCCCTGCCTCTCAGCATAAGCGGTTGTTCATTGAGCTATCAAGGTGGTATCAATTAAAACAATTTTAGAAAAGTTCCAATAAAGAGCTTATTCCATTTGTCTGAATGAAGACGTCTGAGAGCCACAGAATCTGAATTCAGACTAGTGGAATAACGTTCAGAACGCTAGGCTTCTGAAAAGTAGACAAATTTGTGTAGTGGAATAACAAGCGTCTGCGGCAGTAACTTCGAAGGACGTCCGAATTCAGAAACGACAAAGTGTAATTAATTATATTGTCATTTTATCCGAGATCTTTTTTTTTTGTATAATTTATTAGGCTGCCCGCGATACAGGTCTAACCTAGTGCGGGGGCCACAGATATAAGAATAACTGTAATGTACTGTTTTTGGAAATAAATGAATTTGAAAATGAATTTGAATAAAGGAATAAGCTCTTAAAGCTCCTTTAACATAACATAACATAACATAAACATAAACGTTCACGCCGAATATCCCCGAAAAAGTTGGCAGAGGTACTAATACTTCTGAACATCACGTGACTTTGTCACCTGGTGTTCAGAGTACCCACGTTTTGCATGGACAGTGTACTCACGTGATAGGGGGCAGGCCTATCGCCGTTTTGTACGAATACACTGTCACATGACTAAGTACAACTCAGCCATGTGGGTTTCCTCACGATGTTTTAGCTCACCGTTAACAACCATGATAAATTAACCACACATATGTCTTTAGAAAAGACAAAATGGTGTAGGCCCGACCCAGGATTCGAACACTAGTCGCTTGCACGATAACCAAGTGTTCTACCCACTGGGCTATCACGGTTGTTAACTCCTTTAACATCTTAATGTTAAATAAAATATTTTCCTCCCAATATTAAACCCAATAGCCGTTTATTACATAAGACTAATTAGCGCTTAATAATGTAGCCTCTTGTAAAACAAATAAAAAGGCCAGATAAAGCAATCGCCGAGATCCAAGAATCTTTGTTTCTTGAGGGTTTTTAAAGCACGCTTAGCAGATACCTCCACTTGGGTTATATGAGGTTTAATTTATAAGCATTGCTATTGAGAAAATAAAGTATTTGATGATATTTCTCTAATTACATTGCTGTGTAGTGTCGGCTTAGAATAGCACTACCCCATTTCTTCCGGTGGGTGTACGTGTACGTAAGAGGCGACTAACGGTATTGGGGCTATTAAGGGATTTCCGGGCGATGCGGTTGGAGATCCATCACCAACAACCTTTATTTTACCATCTCTTCCCCATGCAACTTTTCAAAAGTGGCTGAGGAATTTCTAATTCCACAGCTCTGGCTACCCCTTTTTGGGATTTATAGCCGTGAGTATATGTATGTATGGATGTTTAATGTATGTTAATATTTAACTAAAAATCTCAAAACGTAGGTGGTCTGGTAAACATCATTTCAAGTTATAAAGCCGCCTGTTGCCCTTTGTCTCATCATAAATTTTAATTTCATCACAGCTATTCATACAAAGAAGAGTAGCCAAACCATCAGAATAACAATTTCTTCATCCACTTTTTGTAGTTAAATAAGGAAATTAATTTAAAAATAAATTATTTAATGATATTTCTCTCATTGCATCGTGCAACACTCCAGCAACACTTTACACAAAGAGCCCCAAAACCCAAAAACCTTTCCTACGATATCCACGTGATGATGAATCAAGAATTCAACTTCATAAATTTTAATTATATACCTCTGTTGTAGAGATTAGATAAAAAATCAATAAAGGTTGATCACCAATTTCGCAAAGATAAAAAAAATAGAATTGAAAGTTTTTATGACCACATCGCATTTTCTTTGAGTTTGTACCACAACAACGAAACATCTCCACTCCACGTATCACCGGGAGCTGGACGGCCTCCGATATTGGAAAAGTTAGAGGCAGTTCAGGGTTGTTGCTTATAAACTTCGCATTAAAAATATATTATCAAATTATTCTCGTCTCTCTTGAGCGAAATGAAACTGCTGTATATGGAGTTTATTAGGCTCTTCAAGTTCTTGAAAGATTTGTTGTTGTGACTGGAATTGCAAAAAAAGAATGTAAAAGATACTTCTTAGGTTGAAATTATTTTTTTTTGGTCGAGAATTTTGGTGTTATATATTTTTCAAATGTATATACGAGGGGCATGCTAAAATAAACTAGATACTCAAAAATTATAAAATTTATTCTTTATTACAAGTATCGACCTTTTCAAAGTATTCTCCCTGAGCACGTATACACTTTTCCATGCGTCTGAACAAAAAGTCAAAAAAAAGTCAAAAAGTTTATTTTTCAAAATAAAGTTAAATACTAACATTTTTTGAACGTCAAAGTTTTAAATTAATCGTTAATCCGTTTCTTCGGAAGGAGTTCATAAAGAGTAGAAGCAACAAAGAAACTCTTTACATTCACATTTTTTCATTTTTTCAAATTATGGTTTGTACAATTTCAGTTTATAAACATGTTTTTACTTTACAAAAGATTTTCTATGCGACCAAACCAAACGCTAGTTTGACATAATTAAAATAAATTGTCCATCACAAAAACCAATCACATAACGTGAGAAGAAAAGAAGAAAAATCCTCACCAGACAATTATTCCTAGGAATAACGAGGGAAGATTTATAGCTTTACGGATATGGTCATGTGCGCGTTGGGTCCTTGTCCTTGTCCTTGAACCAATGGGAAAATACCTGTGACCACTCTTCATTAGATACCTCAGAAATCTCCAAATTATAGGCACCCAGCGCATCTTCTTGGCTTTCAAACCTCTTCCCCTTTAGTTTATCTTTGAGTTTTGGAAAGAAGTCAAAATCACAAGACGTTAGGTCAGGGGAATATGGCGGGTGAGGCAGAATTGACACATTTTTCGAGTTGAAAAAGTCTAGTGTTCTGGCAGACGTGTGCGGCGCCGCATTGTCGTGGTGCCAGAGAAGGTGCCGGATTCCTGACTTCGGTCGCTCTAGCTCTATGTATGTAATTCATCGGTTTTCGAGAATAAGTTTTTCGACTGCATACATTTCGACTGCATCACTGGTATACATTTACACTTTTATAGGTTTGACACAGTCCTAATATCACATGCCGCTATATCCGTGTTTAAAATTTTGTGATATATATTAAATTTTCAGGACATCGATAAAATTCCGAAGGTCGGATAGGCACTAGCTTTCAGAGTAGGAACTGTGAAGGTTTTAAAGATTCACTTAACTGTTTTTACTTATTTAGATTTTAATTTTAAAAATATTCTGTATAGAACTATGAAAAAAGTAATAGAACTATGAATATAAGTAACATAATAAAGTCATAGATCCAACCACTATCACTAAAAGACACTTACTTTAGTTAGCAGTTCGTTCACAAAATTATAGCAAGCTTACCGCCGGTTAGTATGAATACACAGTTACCAGATTCGGTATGACTTAGTAATATAGTATTTTCTAAGACTTTTGCCCGATTCCTGAATTGAGTATTCAACTGAGAACGACTTAAGTATCGTTTTGTCTCATTCAGTTGTTAAGATTTCAATGCGACAGAACGATACTTAAGTTGTTCTCAGCTGGAAAACTCAACTCAGAAATCGGTCGTTTTACGATTGCACATTACAATTAAAACAACTTTCGGATATTTAATCGCTTGTTATTGCATAGTTTTTAAAGCCCGACTTTTCAGAACTTTTCAGTCTTCTTGGTCTCGGGAAGACTGAGGTCTTATTTGGTTTAGTAATATAGTTTAATTCATCACACGCATAAATTAAAAAAGGTAACAAAGATTCAGGTCCAATAAAAGATAAAAATCTGTATCTCTTTTTTACCTTAGGCCTTGCTGCTCCTAATACCCCCCATATTGGAAATCTCTTGGTGCAATATGCTATATACCTACGCCTAGTATTCACTTATGAAAAAAAAATTCTATTCGGTTAAAGGATGATAATTTTAATGTTAACATAACATTTGAGATAATGTGGGCTAAATAATTAACATGTAGCACGCTTGCACTACGCTTTTGACTTCGTATCTGCTCTTTCTCTTGTGTTTTTTTTCTTTCCCATAAAAAATGGCATGACTTTATCTCTTTTGATTTGATTGTAACTGTTCTAGGCGTCTAAGTTGTGTGTTGTATATCACATTGTTTCGAGATCTCCGTTGTAATAAGTATACTTTTTCGCGCGTTCGACCGGATTTCAGGAGGCCTAGCACGAGGATTATTTTATCGTTACACTGTCGGTTTGAATGAGATGAAAGTATACTAACTTTGCAAGTGCAAAAGACATGGCTGTTTTAAACCATACTTTATTTAGTTAAAAAGTCGTTCGTGCTAGCTATGCAGGTGAAAAAATTTGTTACGGGAATAACTCTTGTTTACGTGTCACTTATTTTTTTTCCAAATTACTAATAATAACAGTAGCAACATTTTGATGACGTAGCTAAAGTAAATAAGGGTAAAAGTAAACCATATTTTGAGAAACCATAATAAAAGCTACAACTAACAATTTTCATTTGCATGTCGCCAGCCCTAATAGACTTTAAATCTGTCAATTAATAATCACCATCTGTCTCTTTCCAACGCTAATACGAATGAAAGGGACCGAGCAACTCACAGCATCGCATGAAAACTAAAACAGTATAAGCGATGAATGCTTTTACGGTTCATTTCCCGCGGATCTCACGTTTGCTGTTAATTAATCTGTGAAATGGATCCCGCGAATCGTTTAGGTTCATTAGATACTTATGTGATCCACATCAATCAACTTATCTTCCGCTTTGAGCTTGAAAACAATAAAAAAATCTTCTCAAAGGTGGTGGAATAATGTGTAGTTACAATGTGTATTTGAATGACTATGGCCTAGTTGGTAGGCGACTAGCTTTTGGGTCAGTATAGCATTCATTAATATGATATATGTAAACTTACAAATATTTAATCACGACTCATCATCATCATCAGCCCACACTCGTCCACTGCTAGACATAGGCATCTCCCATGGCGCGCCACCTCTTCCTGTCCTCGGCCAGCCTCATCCAACCACTCCCGGCCACCTGCTTTAGGTCGTCGGTCCAGCGGGCTGGAGGGCGCCCCACACTGCGTCTGCCAGTGCGTGGTCTCCACTCAAGAACTCGTCTTCCCCAGCGGTTATCGGTTCTTCGGCAGATGTGACCAGCCCACTGCCACTTCAACTTGCTGATCCGATGAGCTACGTCGGCCACTTTAGTTCTCTGTCGGATCACTTCATTTCTGATGCGATCCAACAGAGTGATGCCGAGCATAGCTCGCTCCATCGCTCTTAGAGTGACTTTGAATTGGTGGACTAGTCCACCCGTGAGTGTCCACGTTTCCGCACTATACGTTAACACTGGCAGGACGCATTGGTTGAAAACCTTAGTCTTCAGACATTGTGGGACTACAAATCCGTAAAAAGGGTAGCCAGAACTCCACAGTTAAATTCCTCGGCCACTTTTGGATGTTGAATAACGAAAAGATTGCAAAATAAAGGTTGTTAGTATTGTAGTTAACTATCAAATATAATAGACATAAACTGAGTCTATCGATGGATATTGAACAGCCATTTGTACAGCTGGATACTATCCCCCTCGAGTTTTAGTTTTGGATTCCTTCTACTCATACATACATACATACATACATACATACATATACTCACGGCTATAAATCCCTTAACGGGGTAGCCAGAGCTTTGGAATGAGAAATTCCTTAGCCACTTTTGAAAGTTGATTGGGGAAAAGATCGTAATAATAAATGTTTTTGAAATGAAATGAAATGAAACGAAATGATTTCTTTCTTCAGTAAATACAGGTTCAAAAAAGTTGTTGGTTACATATTTTGAAGTTTAATTCGTACAAAATTATTTATATTATTTGGTGGCGGGTCTCCAACCGCATCGCCCAAAAACCACTTAAAAAGCCCCCTAGTCGCCTCTTACGATCACCCACGGATAGAAAGGGGTAGTGTTATTCTAAGCCGAAACTACACGGCAATTCTAAGCCGACACTACACGGCAATACATACATATACCCAAAAAGGGGTAGCCAGAGGTTTCCAGCCACGTTTGGAAGTTGATAGGAGACAAGACGGTAGAAATAAATTATCATTGGTGATGGGTTTGCAACCGCGTCGCCCAAAAACCACTGTAAAGACTCTCACTGCACCATTGTGAATTGTGTTAATTTCTGTTTTATATGCTGTAGGGTTATTTATTTTAAGTTTAAAATTATAGGCTGTCATTGTCACATATATAGGACTGACTGAAAGTCAGTGTTATGACGTAAAGCTTATAAAGAAATACTGAGTCAGATTCCTATTCGTTGCTGTACATGTTACTTTTAATTTATATTTTTTATATTTTAAGATTTTTATGTTGTGTTTTTTATTGTGTTCTTTTAAACATATTTTATGTGTTTGTATCCGTAGTATTAAGTTGATTTGCAGCAGCGAATAGAGGTTTTTTTTCTTCTTTTTTTCTTTTCAGTAAGCGGTAGGGCAGTGGAATATGAGCTTCCAGAAGCCATCAATACATTTACAAAAGCGTAAATATATTAGCCTCAATTATTTGCTATGCTTTTTTACTCGGGAACATCTCGAAGTAGATGAGAAACATAATTAGATTAGTTTGAATTGGCTTGTGGTTTCTGCACACACTCGGGACTTCTGTGCGTGGGCCCTAGTTTTCTTACTCAATCTATTTTAGCTCTGTCCAAATTTTCATAAGTTTCGTTTCGACAATGTTGTTATTTACTGTCTCCTCAACTCTTCCTGTAAAATATGTTTGTAAGGTGTATATTGAGAAAGATCATCTGCTCTAACTTTGAGTCCTCGATGATTATGTTTATGAAATTCGGTTACTTATTTAGGAAAGAGTTATAGGTTAAAAACGCAATCAATCGTTATGAATAGAATTCTAGTTGGGGCACGAGCCTGTAAAATAGCTGTAAAAAACTTAATAAGTATTATCCTAATTAATTTCTAATTTCACTATTGCTAATATCCCAAGAATCCTAAGAAACCAAATCGAACACGTTGAAATAAAACAAAAGCCTTATGTTATAAGCCAACATTCAGTATTTCTTAGAAACATCCACATAACTCAAAGTCGACTGCAACACGAGCCATTTCATATTCTTGTTTACGTTCCTAGTTTAGCTGTAACATAAACTGCCAAGTTAACTGGGGCCAACTTGAAACACCTGATCTCTTTGCTAATTGAATCCTATACCCTCGTAATAAGGGTGAGGTTGGCGCAAATTAAATATCTGATAGCATATGAGGTCCAAAGTAAAACGGAGCTTGCTAATTGTATAGAGTTCGCATGAAACACTTAGGTGGGGAATTATGATAGATGGCGTTGCTTTTCTATTTTCTTCACGCTTACTGTTACACAGAATTTAGTCGAAAAGATTAAAGAGTTACTATTTTGTCCGAAAATCACATGACGTATTGGCAAATGTTAGTTTGTGTTAGTACAGTATACTTGTGATCTTACAATATGATTAAAAAAATTCCTTTTTCTAGTTCTTGACTATAGATATTCCTTTACGTGAAATTTCAGTGTTTTTGTATTAAATCGGAGGTGACATTGGAAAACCATCACCAATCATCTTTTATTGCCCAAACCATCGTTACACCTCTGTTTTTACATATGTACTTATATCGTAAGTATTTTTTAGAGATGATAGGTGATAGTAAATTGGTGAAAGAGATCTATAAAGCCGATGTGGATGGTAATTTTAAAGAGACCAACCTCAGAAGACACATTTGTACCAAATAGAGAGTGTGCTTAAAATGCAGGTGTCCAAAGTATAAAGAACATAAGAGCATGTTGAATAGATTGATGGATGTACACGAAGTTAGAGGTATTTGCTAGGATCGTACAAACAGGCGGTTGATACTCTCTGCCTACCCCAATGGGACATTCAGTGTGAGTATATGTATGTTTGTATGCATATGTTTTCGTTAAAGTCTTACATTATATGTATTGTCTTTCACGTAATTACACTGTCCAAGGAAAAAGTATCTAATACAAGCAGTTATTTTTCTATGTCTATTTTTAGGGTTCCGTAGCCAAATGGCAAAAACGGGACCCTTATAGATTCGTCATGTCTGTCTGTCCGTCCGTCCGTCCGTATGTCACAGCCAGTTTATTCCGAGAACTACATTATTGAAAATTGGTGCGTAGATGTATTCTGTAAACCGCATTAAGATTTTAAAATAAAATCTGAAAAAAAAACCAAAATTTTTAGGGTTCCCCATACATAGAACTGAAACTCAAATATTTTTTTTTCATCAAACCTATACGTGTGGGGTATCTATCAAAAGGTATTTGAAAATGATGTTGAGGTTTCTTATATATTTTTTTTCAAAACTGAATAGTTTGCGCGAGAGACTTTTCCAAAGTGGTAAAATGTGTGTCCCCCCTCCCGTAACTTCTAAAATATGGGCATGATAAAACTAAAAAAAATATATGATGTGTATTACTATACAAACTACTAACGAAAATTGGTTTGAATGAGATCTAGCCAGTAGTTCTATTTTTAAACGTCATAAATCAAATTACCCCTTGACCTTTCCAACGAATGCAAACCCGTGGAAATCGGTTCGTGCGTCAGGAAGGAATACCCGACTTATATTTATATAGTAGATAACACGTCAATCAAACTTACAACGAACTACAAAAACTTGTATATTACTATGTTACCTACCTGCTGCTACGGAACCCTTCATTAGCGAGTCCATCTCGCTCTTGGCCGCTTTTTTTATATTTCCCAAAAACCAGTGAATTTTCCAAGTATTATTTTATTAGGGAAGGGCTTCTCATAATAATTTAAATCAAATAAAGCTTTGCCTAAGTTATTATCTTGCTAAAATTTTAAAATGGAAGGGTTTTAACTTTGTATGTGAGGGTTAAAATGTCATGGCGCCAAAAATCGCACAAAAAACATTGTGGATTTCAAAACCCGAACATTGCCGAAGGGTTTACTAACTAAGCATGGAAAGGCAAGTCGCCTCGGGAAATCTACAGTGTTATCTCTCACTTCCGTTTCCGTCGCGTTATAATGGAGAGTATTTAAAAAGGCTTTCAAATAAAAAAGAACGGTTTTCTAGAAACGAAATGAGTTCTTTAATTAAATGATAGCATTGAAAATGGTTTCTTTTGAAGGTTTTGAGTCTGGCACAAGATTGTGAATGCTTTCACAATTTGTTACATATGCTCACGATTTTGTTTTTAATTAGGAAAACAGAGTATATTCACTGAGTATAGAGCCGTGTAGTGCTGGCTTAGGATTTCACTACCCCTTTCTACCCACGGGTGTCGTAAAATACGACTAAGTGTATAGGGATTTTTAAGTGGTTTTAAGGCGACGCGGTTGGAGACTCATCACCAAACGATACTTTCTTTCTACCATCTCATTCATGATGGGGGATCATCTTTCAAATTTGGCTGAGGACTTCTAGCTCTGAAACATTGGCTACCCTCTTTCTTTTTAGGATTTGTCGCCGTGAGTATATGTATGTAGTATATTGATCAGCATCTTGTACGTTCCTGGTAATCTGGATATTTGGATTCATATCCAAAGTATGCCGTGTAGTGCCGGCATAGAGTGCCGTGTAGTGCCGGCTTAGAATGTCGCTACCCCTTTCTACCCACGGGTGTCGTAAGAGGCGACTAACGGATTTGGAGCTTTTAAGGGATTTTTGGGCGATGTGGTTGGAGACCCATCACCAAAACCCTTTATTTTACGATCTTTTCCCCACTAAAATTTTCAAACGTGGCTGAGGAATTTCCAATCCCTTAGCTCTGGCTACCCCTTCTAGGTATTTATAGCCGTGAGCATATGTATGTATGTATGTATTATAAAAGGTGTGACCAGAGCTATATAATAAGAAATTCAACTACCTTTTTGGACGTTCAGCGAGAATGGGATTTTAAAATAAAAGTTGTTGGGTATGGGCTCCCAACTGCATCGCCAACAAATCATTGGAAAAGCCTCAATACCCTAAGTCCCCTCTCCGTCGATACCCGGGGGAAAATATGTAAGTAATGTGCTATTTTAAGCCGACACAGCAGCAACAGATTATTATTACCATTTTAATTATTTTTATGACATTCAGATAGATAATAATGTAAATGAGATAATCTCAGATTGTAATATTTTTTTGTATATTTGTTAGTACCTACTACAACATGAAGCTGCCTATATGAAAAGGTGATATTTTTGAAAATTTATTATCTGCTCATTTCAATATAAGGCCATTTTTTGGGTACAGGAGTGTAAAGACTGATAATTAATAGTTATTCAGGTTTTTATTAAATATACACTGTCACGTGTCTTTACAAATCTGGCCATGTAAACTTTCTAGTGAGTTTATTATGTAATCAGCTGGCATATAACGTTATACGTATATACATACATATTCTCACGCCGTTAGTTCCCATTCGGGTAGGCAGAGACTATCGATCGCCACTTTGTACGATCCTGGCAAACCTCTCGTGATTACCACGTGATATTTAGATTTATTTATAGATTCCTTCAACATACATACATACATATACTTACGCCATTATTTCTCATTGGGGTAAGCAGAGACTATCGATCAGAGAGGCAGAGTCATCCTAGATGATCGTAAATTGGTAAAAAGATCTATAGAGCTAAAATCAAAGGTAACGTTAGTAGAGGCCGACCTCGGAAGCCACATTTAGACTAAATAGAAAGTGTTCCCAAAAAGGTGGTGTCCAAAGTTAGAAGCATTTATGAAAAAAAAAATATGGATGTAGGTTTGCCAGGATCGTACAAAGTGGCGATACATAGTCACTACATACCTTCTACTATTATAATAACATATTTGTAATTGCACTACCAAGTCATTTCAAGTTGTATAAGTTTCAAAGTTCTCTCCATAAAACCTTCGAGCTTAAAGCTACAACTAGAAAGCTAATAAGAAATAACAGCAATAAAACACGTTCAATGAACTGAATGACAATGTACACAACAAAGCACTTCAACAAGCTTACATCCAAACTAAATGCATTAATCGTCTCTGCTGCGCTCGGTTAATAAGTTAAGTGCGCGGTCGTCCCTCTCACTTATGTGTAACTTGGTTAACTTGCTCCTTGTACTGGCTAGTACTGGCATTCAACAAGACAGCTTTTCTCTACTGGGAGTTGGTATTGAAGCTTCTAAGTTTTTTAACATACATGCGAATATTTACGGCTATATATGCCGTGTAGTGCCGGCTTAGAACGTCGCTACCCCTTTCTACCCACGGGTGTCGTAAGAGGCGACTAAGGGTATCGAAAAAAAAAAAAAAAAATCAAAATCAATTTTATTTGCGTAAATGTGGTACAATTAAGATGTTGCATTATTACAATTGGTCCATCACATTTAACTATGTATGCTAGCATGCAAATATTTACATTAAAAAAAATTACAATAAATTTATTAGCTATATTTATTTAATTTAAATAGCCGCGAATTTCAAATCATATTATTATTCTGAAAAAAAATCATTGAGTTCATAAAAACATTTTTCTATCAGCCATTTTTTTAGCTCACGTTTCAGTAAATTGAGTCTTAGAGTTTTAAATTCTCTTTGTATCTTATTATAGATCCTAGCTATCATTACATTGCAATTTCGTTTTCCCAAAGCAGTACCCGCGGTTGGAACTATAAGTTTAAATGGATCCAATGAATGTTGTCTAGTATTACTGGGGTAACATGCAAAAAGATCATTATTTTGTCTCACAAACAAACAAGCTTCATAAATATAGAGGCAGGTGAGGGTCAATACTTTTAATTCTTTGAACCAAGGGCGACAAGAATCCCAAGGATAAATCCTACATATGGCTCTTATACATTTCTTTTGTACAATAAATAGTTTAGGAATATGTATAGAGTTGCCCCAAATAATAATACCATATCTTAACAATGACGCTACATATCCATGGTATGCTAGCAGTGCTGTGCTTTGGTTAACAGTTACTGACAATCTATAAAGAGCGAAGACGAAACGATTTAATTTTACAATTAGTTTATCTATTTGATCTTTCCAAGATAGATTATTATCAAAAATAATACCTAAAAATGTGGCACTGTTTTTTCCATGAACTTTGGCACCTTCGCAAAATATTTCTAACTCTGGCTTGGGTCGAAGTCTGTTGAAAAATCTTATATAACATGTTTTGTCCAGATTAATATGTAAATTATTATTTTTCACCCATGTCAAAATTGAATCAATAGTATAGTTAATGTCACGTTCAAAATTAATGTCATTCTTAAAGCTAATTGTAACTGAAATGTCATCTGCGTATAAATTACATGTATGTTCGGTTATTTCCGGTAAGTCATTTATATAAATCAAAAATAATAATGGTCCTAATATGCTTCCCTGCGGTACACCGAATCTGTTTATTTGCGTGCTAGATCTATAATTAGTAGCGCTCTGTTTTGTACGCTTTGAAATTTCTACATATTGTTTCCTATCACGTAAATATGAATTTATCCAATCATTTGCAGGACCTCGAATACCATACTTGTCACATTTATTAATCAATATGTCATGATCAGCAAAATCAAATGCTTTCGTCATGTCAAATAAAGCTACTATAACATCTCTTTTCTTGTCAATACATTCAGATACCATACTAGCTACCTTGCAACATGCTAGGGTGGTTGATTTTCCCACCATAAACCCATGTTGCGATTCTTTGATTACTTTATTCGAGGCCAAAAAATCATATATGCGCTTATGCATGAGTTTTTCAAATATTTTAGCAAACACTGAAATTAAAGCAACTGGTCTGTATTTATTCATATCCTCTTTGTCATCTTTTTTAAATAATGGTTTAACCACTGAAATTTTTAAACAAGACGGAAAAACTCCTTGGCAAAATGAGTTGTTAACTAACACATCGGGACTTTTTATTGGATTTTTGGGCGATGCGGTTGGAGACCCATCACCTAAAACCTTCAAGGGAATTGTAGCCGTGAGTATATGTAAGTATGTATAACCCAAAAATGGGTAGTCATAGTATATAGTTCGTCGGCTGTTACAAACACCTATGGGAAGAAAGGGAATAGTGCTATTAAAAGCCGATACTACACAGAATAATTGATGAAATAGTACTATTCTAACAGTAATAATATATTTATCTATCTCACCTTCCAAACGTTGTCTGAAGAGATCGCTTTTAGCGATGGGACCGCCAAATGTACCTCACTGTAAACGAACATCCCCCTCGAATTCATAAAAAATCTGTTAGTTCTGTTTACCACGCTTAAGCAGACATTGATAAATATAGATGATACTCAAATTTGTCACAAAAGTTACTTTATAACCCGACAGTGTCGTGTAATTAATAAACCTCTCGAAACGCTTCTTACCCCGCCCTTATACAGCCTTTATATATTGTTATAGTTGTCTCTCACGTAATTATAAATGACACTCATAAATTTCCCGCTCTCTGAGTTCATACATTACACACACGTGCTTTAATTTATAGATAGGGAGCTTTCTTCGCGGGTTTGTTGTATGTAGAGTTGGAATGTTAGTCGGTATTTTGATTAGAAATTTTGCTACATACCTATTTATTTTACATACATACATACATACACTCACGCCCTTTGTTCCCATTGGGGTAGGCAGAGACTATTGATCGCCACTTCGTACGATCCTGACAAACCTCCCTAGCTTCGTTTACATCCATCAATCTTTTCATGCATGCTCTTTTATTCTTCATACTTCGCACGCCAGCCTTTTTGAGCACACTCTCAATTCGGTCCAAGTGTGTTCTCCGTGATCGTCCTCTACTAAAATTACCATCCACACTAGCTCTGTAGATCCCTTTTACCAATTTTCTGTCATCCATCCTCTCTATGTGCCCAAACCATCTCAACATTCCTTTTTCTATCTTTCTTACAATATCATCTTTACTTATTTATTAATATTATCTTTATTTATAATACTTATTTATTTTCTTACGTTTTTAACTTCAAAAAGATGTTGCTAGAGTTGTTTGTTGTCCAACCTTATAATATTGTTAAAACACATGAAACTTAATAAAGATTTTTTTTTGTTTCATACAGACATATTATTGAAGGGTATATTTAATTTAAAAAAGTTATTAGTTACTTAGCTCACCTATTATGCCAAATCCTCAGTTCCTTTTAGATATATTTAAGTGCTCTTAAAAGCTGACTTATATAATATGACCTATCACACATACACACTCTTACTCACTCACAAATATTCACCCTCGCACATACACACAGTCACACATACTTTCATTCTCACATACATATCCAATACACATACACTCGTAACTAAACACTTCGCAATATGCACAAACTATTACTTAGTTGCTTTTATAATTTAGTTAGTTTTATTTTTATTTAAACCAGTTTTTTGTTTCTTTTTCTCTATTAATTAAGACTTGTATTATTCGTGGTGTATTTTAAATGTGTTCCCTAGATTCATGCGATACAGGCAATGCCTAGTGCGTGAATCATTGTAAATTGTAATTGTTAATGTGTTTTTCTTGTAATAAATGTCTTATGTCTTATGTCTATATTCAAGCATAAATAAAAGATTTATTTATTTATTTATTTACATAACATAACCATTACAGGCATAGCCCAATGCGATTATATTAAACTTAAACATCTATTAAATATCTACTACAAAATACCTATCACATATATTAACATTATTATAATTGAACCTAGTAAGTATGAATGATTGGCTAAATCTTCTCATTTCCTCTTTTACACATTGAAACATTTTTTTCATAACATAAGTAACAATGAAGATTCTGTAAAGTCAGCCAGCGAACATGAGAATAAATCTATGCGATAAGATAATCTACCTAAAATAATAAAAATCTTAATAAAATAATTATAACAATACAAGGACTTTCAAGGTTGTGAAGATAAAGCATTTAAAAGGTAGAACTAATTACAGACTTAGTAAGACTGAACAATTGGGGGCGTCTTCGAGTTTTCTCTGTTATTCGCTAAAAGAACCCTTGAAACAAAGTTGACTTGCTTTAGAATTAAATTTTGTTTTTATAATATTGGTATAACAATATATGAAACAAGAGTTTAAATTAACAATTTAGTTGTTCTGTAATATATAACTAACCATAAATCTTCTAATTTTGAGAACTTCTCCTAGACGGTAAGACCTAGAAGAAAGAATAATTTTCTATTCTATTGTACCTATATTCTATTCTTATCTCTTTCCAATACTCAAGCAAGGATCAAACAAAACGGTTAGATCAAACAATTTTACAATGGGTTGTAATGCTTATTTCGTCATCACGTCATAATTCAACCTCCAAATTCGTTTTTCTACATAATAGTAAATTTACATACATACATATACTCACGGCTATAAATCCCTTGGAGGGATATAGGGATATATATAGTAAATTTACATTCCAGCCATTTTAAACTAATACTGTTTTCTTTACTCAACTACAACTGTCATTTATCACTAAAACAGTGATATGAGTTCCTTGCTTAGATATTAAACTATAATGTTTTAACAGTGTAATGTCTATTAATATCAAGATTCCATTTCTTTCGGGTGCTGTGACCGGTTCACTTGGTGTTCAGAGTACCCACGTTTTGCTTGGACAGTGTACTGACGTGATAGGGGGCAAGCCTATCGCCTACGTCGTCAGCGGGGAAAGGATTGTAAATTAAGTTTGTTGTGATTAGTATCCCACCGCATCTCCCAAAAATCAATTAAAAAGCTCCAACACCTATGTCACCTTTTACGACACTACACAGCAACTATCGTAAGATTCGGTAAATCGTCTATATTAATTAAAACCTACGTCTTTCTACAGACCTCTGTTCGTGTGTTCAAGTTAAAAGGACAAAAAGAGGGCTGCATCGCCCAAAAATCACTTAAAGAGCCCCTATACCTTTTGTCACTTCTTTTGATCACCAACAGCTAGAAATGGGGTAGTGCTATTCTAAGCTGACGCTACATAGCTATTTGTAATATGACTTCAGCTATCAATAAAGTATCATATTTTGAATAAAATTTAAAATATATGAAACGACATCAGCAGAATACACTCGTAGCAATAGCGTATGGCAGATCCTATTTAGTGTTAGAATATATCATAACAATACAGCTACGATACGTTACGCTATACGCTATACGCTGCGTACGATAGTTGGTGTGTAGTGTCGTAACTAAACATTAAACCATCTTCAAAATAAGAATATTAAATTTATCTTATGGATACCGTTTTGAAAGCGGTACGGTCAATGAACCAGCTCATAAAATATCATTTTCTTTGGCTATTAAATTCACTTTATTTGAAATTTGAAATCTGGTTGCATGGCATTCAGCCAATACACAGTTCATGTTTGCCTGGTATCTTTGCAGAAAATTCAATCATATTATTGCCTCAAAGCTGCAAAGGCGGGACTATTGACCGCCTTCCTTACTTTGTTCTCCTAGTACCTCGCACTTTGTTGTACAATGTTTATTCTGACATACCCTTTTAGCGGAATCATTCTTTAAAAGATGAAAAGTGTCTACACAATGCTGCTTTAACCAAAATTGTGTTGATGGTACAGTTGTAAGTATATAATGCGTTGTGTCAGCTATAAACAGCACTGCCTCAGGTGTTTACTTGTTTATTCTAAAGAAATATCATATTTCTATTAGGGATCTATCCTTTCAGGATATTGATGGTAAGTAGTGATATTATAAAAAACCCTTAATGTCTAAGGGAATGTTGATTCCTAAGCCATATTCAAATATGTTTGGCATAAAAGCGTCCAGTGTAAGTAGTGTAGTAGTAACGTATATATTGTGAAATTTAAAAATATAGGAATGAAACCACAATCAGACTATGTATCGATCGTAAGATGAGCAGAACATTTTTTTATAATGAATTATTTAGATTTGAAGATGCTTTCTATTTCATCTCTTGCTTCGGTCTTATCACAATTGAAATGACATTCAAAATCTACACCAATTTAATCGTTTACACTATTTAATAAAATGATATGTATATGTCGTAGGATGATTTGATGTTTAGGTTTTTTGCAAAAATCCTAGGGATTTTGCAAAAATCCGGATAATTAGACAACGGTTATAATATTTTCTAGTCTTACTAGGTTTTTTGCAAAAAAACTAGTTGGTTTAGTATGACTCCGAAACGAAATGACAGTTTTTATTAATACTGTACACTGATTGGTCGATTGCAGTGCCCCGTAATCATGTCATCTCTGATTGGTTGTTAATTAAGACGTACTTACTTCATTGTTCCTACCTAAGTTTAATTCGATTTTCATTTCAGTTACAAAAAGTTCCTAAGTATAAAAATAGTATTGTCATTTCCTTTTATAACTCTACTATATAATACCTCAATACTACAATTTAAAACATACCTACTTTATTGTTCCTACCTATATTGAAGACGTCCGTGGCCGAGTAGATGGGTGACTAGCTTTTCGTTCTGGAGATTGCGGGTTTGATCTCCACTGAGAGCAGCATTTATGTGATGAGCATATGTGTATTATATGATATTAAATATATTGCTGAGTTAGTATCCCATAATACAAGTGTTACTTAGTTTGGGGTAACTTGATCTGTGTATAATATGTCCGAACGTGATTGTAATTTTACTCCAACAAAAGAGTAAATAAATTATTTAATTCCTAGTTTTAAATGAGTGTCGTCATTTCTTACCCTTAATAACTCTAGCTATAATATCTTAATGACGAACCAATCAGAATAAGTGTAGGCGAGCAATCAGAAATCAGCCAATCAGCATTAAAGAAGTACAATCTTACTAAACCTACTAGTTTTTTTTGCAAAAAACCTAATAAGATTACAAAATATTTTAACCGTTGTCTAATTATCCGGATTTTTGCAAAATCCCTAGGTTTTTTGCAAAAACCCTAAACATCAAATCATCCTACGACATATATATAAAAATAATAGTGTTAGTAACGAACAGCCACGCAAGACGTTTGAAGACTAGATAGAAAACGTCCCTAAAAAGGCGGGAGTGCGAAGTGACAAGAATAAAAGTGCATGTATGAAAATAATGACGATTGTGAGGGAAACAAGAAAGTTTTTCCAGGATTGAAAAAAGTAGCGATTGATAGTCTCAGCTTACCCAATGGGAACCAATGGTGTGTATATAAGTAAGTGAATACGTCATTTATATCAGTGGAATTATATTACACTTCATATATATATATATATAGACTTCGATCCCACAGCCAAACTGTGGCAAACAAACAAGCTTCATAAATATAGAGGCAGGTGAGGGTCAATACTTTTAATTCTTTGAACCAAGGGCGACAAGAATCCCAAGGATAAATCCTACATATGGCTCTTATACATTTCTTTTGTACAATAAATAGTTTAGGAATATGTATAGATTTGCCCCAAATAATAATACCATATCTTAACAATGACGCTACATATCCATGGTATGCTAGCAGTGCTGTGCTTTGGTTAACAGTTACTGACAATCTATAAAGAGCGAAGACGAAACGATTTAATTTTACAATTAGTTTATCTATTTGATCTTTCCAAGATAGATTATTATCAAAAATAATACCTAAAAATGTGGCACTGTTTTTTCCATGAACTTTGGCACCTTCGCAAAATATTTCTAACTCTGGCTTGGGTCGAAGTCTGTTGAAAAATCTTATATAACATGTTTTGTCCAGATTAATATGTAAATTATTATTTTTCACCCATGTCAAAATTGAATCAATAGTATAGTTAATGTCACGTTCAAAATTAATGTCATTCTTAAAGCTAATTGTAACTGAAATGTCATCTGCGTATAAATTACATGTATGTTCGGTTATTTCCGGTAAGTCATTTATATAAATCAAAAATAATAATGGTCCTAATATGCTTCCCTGCGGTACACCGAATCTGTTTATTTGCGTGCTAGATCTATAATTAGTAGCGCTCTGTTTTGTACGCTTTGAAATTTCTACATATTGTTTCCTATCACGTAAATATGAATTTATCCAATCATTTGCAGGACCTCGAATACCATACTTGTCACATTTATTAATCAATATGTCATGATCAGCAAAATCAAATGCTTTCGTCATGTCAAATAAAGCTACTATAACATCTCTTTTCTTGTCAATACATTCAGATACCATACTAGCTACCTTGTAACATGCTAGGGTGGTTGATTTTCCCACCATAAACCCATGTTGCGATTCTTTGATTACTTTATTCGAGGCCAAAAAATCATATATGCGCTTATGCATGAGTTTTTCAAATATTTTAGCAAACACTGAAATTAAAGCAACTGGTCTGTATTTATTCATATCCTCTTTGTCATCTTTTTTAAATAATGGTTTAACCACTGAAATTTTTAAACAAGACGGAAAAACTCCTTGGCAAAATGAGTTGTTAACTAACACATCGGGACTTTTTATTGGATTTTTGGGCGATGCGGTTGGAGACCCATCACCTAAAACCTTCAAGGGAATTGTAGCCGTGAGTATATGTAAGTATGTATAACCCAAAAATGGGTAGTCATAGTATATAGTTCGTCGGCTGTTACAAACACCTATGGGAAGAAAGGGAATAGTGCTATTAAAAGCCGATACTACACAGAATAATTGATGAAATAGTACTATTCTAACAGTAATAATATATTTATCTATCTCACCTTCCAAACGTTGTCTGAAGAGATCGCTTTTAGCGATGGGACCGCCAAATGTACCTCACTGTAAACGAACATCCCCCTCGAATTCATAAAAAATCTGTTAGTTCTGTTTACCACGCTTAAGCAGACATTGATAAATATAGATGATACTCAAATTTGTCACAAAAGTTACTTTATAACCCGACAGTGTCGTGTAATTAATAAACCTCTCGAAACGCTTCTTACCCCGCCCTTATACAGCCTTTATATATTGTTATAGTTGTCTCTCACGTAATTATAAATGACACTCATAAATTTCCCGCTCTCTGAGTTCATACATTACACACACGTGCTTTAATTTATAGATAGGGAGCTTTCTTCGCGGGTTTGTTGTATGTAGAGTTGGAATGTTAGTCGGTATTTTGATTAGAAATTTTGCTACATACCTATTTATTTTACATACATACATACATACACTCACGCCCTTTGTTCCCATTGGGGTAGGCAGAGACTATTGATCGCCACTTCGTACGATCCTGACAAACCTCCCTAGCTTCGTTTACATCCATCAATCTTTTCATGCATGCTCTTTTATTCTTCATACTTCGCACGCCAGCCTTTTTGAGCACACTCTCAATTCGGTCCAAGTGTGTTCTCCGTGATCGTCCTCTACTAAAATTACCATCCACACTAGCTCTGTAGATCCCTTTTACCAATTTTCTGTCATCCATCCTCTCTATGTGCCCAAACCATCTCAACATTCCTTTTTCTATCTTTCTTACAATATCATCTTTACTTATTTATTAATATTATCTTTATTTATAATACTTATTTATTTTCTTACGTTTTTAACTTCAAAAAGATGTTGCTAGAGTTGTTTGTTGTCCAACCTTATAATATTGTTAAAACACATGAAACTTAATAAAGATTTTTTTTTGTTTCATCCAGACATATTATTGAAGGGTATATTTAATTTAAAAAAGTTATTAGTTACTTAGCTCACCTATTATGCCAAATCCTCAGTTCCTTTTAGATATATTTAAGTTCTCTTAAAAGCTGACTTATATAATATGACCTATATTCAAGCATAAATAAAAGATTTATTTATTTATTTATTTACATAACATAGCCCAATGCGATTATATTAAACTTAAACATCTATTAAATATCTACTACAAAATTCCTATCACATATATTAATATTATTATAATTGAACCTAATAAGTATGAAATAGTTTGGCTAAATCTTCGCATTTCCTCTTTTACACATTGAAACATAATTTTTTTCATAACATAAGTAATACAATGAAGATTCTATAAAGTCAGCCAGCGAACATGAGAATAAATCTATGCGATAAGATAATCTACCTAAAATAATAAAAATCTTAATAAAATAATTATAACAATACAAGAACTTTCAACGTTGTGAAGATAAAGCATTTCAAAGGTAGAACTAATTACAGACTTGGTAAGACTGAACAAAGGGGGCGTCTTCGGGTATTCTCTGCTATCCGCCAAAAGAACCCTTGAAACAAAGTTGACTTGCTTTAGAATTAAATTTTGTTTTTATAATATTGGTATAACAATATATGAAACAAGAGTGTATTGCTGTGTAGTGTCGGCTTAGAATAACACTACCCCATTTCTGCCGGTGGGTGTACGTAAGAGGCGACTAACGGTGTTGGGGCTTTTAAGGGATTTTTGGGCGATGCGGTTGGAGACCCATCACCAACAACCTTTATTTTGCCATCTTTTCCCCACTCAACTTTCCAAAAGTGGCTGAGGAACTTCTAGTTCCTTAGCTCTGGCTACCCCTTCTTGGGATTTATAGCCGTGAGTATATGTATGTATGTATGAAACAAGAGTTTAAATTAACAACTTAGTTGTTTTGTAATATATAACTAACCATAATTTTTAATATTCCAATATGTGTCCGTTTTGACATAGTTATCTTCTAATTTTGAGAACTTCTCCTAGACGGTAAGACCTAGAAGAAAGAATAATTTTCTATTCTATTGTACCTATATTCTATTCTTATCTCTTTCCAATACTCAAGCAAGGATCAAACAAAACGGTTAGATCAAACAATTTTACAATGGGTTATAATGCTTATTTCGTCATCACGTCATAATTCAACCTCCAAATTCGTTTTTCTACATAATAGTAAATTTACATACATACATATACTCACGGCTATAAATCCCTTGGAGGGATATAGGGATATATATAGTTAATTTACATTCCAGCCATTTTAAACTAATACTGTTTTCTTTACTCAACTACAACTGTCATTTATCACTAAAACAGTGATATGAGTTCCTTGCTTTGATATTTAACTATAATGTTTTAACAGTGTAATATCTACCCACCAAAAACATTTTAAATGTAAAAAATGTTAGCCAAGCAAATACAATACAAAAATTTATAATATGTTAACTAAAAGACTTCGCAGACAAAAGGATTGATATCTGAATGGTTGCCAAGCACTGCAGATAATCCTGAAATACAAAGTAGATAACAAGTTAAATTAAAGTTTTGATTTAACTTGGCTCGTTTCCACATACGAGTTATCATGATAATCAACTTATCTGCTAGGTACATTTTAATTTGATTTTGTGGTGAATACTAGCCAAATTAAATCAAAACTTTAATTTAACTTGTTATCTACTTTGTATTTCAGGATTGGCTAGTTTTCACCACAAAATCAAATTAAAATGTACCTAGCAGATAAGTTGATTATCATGATAACTCGTATGTGGAAACGAGCCAAGTTAAATCAAAACTTTAATTTAACTTGTTATCTACTTTGTATTTCAGGATTATCTGCAGTGCTTGGCAACCATTCAGATATCAATCCTTTTGTCTGCGAAGTCTTTTAGTTAACATATTATAAATTTTTGTATTGTATTTGCTTGGCTAACATTTTTTACATTTAAAATGTTTTTGGTGGGATATCATTACTTTTTGTTAAGAAATAAGTTGGTATTTTTTTTTCTGCGTTTGATTTTATACCTAACTTACTATCTATCTACTATTTTAATCAAACAAATAAATGAATTTGGCAAAAGAAACAAACCTACAAACAACCCAATCTAAAAACAATCAGCAAGAAGAAAAGCAGAATTTACAACACCGTTACCAGCTGTAACTCATACGACGACGAAGCATAAAACTCAACCTTATAGGCGGGATTTCGCTAGACAACCGATCAGCATGGGGTCGCTCGCGCGTATGAGCGCGGCTGGCGCTCGCTTTGGTAGATCCCGTCATGCCCCGCCCCTGCCCCTCACCCCGCGCGTCTTGCCCTGTGATCTCCTGTGGCCCCACGCTTGTAGCGACGTGGTAGCGACTAAGTTTAAGTTATTTTATGTTATTTCATGTATGTAATTATCATTATTACAATCATAAATAGTATTATGTTATTAAATATGATTATGAGCGCTGACATTACACAAAATCAAATCATTTTATTTAATTTCCGTAGGTTTAATGATTAGTAGGTATCTATGTATTATGAAAACGCTATCCGATGTTGTGTCATACTCATACTGTATGACTCATACAGTGGTCGCCGTTCTGCTGACATGAGATAGGTACTGCTATTGTTCGCAACCAACCGGGCTGTGCCAGTACAGTTAGTACCTATACTCATAGTTTGAGTTTTGTAATTGCAAATAACTTTAGCGTCGAAGTTTAATGAATGATCAAGTAAGTATGCATAGCATACCTAAACCTATTCAGAACGGAGTTTTATATTAGCGTCAACAACATTTCATCATGTGTTAAGGCAAGGAATAATAAAGACGAAGACTTGCCAATAAAACATTTACTTTTAAATAAGACAGTTATTACATTTACAATATGTATGTTAAATCGACGGTGGTTGGTTGCGTAGTGCGTTCTCCCGCCAGCGATCTCCGCGCCGCCGCGCCTGCGGATTGCCTATACACGCGGATCAGGCGTAACATCCTCCGGGACGTTGAAAGCTTGATGTAGTTAGCTTTTAATATTCTCGTGGGGTAGTAAACAAAGCCTATTTACTGCTCTACGTAAGACCCCTTTTGATGTGGTTACATCAGCAACCCGGCTAACACCGTCCGCTCCTGGATAGAGGCGTGACACACGTCCAAGGCGCCATTGAAGTGGAGGCAGGTTGTCCTGTCACGGTCGCCAAATGTTAAGGCAAGGAATAATAAAGACGAAGACTTGCCAATAAAACATTTACTTTTAAATAAGACAGTTATTACATTTACAATATGTATGTTAAGTCGACGGTGGTTGGTTGTGTCGTGCGTTCTCCCGCCAGCGATCTCCGCGCCGCCGCGCCTGCGGATTGCCTATACACGCGGATCAGGCGTAAACATCATGGAATTTATTATGATTTCTATACAAAATGTTCTTGTGAGGGAAATATTGAAAAATCTTAAAAATTCTCCGTTTTCAGATTTTTTCCTTTGTTAATATTTGATCACCGACCTGGATGCCGAATTTCAACTTCCTGGGATATCTGGAAGTGGGTTAGCTTTTTGATCTATATGTCAGTGAGTCACTAAAAAAATCGCGATTTTTGGACGTTTATATCTTAATAACCCTTTGTTATGTATTTATGGAAATTAGGCTACTAGTTTGTATCCTTGATATCAACAAATGAGCCAAATTTGGTTGGTTTATGTTGATTAGATTTTGAGTTACGATGGTGTAAAAAGTCGCTCCAAATGGTTCGTGTAATATACACACATACGGTGCGCGCTCGCCGCCTTGGCTTGGCTTGACGCACTGCCGTGCGTCTTGATTAATATCAAGATTCCATTTCTTTCGGGTGCTGTGACCAGTTCAATTGGTGTTTAGAGTACCCACGTTTTGCTTGGACAGTGTACTGACGTGATAGGGGGCAAGCTTATCGCCTACGTCGTCAGCGGGGAAAGGATTGTAAATTAAGTTTGTTGTGATTAGTATCCCACCGCATCTCCCAAAAATCAATTAAAAAGCTCCAATACCTATGTCACCATCTTTCGACACTACACAGCAACTATCGTAAGATTCGGTAAATCGTCCATATTAATTAAAGCCTACGTCTTTCTACAAACCTCTGTTCGGTGTGTTCAAGTTAAAAGGACAAAAAGAGGGCTGCGACGCCCAAAAATCACTTAAAGAGCCCCTATACCTTTTGTCACTTCTTATGATCAGCTAGAAACAACAGCTAGAAATGGGGTAGTGCTATTCTAAGCTGACGCTACATAGCTATTTTTAATATGACTTCAGCTATTAATAAAGTATCATATTTTGAATAAAATTAAAAATATATGAAACGACATCAGCAGAATACACTCGTAGCAATAGCGTATGGCAGATCCTATTTAATGTTAGAATATATCATAACAATACAGCTACGATACGTTACGCTATATGCTACGTAAGATAGTTGCTGTGTAGTGTCGTGAGAGGTGACATAGGGTATTGGAGCTTTTTAATTGATTTTTGGGAGATGCGGTGGGATACTAATCGCAACAACTTAATTTACAATCCTTTCCCCGCTTAATTTCTAAAAGTGTACGGAGGCCTAACTCCGAAGCTCTGGCTCCCCTTTCTGAAATTTAATGCTGTGAGTAAATTAGGCTTACCCAATATAAATATATAAAACTGGTATTCGAAAATTGGTAAAGATTAATAAAGCGAAAGAACGTCAATATAAAATGTTGTGCAATTTTTCACTTTAACCCCGGTTTGTAATTTCATGTGAAAAATAAAGCATTTAAGAATCCATCTCAAATCTCAAGTTGTTGTCCTCGATCACCGCTTTTTTTTAACCGACTTCTTACTATAGGCGATGATCACTTGATAGTCTATAGTATAGATAAATGTCGCATATCCATAAAATAACTAAACATTAAACCATCTTCAAAATAAGAATATTAAATTTATCTTATGGATACCGTTTTGAAAGCGGTACGGTCAATGAACCAGCTCATAAAATATCATTTTCTTTGGCCATTAAATTCACTTTACTTGAAATTTGAAATCTGGTTGCATGGCATTCAGCCAATACACAGTTCATGTTTGCCTGGTATCTTTGCAGAAAATTCAATCATATTATTGCCTCAAAGCTGCAAAGGCGAGACTATTGACCGCCTTCGTTACTTTGTTCTCCTAGTACCTCGCACTTTGTTGTACAATGTTTATTCTGACATACCCTTTTAGCGGAATCATTCTTTAAAAGATGAAAAGTGTCTACACAATGCTGCTTTAACCAAAATTGTGTTGATGGTACAGTTGTAAGTATATAATGCGTTGTGTCAGCTATAAACAGCACTGCCTCAGGTGTTTACTTGTTTATTCTAAAGAAATATCATATTTCTATTAGGGATCTATCCTTTCAGGATATTGATGGTAAGTAGTGATATTATAAAAAACCCTTAATGTCTAAGGGAATGTTGATTCCTAAGCCATATTCAAATATGTTTGGCATAAAAGCGTCCAGTGTGAGTAGTGTAGTAGTCACGTATATATTGTGAAATTTAAAAATATAGGAATGAAACCACAATCAGGCTATGTACCGATCGTAAGATGAGCAGAATATTTTTTTATAATGAATTATTTTGAATTTAAAGATGCTTTCTATTTCATCTCTTGCTTCGCTCTAACCACAATTGAAATGACATTCAAAATCTACACCAATGTAATCGATTACACCATTTAATAAAATGATAAGCATATATAAAATAATAGTGTTAGTAACAAACAGCCACGCAAGACGTTTGAAGACCAGATAGAAAACGTCCCTAAAAAGGCGGGAGTGCGAAGTGACAAGAATAAAAGTGCATGTATGAAAATAATGACGATTGTGAGGGAAACAAGAAAGTTTTTCCAGGATTGAAAAAAGTAGCGATTGATAGTCTCAGCTTACCCAATGGGAACCAATGGTGTGTATACAAGTAAGTGAATACGTCATTTATATCAGTGGAATTATATTACACTTCATATATATCTACTATATATCATATATCTACTATATATGGGATCGAAGTCTATATATATATATATATATATAGACTTCGATCCCACAGCCAAACTGTGTATACAGTTTGTGGAACAATGTTAAATTTAAGGCAATCTTGTAAGTAATCTAAATTATTAATAACTAAATAAATTAAATATACTGAAAAAAATCTGCATTATACAATCCATAGTACCCTGGTAGGAACGACGAGTATTCACCCATTCTCACATCATCTTGTCTCTACCTGCCCTTCCTGACCGCTAAACTTACGCCAATGGGAATTATAAGCGTGAGTAAATAAAAGTAAGTTATACTAAATATACTTAGAAAAATCTTTAACGCAAAACCTCATTATGAAAACTTCAATGTGTTATGCACGATTTAGCACAGCGAGTTCCAGACCGCGCGATACCAACACCAAGCAAAGTTTTTATAAGCGGCACTTGGCTGTTAGGAAATATTGTTGGCTTCAAATTTCTAAGAATACTTACCAGCGCCCAACTATATTTTACTTTGAATTTATTAACATGATAAATAAAAAAATAAACAACATTCATGCACAAAAAAGTTTCATTGTCCGCAATCGAGACGCAGAGACACACATATATCTCTTCTGTGATTGCCATTTAAATGAAGGCTTAGGAAAGCGCAACCATTTAATATATTTATTCTAGGGTCTCCACACGAACAAAATATGCGACTGTTATTTAATGCCTATAAATGGTTTTGAACGACGGACGGAAAATAATATTTAGCAACCCTTTTTTAAAACTTTTAAAACCACCATTATATATGGGCAGTGCCGCCGAATGTTGTACATTTATTTAAAAGTAAGGAAAAATATAAATTGTTCAGAAATTCAAATATACCCTTATTCTTAGATGCAAAAGACCGTGTAAAATTTGCTTTCATATATACATACACGCACGGCTTTAAATCCCTTGAAAGGGTAGCCAGAGTTAGGGAATTAGAAATTCCTCAGCCACTTTTGTGAGTAGCGTAGGGAAAAGATAGAAGAATAGAAGAAAAGAAATAATAATAGAAGAAGAATAAAGGTTGTTGGTGATGGGTCTCCAATCGCATCGCCCAAAAATCCCTTAAAGCCCCAATACCGTTAGTCACCTCTTACGTACACCCCCACCGGAAGAAATGGGGTAGTGCTATTCTAAGTCAACACCACACAGCCAGCTTACACAGCTATTTGCTTTCATGCTTACAAAACAGCCAATTTAATGAACTCGTTTTAAAATCCTCACGATTACCGGAACTGGCATTTATCAGAATAGTCACTTAAAAGATAATCGGAAACTGCGTGCGGTTTTATCAAGGATACTCTACACTAGGGATCGGCCCTGTGGTACTATATCTTTATAACGTTATGCAAATAATAATCATATCGCAACAGAAATATTGCATATGCCGTTTTCTCTTTCTAACCTTCCGAGCTTAACTTTTTGAAAAAGAGAGCAATACATGTTTCCTTCTTGTTGTTTATGGCAAAATTTCGTCAAGACGTTTCGATTATGATAGCGCGTACCTAGATCGGCCAACTTAATTGCCATTTGATCTGTCAAGTTGCTTTGTAAACAAAAGTGTTGATTGCGTTTATTGTGTTTTGGACATTGATTTATCAAGATTTAGACCAAAAAATTGCACAGGCAATATAAGTACACAATGCCTTGTTGCTCTATTAAAGATTGTGGCGCCCGTAATAGCGAAAATCAGCCTCAATTAACTTTGCAAAAGTAAGTAATTATTTTCTTTCTTTTCACTTTGGTCAAATGTATTTTTTTGGTGTATTTCATGCCTCCTCGATGTGATCAGAGGAAACTTCATGATCATTATAATATTTTCGCCATAAAAGGCTTAGTTTTCATTATTTCTTCCAAAATTATTTCCTCTCATTGTTTACCTAGTGATGTGAAACACTGATCATTTAGTATTATCGATGTTTAGGTACTATCAGATTCGGTTTAAGTTGGTTGGTAGGTTAACCTATTAAAAATCTAAATGCCTTCCAAAATGTAGGTAACATTATTTTTATAGTTTACACTTTTCTTCACATTTGTTACTTTGAGGTGGTTATTGATTACTAAAATTAAATAATTTCAGGTTTCCTACAAGTGAAGCACGAAGAAGAAAGTGGCTTGATGGTATTGGCTTTGAAAACATCAACTATCGGCATAAAAATTGGCATTGCATTTTAGAAAAATGGTATGGTTTATCATAAAAAAATCACGAATGAAAAGGTTTCATTCAGAACGTGTTATAACGAATTGACGTTACTTAAAAATGAATAAATGTGACATTTTTAATTTAAATACGTTGTTTTTTTAGTATTTATATGTACGATCTTGCAATATAAGTCAAGCACAGCATCAATATTTTGTTGTGCGTGTACGACAACTGTGTAGTGTCGGCTTAGAATAGCACTACCCCATTTCTTCCGGTGGGTATACGTATAGGCGACTGACTTTTGACGGCGTTTTAAGGGAATTTTGGGCGATGCGGTTGGACACCCATCACCAACAACCTTTATTTTACCAACTTCTCCCCACTCAACTTCCAAAAGGTGGCTGAGAAATTTGTCATTCCTTAGCTCTGGCTACCCCATCTAGGGATTTATAGCCGTAAGTAAGTATATGTAACGTGTACGACAACCGATTTAAAGTCATTCTTGAGCATATGACACCCATGATTAATCTCACTGAACCACTGATCGATGCACTGCTTTTAACTTACCCCACGCCGAAAATCATAATAAATTATCGCTCGAAAATGTTCATGAGTTAAATCCATGGTGATGTGTGATCCATGGTGGCGAAACGAAGGTTTAAAACTGGTGTTAAAATATCTAGATCTAAATTAAAAGTATGTGCTCACTGTTGAAATAAACTATTTCTACATAAACATGTTGGCAAATTTATCGATTTTTTTCTATTCTGATTCTTGCATGATACAACCCTAGGTCAGCCATTTTAAGTGCCAATAGGCCACGCCCCCTGCTACGCTCTGAGAGTGTTTAGGGCCGATCCATAGTGTAGAGTTTCCTTGGGTTTTATTAAACTGAAATGTCGTTTCTGTCATTTGTTCACTGAATGTGACGTTTACTGGGAAACCATTTTTATCAAACCTATTTATAAACATTAATTAACATTTGTTATTGGATTTTTAATTGACATATTAACATGAAAGATACATATTCTCACGCCGTTAGTTCCCATTGGGGTAGGCAGAGACTATCGATCGCCACTTTGTACGATCCTGCAAACCTCTATGGCTTCGTTTACATCCATCAATCTTACAATTTTTCATCAATTTTACATACATGAAAGAGTATCTGAGTTAATTATTCTTAATTCATCTCACATTTTCACACCGTACATTCTCGAAAGGATGGCAGAGGTACTAAATATTCCTAACATCGTCCCGTAAAATTAATGTCACCTGGTGTTCAGAGTATCCACGTTTTGTTCGTCAGTCTACTCACGGGATTGGCGGCGGACCTAATTAATGTACGAATTTACCTAACGCATCCCGGGAGTTTTACCATGAATTAAAAATATGTTTTATTAGTGAAACTCCAGCATCAACAGTAGACCTACCTTTAGTAAAACCATATTGCTCGTCATGGAATATATTATGTTTGTTAAAATATGAAAGCATTTGGTTGGACATGATTTTCTTAAAAACTTTACTAAGAACTGGTAAAATAGAAATAGGCCTACAGTTGGTAGAGCCCTGACTATCTCCTGATATATCAAACGAATACACTGTCACATATCTAGTTACAACGTAGCCATGTAGGATTCCCCAAGATATTTTTTCCATCGTTAAAAGCCTCCAGGCCATACCACATCCATTAATTGGTTGAATATTCAAAAACAAAAAGAACAATTAGTTTTGGCATATTTGGAGGATGGATGGCATAAAACTAGGAGTTTTTTATTTGTTTAATTATTTTAGTGAGGTTTACTGTCCAAGCAAAAACGTGGGTACTCTGAACCAGGTGAAAATGTCACCTGATGTTCAGAAGTATAAGTACCTCTACCAACCATTTCGAGGATATACGCCGTAAATCTTTGAGTTTAAGTTAAAAATTCTAAAACAACGTGTACTTTTATGAGAGTTTTGGGTGATGCGGTTAGAATGAATATATTTAATTGATTTTCTTTCCCTAGTTCCATAACTGAAATCAAAGACGTGAATATAAGTAAGTAGCTAAGCATTTACATAAACATAAACATAAACGTTCACGCCGTTTATCCCCGAAGGGGTTGGCAGAGGTACCAATACTTCTGAACTCACATGGCAGCGCCATCTAATGTCCAGAGAAGGTTCCCACGTTTTGCTTTAGACAGTGTACTCACGTGATAGGGGGCAGGCCTATCGCCGTTTTTGTACGAATACACTGTCACATGACTAAGTACAATTCAGCCATGTGGGTTTCCTCACGATGTTTTCCCTCACCGTTAACTAACCGTTAACGCTAAGCATTTAAAATAGTTATATTTTGGTCCTTTAGCATTGATTTAAGTTTGCCAATAAATATATATGCAAATAAATGGCCAACATTGCTCTAGTCAACTACCAAAACTAGTTTTCTAAGAAAAACTTTTCGTCAATCCATTTCAGTGTTCAACTTTCCCAGAAAATCCGAACATAAATTTAGCACACATGAACGGGCGTTCTCACTTCACTAGTTTTTTAAGAGCAATGCATACTCGCATGAATCATGGCAAGAAAGGCTTGAATTGGAAATGAAGGCCTTTTTCCCTAATTTTGGAAGTGCAGTATATACGTTTTTCATATCGTAACTATATCCTTTTATTCAATACATACTTATATTCACGACTGTGAATCCCAAAAATGGGTAGCCATAGCATAAGAATTAGAAATATATCAGTAACTTTGTTTCATTTCACTAATGTTAATATTGCAGAGAGGTTATCTATGTAGGAGAGGGTATCTATGTTATCTATGGAGGATATTGTTAATTATGTGCGCAAGAAACTAGACGAGGAGATAGTTTTAGAACAAATTTCTATCAAGAGGCAATGTGAACATAGTGCGTACAAATTTTTTGTGTCGGAGCATAAAATTGAAAGATTTCTTGATAGTGCGTTATGGCCTCAAGGGGTTATTTTCCGTCGGTTTGTGAATTATAGACCGAGAACGTCGACGGCTAGATTGTCAAACGAACCCAAGAAGGGTGACGGCCCTAAACCCAAACAATTTAATGGCTAACACAGTTAGAATGGTATCTTTTAATTGTAAGAATATTAAACGGTCAGTTGAAAATGTACGTCATCTATGCGATTCTTCAGACTTAATTGCTTTACAAGAAACTTGGCTGTTGCCTGATGACCTACCGTTTCTGAATACAATTAGTACTGAATTTAGTGCGACTGGAGTGTCGGCGGTTGATTTATCGTCGGGAATGCTGCGCGGGCGCCCCCATGGGGGAGTGGCGCTGTTATGGAGGAATAGTTTATTTAGTAGTGTATCTATTGTTCAGTGCGTGAATCCCCGGCTTTGTGCAATAGAAATATTGTTAGAGACAAAATCGGTGTTAGTGGTAAGTGTGTACATGCCTACAGATGAACGACAGAACCTGGAGGAATTCACAGACATATGCAGTGGGGTGAGTGCTATTATTAACTCCTGTAGTAGTGAGTGTGTGTACATACTAGGTGACTTTAACGCGAGCCCGACGGCGGGTTTGTTTTATAAAGAACTGATACAAATTTGCGATAGCCAGCAATGGACTTGTATGGACACTAAGTGGTTAGGAATAAATTCTAAAACATATACGTTTGTAAGTGAGGCCCACGGGACAGGTCATTGGTTAGACCATTGTGTTGTTTCCCAAGCGGCGGTACCTACAATAACATCAGTCTATGTAAAATACGACGCCGTATGGTCTGATCACTTCCCACTGGTAATAGAGTGTACTTTAGAATGTATTCAGTGTAAAATTGTTGATAACGTGACGCTTGTAAACAAAGTGACATGGGGAGACAGAAAACCTGAAGAAATCGATCTTTACACTAAGGAATGCCACCAGCGGTTGAGACTTATTGATTTTCCGGCAGAATGTTGTAAATGTGCCGACGAAATGTGTACAATTAGTAGCCATAAGAAGGTTATTGACTTTTTATATAGTGAGATTGTGTTAGCACTTAGCGCGGCGGCGAGGGTAGGACGGGCAGATAGTCGACCACGTCGTAATAAGCGAAAAGTGATCGGTTGGAATATGCACGTGAGCGAGGCTCATGGAAAGGCTAAGCAAAAAATGTTGGAGTGGGTTTGGTACGGAAAACCTCAACATGGTAACATCTATGATGAAATGATATTATCAAGGAAAATTTTTAAATCACGTTTAAAATGGTGTCAGGACCATGCGCATCAAATTATAATGGATATGATTGCCGCTCACCATTCGAATAAAGACTTTCGCGGATTTTGGAAAAGTACTAATAGTTTGAATAGCAAGCCTGGCCTTTCCGTGAGTGTCGATGGTATCAGTGGAGCGGAGAACATAGCAAATCTCTTCAAAGAGCATTTTAAAGTAAGTTCTCCGCTGGGGTTATCAGAGTCAACAAATAGCATTGATAGACCGAAAAAGATAGATATCCGTTTCTCAGTTAAAGATATTGAGCAAAATATAAAGGTTATGTCTAGAGGTAAATCCCCTGGGCATGATGGGCTAAGCATAGAACATCTAAAATATGCTGGCCCCCACCTGCCCAGAGTATTGTCACTGTTATATAATTTATGTGTTAGTCATTCTTATGTACCGGAAGAGATGATTAAAACTGTAGTAGTTCCCATCGTTAAAAATAAAACCGGAAATTTAGCAGATAAGACAAATTATAGGCCAATTTCATTAGCGACGGTGATTGCGAAGGTATTTGACAGTTTGCTTAATGCACAGCTTAATAGGTATGTACATCCTCACCATAACCAGTTTGGCTTCCAACCCCATTTATCGACTGAGAGTGCAGTGTTGTGCCTTAAGCATACTGTCAACTACTACACGAAGAGGGGGACAGACACGTATGCCTGCTTCCTGGACCTCTCAAAAGCGTTCGACTTGGTTTCCTACGACTTACTCTGGAAAAAGCTAGAGGGGGTTCGTTTTCCCTCGGAATTAACCAGCATATTTAAATATTGGTATGGAAATCAGGTCAACGCTGTGAGATGGGCAGGTTCACTATCGGAACCGTACAGGTTGGAGTGTGGCGTGCGGCAGGGGGGCTTGAGTTCGCCAACCCTCTTCAACCTTTACGTTAACGAGCTCATCGTCGCGCTTAGCAGCACCAAAATTGGATGTCACATAGACCGTGTGTGTGTAAACAATTTAAGCTATGCTGACGACATGGTGCTGCTGAGCGCATCGGTGTGCGGGCTGCGAAAGCTGTTGTCGATATGTGAAGACTATGCAAGGACGCACGGCCTTCTATATAATGTGAAAAAGACCGAAGTCATGGTATTTGGGGGCGGGGGAAAGCAGGTGTCCAGTAGTATCCCACAGGTGTATCTGGGGGGTGTCCCACTCAAAAGAGTGTTTCAATTTAAATACCTTGGACATATGTTGACTCCCGGTCTCAAAGACGATGACGATATAGATAGGGAACGGAGGGCGTTGTCGGTGAGGGCGAACATGGTGGCCCGCAGGTTTGCCAGGTGCTCTAAGGAAGTTAAAATATCTTTATTCCGAGCCTACTGCACATCTTTCTATACCTGCAGCCTGTGGGCTAACTATACGCAAAAAGCCTACAACGCTCTCCGTGTCCAATACAACAACGCGTTCCGGATACTGTTGGGTCTGTCCCGGTACTGTAGTGCATCAGGTATGTTTGCTGAAGCCCGGGTCGACTGCTTTTTTGCCACGATGCGTAAGAGATGTGCATCCCTGGTGTGCAGGGTGAGGGCCAGCACCAACAGTATCCTGAACATGATCGCAGGCAGACTGGACTGTCCATATGTGGGTCACTGCTGCCTTCTGTCCCATGGCATTGGACGGTGGTGACTCACTGACATTATTATGTAATATTTTTTGTAAATAGTTTGTAAATATACCTAGACATAAGTTACTAATATAGTTTTTCATAAGTGTTTTAACTAACCAATGGGTCCCTGTAACCTGAGTAAATAAATGATAATATAATATAATATAGCCGTGATAGCCCAGTGGGTAGAACACTCGGTTATCGTGCAAACGACTTTTCTAAAGACATATGTGTGGTTAATTTATCATGGTTGTTAACGGTGAGGGAAAACATCGTGAGGAAACCCACATGGCTGAGTTGTACTTAGTCATGTGACAGTGTATTCGTACAAAACGGCGATAGGCTTGCCCCCTATCACGTGAGTACACTGTCCATGCAAAACGTGGGTACTCTGAACACCAGGTGACAAAGTCACGTGATGTTCAGAAATATTAGTACCTCTGCCAACCCCTTCGGGGATATTCGGCGTGAACGTTTATGCTTATGCTTATGCTGTTGGAGACCCATCACCAACAACCTTTATTTCACCATCTTTTCTCCATGCAACTTCAAAAATTGGCTGAGGAATTTCTGGTTCCTTAGCTCCGGCTACCCCTTCTAGGGATTTATAGCCGTGAGTATATTGTATGTATATGTATGAACCTTTAAGATCTAATTACATGTGCCATGCAAATAAATATTATTTCATATTTCATTACGTCAAATATGTAATTGGTTTTTTAAGTGTTAATTTGCTGAAAATCAATTAATCATCATAACAATATGGTGCTGGTATGTTCAATTCCAATGCTGTGGGTACCCCTTTTGGTTTTATACCCGTGAGTCAGCCAGTTAACAGAAATCAGTTTTAAACGATAACGTAATACAAAAACCTTTATGAATAGTTACATACTTTATGACCACCTCGAAACTTTCACAAAAACATCACAGCATTCAGTAAAATAATTAAGTGCTTAAGCTAGTAGTTTTGGTATGGTATTACTATTTTGGTATGGCAACACCAAATTCAATTAACTGCATTGATCTAAATTGTACTCTCTCATTCTCAGAATGCAGACCTCTCGCACTTTCATCACGATAAAATTCATTGTTATAAAGCTACATTATTCTAAGTGACCTGGACTATTAAAGGAAAATAGCGTGAGGAAACCCACAGGCTTGGTTGTACTCTGTTGTACATACATACATCATACATATATTCACGGCTATAAATCCCTTGAAGGGGTAGCCAGAGTTAGGGAATTAAAAAATCTTCAGCCACTGTTGGATGTTTCGTCTGGAAAAGATGGTGAAATAAAGGTTGTTGGTGATGGGTCTCCAACCGCATCGCCCAAAAATCCCTTAAAAGCTCCAATACCGTTAGTCGCCTCTCACGTACATGCAACGGAAGAAAAAGGATAGTGCTATTCTAAGCCGACACTACACAGCACTTTGTTGTGTGACAGTTTATTCGCAAGACACGCTGATAGGCCTGCACCCTACTATGTTAATGCAGTGTAATAAACAAAACGTGGGTACTCTGAACACCAAGTAAAATTAATGAATGTCAAGTGTTTTTCAGAAGTATCGGTACATGGTGTCAACGTTTAACTTTTATATACATATATATATAAACTTACGGCTATAAATACCTAGAAAGGATACCCAGAGCTTCGAAAACAATTTTCTCAGCCACTTTTGGAAGTTGTGTGGGGTGGTGTCTCAAACCGCATCGCCCAAAGATCACTTAAAAGCTCTCAGCTGCCTCTTACGAGCACCCACGGTAAGAAATAGCGTAGTGATATTTTAAGCCAACACCACATAGCTACTGCACTTTAATATATTATCATTTAATGCCATTATGCTAGTAGTGTGGACCCGTATTAATCGAATCAAACTTTTCTAGAAGCTGTTTATTGAGGTATGTAAAGAATTTGGTGTTTTTGGTTACATCTGGGTACAGAACAACTTATTTGAAAATTGGATTTTGCTTTTTTGAACTAACATTCACCTTATACAATATAAATATAACAGATATGAAAGTACAAGACATAGCTGTCTGGATTAAATATTAACATGCGCTAAACAAATTGTATGACCTGAAGAAGCTACAAGTTTGTCCTACAACGTTAGTCGAGTCAAATCAATTTGACTATTGAAGTCAAATCAAACAGTCAGCTGCATTCAACTTCCACTCCTGTGGACTAAGCTTTAAAGTTGAAAGTCTATAAACACTGTCCGAAGACGTATGCACGAGCTGTCCGAAGTTTCGCTTCAATAATTTGGTAAGGGAATTATCTTCGGATGTATGTTTGAGTTTAAATTTATTCTATTTAAGAACTTACTGGTTTGATTTGCTTTGGAAATTGTGTTATTTTAGGGCTTTACCTTGAATATATCAGTTTAGTTTGAACATATTTATATCGATTATCTCACGGCTTTGAATCTCATACCTATAGTTATAACGTAATATTAAAGATATATACTAGTGACTGTGTAAGTTTAGAGGGGAAAATGCATAATTGACTGATTACACATTAGCTGTACTGTAGTGTAGAGTATGATTAGTTAACACTCACCCATTTCTTACGAATAAGGGTCTTAGAGGTTTCTTAGAGCTTTGTGATTGTTCTTTTCCCCACTCGACTACCTCAAGAGACTGATGATTTAAAATCCTAAAGATTTGCCTACCCCTTCATGGCACTTAAAGCCTTGGATTTTGGTTGGTACGTTACGTACGTTGATACACATTAAGTTTAAAGAATACTCAGATAAATTGGTATGAGATGGAGTAGAGATATTGTGAGCCAGGAAAATATTTTTTTACTCAATGAATAACATTTTGTTTACAACCGAATAAAAGAGCTGCCACATAAGATAACAGTCCTCATGTCACAGTGTATTAATTAATCCTAACATTATTACGAAAGCCGGTATTTACTTAATACTTTTGTCAGCAGTATTGACAGCTGCAAATCAGATTTTCCCCATTTTCCTGTTTCGCTAATACGGATATAATCACGAGGAAAACATTTCACAGCCAAACAGACAAGGGATTTGCACAAAATAAGGAAAAATATTAAAACTACGAGTTTGTTGTGAAGTCTTTTATATTCTGATCAGGCAGACATTTTCTTTATGAAAATATGTAATTCGGTATGCAAAGTTTTACTAAAGTGATGCTGATTACAAAACCATTTCGAGATATTATGGTTATAAACAAAATTTTCTTGAAATTATATCAATTGAAGCTAAGATGACTGTTATTTTATCAAAAAACTGCAACAGTGTTTGACCTTCAATGTTGTTTCAAAGACATACGGTTTTGCAGTTTATTAATAAAATATCGAAAATCATAGGTTTTGCAGTTTATTAATAAAATATCGAAAATCATAGGATAAAACGTTTCGCTTCATTTGCATGTCGCTACGTGATTTTATCGATCGATGACGGCATTAAGTACAAAGTTGAACAATCTTTAAAAAATCATAACTTTACAATTACTCATTTTAAATGGAAAATATTCAAATTAGTCTTTTATTTTCGTGTTTACTATCGAATAACAATATTTAATAAATACCAAAAAATAACTTTGCATACCGAAATGTGCTTGTGCCTAAAAGAAAACGATAAAATAAAAGAGCTAATTTCAAAGTGACGTGATCGCACTTACCTTCATCAGAATACTTAGTCATCATCTGATGAATTTATTGCTGATATAAAATAAAATAATAATTAAAGGTTATTTTTATATTTACTTTAAAGTTAATCATTATTTTTAGATCATGACTTAATATTGGTACTTCCCGCTCGCTGTTTACTTTTGTATCTTAGGTTCAAAGAGATCCAACAAAAACAGTTAATGAAGTTTTAAAAAATTTAAGTCAGCATCAATTAAAAATGTTTTTTTCTTACTCCTTCCCTATTTTTAATATAGAGCAATATTAAAGGTATAGTGTCAAACAAAATAAATAAAATGTTAAAACTTAAATTTACAAAATGCAGACAAGTTAATGTTCTAGAACTTTTAAAATGTTGTTTATCTTTATTAATAATTAAATATTAGTAATAATCCCCACATGAGGTTTTCATGAACAAAAAGATTTAAATTATTTATCTTTATGTTTTGAGTCATTTAATTACATAAACTTTCATCTTGATGGGAATTTATGTAACCTTACGCTTTTGTATTGGTCTAAAGACTACCAGACTATCACATACTCATGGTTACCGCTATATCCCCGAAGGAGTGGCACAGGTACAAATATTTCATACATCACGTGAAATTCTTGTTACTTTTTTTGAGCCATGCGGTTGGGGACCAATGACACCAAGCACATTTACTTAAAAATCTTTTTTACACTCGATTTCCACAAACGGTCAATGATTTCTTATTCTTAAACCTTGGCAATCCTTTCTATATGTAGCCGAGAGAGAGAGAGATGATGGATGACAGTAAATTGGTGAAAGAGATCTATAGAGCCAATGTGGAAGGTAATGTTAGTAGAGGACGACCTCGGAGGACACATTTGGATCAAATAGAAAATGTGCTCAAAAAGGCAGGTGTCCGAAGTACGAAGAATAAAAGAGCAAGTATGAAAAGATTGATGGATGTGAATGAAGCTAGAGAGGTTTGCCAGGATCGTACTAAGTGGCGATCGATAGTCTCTGCCTACCCCAATGGGAACTAACGGCGTGAGAATATGTATGTATGTAGCCGAGAGGGGTATTTACCATGTATATATACGAGTAAACATATAAGAAAAAAGAGTAACCAGGGTTCCGTAGTTTGAAATGGCTTTGCATTGAGAAAAAAAATGCAGTTTAGCATTTATTTCCATCGTTAGAGGCAACGAAAGGCTTTGAGGCTTGTTAAGTGATTTTTAGGCGATGCGGTTAGAGACCTAGCACTAAAATCATTTATTTCACCCCATTTAACTTACAAAAGTGGCTGAATGTTTCTCTGATTCTGAAGCTCTGACTACCCCTTTTTTGAATCTATAGACGTAAGTATGTGAGAAAAGTGAGAAAAAATCTTTAAAAAACGCGGTATCTTATAAGTTTCCAGCCACATCATCCGAACAAAATTTAAGAACCTCCAACACCTTATAGACTACAGGCCCATGCTGTAAAATTGATGGGTCATTTGAACCACCAGGTGACCTATCTAGAACGATATAAGAGCATTAAATAATAAGTTTCAGCACTATGCCGTCACTTGTAAGCTGTCCAACTGAGTGCAGGTGAGAATTCGAAAGTACAGGTAGAGTGAGTACATTTTGGTCACATATTTTTGTACGGCATTCTTATCATCGATAGATCCAATAAAAATAATAAGAAAACGCGCAGTGCCGTAAAAAAATGGTGCGCCACAAAGTCGGTTTTTTTTTATTTTCCGACAATTACCGGGGTAAATTTGGTCATTTGATTTTGTACGGCATCTGTGTCATACTATTTCAATATTGCTTCTAATCCATTATTCCGCAACGCCGTACAAAAATCATGCGACAAGGGAAAAAAATCGAGGGTTGCAATCCTCCTCCTTAAATATTACTCTACCTGTACTTTCGAATTCTCACCTGCACTCAGTTGGACAGCTTACAAGTGACGGCATAGTGCTGAATCTTATTATTTAATGCTCTTATATCGTTCTAGATAGGTCACCTGGTGGTTCAAATGACCCATAATTTTTTCAGCGTGGGCCTGTAGTCTATTAAGTCCACTATTTCTGATTTTAACCTTTCGCAAAGTATATTAAGATGTAAATTGATCGTAGATAGAAGTTCCGGTGGGTGTACGTAAGAGGCGACTAACGGTATGGGGTTATTAAGGGATTTTCGGGCGATGCGGTTGGAGACCCATCACCTACAACTTTTATTTTTACTATCTTTTTAACCGACTTCAAAAAAAGGAGTGTTCTCAATTCGACCGGTATTTTTTTTTTTTTTTATCTTTGTTCGCCGATTACTTTGCCATTTATGAACCGATTTTGATTATTATTTTTTTATTCGAAAGAAGATACTCCCGGATTGGTACCATGATGAGGATATCAGGGTCTGATGATGGGATCCTGGAGAAATCGAGGGGAACCCTCAAATTTTATAGGCAAATGTACCGCGTTTTACATATTTTCTGAACTTATATTGGCATTTGCTTCTGAAAATCATATTGTTATGCTGCTGAGCTGATGATAGAAGGTGTGGATCCTCAATCACTAGGTATTAGGAAACAGTTCTTTCCACATTCTATATAGATTTATACTCCTCTTCGTAGCTTTTATGAAGAGAAGTACAGGTTCACTAAACATTTCTTTTGTTATGTTATTGTTACCGAGAAAGTACCATGAGACCAGGATCTGATGATGGCATTCCAGGAAATCGAGGGGACTGTCGAAACTCACAATTATGTGACAGTGTATTTGTCCAAAACGCCGATAGGCCTGCCCTGTATAACGTGAGAACACTGCCTAATAAATCGTGGGTACTCTGAACAACAGGTGACAATGTCACGTGATATTCAGAAGTATTACTACCTCTGCTAACCCCTTCAGGGATATTCGGCGTGAGCGTTTGAGTCTTTCTTGAGGTGTAGAATTGAAGACCATCGCCTTTCGAAGGATTTTAAGAACAATGTAAGGTTACATATGGTTGAGCCTATTTAATATCGTACTATAATAGAAATACCGGAAATACGAAGAATAATACAGTAACTGTCGCTTCCTCATCCGAGAGGCATCTTTGCCAGGTCTACCCATCTCTAAAACTCGTAAAATAAAATATTTTTTAACAAAAAGAAAACCGACTTCATAGAAAAACAACCGAAAATAAACAATATAGTACTAAAAAGTACGAAATAAGTTTTTTTAATTGAATATGAGTACTGTGATTGATACCTTAGCAATTTCTTTATTCCACACGCGTCAGTTCAACCTACCTAAATATTACAATTCTCTTAAATTAATTTTTGAGTCGGTGCCAGACAAACAAAAGTAAATTCACCCTGCTATCTATCTCCGATTATTACAATCTAAACAATATATATCTATCGCCTAACGTTTTAAATGATAATACGTACAAAAATCAATTTACCCTACAACTACAAGGTACCCTACATTTTACATGTATATGAAGTGCGAAATACACACTTCTTATTATCAACTAGTGGATCGTCCCAGCTTCGCACGGGTAGCGTTGTTTTTTTAAATATCTGAGGTTTCTTTGTTCAGTCACTGCTCAAGCATTGTAAAATTCAGCGTAATGTTTTCAATTTATTAAATTTATAGCACTCCCTTAACAGAGTTGTTTGGTGATTTTGAATGAGCTTTAATGAACGGTTCAGTATTTCCGTTTAATAGCAAATTTTGGAATAAAACGCCATGAAGTATTTATAACAATCTAAAAAATAAATCATTACGTTATGTAGGATGCAACTACTGGCGCCATCTAGTATGTTATATGTAAATTAGTAAAGATTTAGTTTCGATCACGGGCGCGATGGCTTATTTTATGTATAATTTCGGTGTTTGTCTACCGATTTCTATGATTCTTTTTTATTGAATAGGCAATAATGTTACCTTTTTTAAATTAGGGGTGAGTGAGAGGTTTCCAAACGTAAGAGTAAACAAATATAATCAGGATGTTTCGAACTGCTAAGCTATCAGGAATTACACGCGTTATTGTGAGTCAACCATAAAAGGTAGACATATACTGTTGAGGATTTTTTTTAGATAATTTTATGAAGAATATTTCCGCCACACATAATTTCTATGTAAGTTTAACCATTAAGGCTGCACACGCGACGGAAGCTTAAAAAATGGAGTAACTTCTCCCGTTTTCCCCAAATTTCCCAAAATTCCCCTTTACTTCTCTGCTGAAAAGTATACAAAAACCTGCGCAGGAGTATGAAGAATAATTGTACCAAGTTTCGTTAAAATCCGTCGAGTAGTTTTTGTTTCCATAAGGAACATACAAACCGACAGACAGACAGACAGACAGACAGACAGACAGACAGACAGACAGACAAAAATTTTACTGATTGCATTTTTGGCATCAGTATCGATCCCTAATCACCACCTGATAGTTATTTTGAAAATATATTTCATGTACAGAATTGACCTCTCTACAGATTTATTATAAGTATAGATTATCATCGAGGCTGGCACCGGCTCACAAATTAATTTAAGAGAATTTTAAGATTTAGGTAGGTTGAACTGACGCGTGTGGAATAAAGAAACTGCTAAGGTATCAATCACAGTACTCATATTCAATTAAAAAAACTTATTTCGTACTTTTTAGTACTAGATTGTTTATTTTCGGTTGTTTTTCTATGAAGTCGGTTTTCTTTTTTCCCCACTCAAATTTCCAAAAGTGGCTGAGGAATTTCTAATTCTTTAGGAAGGGGTTTCCTGGGGTTTATAGCCGTGAGTATATGGTATGTATGTATATATGTATGTATAGAAGTTTGGATTGGTTTTATTTACTTATTAGGATCTATTAAGGCTTTGCATAAAATAACGCTCCACCTTTCTACTTTCCATTGTCTTTCAAATGCCACAAAGGAATTAAGGCTTTTGTAAAGTACTTGTCGGTCTTAGTTTTCAATCTTTAGCCAAAATAGTAACTAAACTACCAAAAATGTTCGTTTAGGTACTTAAAATCAACCAAAATTTCATTCATGACCAAGACGTCGGTCTACCTTGTGCGAGGTTTACCCACACTGCATCGTCCGGTACGTGGCCGCCACTCCAGAATATTTGAGTCCCAACGTCCATCGGTCTGCGTGCAACGTGCCCTGCCCATTGCCATTTAAGTTTTGCAACTCTTTGGGCTATGTATGTGACCCCGGTTCTTCTACTCATTTTATTAAGTGTATACTTCCTTTTCAACAGAGAAATAATTTTAATGAGTCATAAAAATAATCTATTCTCAGTGCGACTGCAAACTTTAGTAATTAATAAGATAATAAAAGCTGTGTAGTGTCGGCTTAGAATAGCACTACCCCATTTCTTCCGGTGGGTGTACGTAAGAGGCGACTAACGGTATTGGGGCTTTTCAAGGGATTTTTGGGCGATGCGGTTGGAGACCCATCCCCAACAACCTTTATTCTACCATCATCGTTTCCCCACTCAACTTCAAAAGTGGCTGAGAAATTTCTAATTTCTCAGCTCTGGCTACCCCTTTTAGGGATTTATAGCCGTGAGTATATGTATGTATATGTAAATGTCCATGTATCTCAAAATAATGGTTTGGTAGTGTGCGTTATGTGTTTTTATCTTGTGCACTTTACCCCTCTACAAACTATATATGTAGGTGAATTTTCATACTCTTCGGTCTGCGTAGCTTTCATAAACAGCGATCCTTATTTTTCACTTCTCGTTTTGATATAAAACTATCTATCAGGATCTATTATTTCTTATATAAGACACGTATTTGAATTTTATAAAACTGTTATATCAGAAACTCTGCATACCAGAAATACCATATGAATATGAATGTTATAAAATCTATCCATTTTTGCTTTCACTAAAAATGGCACGTCAACGCTGCGAGGCCGTTTTTATCTTCATCCCCCTCCGGCCCCGACCCGCAGGCTATCAATCATTATGTGTTCAATCAATTGTTTGGTATCTGTGTGAGGTTTCTTCCATAATGGTTTTCTTGAATTTTTTACATCATACAGAGGTTTTGAAGCCTCGGAGTCCAGTTAGAGCCAAAAAAATTCTGAGGTAAATATAGTTAAAACAAAAGACAGTAAAAGTAAAAGACATTTATTTGGCACAATTTACATAAATGAAAAAAAAACACACAGTAAAAACATATAAAAACAAGTATCAACAATATTTTAAACAAAAATCACGATTAATGTTTATAAATGTAACATGTGACCTATTGCCAAAATGGTTATCGGCCCAGCATGTGTGTCTGGAACAGTACACAGACCATTCCAAGACACGCTGGTTTTCAGCCGAATATATGTGATTATTAAACAGCTAGAGATAATTTATATATTGTAAAGTTTTTTAACTTGGTATGTCGCTGTACAGCTAAGATCTTTTAGGGTTGGGGGCAAGTCGTTCCAGCATTTCGAAGCCGCGTATCTAAAGCTTCCCCGGAAGGCTGTGGTACGATGTCTTTAGGCAACTGTTACTGTACTGTAAGTTACTGCACAACTATATTATTAAAATTTAATTACAATGCTTTTATCCGAACACTTTATCTTTTAAAGATTCCGTACCAAAAAAGAAATAGGGACATTATTATAGAGACTTCGCTGATTAATATGTCTGTCCGTCTGTCAGCAGGCTGTGTCACACCAAATGAGATAAACAATTATATTTATTGCTTCATTTCAAGACCTGTTTCTCGAGCTATTTCCCGGATAGACTTATAAAAAAAACATGTATATTACTATCTGAAAAGGTAATATTCCGTTCTCTATAGAAAATTTTTGGCTTTGAAGACAATGTCACGTGATGTTCAGAAGTATAAGTACCTCTACCAACCCCTTTGGAGATATTCGGCATGATGTTGGTGTCTTTTGAGTTGAGTCTAGACTAATATAAAAAAAACTTATGAATACATCATAAAATCACGTATATCACAACCAACCCCTGTTTCACTCAACAAACGTTAAAACCATGTCAAAACTTTCCTATGAGCGCTTTCTTAAAATTAGAAGCTTACTGAAGGTTGAAACAGGAATAAGCTCGAGTCACCCCGCTCTGAGCCTCCTGACACGTGGAGGGCAAAAGCCTTAATTAAAAAACCAGCCAATTAATGCCCATTTCTCTTGGCGATGGCAGAACAAATACCTATTAGTATTTGCTTCTCTTCAAGCTTTCATGAAAAGGTTTAATGAGTTTTGTAAAATAAATCTTATCTTTCCTTTCTATGAAAGGCTTCCATATCGTTAACTAGTAGTTAGTGAATTATTTTAATTATTAATCTTTAGTTACTTACTCAAACTCAACGGCTTACGCCGTATGTCTCCGAGAGGGGTGGCTAAAGTACTAATGCTTGACTACATTATGTCACCTGGTTTTCAGAGTAACTACCTTTTTTTAGACAGTGTACTCACATGTTAGGGAGAAGGCCTATTTTTTGTTTTATGCAAATACATTGCCACATGAAAGTACATCTTAACCATGTGAGTCTCCTCACGATGTTTTCCCTCACTGTTCACAACCATGATAAATTTACCAATCACGATTTTAGCTTCATTTTATTTAAACTTTACAGGAAATTTTCTGAAATGTAATTTGCCACAATTATTTCCCGTTTGTCTTTACCGAAGGAGATTAATATTAAAATATCCAGTCGCCTTGAACTTATTTTTGAAAGAGTGCAATTTTGCTGATAGCAGATCTTCAACAGCAACTTAATATTATCGATCTAATCAATTTACAAAATAACAGTGTTTAATTTAAATAAAAATAACGGACATATATACGGATATATTATACACAGATCAAGGCAGCCCCAAACTAAGTATAACCTGTATTATGGGATACTAACTCAACGATTTATTTAATATTATATAATACACATATAAATAACATCCAGGACTAAGAAACAATCATTTATGCTCATCACATAAATGTTACCCTCAGCGGGTATCGAACCCGCAACTCAACAAAGCAAAATCACTAGCAGTTTAGTGTCGGCTTAGCTGTGGGACATAGCATATAAACATTATTTTTGAGCAGCGTTTTTTTAACGGTATTTCAAATTTTAGCCATCGTTTCTTTTATAAAATTTATGGTTCCGCTATAATTGAATCGATAATTGAAAGTTAACAATGTATTTTTGTTAACTTTCATTTAATGCTTCAAGTTCAGCTTTTTATATCCTTGTAATTTAAAATATGACAAAGGCATGCAGCGTGAAACTATGTAACCTGATTGCAACCCCGAGTTCCAAAGCTCAAAGTAAAGCTCTACAAAGCTCAGGTCATCTTAGTTAATTTGAGCGGAATTGAGCTTCTGACCAGTATCGTTAAGTCTAAAGCAAAGATTCGAGGATTGAAGTACTTGAGTCTAAATTATTCAAAAATCCTAAGGTTCAACTCCCTAATGACTTTGACCTTAATCTTGTAGAAAAAGGGAATATTTTTACGCAAAGTCTTGAGCTAGGATTATCTTTCTACAGTGGCTTAACGAGTAGAAAGATTCAAAGCGATTTGGCCACAGTTTTGATTGTTTGAACAAAATGTAGATTTATTTAATTAAAAATATAATCTTTCACCTAATCTATACTGAAAGACATAATTTCAAAAAGGGTTAGCTAGATGAATGCAGATAAAGGTCTTACTAGTCTTAAATAAAATGGGTAAAAATGGTAGAAAAAACTCTTTGGTGGTAGGCAAGCCCCATACCCTGAGTCACATACTCACGGCTATAAATACCTTAAAAGGGTAGCCAGAGCTAGGGAATTCCTCAGCCACTTTTGGAACTTGCGTGGGGAAAAGATGGTGAAATAAAGGTTGTTGGTGATGGGTCTCCAACTGCATCGCCCAAAAATCCCTTAAAAGACCCCATACCGTTAGTCGCCTCTTACGTACACCCACCGGAAGAAATGGGGTAGTGCTATTCTAAGCCGACACTACACAGCCGAGTCACTTCATACAAAATTGATGGGAAAATGCTTCCTCCACACGCCAGACTTCATATTTTAAAAATAGATCAAAAAATATGCCAAGATGTTTAACAAATAAATGAATGTAAAAGAAATAATTAAAAACATGTTATATACATACATATAAGTTAATAAAAATAATCATTAACCACCTACCAATACAAATCACAAATAAAAACTCTCGCAAATCCGTATTGATTTAATAGAAAAACCAATTTTAATGTAACCGTTTGCCATCAAGTGCTATTAATGTAAATCAAAAGCCGGAACTTCACTCTTCTCACGAGAATCTAGTTACATCAATATCCATCGCCATTACAAATTCAAATGAAAAATTTCCGAGAGCGAATTAATTTCAAATCGGAAAATAATTGATAAAGGTTTTATTTTTGGAATTCTGTATTATAAAAAGTAGTCTCTGTGAACCACTTATTAATGGAATTACAAATGGTGCAGATTTGATAACTTTACTCAGAAATGGATAGTTTTGAAACAATACGTTCATGATATAGTTACCATTTTACTGGTTTTTTTTGTATTTGTAGTGCTGTGTAGTGTCGGCTTAGAATAGCACTACCCCAATTCTTCCGGTGGATGTACGTAAGAGGCGACTAACGGTATTGGGGCTTTAAAGGGATTTTTGGGCGATGCGGTTGGAGACCCATGACCAACAACCTTTATTTTACCATCTTTTCCCCACTTAACTTTTCAAAAGTGGCTGAGGAATTTCTGATTCCTTAGCTCTGGCTACCCCATCTAGGGATTTATAGCCGTGAGTATATGTATGTATGTATGTATGTTTTGTATATAAGGATATTCTTATATATTTCTCCTACTATGTGTGGACAATGGACATTAACCCTTAGCTATAGTGGCGAAAAAAAGTCACAACTATAGTAAAGGGTTAAAATGACTAAATTTGTAGTGGCATTCTAATGAATAATATTATGGATACTTAACCAACTACTTTTTCTGGCACCTGAAGTGTAGAGAATAAAAGGGTTCATCTGAAAAGATCGATGAATATAAAGAAATTTCGAATAGTGTATAAATAAGTATATTTACGTATAGAATAGAATAGAATAGAATAGAATAACTCTTTATTGTACATCAAACACAAATTTACAAAAGAAATTATCATACAGTTTACAGTGAGGTACAATCGGCGGTCTTATCGCTAAAAGCGATCTCTTCCAGACAACCTTTGGAAGGTGAGATCGGTAAACTAGTTATCTAGGTAGATGCACAAAACAAGCTTACCTTAAAACTAACTTATTTAATTGAAATAATAACATAAATATTAATTACACAAAATAATATAGGTACATATTACACACATATGAACACACATACATACATAACTACATACTTTTATATATACAAGTAATACAAATACCTAAATAAAATACACAAATACGTTTTAGAAATATAATTAATACATATAATTTAAAAAGCAACAGTATTACAGCGCTTCAGTGAGATAGTGTTGTTTCACCAGATCCTTGAACACATTAAGGGATTTAGCCAGTCGCACCTCCACAGGAAGTGCGTTCCACAATTGCACAGCGTGTACAGAAAAAGAGGAGCCATAGAAATTGGTTGAATGAGAGGGAATGGTTAATTGAAGATTATGGTCTGAACGTAAATTAAGGTTATGGGAAGAAGATAGAAATTGAAAACGTTCTTTTAGATAGAAAGGGGTGGCAGGATTGAACAAGATAGAGTAAAGAAGAGACAAAGTATGCGCATTTCGGCGGAGGCGAATAGGAAGCCACTTAAGTTTAGAACGATAAACAGACACGTGATCATACTTACGCAATCCAAAAACAAACCTTATGCATAAGTTTTGGAGACGCTCTAATTTATTTAGCTGTTCTTCCGTTAAATCAAGATAACAGGTATCAGCGTAATCCAAAATTGGAAGGAGTAGAGATTGAGCTAACGCAGTTTTGGTAGCAGTAGGTAGAAAATTACGCAGTCTCCTGAGGGAGCCCGCTGACGCGAACATCCTTCGGCTTACCGATTCTAATTGGGGTACCCAAGATAAATTGCAATCGATCATAATGCCTAAGTTCCTTACCACGGGGCTAAAAGAGATTGATTTTCCATCAAATAACACAGGTGGCAGTGATTTGTAATCAATCCTAGAAATCATTCGAGAACTACCGACTATTATTATTTGTGATTTATTTGGATTGACTGCTAGCCCATATGCCTCACTCCAACGCAAAATGCGCTCCAGATCACCATTAATCAGGCCAATGGACATATTCAATTGATCAAGATTTGCTTGTGTGTAAATTTGAAGATCATCTGCATAAAGGTGGTAGGAAGAAGTGAGTTGATGAGAAATACTATTAATAAATATAGCAAATAAGAGAGGAGACAACACACCACCCTGTGGAACACCGGCAATTAAATCACACCACGGAGAATAAGAATCTTCGATGCGAATGCGCTGCCGACGCCCCTGTAGATAACTACGAAACCAGTCAATCACCGTTGGAGATATGTTAATAGAACGAAGCAAAGCCAATAATATATCAAAGTCAACAGAATTAAATGCGCTACTAAAGTCAAGCAGTGATAGAACAGTCAGTAATCCCTTGTCCATCCCCAAACGTATGTCATCAGTAATTTTAACCAAAGCCGTAACGGTACTGTGGGAAGGGCGGAAACCAGATTGGAAAGGATTAAGTAGATCATTTTTAGTCAGGAAATCATTTAATTGTCTGTGTACAAGTCGTTCAAGGACTTTAGAAAGGAAAGGGAGGATAGATATAGGGCGATATTCAGAGAAGGATTTTGGATTAACTTTTTTAGGAATCGGGGTGACTTGAGCTTCTTTCCATACCGTCGGAAATGATCCTGAGGTTATGGAGTTATTGAGGATATCAGTAATGGTGGGAATTATTATGTCAAGTATAGGCAAAATCATTTTACGACTTATACTATCACCACCTGTTGCGTTTGATGTAATTGACATAATATTCTTCTTAACATCACAATCGGAGAATTGACAAATAGTAAAGGGAGGATAATCCGGAGTTGGAAGTGTAGAAAGAAATTGCAGAGTGTCAGCTTTTTTAATACCATCAAAGGTAGACGTTGAGGTAAAATGATTATTAAGTGAAGTAAGGTCCAGATCTTTCGGGATTGAATCTTGACGAGATTTTCCAACTCCTAAGGATCTAAGAAACTTCCAGACTTTAGCCGGATCGCCATTCTCAACGGAATCATGAATGTGGTGTCGCTGTGCATCCCTACACACCCTATTGCAGTGATTTCGAATCGCCACAAACTTTTCCTTATTTAGATCAGACGGCCGTGATTTAAACTTAGACTGTCATACTGTTAGACTTACGTATCTCATTCTTTAAAAAATCTGTCAAATATGATGAAGCTTTTGTTATAAAATTTGTCTTTTCTAAAGACATATGTGTGGTTAATTTATCATGGTTTTTAACGGTGAGGGAAAACATCGTGAGGAAACCCACATGGCTGAGTTGTACTTAGTCATGTGACAGTGTATTCGTACAAAACGGCGATAGGCCTGCCCCCTATCACGTGAGTACACTGTCCATGCAAAACGTGGGTACTCTGAACACCAGGTGACAAAGTCACGTGATGTTCAGAAGTATTAGTACCTCTGCCAACCCCTTCGGGGATAAACGGCGTGAACGTTTATGTTATGTTAAGTTATGTTTTGTTATAAACAAAATAAAATTTGAGCAAAATATTTTGACGAAGTCCGTGGACGAGTGAATTGGATCTTATCGGTCCGGAGGTTGCGGGTTCGATCTCCTCTGAGAGTAACATTTATGTGATGAGCATAAATGATTGTTTCTTAGTCTTGGAAGTTGATTATATTTGTATTATATAATTGATTACTCGTAGAGCTGGTAGGGCGCCGACGTCCTCTGTCTGGGAGGTTCAGTATCCAGGAGGGAGTAAAACTCGCTAGTGTTCTCTTCAAGTTCTGTATTAATTGTGACTATTTGAATAATTGGGCATTACAAGTGCCCTCTGTACAACAATAGCGGAAGCTTCTAGAATACATAGCAATCGACCGTTAAAACGGTACTTTATTAATTCGAATGTTTCTGGAAGAAACAGAAAGTTCTAATGTTCCTAACGGTTGTTTTACATTGATCGAGAATATTCTTTATTACGTAATTTACTAGCGACATCTGTTGAGCAATAGTAGGATCTAACTTAACATATCAATATCAACATGCCTCTGATGGTTTTAATGTACATCTTTTACACCAGATGTCGCCACCTATAAAATACAGTCCTTTTAATTATATTCTTTACCAACCCTTTGGGAAAGGCGCAGCACTATGTTATGATAGTGCGGCTTAACAATAATATTAAATATATCTTTGAGTTAGTATCCTATTACACAAGTCTTACTTAGTTATTTAGTGTGCATGTCTTCCGGTGGTGTTCGTAAAAGGGCACTAACGGTATTGGGGCTTTTAAGGGATTTTCGGGCGATGCGGTTGGAGGCTCATCACCAACAACCTTTACTTTTACTATCTTTTCCCCACTCAAATTTCCAAAAGTGGCTGAGCAATTTAATTGCTTAGCTCTGGCTACCCCTTCTTGGGATTTATAGCCGTGAGTATATGTATGTATGTTACTTAGTTTGGGGCTAACTTTGTGTATATATGTCCGTAAATATTTATTTATTTCTTAAAATAAAATCTGAATATCCACCCTGCCCCGTGTAAAAAACTTAAAGCACAAGTATTAAATACGGGAGAGCTTATTATAACTAGGTTTTAGGAAAGGAAATTGGCCTACAAAGGTTCAAAGCGATCCAATTCTGAAGAACGTAATAAGATACGAAGTCTTTTAATGGAAATATACTCAACCTAAGTCAATGTTCCAGCTGTATATCCAAAAAGGGTTGGTAGAGGTACTAATCCTAAACATCACGGGTTATTATTTCTTCTGGTGTTTAGACAGTGCATTCACGTGATATCAGCCAGATTATTTACCGTAATTGTACAAATACACTGTTGCATGTCTGAATGCAACTCAGTCATATGGGTTTCCTCACGATTTTTCACAATTTTTCAAGACTGGTGCAAAGCGGTAATTGTGCCTTTATATAAAGGAAAGGGGTCACACCAGGAGGCTAGAAACTACCGTGGAATTAGCCTACTCAGCATTGTCGGTAAATTGTATGCAAAGGTTTTGATTGAAAGAGTGATGAATGAAACGGATGATAAAATTTGGGATGTGCAAGCAGGATTTAGAAAGGGAATGGGATGTATGGACCAAATCTTCTCTTTAAGGAGCATCACCGAAAAGTTCTTAGCTAAGAACCGAAAGGTGTATTGCTCCTTCATTGATTTAGAGAAGGCGTACGATAGGGTGGTAAGAAAGTGTTTATGGGAGGTGTTATCCAAGTTCGGTTTGGGGAGTCGACTTATACGTGCACTGGTATCACTCTATGAGGATTCCAGTGCATGTGTGAGAGTAAACGGGGAAAATACTGACTGGTTCGGGATCTCTCGGGGTGTCCGACAGGGTTGTGTAGCTTCCCCGTGGCTCTTCAATTTGTTCATGGATGACTGTTTAACAGAGTTGCGTGAAAGTGATTATGGATTGAGAATGGGTGGATTCATCATTAAATGCCTCTTATATGCCGACGATCAAGTGCTACTTGCATCATCGGTGGAAGAGCTGCAAGAGATGATGAATATTGCATGTGCGTCTTTTGAAAAAAAGGGAATGAGGGTGAATGTGGATAAAACAAAAACTATGGTTTTTGAGAGAGAGGTGAATATGACCGAATGCGTGATTGAGATTAATGGTAAGAAAGTGGAACAAGTGAAAGAGTTTGTATATTTGGGAAGTTTGTTTACTAGGGATGGAAAGTGTGATGAAGATATCGAGAGAAGAGTGAAAAAGGGTAATGCGGTAAATGGAGCACTGGATAGTCTAATGTCTAGTCAGTCGGTGTCTGCAAAGGCCCGAATGGCTGTGCATGATGCTGTCCTCGTTCCTACGCTTATGTATGGCAGTGAATGTTGGGTGTGGCAGAAGAAGCATGAAAGTAGAGTGAATGCAGTAGAAATGAGATCCCTCAGAAAAGTGTGTAATGTAAGGTTATGTGATCGTGTGAGGAATGATGTGATTCGTGAAAGGTGTGGTGTAAAAGATGATATTGTAAGAAAGATAGAAAAAGGAATGTTGAGATGGTTTGGGCACATAGAGAGGATGGATGACAGTAAAATGGTGAAAGAGATATATAGAGCCAATGTGGAAGGTAATGTTAGTAGAGGACGACCTCGGAGGACACATTTGGATCAAATAGAACATGTGCTCAAAAAGGCAGGTGTCCGCAGTATGAAGAATAAAAGAGCATGTATGAAAAGATTGATGGATGTAAACGAAGCCAGAGAGGTTTGCCAGGATCGTACAAAGTGGCGATCGATAGTCTCTGCCTACCCCAATGGGAACTAACGGCGTGAGAATATGTATGTATATGTATGTATGTATGTTTGATACATTAGCCACATATATGAATTAAGAAATGACACACTGGTTTCCGACGCTTTAGAAGCGGTAGTCTTAACACTTGGCTATCAAGGCTTTTATTAAAATGCATTACATGTTGATACGATAGCGATCATAGTATAAACTAGGGAAAAAGTGTGAAAAAATACCAAGGGGAACAATTACTTCTTGCGATTCACATTCCACAATCAACAGTTAATGATTTTATGAAGAGAATTGATAAGAATCATTTATTCACATTAAAATTAACTTTAAATTAATAATATTACAATAGGTATGAAAAAAAATAGCTTGTTAAAAATAAAATACAGCGAAAAGAAATATCTCTCCAATGATTTCCGAAACGGAGACCCATCACCAACAACCTTTATTCCACCATCTATTCCCCACGCAACTTCCAAAAGTGGCTGAGGAATTTTTAATTCCCTAGCTCTGGCTACCCCTTCAAGGGATTTATAGCCGTGAGTATATGTATGTATGTATGATTTCCGAAACGAAGAATCAATAATTTCATATTTATTTTTAACAGTCTCAAAGCTGTTTGGTGCTCAAATCTACTATTCTCTTAGCTTACCTATCTCTTCATGAATTATAATCACAGTTTTATTGACATTTCTGAGTACTTAACTTGGAAATTGTCTTCCATAATTGATGTAGGCACATTCTTGCTATTTTTTCAGAAATCTTTACGATCTATAAAACGAAATTTCATTTGGTCATTAAATTTGATGTTCTTAATACAACGGAGATGTGTATATTTTGGGATTTAATACGTTTTTATTCTAGCATAGCAATTTTTCATAAACTCGTGTTTTCATATTATGCAGTCTTGGCTTAGAATGGCACTCACCCATTTCTTTCCGAGGTTGTTGTAAAAGGCAACTTATTTATTTTTTATTTTTAAGTGATTGTTGGCAGTAACGCTGAAAGCTTATTTTTTAATAACCATTATTTTACTATTTTTTTCTCCACTATAGTACCAAAAGTGGCTGCAGAATACCAATTCTGAAGATCTGGCTACTCCTTTTTGGGATTTATAGCTTACATTAAAACTCGTAACAATTTATGTAAAAATAGTACTCAAACTCAAACTTTTATTGCATACCATAAGTGTACAAATAGTTGGTGTAATCAAAGTACAGTAATAAATATGGACCCTGTTGGGCACATGCGATTTCACAAGAGGGCTGTAGATACTAAAACTAAAAATTAAGGTAGTAAACATTACATGGCACAAAATTAAAATTTCTTCCATTAAAAACACTATAAATTATGTGTATCAAATTTAAACAACACAACAATAAAATTAATATTATTTTAGGTCAAAGTATTATTATTTTAGTTAACATTATTATTAAATTAGATTTCATCTATAGTAGTCTATCATTACATTAAGCTTTACCAATGAGTGGAAAAAACAAACAAATTAAATATTGATATTGTATTATTACAGAACTAGATAACTATAAAGAATGACTTAGAAATTTGGTACTAATATTGCTCAACCTTAACTAAGATATTCTTCTACTCTATAATAACATTTATCAATAAGAAAGTTTTTTAGTAAAATTATAAATCTATTGCATATTTCTTGCTTTTTTATATAGCCTGGTAATTTATTATAGATCCTAATCGACATCATGTGAGCATTATTGGATTGTAAATGTAACCGTGTGCGTGGTAGGTCAGTACCACTAGTGTCTTTTCTAAAGTCATAAGTGTGGTTAATTTATCATGCTTTTTAACTGTGAGGGAAAACATCCTGAGGCTAACTCTCATGGCTAAATTGAACTTAGTTATGTGACAAAGTATTCATACAAAAACAGCGATAGGCTTGCCCCCTATCACGCAAGTAAACTGTCCAAGCAAAACTATGTATGTATATATGTAAATTACTTTTAAGGAGATGCAGCTTGAAACCCATCACTTTAATTTAGTTTTTTCCCAATAAACTACCTATTCTGAAAAACCCTTTCTGGGATTTAACACTGAGAGTAAATGTAGGTACTTCCGTAACAAGTATTTAAACTGTCTTGCCCCTTCATTCTTCAATTGTATACAAGTGTTTGTTAAGCTCCATTCCATAAACCACAAAAAGGTAGTCTCCGAACCCATTCATCAAAAGGATTCCATGGCACAACATTCCGCGTCTCTCTCATATTAAATCAGCGAGCATTCTTAAGATTACCGAGGCCTATAAAACGTCTGATTGTGGAAGACAAATGGTCTGTGTTATGTAGCGATGCTTTGCATTCTAATATCCATGAGATGGGAAATTGGTTGGTGGATTTCGTATGCAGTAATGAAACATCGGCCTATTCATTGGAATTCTAAACTAGATTTGATTCTTTGAGTAATTAATTCAAAGTACCCGCGTTTTATTTGGACATATAACCTATCGTTTCGTATCGTTTTGTACGAATACACTATGACTATGATGATAAATTAACCACACATATGAATTTACATACATGCATACATATACTCACGGTTATAAACCCCTAAAAGGGGTAGCCAGAGCTGAGAAATAATAAATTCCTCAGCCACTTTTGGAAGTTGAGTAAGGAAAAGATGGTAATACAAAGGTTGTTGGTGATGGGTCTCCAACCGCATCGCCCATAAAGCCCCAAGTCCGTTAGTCGCCTCTTACGTACACCCACCGGAAGAAATGGGGTAGTGCTATTCTAAGCCGACACTACACAGCTATATGAATTAGAAAAGCTGAATTAGTGTAGACCCGACCCGGGATTTGAAATCTCATCGTCTGCACGATAAACAGTGTTCTACCCACTGAGCTATCACGGTTGCTCTAAGCCAATACTTCCCACCCATTCATTTCACCCAACACTAATTTAAAGATTACCACACTAACAGCTCTCAGACTACCTGCTATAACACCATCTAGGCTCTAAATATTTATTAGCTCATTAACTGCAGCTGCCATTTCATATAGCATTACCACAAAAACGTCGGAAATTTCAAAATCCAATGGATTAATGTTGTACTCAATACATTTGTAATCAGTTCTGTTCTGTCCGTCAAGCTAAATTGTATCCCTGTTAGTGCTCTGACGTAATTACACCCAATAATTGGGTGCGGTACAAGTTGTAAGCGACGACGATTTTCTTTATGTATTGAATATTTTTAAACATACATTTACTTACGGCCATAAAACCCAAAGAGGAGTAATTTTAATGTTTTTGTCATAAAAACCTCATGTGGGGTTTATTGTTGATAAATAAAAAATAAAGGGATCTATTGAGCTAGTGTGGATGGTAATGTTAGTAGAGGACGACCACGGAGAACACACTTGGACCAAATTGAGAGTGTGCTCAAAAAGGCTGGCGTCCGAAGTATGAATAATAAAAGAGCATGTATGAAAAGATTGATGTATGTAAACGAAGCTAGAGAGGTTTGTCAGGATCGTACGAAGTGGCGATCGATAGTCTCTGCCTACCCCCATTGGGAACTAATGGCGTGAGTATATGTATGTATGTATGTAAAAGATAAATAAAGGAAAGAAAAAAAAAGAAGAAGAGAAAAGAAAAGAAAAACCCCGCCTGTGTCGAAATTTTTCTTTCCTATATTTACCTTTTATTTATTACCAAAGAGAAGTAGCCAGAGCTTTAGAGCTAGAAATGCCTCAGCCATATTTGGATGTTGATATGGGACAAGATGGTAGAAATAAAGTATCGTTGGTGATGGATCTCCAGCTGCATCGCCCAAAATCCATCTGTAAAAGCCCCACACCCTTAGTCGCCACTTACGAAATAATTTTACTGTGAATAAAAAGGGAGAGTCGGCAACCAACACTAGTTTCATTGGTTTTTGTGTGCTGGTGCTGAGTCTTGGTGAAATAACCATATATAACGCCTTATAATGTTTTTTTAAAAATACGTTATATATCCCATTCTCCAGATCTCCAGCTGCATCGCCCAAAATCCATCTGTAAAAGCCCCACACCCTTAGTCGCCACTTACGAAATAATTTTACTGTGAATAAAAAGGGAGAGTCAACAACCAACACTAGTTTCATTGGTTTTTGTGTGCTGGTGCTGAGTCTTGGTGAAATAACCATATATAACGCCTTATAATGTTTTTTTAAAAATACGTTATATATCCCATTCTCCAGATCTCCAGCTGCATCGCCCAAAATCCATCTGTAAAAGCCCCACACCCTTAGTCGCCACTTACGAAATAATTTTACTGTGAATAAAAAGGGAGAGTCGGCAACCAACACTAGTTTCATTGGTTTTTGTGTGCTGGTGCTGAGTCTTGGTGAAATAACCATATATAACGCCTTATAATGTTAATAGAAGAAGAAGTTAATATATAAGTTATAGCAAGAGTAGGTAGAAGCTTCATTTGATAAGATAAGCTAATATAATGTTTATACAAGCCCAATAAACTTGAATTGTAACATTTTTCCCATCAAAGGATTAACGCTATAAATAAATGATTGTTAACATCGATTTACGGACGGTTATTTCACTTCACGGGGTAAAGTAAACATTTAATGTTTTTTAAAATTATGTACGTTAATTAATTACATTGAATTGAATATGTTTATTGATCAGAAAATATTAAATATAAATGAAGGATGTAAAATAATAATACATTATTATTTTTTAAAACAAACCTATCTATATTGTCAAATATTTCAAAACGTAATACATTGCAACCGTGATAGCCCAGTGGGTAGAACACTCGGTTATCGTGCAAACGACTAGTGTTCAAATCCTGGGTCGGGCCTACACCAATTTGTCTTTTCTAAAGACATATGTGTGATAAATTTATCATGGTTGTTAACGGTGAGGGTAAACATCGTGAGGAAACCCACATGGCTGAGTTGTACTTAGTCATGTGACAATGTATTCGTACAAAACGGCGATAGGCCTGCCCCCTATCACGTGAGTACACTGTCCATGCAAAACGTGGATACTCTGAACACCAGGTGACAAAGTCACGTGATGTTCAGAAGTATTAGTACCTCTGCCAACCCCTTCGGGGATATTTGGCGTGAACGTTTATGTTATGTTATACATTGCGCCATCTAGTAAAGTTTCTCAAAACTATTTAAAATTTTGGTTGACCAGCACCGGCCTAATTAACTGCATCGGTATATCATTACATTTGTTTATAGATCAAACTTCAAACTTCAAATCGTTTATTGCTTCATTGTGGTAGAATAAGATGTTACAAATATTAATTAAGTTCCGACAATGAACCCTGTTAGGGCACTGCAATATCTTATGACTATCTTAAATTTAACATACAGTTTACAGTGTTTTTATACAGAATTTAAAAGAAAACTTAATGATAATAAGAACATTTAAAGAGACTAGAATAATGAATAATAATAATAAATCAATTTGGTAATCTTCTTTCTTAGCTTAATAATATATTTTTCTTAGTGTCTAAATGAGATCTTTAAGATGCTAACTTATAGGTTTACTTATGATAAATTATAATATTGGTAACGAAGATTCTAAACTATGCAGACAGGAATGTTTATTGAGGTAGGCAAGTAATAGAAGGATGAAGAGATGGAAATGTGAAAGGGTTGTAGGATTTATTTTAAAACAGATTTTCATCCAAAAATTCTTCAACCTTATAGTAAGCTTTTTGTAATAATAGGGTTTTTAGTTTTTTTATAAATGCCTGTTCGTTTGTAATATTTTTATAGCTATCTGGTAGTTTATTATATATTTTTATAGACATATATATGTATTTGATGATTGGAGAGCCATGCGAGTTTGTGGGAATTGAAGTTTATTTGGGTGTCTAAATGAGTATAGGTGGTTTTGGGAGGATCTAGTTTTATAGAGGTCGGGGTATTATTAGATTTATAAGACATACATTATGTTACAGATTTATAAGATATTATCAAATCAAAATCCCCTTACCATATTACTCATTATATTTCATAATAACTCACAGGTCATAATAGATAATACACACTCATAATAACTCTTCGCAAATTTTCATTAAACGATGACAATGCATATTTTCGAAGCTCATCAAAATAAAAGGTGTTTCGTAACATCTATTTATTTCATTATTAATATAGTGTCTCTTCTAAATTGGACCATAAACCACAGCCGCAGAGTCGGTATTCGCTCGCTCGTCCCAAATCAATTAGTCTGAAAGTCCTACTTTCCTCACATTACCTCCACCCTCGCTCGAAACTTTCACAGCCAAGGAACACTAAGGGAAAATCGCCCTTTTTAGTAATATATATTTAAAGATACGGAAAGGGTGTGATAGACCATTGGTAAAATTGAATATTCATGCTTTGTATTGAAATTCTACTCTCCAACTCTAAGACATCAAATCAATCAAATATCAGATAAAAAAGGTACTAAATGCATGGTACATAGTGGTGCAACCTCATATGGTCTAAAACTTAAATTATTTCAAAGCAATGCGACTAATAAGCCGTGTTGTGCCGGCTAAGAATGTCACCCCTTCTATCCATGTGTGTCGTAAGAGGCGACTAAGGGTGCGGGGCTTTTTTAAATGATTTTTGGGCGATGTGGTTGGAGACATATCGTCAATGATACTTTATTTCTAGCATCTTCTTCCCTTCAAACTTCCAAATGTGGCTGAAGAGTTTCTAGCTCTGAAGTTCTGGCTACGCCTTTTTGGGATTTTTGGCCGAGAGTATATGTAGTATTATTATTATTTGCTGTGTAGTGTCGGCTTAGAATAGCACTACCCCATTTCTTCTGGTGGGTGTAAGTAAGAGGAGACTAACTGTATTGGGGCTTTTAAGGGATTTTTGGGCGATGCGGTTGGAGACCCATCACCAACAACCTTTACTTTACCATCTTTTCCCCACTCAAGTTTCCAAAAGTGGCTGAGGAATTTCTAATTCATTAGCTCTGGCTACCCCTTCTCGGGATTTATAGCCGTGAGTATATGTATGTATGTATGACCATCACAATGTATAATACGAGGAGACTATAATCATCCATGTTCAACTTAGTTTGTCTCAGCATGTTTCAATAAAAGCCTATACCATTGTGTATTGTATAGATTACATATCATGGACTGAAACATTTTCCACGAAGGCACATTACACACTTATCAACTTTGATATTGACCACCAAAGTTTTTGTGATTTCACCTTTAATACCATACACTCAAAGTTGATATTGCCATACACTAATATTAATTAGGCGTATGGAACCACAAACGCCTCGCAGCTAATACATTCGAAATTGGAATTCTGAATGTGTGAAGTTTTAATTGCTTTCCAATTTTGATATTTATAGCTCTCGACATAAGGGTTTTATGCTCAGTTATTTGGAAATGAGTTAATTGATGTTAATATTGCCAAAGTTTTTGACACATCATATTGATACTTATTGGAAATCTCTTTGATTTTGGGAAATTCATTGGTAAAGTATGTGTATTAAATATGAGTAAATAATATACTGAATCAAGTGCTACCTTTATGTGGATTTCAAATCAATAGATAGATTTGATTTTGATGTGTTGGATTTAGTACAAAAGTTGCGATTAAGTATTTTAGATTTGAAATGAGGCTTTAAAGGATACGACAGTTTTTCAGTTACTTTTGAAATAGCATATACGAGTCTTTATTAGTACTCGTAAGTTCTGCTCAAGTTTTGGCAGAAGAATGTTCATTCCGAAACTCTATAGCTATCCTTTCTTGAATTAAAACAGTGAATATGAGAAAGGTAATTTAAACGCTAAAATCTAACCACAAAAAAAATAATCAATTTTGTTATGATAAATACACATAATCACGCAGTTAGGGGAATTGGTATAGGCAGAAACTATCGATAGCCACTATATACGATCCTGGCAAAACTTTGTAGCTTCGCTAATATCGATCAATCTTTTCTAAAGATCGAGTCTAAAGGAGTCAATTACATACATACTTACATGTATACAGGTAAAGCTAATACAAGCGTGCTAAAAAACTCTATACCCTTAGTCGCCTATTACAACACCCGCGGGTAGAAAGGGGTAGTGGCACTACCCGGCATAATTAATAGAAGAATAGAATAAAATAACTCTCTATTGTACATCAAACACAAATTTACAAAAGAAATTATCATACAGTTTACAGTGAGGTACAATCGGCGGTCTTATCGCTAAAAGCGATCTCTTCCAGACAACCTTTGGAAGGTGAGATCGGTAAACTAGTTATCTGGGTAGATGCACAAAATAAGCTTACTTTAAAACTAACTTATTTAATTGAAATAATAAATTTAAATTAATTAAAATAAATTAAAATAAATTTTAATTTATTAGTACAACTATTTGTACATCTCTTACACTTAAAGTGAGAGACACATTAATATTTGAATGCTTAGTTAAATAACGTAAAATAAATGCAAGTTTTTATTGGAAAGACGTAGCGAATATAAAACGATGAACATATGTTTCAAATTTCCAAAGAGATGCAATTCCTAAACGAAACGTCAAAATAGCCACCTGTTTATTTCCGTCACGTAATACGAATGAAAATGGAAAACTAAGTATTCGAAAAGTTTTAGAAAGTTTATTGAAATACTGAAGCAGATGTGCTTTTCTTTACCTTTGAACTCTGTTCGTTCAGCCTCGTTATATGTTTGAAAAGTTTTCTAGCTTATGCAGATCGTATACATACTATACTACTACAAGTTTTTCACGACTACAACACATAAGGTTAAACTTATACATATTTTAACATACATACATAGATATTCTCACGCCGTTAGTTCCCATTGAGGTAGGCAGAGACTATCGATCACCACTTTGTACGATCCTGGCAAACCTCTCTAGCTTCATTCACATCCGTCAATCTTTTCATACATGCTCTTTTATTCTTCGTACTTCGGACACCTGCCTTTTTGAGCACATTTTCTATTTGATCTAAATGGGTCCTCCGAGGTCGTCCTCTACTAACATTACCTTCCACATTGGCTCTATGGATCTCTTTCACCACTTTACTGTCAATTATAAATTAAAGTACATATTTTAAATTATAAGTTATACAACATATATAAAATTAAAAGTTGAAAAACTTCTTTTAAATGTCATTATCTTCATTTATATCAGTAAAAAGCATACATTCTTAATTCAGTCTAAGGAATTTATTATCGAACTAGTGGATCGGCCCAGCTACGCACGGGTAGCGGAGTTTTAAAAATATCCGAGGCATTTTCAATCACTGCTCGCCCTTTGTGAAATTTAGCGCAATGATTACAACTTAAAGGACTCCTGAATAGTGTAGCTTTGAGATTGTGAAAGCGCTTTTATGAACGGTTCAGTATCTCCGAAAATAAGCCAGAGTTACAAACTTTGCATACATCACACATTCACACACATACTCCCGGCTATCTTTTGTCCTTGCAACTGCTACACAAAATAATCCTTATAGCATGATTCAGTATTCACGTGCAACGACGGCGCGCTGGCTTATTTCATGTATAAGTTTGGTGTTTCCATACCGATTTCTATGATTCTTTTTTTATTTAATAGGTGATAATATAAACTATTTGAAATAAGAGATAAAGGAGAGTATTATAAACATAACAGTAAACAAATATAGTCAGAATGCTCCGAACTGCTAAGCTATCAGCAGTTACACGTGTTATTGTGAGTCAACCATAAAAGATAGACTTATGCTGTTCAGCAATATTTTAATGACAATTTAATGTGGAATATTTCCATCATACATGATTTCTATGTAACTTTAACCATTAAGGCTGCACACGCGACGGAACCTTAAAAAGTGGAGTAACTTTTCCCGTTTTCCCAAAATTTCCCAAAATTCCCCTTCACTATTCTGCTGAAAAGTATACTATAACCTGCCCAGGAGTATGAAGAATAATTGTGCCAAGTTTCGTTAAAATCCGTCGAGTAGTTTTTATTTCCATAAGGAACATACAAACCGACAGACAGACAGACAGACAGACGGACAGACAGACAGACAGAAAGACAGACAGACAGACAAAAATTTTACTGTTTACTGATTTTTTTGGCATCAGTATCGATCACTAATCACCCCCTGATTGTTATTTTGAAAATATATTTAATGTACAGAATTGACCTCTCTACAGATTTATTATAAGTATAGATATGCGTTATCATGACCAATAGAAATAAATAAAGGTACACTTATAAGTATAATATAATTACCAATTACAGAGATCTGGGTCCTGGAAGGCTTTAAAAACTTTGAACACCTGGCACCAAATTAGTGTACTCACACTTATGATACAAAAAGCTCACTTCATGTGCCTGCTATCGATGCCAAAAGCGTTGAAGAAAATACTCTACTCTTCTCTCACATATACCGCACCTTTAATGACAGATATCAATGTAGCACGTTGGAGTGTTTCACGAATATTAAATACGAGTATATGTTTGCTGTGTAGTGTCGGCTTAGAATAGCACTACCCCATTTCTTCCGGTGGGTGTACGTAAAAGGCGACTAACGGTATTGGGGCTTTTAAGGGATTTTTGGGCGATGCGGTTGGAGACCCATCACCAAGAACCTTTATTTCATCATCTATTCCCCACACACCTTCCAAAAGTGGCTGAGGAATTTCTAATTCCTTAGCTCTGGCTACCCCTTTCTTGGGATTTATAGCCGTGAGTACATGTATGTATGTATGTAAATACGAGTATATAGGTCTCAAACTCAATAAGCGTTTTACATTTCAGGTTTATGTTTCAAACCTATCAAATACAGAGACTTGAGGGTGATATGAAACTATTTCGAAGAGAACCTGACACTAAAATTCTAAATACAGCGTATACCTCACTTTGCCAATCTATTCTGGGTTGTAACATTGTGGTGTGAGGAAACACGGCTAAGTCAGCTTTGGTTGAGTTGGAATAAGCGCAAAAATTGATATAATCACGGCCATAAATCTCAAAAGGGATAGCCAGATCTTTAGAGTTAGAAAATCCTCAACCAAATTTAGAAGTTGATAGGGGACAAGCTGACAGCAATAAAGTATCGTTGGTGATGGATCTCCAACCTTCTATCTTTCTTTCCCCTTAGTCTTCTCTTACGACACCCGTGGGTAGAAAAGGGTAGTGGCATTCTAAGCCGGCATTATACGCGGCCGGAAACAAGTTGAAATAAAAAAGATTTAAAGCATGAGAAGAATGATGAATGTGACAGAAGGAAGATACATTTGCCTGGATCGTAAAAAAGTTGCGATTTATAGTCTCTGCCTACCCCAATGGGAACAACGGGCGTGAGTATAAATAAACTCTGGCTACCCCTTTCCGGAATAATGCTAGTAACGTTTTTTCCGACATTAAATGTGAAATAACATACATACATACATACATATACTCACGGCTGTAAATCCCTAGAAGGGGTAGCCAGAGCTAAGGAATTAGAAATTCCTCAGTCACTTTTGGAAATGATAGCGGGTAAAAGATGGTAAAAATAAAGGTTGTTGGTGATGGGTCTCCAACCGCATCGCCCAAAAATCCCTTAAAAGCCCCAATACCGTTAGTCGCCTCTTAAGTACACCCACCGGAAGAAATAGGGTAGTGCTATTCTAACACGACACTACGCAGCTAAATGTGAAATAAATGACGCATAAATATCTTTCAAACATCCTTCAGAATAAATTGCTAAGCTATCGACTTCTTTGAATTGTAAATTGGACTAAAAAGGCTTTTCCTTGTAACACTTTCCTTTTTCTTATCTAAACTTAGGTTACGATTAAATTGGAGCACATCTGTTCTTTTCCCTGACTGTTTTGTATGTAGACGTTATTTTGTTTCATTATTATGCTCGGTAAAGACATTTTCATACGTCCAATACATACACTCACGGCCATAAATCCAAAAAGGGGTAGCCTTAGCTTCAGAGCTAGAAAATTTTCAGCCGCATTTGGAAGTTGATAGTGGAGAAGATGGCAGAAAAAAGTATCGTTGGTGATGAGTTGCCCAAAAAACATAACATAATATATCATATACTCACGGCTATAAATCCCTAGAAGGGGTAGCCAGAGCTAAGGAATTAGAAATCTCTCAGCCACTTTTGGAAATTAATTGGGGAAAAGATGGCAAAGGAAAGGTTGTTGGTGATGGGTCTCCAGCCGCATCGCTTAAAAATCCCTTAAAAGCCCCAATACCGTTAGTCGCCTCTTACGTACACCCATCGGTAGAAACGGGGTAGTGCTAGTCTAAGCCGACACTCCACGGCAAAAAGCCAAAAATCACTTAAAAAGCCCCATAGCTTTAGTCACCTCTTACAACACCCGTAGGTAGGAAGAGGTAGTCACACTCTAAGCCGGCTACACGGTAATACCATATCAAATTTTATTTTATATAATGATTTTAATCATCGGGTGACTTAATATAAATCAAGTTTTTCATTTACCCTTTAAATAATGCGGCACACTTACGTACTTACTGTATTTTAATTATACGCCGTTATTATTGGTGAATTTTAATAGCTTGTAATTTTCAGAGAGTGTTAAAATTATTTTACATATTTCCTAGAAATGTCGTGCAAATTAAAAGGGTTAGACATTTCCTTCTGGAAATAATTAATATTTTATTCATCTTTGTAAAGTTTAAGCTATTAAATTGCATAGCTGATAACGGGGTGTTCTTATTACTTATAATTACCATACATAATGTAACATGGCTGTGTAGTCTCGGCTTATAATAGCACTACCCCATTTCTACCCGAGGGTGATCTTAAGAGGCGACTGAGGGTATAGGAGCTTTCTAAGTGATTTTAAGGCGGTTAGTTAGGAGACCTATCATCAACCCTTATTTTACAATCTTTTCCCTACACAACTTCTAAAGGTGGGTGAGGAATTTCTTATTCTGAATCTCTCGCTACAGCCGTTAGAATATGTATGTTAAATATTAAATTATGCCTACATTTAATAATCTTTGTATTGAAAATATTAATAAAATAAATTCAAAAATTAAACATTAGAAAACTGAGTAGTCGCTTCGCCGGCTTTCATTCGGCAGAAAATTTGACGATCCATTTCTAATGATAATAAATACAGACGAGTACGCCCGTCGCCTACAATTGTCGCTGGTGATAAAAAATAAACTGTACGAAATTATGTTTGTAATAAAATAATAAATGTTTTTTTATAAATAATATGTTTCGGTTGGGCTCTAAGAGTTCGTTTTATTTTGTAAACTTAACAACGTTCAGTAATTGAAGAATGATATAAAGTAAAATAAATGTATTCATACATACATACTCACGGCTATAAATCTCTTGAAGGAGTAGCCAGAGCTAAGGAATTAAAATTTCCTAAGCCACTTTTGGAAAGTTTAGTGGGGAAAAGATGGTGTAATAAAGGTTCTTGGTGATGGGTCTCCAACCGCATCGCCCAAAAATCCCTTAAAAGCCCCAATACCGTTAGTCGCCTCTTACGTACACCCACCGGAAGAAATGGAGTAGTGCTATGCTAAGCCGACACTACACAGCTAAAATAAATAAATAAATGTATCCAGACATGTTATACACAAATCAAGTTAGCCCCAAAGTAAGACTTGTATTATGGGATACTAACTCAACGACATATTTAATTTTATTCAATGCACATATAAATAACACCCAAGACTTTCTTAAACAACAAAGTTTCTTAAACAATAATTTATGCTCGTCACATAAATGTTGCTCTCAGCGGGGATCGAACCCGCAACCGCCGGCCCGAGATGCTAGTCACCTATCCATTCGGCCACAGTTGTCGTCATCATATCTTTATATATTAGTAGCTTTTTGCCCGCGACTTCGTCCGCGTGGACTTCATTTTTTGCATCCGGTTTACATTCAAAATACCAAAACACTATCTTAACTTACTTCTATTTTTTATATACATTTATATTCCCGCGGGCGTTGTAAAGGATATAAAGGATTTCATTGCCCGAGCTTTATATGAGGTGCTCGATAAATAAGATTTACGTTTGCGAGGCATTGCGTAAATATGAGTAGGTAAACTATAAAAATCTAAACAACCAACAAAGCGACGAACCTAACCTAACAATTATTCAATTACTGCTTAAAACCTGAAATCTTTAAAATACACAATTCAATCTAAAATAGTAGGAACCAAAAAATATCCCTAACTATACTATAAAAATCTAAACGACGAACAAAGCGCACTAAACTAACCTAACTATTATTCAGCCTACTGCGAAAAACCTAAAATCTATTAAATACTTCAATATAATACAATAGTGGAAAGGAATTAAGAACACCAAAGAAAGCGAGCAACAGTCGATTAAGATAAAACAGCAACTAAGTAAATGACTCGTAAAATGCAAGTAGCGATGATCTAATCTATTATTATAAATTCAATTTAAGTTACAAATATGTCGCAACTAATGCTGTTATGTAAACTGTATCAATGAGATATTTTTTAGTTTATGTAATAGAGGTGTGTAGTTCGCGAATGAATGCTTCTTTCGAATGCCTTCAGTTGAAAATGCAAACCATTCCTTCCTTCACTCGCTTATTAGTCCACCTTATTCCTTCACTTAATACTTCACTTTGCCGTCAGGCGAAAGAAAATCCTCGGTTGACGTCTTAAGGACTATATTTGTTTGATCGCAAATCTAATACTGACACCTTATTAGTTCACCTCACTTATGCATTGCTGTGCTCTCGCAGGGGAAAATAACTTCCCATATATGGTGTTAACACCTATATTTGTTTGCTGCTAAATCACTTTTCGTTTACACAAATACAAAACATCGAGTCGAGACCCGTCAATAAGTTATTTTTAATGTTTACTTTCTAATAGTGAAAACTTTCTAATTGTCAGTCCTAAGCCTGGAAAGTATGGAAGACAATCGAGATATTTATTCTTACTAATACTTCATGCATGATACATAACTATATTTTTTCAAAATTAAATACAAGTAATACAACATATGGGACTCATTCATTAAAAAATATCAAAAGCATATATTTTTTCATTCGCGAACTAGCGAATGTTAGAAAGATATGAGAACACGAGAACCGCAAGTTATTCATCTTTCCAACTCAATCTCTTCATTTAGTCCAATTCGTTCTGTTTCTGTAGTTCATTTAGTCCAACGGCTCTGAAGGAGCCTAATGAGCCGCTGAACGAAGTGGACTACTGGACTACATTCGCGAAGTAGTTCTTTGAAGTGAAGGAACTAAATGAACCAAGTTCATTTCACTGAAGCGTTATGCGCATGTCTTTTATGTAATATATTTTGGGTATATATACTCCAATAAAGAAGAAATCATACCGCGATGTAGAAAGTACCGACAGCGCCATCTATTGGTAAACATGCAAACAACGCCGCGCTCTTTTATAAGGTTTCAGCTGAAAGGTTGAAAATTTCGCTGCTAAAATCCATTAGTGATTCCGGTATAAAAGTCTATAATTTAATCTGGACTTCTAACTATATGTCTGCAAAATTTCAAAGCAATCGGTTCGGTAGTTGCGGCGTGAAAGAAGCACAAATAAACAAACAAACAAACTCACTTTCCGATTTATAATATTAGTATGGATTTCTGTAAGCCTCTTTCTTGCCCGGAAGCCTGTGACGCGATGAGTTAAGCTAGAAATTTGGTTCAGGTATCGTTTTGTCCAGTTCGCGGCCGTGGTGTGCACAAAATTCAGACATCTGATATAACTGGATTTAGTTAATTGTTACAGAATTTCAAAGTTTCGATTTTGGCCCATAGACTTTGCTTGAGTGTCATAAGCGCGCGCAAACTTTAGTCGATCAGAGATGCGCTGTGATTGGTCGGATTTTTTTCAAACCGGCCAATCAGAAAAATTCACTAGAAATCCAAAAGAGCTGCGCTGTGATTGGTCGGAAAATTTCAAAATAAACTCATTTTATTGGACGCGACGTAGTCACGCCAGGGTTACCCACTAGTATTAACTTAAATGAGACAGAAAATGTCTTTAAGTTTGATTTATTAACTTTACTTACCAGAGGCAGTCATCTCTTATCATCATACAGCCCATAGACGTCCACTGCTGGAGAAACCTTCCGTAAAACCTTCGCAACAACTTCTTAATAATTAAGAATAAACCATACTTACATATTCTCAATTTGACCTACTGACGTCTATAATTTAACCGCATGCATGTGTTACATGTCAAATACATGCTGTACTGTCCTGCGAGATACGCTCCTGAGTCACGTATGCTGAGCAAGAACCAATTCGGCAGTATGTTATTTACATGTACATACTCGTCATCATTACAATTTAGTAGTAATTTTTTGGTCAAATAAATATTTTTATTTCTTTCTTAATGCAATTTTCATTGATTCCTTTTCATTCTTAGTGCAGATTTTATAGTTAAAAATATTATTTGGTCTGCATATATATTTTATGAGTATTACTAACTTCTGACCGAGTGAGAAATAGTGTTATTCGTGAAAAGTGTGGTGTGAAAGATGATATTGTAAGAAAGATAGAAAAAGGAATGTTGAGATGGTTTGGGCACGTAGAGAGGATGGATGATAGAAAATTGGTAAAAGGGATCTATAGAGCTAGTGTGGATGGTAATGTTAGTAGAGGACGACCACGGAGAACACACTTGGACCAAATTGAGAGTGTGCTCAAAAAGGCTGGCGTCCGAAGTATGAAGAATAAAAGAGCATGTATGAAAAGATTGATGGATGTAAACGAGGTTTGTCAGGATCGTACGAAGTGGCGATCGATAGTCTCTGCCTACCCCAATAAGAATTAATGGCGTGAGTATATGTATGTATGTATGTACTAACTTCTGTGTATAAATTTGAAGTATGCAAAATTTTATACTTCTCTCATGCGAAATTTTTGTAATAGATCCATATAACATTTTTCGTTTACAATTTCAAATTAAATTACATAGGGATTGATACACTTTTCCCAGGTGCTTATACAACATATTGTGTATGACTAACTGAATTTTTTTAGATGCAACGTAAGACGAGATCTATAGCGTCAATGCAGAAGGTAATGTGAGGAGAGGACGACCACGGAGGCCACACCTGGACCAAATAGAGAGTGTGCTCAAAATGGCAGGCGTCCTAAGTATGAAGAATAAAAGAGCATGTATGAAAAGATTGATGGATGTAAGCGAAGCTTTGCCAGGATCGTACAAAGTGGCGATCAATAGTCTCTGTCTACACCAATGGGAAATAATTGTGTAAGTATGTGTATGTATGTCAGATGAGTAAGTAGTAATTTATTAACGTGAATTTATTGTTCGTAGACAAATACCGAAAAACCTACGCAAATAATTAACATGTTATATTACAAATAAACCACAGCGGTATATCAATATAGCATTTGGTCGATTGCATGCCAAATACTGAATAAATAATGAGAAAAATATGAATATTCGGCTCAGAATTAAATCTTTGTTAAATGGCAAGTTGCTGCTTTTCGTCCCTTTCAAACTGTATGCATTAGAGTGAGAGGTGAAACTTTGTGTTCCCATTTTGAATGTGAGTGGGTTACTTAAATCTGGTTTTGGCGGTTCCACCACGGATCGGATGTTTAATTGATGTGGCTGACGATTTTCCGGAACATAAATGTTTATTGAACAAAATGGAGCAAAACCAATAGACCCATTGGACATGTTAAAGCGTGATTACCAATTTTAATTACAAAAAAAATGTGCAGTGTTGATTAAGATAGCAGTAATCCATTTTTTCTCATAGGTGTTGCCTATTACAACACTGTAAGAGGTAACTTAAGGGGGCTTTTTAAAAAATTACGTTCGTCATCGTTAATTAACCTTTTTTTTAACTTCCAAGAGTCCTTATGCCCTCATAATTGGGTATGCAAAGTTTTATACACACCATTAAAAATAATTATTTTCGATAGAAGTTTCGTCATCGTGAAATGAAAAAGAGAGGAATTGCTGGATAAAAGTGTATTTGATTACAATTACAATCCATTTTCAGATTCTTCGAACCTTATTAATGTTCTGTTAAATAAAGATAAAATTATTTAGTCATTTTGTTGAACATCATAAAAATTATATTTATATACTTGAATTAGTTTTGAAATACATATACTCAAACCGTTAATTTCCATTAAGCTAGGCAGAGACTACCGTAGAGCAACTCGATACCATAGCTCAGTTGGCAGAGTTCGAGTCCCGCTGATATCGAAAATTTTTATTTGCTTAATTGATTACTTTTCAGCTTCGTCTCCATTTATCAATCTTATTTCACATACATACATACATATGCTCACGGCTATTAATCCCTAGAAGGGGTAGCCAGAGCTAAGGAGTTAGAAATTGCTGAGCAAATTTTGGAAAGTTAAGTGAGGCAAGCATTGTAAAATATTGTTTTAGGTGATAGGTCTCCAGCCGCATCGCCCAAAAATCAATTATAAAGCCCCAACATTCCTCCCCAACAGGCTGTTAGTCGCCTCTTACGATCACCCATGGCAAGAAATGGGGAATTTTTCTTCTCGACAATATTTCTCAAATCGCAAGCGTGTAAGCCTGATTCAAAGTTCGAACCAACGTTTGAACCCGATTTTTTACCTCCAAAGCTATAAAGACTGCTAAATAGATTTCACTAAATTCTAAAATACAAAGTACAGCCTCGTAAATTTACGTAATCGTGTTATTTGTGTTTGCGAAATATTTTGGATATTATCCAAGCTTCACGGTTAAGCTGTTTGATTTATTTACGATCGTTATGTAATGTATGAAATTATGTGTTTTATGGTAATATTTGACTTGTACTAAATGTGATTCAAATGCTGATGAATTACCATGCGACTATGAATTAGCTTAGGCATGAGTAGAAACGCGGACATTGTTAGATTGACGGGCCACTAAAGTTTTCTGATTGTACATACATACATATTCTCTGGATATAACAAGATTATTTTTTATGAGAATGAATCATCCATTCAATATTTCTCAGTAAAAATTGCGTAATAATTGCTTGAAATGGAAATTCTATTTTCACTTTAATATTTTTTCACTCAACTGCCAAAAGGGACTAAGGAATACCTAATACAGCAGCTCTCGCTACCCCTTCCTGGAATTTATAGCCATGTTTCGACATAAAATAAAAAATATAATAAAACAATCATTTATTTCAAAATAAAAAGATAAATCTTTGTTTTTTGAACGTCAAAATTCAACTTAATACTAAGTTTACTTCGGATTCGGAAGGTGTTTTGTTGAGAGAAGAACCCGTAAGAAACTCGTCAACACACATCTTTTTTTACGTCCATTACAATTTTGGTGTTAGCCCGGAAACATCCTGCACAGAGCCCTGATGACCCCAAGCCACTTCATCATTAATGTAATCATTGACAGTGTAATAGGCTTTCGAACTAAGATTTCTTTTAACAGCTGCTTTGAATTTTGTTTCTGATAAATTTAAAATGTCCTCAGGTATTTTATTATACATTTTTACGCATAACCCCATAAAAGATGTATTAACTTTTGACAATCTGTATTTTGGCACGGATATTTTATTGTTGTCTCTCAGGTTTCGAATATGTCTGTCACAATTTTTCACAATAGAATAGTACTACCCCATTTCTCCCCATGGGTGATCACAAGAGACAACAAGAGGTTATCGAGACTTTGTCCATCACCAAAAACATTTATTTTACAATCTTTTCCCCACTTAACTTCTAAAACTGGCTGAAAAAGTTTTCTGATTTTGAACCTTTTTAGAATGTACATACATACATACATATTCTCACGCCGTTAGTTCCCATTGGGGTAGGCAAAGACTATCGATCGCCACTTTGTACGATCCTGGCAAACATAGAGATGTTTGCCAGGATCGTACATTCACATCCATCAATATTTTCATACATGCTCTTTTATTCTTTGTACTTCGGACACCTGCCTTTTTGAGCACATTTTCTATTTGATCCAAATGTGTCCTCCAAGGTCGTCCTCTACTAACATTACATTTTTAGAATGTATAGACATGGATATACGAAAATGTGTATATATATTTATAACGATATGAGTATAACAACAGGAATTCACCAGTTTATATAAAGCGTGCTAATTAAGGAAAAATCCTCACCATAATTGGGGCCAACCGTAATAATCTTTTGATAATTATTCAAGTAGCTACTAATGAGGCACTTTCGATGTGATTCATTCGGGATGTAATGACGTCTTTGATTTACAATTCAATGTTAAGAAAATAGAATATAGAAGCTGACTTATGCATATTCAAACACTTTGCAGTAGCTTTATATTACCACATCACCATTTTATCAGGCTGTGGATAAAACGTATGTACATACATACAAACATACATATACTCACGCCATTAGTTCCCATTGGGGTAGGCAGAGACAATTGATCGCCACTTCGCACGATCCTGACAAACCTCTCCAGCTTCGTTTACATCCATAAATGTTTTCATACATGCTCTTTTATTCTACATACTTCGGACTCCAGCCTTTTTGAGCACACTTTCAATTTGGTCCAAGTGTGTTCTCCGTGGTCGTCCTCTACTAACATACCTCCACACTAGCTCTATAGATCCCTTTTACCAATTTACTGTCATCCATCCTCTCTATGTGCCCAAACCATCTCAACATTCCTTTTTCTATCTTTCTAACAATATCATCTTTCACACCTCACTTTTCACGAATAACACTAAAATGTATGTCTATACCATTTATTCCCACAGTTGTCTTAAGAGGCAAAATGGGTTTTGGGGCTTTTTGATTGCAGGATTTGAATGATGAGCAATGTTTCTTTTAACTAACATATATCTCAAACTCAAACGTTCACGCCGTATATCTTCGAAGGGGTTGGCAAAGGTAGTAATCCCGTGACATTGTGACTGGGTGTTCAGAGTACCCACGTTTTGCTTGGACAGTGTATTCACGTGATAGTAGGCAGGCCTATCGCCGTTTTGTCACGAATAGACTTTCACATGACTAAGTTCAATTTTGCAATAGTAAATTAACCACACATATGACAGTAGAAAAGGCGTATTGGTGTAAACCCGACCCGGACTTTGAACCCTTATCATCTGCACGATAAGCGGTGTTCCACCCACTGAGCTATCACGGTTATCAATTACTATATAGATGTAGAGATAGTATAGTTCTACAAATTTTTAGCTATTAAGATATTAGGCTGTAAGTTTTCCGAAGAAAAATAAATAAATAAATTGAAACAGAAGTAAACTAGTGCCACTTTGTACTCTACAACAATAGCGGTCCTACTCGTACTACAAAAGTTTTAAATTGAAGTGATTCGATTGCAAACCGGACTTTGGAATTACATTTTCAGACTTTTACTTGTACATAATTGATTTAATTTGTTGCTAAGCACAATATAGTTTACAAAAAATACATACATACTATAAATCCCTAATAGGGATAGCCAGATCTTCAGAATAAGAAATTCTTTAGCCACTTTTGGAAATTAACATAACATAAACATAACATAACATAAACGTTCACGCCGAATATCCCCGAAGGGGTTGGCAGAGGTACTAATACTTCTGAACATCACGTGAAATTGTCACCTGGCGTTCAGAGTACCCACGTTTTGCATGGACAGTGTACTCACGTGATAGGGGGCAGGCCTATCGCCGTTTTGTACGAATACACGGTCACATGACTAAGTACAACTCAGCCATGTGGGTTTCCTCACGATGTTTTCCCTCACCGTTAACAACCGTGATAAATTAACCACACATATGTCTTTATAAAAGACAAAATGGTGTAGACCCGACCCGGGATTTGAACACTAGTCGCTTGCACGTTTACCGGTGTTCTACCCATTGAGCTATCACGTCGTCACGTTTGGAAATTAAGTGGGGATAATATTGTAAAAAAAAAGGTTTTTGTCGGCGGGTCGTCAACCACATCGCCCAAAAATCACTTAAAAGGCCCCAATACCTTTAGCCACTTCTTACTAACCCACGGGAAGAAATGGGTAGTGTTATTCTCGACATAACACAGCTGGTTTATAAAAGTAAATGAATATACAATACCAATGCAATTTGGTCCCATTTCAGCAAGTAAAGTACACTTTAAAAGATCTTGGCACTTCTTTCAAATAAGTAACAATGTGCAAAAATAATATTTGTTGTGTCGGCTTAGAATAACTCAAACCCATTTCTTCCCGCGGATGTCAAAAGAGGTGACTTAGGAAACTGAGGCCTTTTAAGTGATTATTGGCTAGTTAGAGACTCATCATTTACCATCTTCAATTCACGATCTTTTCCTCACTCAAGTTCCAAAAAAGGCTGAATAATTTCCAATTATACAGTTTTTGCTACCCTTTTGTTTGGTCAAATAGCCGTGTTTATAGTTTAATTTAAAGTATACATTGCACAACAAACAGAAACCTTCTGCAGTAGAAGCCACGTGATAGACAGATTATTATGAATTGAAATGAAATAGTATTTTCTAAGATACTTACGATGACACATTATAATTAAAACAACTATTGATTTTCGGATATTTTAATCGCGTGTAATTACATTGTTTTTAAAGCCCGACGTTTCAAAAACTTTTCAGTTATCATGGTCACGGGAAGAAGTCTTCCGTCCGTAATTATTTAAATGAAATCCTAAAATTAATCTCACTCCTGCATTTTTATAAATAATTGCTATATTAAAATTATTTGAAAAATTTCTTACACTTTTCTTCTAGTTCAATATGAATGACTGAATCCGTATTCATAAGTAGAACTAACAGCAACGTATCTTGAATAAAAATTCTTGTAAAACCCAAGAAAAGTGTAAACCAAGTAATTACGCAAACAATAAAAAAGAAAAATTACTTTTTCCCTCATTCAGCGGAATCGTAAATGGAACATGAAACGCTTTAGGACATATCGTGAGAAATTACAAAAAGATTGTATGCGGGAAATGAGACTTAAGTTTGAGGCAAATTCTAGAACAGTTTGCAAAATGTTAAGTGTAAGGCTAGAATTGCACTACCATACCTATATGTGATACTTTTAAGTGATATTGAGCGATGCGGTTGACAAACATTTATTTTACGCTATTTTCCCCCCACAACTCCCAAAAGCAGAGAAATTTCTAATTCTGCAACTACCCTTTTTAGAGAATTATAGCCGTGAGCATATTTATGTTATGAACATATTTTCGACTTTTACATAGCAAAAAAAGCAACCGTGATAGCCCAGTGGGTAGAACACTCGGTTATCGTGCAAACGACTAGTGTTCAAATCCTGAGGGTCGGGCCTACACCAATTTGTCTTTTCTAAAGACATATGTGTGGTTAATTTATCATGGTTGTTAACGGTGAGGGAAAACATCGTGAGGAAACCCACATGGCTGAGTTGTACTTAGTCATGTAACAGTATATTCGTACAAAACGGCGATAGGCCTGCCCCCTATCACGTGAGTACACTGTCCATGCAAAACGTGGGTACTCTGAACACCAGGTGACAAAGTCACGTGATGTTCAGAAGTATTAGTACCTATGCCAACCCCTTCGGGGATATGCGGCGTGAACGTTTATGTTATGTTTATGTTACATATGTATATAAAAATACTCACTGCTATAAATTCCAGCATAGCTAGCCCGACCGACCTTTCAGCTAGTTATCGCGTGGGATAAAGCAGCCATCTCTTACGCGCTTACTTAGTATCGTATACTGTCATCTCATTCTAATCGATATCGTGTCGATAAAATAGCGCTCGTGCTCCAGAATGAGGTACCTAGAGCTTCAGAATTACAATTACTCAGTCACTTTTGGAATATTAATGAGAAAAAGATAGTATAACTATGGAAATTTGATGATGGTTTTAAACCCTCTGTCTCATACGATATCCACTGATGATTTTTAACTTGACCCAAACTTAGACCAGACTTATTAATTAATCTGAAGAATATTTTTTTACATACATACATATACTCACGCCATTAGTTCTCATTGGGGTATGCAGAGACTATTGATCGCCACTTCGTACGCTCCTGACAAACCTCTCTAGCTTCGTTTACATCCATCAATCTTTTCATACATGCTCTTTTATTCTTAATACTACGGACGCCAACCTTTTTGAGCACACTCTCAATTCGGTCCAAGTGTGTTCTCCGTGGTTGTCCTCTACTAACATTACCATCCACACTAGCTCTATAGATGCCTTTTACCAATTTTCTATCATCCATCCTCACTTTGTGCCCAAATCATCTCAACATTCCTTTTTCTATCTTTCTTACAATATCATCTTTCACACCACACTTTTCACGAATAACACTATTTCTCACTCGGTCACATAATCCAAAATTACAAAATTATCTGAGGGACCTCATCTCTACTGCATTCACTCTGCTCTCATGCTTCTTCTGCCACACCCAACATTCGCTTCCATACATAAGCGTAGGAACAAGAACAGCATCATGCACAGCCATTCGGGCCTTTTCAGACACCGATTGACAGGTCATTAGGCTATTGATACTTTTAAGTGAAATTGAGCGATGCGGTTTACACAACACACAACTTCCAAAAGTAGCAGAGAAAATTCTAATTCTACAACTACTCTTTTTAGAGAATTGTAGCCGTGAGCATATTTATGTTATCAGCAAAGTGTGGTGTATATTCATTGCTCCATTTACCGCATTACCCTTTTTCACTCTTTTTTCAATATCTTCATCACATTTTCTATACCTTGTAAACAAACTTCCCAGATATACAAACTCCTTCACCTGTTCCACATCCTTACCATCAATCGCAATCACGCATTCTGTCACATCTTCCTGTCTCTCAAAAACCATCGTTTTAGTCTTATCCACATTCACCCTCATTCCCTTTCTTACAAAAGACTCACATGCAATATTCATCATCTCTTGCAACTCCTCTGCCGACGATTCAAGTAGCGCTTGATCGTCAGCATACAAGAGGCATTTAATGATGATAAATATTTTTTTTATTTTATTTAGAAGACTAACAGCATAATATTACTTATAAACTACTACATAAATATTCGTGTGCCAATTATAAATCTTCACCAATATTAATATAGGAACGATAAATCTTAACATTAGGCATAGAAAACAGTTTGTGTTTGTGCAAATTGTACGTCAATATAATGTATCTTGTTTACTGATCTTTAGAATACAATTTTATAAATATATTTTCAAAGATGCTAGGAAGGCGTCCAAGTCGGAGTAATATAAAAGGTACATTATAACTTTGATTCTATAGCGCGACACATGATAAAGAATATTTTGGAATGTGAACAAAAAACATACATACATGCACACATATACTCACGCCATTAGTTCCCATTGGGGTAGGCAGAGACTACTGATCGCCACTTCGTATGATCCTGACAAACCTCTCTAGCTTCGTTTACATCCATCAATCTTTTCATACATGCTCTTTTATTCTTAATACTACGGACGCCAACCTTTTTGAGCACACTCTCAATTCGGTCCAAGTGTGTTCTCCGTGGTTGTCCTCTACTAACATTACCATCCACACTAGATCTATAGATGCCTTTTACCAATTTTCTATCATCCATCCTCACTATGTGCCCAAATCATCTCAACATTCCTTTTTCTATCTTGTATCTTACAATATTATCTTTCACACCACACTTTTCACGAATAACACTATTTCTCACTCGGTCACATAATCTAACATTACATAATTTTTTTTGTGAACAAAAGTGAATTTTTGAATTTTTCAAATTAAATTTGTGAACAAAAAAATCAATCAATAGCAAGTCCACGCTAATATTCAATAACATCAAATAAAACTTTGCTAACTGAACGACTTAACTCAAACTTAGTTTATTGACACGAAGCAAAAAAACAATTTTATTTTCTCCAATTGTTTTCAACTTACAAAACAAGTTAAGAAGTCAGAACTGGGATTAAGTTGGACGTAACTTAAAGTTGTTTGCCCTTAAGGAATATTGTCCTTTGCTTAAGTTGGCTGAGTGAAAACAGTTTAATAAAACTTTAATTAATTCTAGACCTCTATTGTATACATGATCATCAACACGGTAATCGCTTTTAGGTTACTTAAACTTTATTTTTCCATTGCTTCTCTTCACAATCGGCGTTTACAAACGATTACTCATAATCATGTAGAAGGCTAACTCGGACCGACTCGCTTATTTTCGTCTATGTCCGCTTCGTATTTGCCTTGTGATGCCGGCTTAGAATGCCACTGGCCCTTTCCACTCACGGGTGCCGTGAGAGGCGAGACGGGTAACGTAGGATGCGGTTGGAGACATCACCAATGATACTTTATTTCCACCATCTTGCCCCCTATAAAAGTCCAAATATGTCTGAGAAGTTTCTAGCTCTGAAGCTCTGGCTACCCCTTTTTGATATCTATCGCCGAGAGGATATGTATGTGTGTATGTAGGTATCCACTCTATCGCCGATCACTCTTTAAACCTACTTAAATTGATACTGTCTGATCATATAGTGATGATTAAAAAAATAGCAAATGCTATTAATACAAAACCGTAATGAAGTAGACATTATTAGGTAAAACACACAAATTAAAAAACGGCTCCTGACATCTCAAACTAGGGCCCATTCACGCTGGCAGCGTTCCATGCTACGAAGTAGAACTAAATTTACAAAAATTATGGAGGTAGTGAAATGCTCTTTATCAAGTATCTGCCACCAGATTATATCTGAATCTATTACTCGTAAACAAGGTTGCAATATATTTATATACATACATACATATACTCACGACTATAAATCCCTAGAAAGGGTAGCCAGGGCTAAGGAATTAGAAATTCCTTTAGCCACTTTTGGAAATGTGAGTGGAGAAAAGATGGTAAAAGAAAGGTTGTTCATGATGGGTCTGACAACCGCATCGCCCATAAATCCCTTAAAAGCCCCAATACCGATAGTCACCTTTTACGTACACCTACCGGAAGAAATGGGGTAATGCTCTTCTAAGCCGACACTACACAGCAAATATTTGTTACAATTCATATTTGTGTAGGCCGCGACTGAGATGACAGATATAGAATAAAAATTAGAAATTTTGAATAACTATAATTGCTTCTTTGATACAAAACGGTCAGAGCGTTAATATCTTTCTACCAGGAAGTTTCAAGTTCGATTCCTAGAAGTAAGAACACAAACTAAAATCGTAAAATATATCCTCATTTGTAACTAAATTTCAAACTGAATCATTTGGCTTTAAAATCATTTAGGGAATTCCAAGTTTTTTGAATTAAAGATAAGCAATCGTACTGACTTCTATCACGGTAGATGATAAATAGCCGATTTGGTAAACTATGACGCAAACGCCGTATTATGTGATGATAAATAAATAAGCATGATACCTCATACTTCAGGCCCTCTGAACACCAAATAATTTAAATTTGTCGTTGACGCGCGTATTCACACAAAAGTCAGACGCACCCAAAACATTTTGAAAAGAAAGAAAGAAAAGGTGGTATTCATTTTTACTCAAATAAAAAGAAAATCCTTGCACAATACATTGATTAATAGGTATATTTTTATTTAATGTTACACATCGCATAATTATTCTGACAAAGTAAAAGAACCGTTCTTAAATATCTTCGTGTAATATTAGGAACGTAAATTTCATGTCTAAATTTTCAAACATGTTGAATGACTCCGAGTTCTATTCAGCATGGCGACGGTAAAATTACTCTATTCAAGTAAAATCGTCTTAATATTACCGCGGTACTTTAGTATTTTCAGTATTTTGTTGCGCTATATGTTTGTATGATGCTTCTCATTCAATAAACGTGGCTGGTATATTATATTTGCATAGGATGTTTCGTTTTCAATAAATTAGTCGGTATCAATTAAAGTCGTATCAAAAACTGAGGGCTGAGACCCCTCACCAACTTTATGCTTTACAATCTTTTCCCTTCTAAAAATCCCCACCAAACAATGCTAATCAAATGCTAATTTTCAAGCTCTGGCTAACCATTCCGGTATATATAGCTGTGAGAATGGGCGAGAAGATTAGAAAAAAATAAAAAAATACCTAAGGCCTTAAAGCAGTCATAAGTACAAATTTAAAGTCTTATGATACAAGAAAATATTTATTGAAATAAAATTCCAATAATCTCATATACTCAAATATATTTATACACGCTTTCACCTACAGAAAATTCTCATAAATAATAAAATATTTCTGCTTATGCTGCCAGTAGTAATTCAAGCAAAATTATTCTAATCCCAATGTAATATGGCTCAGTGTTAGAGAGAGGTAAAAATAACACAGTATTTGGTACGCGTATATATGTGTGTGTAACGTTAATGCGAAGTAAAGTTAATCTTTACGGAGGAACGGTTGCCAGTAGGGTTGACACTTTTTGATTTCTACTAACATTATTCGGTCTCGAACAACAAAAAGACTTACACAACGAATACTTATTTAAAAGGGAATTTTCTAAGAAAAATCGATCCTAAAGTACTCTTGTCTATAAGGAGAGTAAGATAAACGTACATTGAGCAGTCTCGTACTGGTTTTTTTCTCAACAAAACACCAGTTGATGCTGAAGTAGGATTCGATTAAAATTTATGCATGTGTATCAATAAATATTTTTATTCTGAATAAATGTTTTTAATTCAATAACAAATACAGTTTCAAAATATAAATGTAGTGTTTTCATAGGAACATACAGTAACTTACAAAGTTCAAATCATATGTTGCGTATAATTGCTCTAATACTTTTTCAGCATTTGGAGTGTCCCAAAGCTCATGGAATTATTATAGGATTGTAATTATTCTATAGGAAATTCTAATTGGCCTTAATATAATGTGGCTTTTTCACACATATGTATCATGTTATATAATATATTTTCATACCAAATAAAACAGAAAGCTCCAACCCTATCTCAATGCGAATAGCTTTCATAAAAAATGCTTTAACGTAAATTCAGGTAAATCGGAGCAAATAACGTCACATGTTGCGTTACGTATAACGGTGTGAAATTAGGTAGGAAGGGTTTAAAAGCTTCTCCCGGTTGCGACAAACAACTTGATTTATGTCAAATTATCGCTGGAATTTTTTGCTAAGTTAATTTTCTCGTTTTTTACTAAGCTAAATATACCACAAAACAGTTACAAAAGTAGCATAAACTATAAATAAAAGATGTTATTTAAGGAATTCTCGAAATTTTTCTTTACTTTAATAACATCTTTTATTTATAAGTAATAATCCCCACATGAGGAATTCATGTCAAAAAACATTAAAAAAAAAAATTAGCATAAACTAGTTTAGAATTAAGAAATTCATTCAAATTTTTTATTTCAATAATATACTTTATTTAGTTTTTAATGTAGATCATTTCTTTTTCAAAAATATATTATGTAAACTTACCTAATAATGCTTGAAAAAGGCGTGACTTAAATATCCTAATTACCCTCTCAATCGCCAACCGTAGTTGGCGATCATGAGGTTTCACCAATTTACTGTGATAGTCTTCTAATAGTTAGTTAGTTGACAGATAAATGACTTTATTTTTTAAGGTCATAAACCTTTTAACGGTTCAAAAAATTACTCTTTTATCTATTAATGATATTTTTAACTAAATAACGTTGTTACGTGTTGTCCAAAACTAATACAGTAACAAAACAGTTCCAAAGGTACGAAAAAATATATGCTTACTTATTAAGGATTTAATTTTGAAGGTTATAAACCTTTATCTTGTTTAATTAATGTCTCTTTGATCTTTTGATGATACGCCTACACCTTGCTTCAAAGTATCTAAAAGTTTCTATATTTTATTTGTTTTGGTAAAAGTTAATTTGAAATACACCCGTATTTACTTATCAACCGTGATAACTCAATAGGTAGAACACCGGTTATCGTGCAAACGACTCGTGTTCAAATCCCGGGTCGGGCCTACACCAATTTGTCTAAAGACATATAGTATGTGTGGTTAATTTATCATAGTTGTTAACGGTGAGGGAAAACATCGTGAGGAAACCCTCAAGGCTGAGTTGTACTTAGTCATGTGAAAGTGTATTCGTACAAAACGGCAATAGGCCTGACCCCTATCACGTGAGTACACTGTCCAAGCAAAACGTGAGTACTCTGAACACCAGGACACAAAGTGATGTGATGTTCAGAAGTATTAGTACCTCTGCCATCCCCTTCGGGGATAATCGGCGTTAACGTTCATGTTACTTATTTTATATTAATTGGCCTAGAAAATCAAATTCTGAAGATCACTAACAAAAGGATAACCATTGTAGCCCCTCATACTTAGGTTTTTAGTGAACCCACAGCTGTCATCTCGTCCAATCGCAAATCTTTGAATTGCCTCTTCATAAAAATAATAAAGTTATCAACAATTTAAAAATGGGTGTAGAATTTCGTACTCTGAAGCTCTGGCTACTCCTTTTAGGGATTTATAGCATGTGTATGTATTTGGGGTTCTCTCTGGATTTGCAGAAATAGTGTTATTTTTATAGGTTTCAATATCACAGGATATAATAACACACGGCGTTTTCAGTCACTATTCATCCCCTATTAAACTAAGCGGGAAGATATAATAGTATAGCAAAAGTTTCTTTTGAAATTCGTAGGTTTTCATTGATGTAAGAAATATCGACAATTGTTTCAGCGTTTCCTGAGCCTATTCATTACAAACAAACGAACATACAAACGAATCTTTGTATTGATTTTTTTTATCCATTTTTAAATTTTACATACATACATACATAAACTCACGGCTATAAATCCTTAGAAGAGGTAGCCAGAGCTAAGGAATTAGAAATCCCTCAGCCACTTTTGGAAGTTGCGTGGGGAAAAGATGGTAAAAATAAAGGTTGTTAGTGATGGGTCTCCAACCGCATCGCCCAAAATTACCTTAAAAAGCCCCAATACCGTAGTCACCTCTTACGCACACCCACCGGAAGATATGAGTTAGTTCTATTCTAAGCCGACAGTACACAGCAGTTCGGAACATCGGGCTTTAAAAATAATGTAATAACACGCAATTAAAATAACCGAAAATCAATATTTGTTTTAATTTTAATATATCATTGATGTTAACGATGCAGGTGTGGGAAACATGGCTGAGTTGTACTTAGTCATGTAACAGTGAATTCGTGCAAAACGGCGATAGGCCTGTCCCCTATCACGTGAGTTCACTGTACCTACAAGCAAAACATGGGTACTCTGAACACCAGATGAAAGAGTCACGTGATGTTTAGAAGTATTAGCACCTCAGGCAAACCCTTCGGGGATAGACGGTATAAAACGTTTTAGTTTGGGTGAATTATAAAATAAAATAAAACCGTTTAATAAATAAGCTTTGTTTCTTTAAGAGTCAGTGTACTTGTCTATAATGGCAGACGTCCGAACCGAATTAAAAGGGATTGTATGTGAAAAAATGTGAGGGTATATGAACATACATAGATATGCTCACGCTCTTAGTTCGCATTGAGGCAGGCAAAACCTATCGATCGTCACTTTGTACGATCCTGGCAAACCTCTCTAGCTTCGTTCACATCCATCAATCTTTTCATACATGCTCTTTTATCCTTTATGCTTTGTACACCTGCTTTTTTGTTATATGAAAATTTGCCGTGTAGTGTCGGCATAGAATAACACTACCCCATTTCTACACGTGGGTGATCGTAAGAGGCGACTAAGGGTATGGGAGCTATTTAAGTGATTTTTGGGCGATGATGGATGGAGACCCGTCACCAAAAATATTTATTATTACCATCTTTTCCCCAATAAACTTCCAAAAGTGGCTGAGGCATTTCTCATTCCAAAGCTCTGGCTACCCCCGGGATTTACAGCCTTGAGTATATGTATGTATGTATGGATGTACATACATCCATATATAAATCCCTAGATGGGGTAGCCAGAGCTAAGGAATGAGAAATTCCTCAGCCACCTTTGGAAAGTTGAGTGGGGAAAAGATGGTGAAATAAAGGTTGTTGGTGATGGGTCTCCAACCGCATCGCCCTAAAATCCCTTAAAAGCCCCAATACCGTTAGTCGCCTCTTACGAACACCCACCGGAAGAAATGGGGTAGTGCTATTCTAAGCCGACACTACACAGCATGTATGTATGTATGAAAATTTGCCAGGATCGTGAAAAGCGGCGATCAATAGTCTCCCCCTACCCAAATAAGAACTATTGGCGTAAGTCTACTAATGACTCAATGTAACCAAACTATGTACCCCGTCTGTAATTCATCGCGTGAAGCTGTGTTAGTATCCATTCGTGGTCCAAAGTTCCCAATCATGGAAACGGTTAGCAACGAGGATTGAATTCATGATGTATTGTAAATAAGTCCAGCTTAAAGGCAGAAATCACTGAAATCTGTAGTACAGAAATTGACTATGTCCATGTAATCATGTTCATTAAGATACTAGTTACGTTATTCTACTAACTAACTATTCAGGGATCTATATCTATTTTGAAGTAACGGGTTTCTTAAAGTAGTATTATTGAAAAACATAAAATACAACTTTGTATGGTTTGTTAGAAGGACTATTAACGATTAGCGGAAATATTCTTAAGGAATAAATCCACATAACCAATTCATACTTAGTCATGTGACATTGGCATTCATCCTTATTTCACGAATTCGGGCAAAAATTGGTTAGTTCGGTAATGTAATGTTTAATTATTTTATTTTATTTTGTTTGGATGAATTACAGCAAAACTTAACTCATATACTACTTTATAAATATTCGTGTAAAAATTATAAATCTTCACCAAAATATCGTGCTACAAGCGTTGCATTTGAGTGTTGAATGACAATTAAATAGGTTTCTATCGCAAGCTGTTCGTTTTGTCTCATTTAGTTGTTAAGATTTTAATGCGACAGAACGATACTTAAGTTGTTCTTAGCTGAAATACTCCATTCAGAAATCGGTCGTTATTCATTCAGATTCAGCATAAGCAGCAAGCGTACGAGAGCTCATCTATATGTATCGAGTAAGACTATTATATTGCTCTGTGTAACCAAATAATTACCTCATCAAAACATTTTATGTTGTTAATATTAATATATAAATTTAAAAAATATTTATTGAATTGGAATATAAGTATTTATTTTTCGCTCTTTTATATATACAATTATAAAGATGAATGCGATACTGCATCTCATCATCATCATCAAAGATGATTAAGTGTCTTCACCGAGGGAAAAATGCCTACCCTGAAAAGTGTAATTGGCCATAGAAGCGGTGGTCAATAGTGGGATGGCAGAATCTAATGACTATACCGTGAACTAATTAGTTGGAGTAAGAACTTATTTAGATTTTTGGATCATGTATTTGAAACCACTAAAATATAACACACACACACATACTCACGGCTCTAAATCCCTAGAAGGGGTAGCCAGAGCTAAGGAATTAGAAATTCCTCAGCCAGTTTTGGAAATGTGAGTGGGGAAAAGATGGTAAAAATAAAGGTTGTTGGTGATGGGTCTCCAACCGCATCGCCTAAAAATCCCTTAAAAGCCCCAGTCCTTTAGTCGCCTCTTACGTACACCCACCGGAAGAAATGGGGTAGTGCTATTCTAAGCCGACGCTACACAGCACTAAAAGATAACTGAGAAAAGATAACTTTATTAGATCCAAATACGTCCCGTAGTCGTCTTCTACTGTCATTTTTCCATTTGAAATATACAATTGAAACGAAATACATCGAAAAATGTAACACAATGTTAGCGTCAATATTAGTTGTCGAATAACAAGTAACAAACAGACAACATCCAAGTACAACAACTACCGTATTCAAAGAGCGGAATGGACTCGGGGAAGAGTTTATAACTACGACGGAGAGAGTAGATAGAGACTAGTGTCTTAAAGGTAATGTTTTGTTCACGTGATAATATTATTAAGTACATACATACATACATATACTCACCGCCACCAATCCCAAAAAGGAGTAGACAAAGTTTCAGAGCTAGAAACTGAGACAGAGCCTGAGCCACATTAGGAAGTTGATAGAGGTGAAGATGGTAGAAATTGGGTATTGTTGGTGATGGATCTCCAACCGCATCGCCCAAAAACTAATAAAAAAGTCTTAGTCGCCTCTTTCTCTTTCTTAACGAAGCCCGTGTGAAGACAAGGGCTGTGACATTCTATGCCGGCATCACACGGCTAAGTACTACCCAAAAGTAAGTAGGAACAATAACTTCTTGTGATATGAAAAACTAAGTACACATAACATCAAAACTAAGAAACAATAATTATATTCATTATAATCACAAAGCTCTCAGTGATATTCAAACCTGCAACCTCCAAATCCAGAAGCTAGTACCCTATCCACGAGGCCACTGATGTCTTCAATCATATGATGATTTAGAATTTAAAGATCGCCAATCGGAAAAATAGTTTATCTATTCATACATTTTTAATACTACCAACGGAATTCATAACAGTGAGTGATCATAATTTTTGTATTAATACTGTTACAACCAAGAATCTTTTTTTTTCAAGATCTTTTTTCTTCATAACATTCAATAAAAAAAAGTAAAAATATATTTTTTAAAAGAAATACAGTTTTGTCCATTTACAGGGGTTCCCAAACTAGGCAAAGCCTGTATCTTGGGAAACCAATAAATTAACTTATTATACGTCAGCGCTTCAAATATAAATAAGTTATAAAAATAAAAATAAATTAACACTACATATATTTACCTTTTTCTTGAAGTGTTAATTTATCTTTACTGTTATTTCTTAAAAAAAACGTTGTTAGTGTGTTACTGAGGGTGTTATAAATATTCATAAATACGGTGGGAAAATACCTACGACCTACATACATTTTTAAGGCATATATATAATTTGTGATACTATTTGTGTATATTAGTAAATGTTGTATAATTTATCATGTTAAATGATCCCCTTAAAGTTTTCACTTTATACTTACTCAGATAAATTTTCTTATATAATATACATTACAACTCTATTATGATGAGTAACCACCATCGTGAGAAGGTAATAACAAGTCTAGAACTTGTTACTGGTCGATGGTATAACATTATAACTTGTAGATTGCCTATCTATAGCCGTCTTTTCTACCTTTACAGGATGAATTTTTATTTTCATACATTTATTGTGCTGCTTCGTGTCTTTTCTGGGAAGAATACAATCGATCAGGATAAATTATGTGTTAAAAAATAGACAGTCATTCACGTTATACATTCTTGAAGTGGTGGATGAACGTACTTATAGATGCTAAAATTAGGAGACATCATGCTTTGTCACCTGTTGTATTGAGAAGAGTAGAGTGGGTAACTTTATGTCCGTACTGGTATGTGTAAACTGAGAAAAAACATAAATAATTTATCTTATAAAGGGCAGACCACTGCTTTAACGAATGCAGAATAGCATTGTATAGAAGAGGACAAAACAAATAAAATATAAGGAACTACGTTTTACAACTGTCTTGACAAAAATAAATGGGGAAAAGTATTCGTTATGCCTTGCTAATCCAACGGTCATGAAACATTTCAAAGTCCGAAAAGAAAGTAAAAATAGTTAGTACTAATTGAGCCGAAAATACATGGCAAATGGTTATATTTTTTTATAGCCAAATTTAACAGTTCACATCCTGTATATGCAGACTGAGTGAAGTAAAACAAGTGAACAAGTTGTTTTAAAAGTATGAAAGTTCTTCATTACTTTATTTATCTCAATTTTCACCGATAGTTCCGGTATTACAACTTTATTTTTTACCATTATATTATACTCTTGTCAAGTAAAGTGCATTAGTAAAGAAGGCTCAGAATTCATAATAGTGGGTTGGGAAAGGCATTTGGATAGGGTACTTTCACCACGATAATATAAGATATCAAATTTTTCTTCTTTTGTTATGACCCTAATGTGTGCGGCATTAATAATTACATTTGTACATCGCACTAAGGGATGAATGTATGGAGGTCCATGCCCATAAATACAAAAAACAAAGTTGACAATCAGTCAATGTGTCATACGTCAACGATTAGCCAGTTAAATTACCTACTTGAAAGTACCCTCCAAAGTTGTTTCGCATTTGTAGTTTTTTAGCAACTGAGCCGCAAAGTTGTTATTCTTTTTCTGTGTTGTGTAAAGGTTGTAAAGCTAGGAATAAACATTTTCGGCAATATCGGCTGCAATTCGCTCGTAAATTTACCAGAGAAGACTGCAATATGGATATTCTCAGCAGACTACTTCTGTCTTCAGATCCTTTTATTTCATGTACTCGTGCAGCAAAGCATAAAAAAAGCACGCCGCTAACGAAAGAAGCATTAAAGTTACTGGCATCCGAGAGCATCGAAAAACCGTCTGAAGCAGCAACAATTGATGACAATGGCGATTTTGATGATAGTCTCACTAGTGGACCCCCTGCTACTTAACCCGTACTACTTTCGTTCCCGTTGGAATTTCGGGATAGTAGCCTATAATGCTATTACAAAGTTTCATCAAAATCCATCTAGCCGTTTTGCGTAAAAAGTGAGAGGCAGTACGTAGTAACGAACAATTTGTCATTTAGGTATACCGTAAGTGTAAGCATAATTAAAACATGGAATTCAATAAATAAACATATTTTTTATTTATAAATAACATTCTGGATACTTTAAAGTGATAAAATATTTTTGGGCACGTTTTGACGAAAAAATACCTATATGCATCGGTCAAATGGTTATGACAATAGCCGTGTGTGTAATTTAAACCATTAACATTTGTAGGAACAGATTATTTTAATTGCTCATGTTTTTTTCGTAAGCTGTACACACAAACTAACTTCAATATATAATTCTATGTAAAAAGAAGTGGGAGGGAGAGTCAAAGAGTGATTACGATCACGAAGCAGATAGCAAGTCGAGTCATTCTAAAATTACTTAAATATACTAGTATAAAGTTGGAAGATATTCTAAATACTTAAATCTTATATTTGTTAATAACATATCTTTTTAAAAAAACATTTATTTATTTATTAGATCGGAATACTAACAACTAAATAATACAATAAGTGTTTACAAATTCAGTTATCAACTAAGCCAATAACAAGTATTTGCAAATAACTATAAATGGCATGAATTTGTAACATATAAATTGACGTGATAGCTCAATGGGTTGAACACCGGCTAACATGCAAGCGACTAGTGTTCAAGTCCCGGCCTACACCAATTGGTCTTTTCTAAAGCTATAAGTGTGGTTAATTTGTCGTGGTTGTTAACGGTGAGGGAAAACATCGTGAGGAAACCCACATGGCTGAGTTGGACTTAGTCATGTGACAGTGTATTCGTACAAAACCCGATAGACCTGCCCCCTATCACGTGAGTACACTGTCTATGCAAAAAGTGGGTACTCTGAACACCAGGTGACAAAGTCACGTGAAGTTCAGAAGTATCAGTACCTCTGCCAACCCCCTCGGGGATATTATGATATATTTATGTTTATGTTAATGTAAATTGACCCTATTCTATATACATCTAGAAATTTTTAATATCAGACAACCTATCTTCTCAGATATGCTTTGATTAGGTTAGAAATCTAGATCGGATTTCGTTGGTTCTTTTTTTTATTACCACATAGAAAGCTTATAAATGCAGAAGTAATTTCTAGCAACATTTAATTTATTTAATTTTATAACCATTAAGCATGGTTATTTAGGGATTTCAACCATTATGGATGTTTAATGATATTTATTATATTATATTGTTTAACCTGCTGCTGTAATTGCTGTGTAGTGACGGCTTAGAATAGCACTACCCCATTGCTTCCGGTGGGTGTACGTAAGAGGCGACTAACGGTATTGGGGCTTCATCACCAACACCTTTATTTTACCATCTTTTCCCCACTCAACTTTCCAAAAGTGGCTGAGGAATTTCTAATTCTTTAGCTCTGGCTACCCCTTCTAAGGATTTACAGCCGTGAGTATATTTATGTATGTATGTATGTTTAACCTGTGTCAAACAATTTTATATTTGTTATTTGTTATAATTTTGAGTTTAGGTATTTTGAACATATTTATTTCAATTTTAAATATGAACGACGACGTGATAGCTCAGTGGGTAGAACACCGGTTGACGTGCAGGCGACTAGTGTTCAAATCCCAGGCCGGGCCTACACCAATTTGTCTTTTCTAAAGACATATGTGTGGTTCATTTATCACGGTTGTTAACGGTAAGGGAAAACATCGTGAGGAAACCAACATGACTGAGTTTTACTTAGTCATAAGACAATGTATTGGTACAAAAACGGCGATAGGCCTGCCCCCTATCACGTGAGTACACTGTCCATGCAAAACGTGGGTACTCTGAACACCAGGTGACAATGTCACGTGATGTTCAGAAGTATTAGTACCTCTGCTAACCCCTTCGGGGAATCTCGGCGTGAACGTTTATGTTATGTAATGTTTAAATATGAAGATTTTCTTCTTTATGATACGTACCCGTTATTTATTTATTTATTTATTCATACATGATAACCATCATTACAGGCTAATGCAATGGCATCGGAAAACATAAAATCTTATAAAATACATTCATAATAAATTAATAACATTAATACAAAATAACTTATTCTAACACATATGTAATTTCTTCACTTGTAGCAAATTATGTTTATTGCTACTATTGTGAATTCATTCAGAGTACACCAAAACAAGTCTACATCCTCAGCAATTAAATTTAATGTACTAAGAGCCCGAGTGACTGGAGCCTCCCCTAGTAGCTTGGTGCGTGCGAACGGTACAGCCAATAGGGCAGGTCGTCGCCTACGACCCATGTACCTGTCTGGTATGTTGAGGCGAAGCTGCTCCAGTACAACTGGATTGTCTAACTTACCTCTGAGCACTTTGAATAGGTACAACACTAAAGAAAGCTGTCTCCTAACCCTCAGCTCAGTATATCCTACCATACCCAACACAAATAGAGTTGGGTAGTTAAGTGGGTAAAATGGGTATACCCCATAGTATTTGAGATATAGATACCTTACAAATTTATTCTGTATTCGTTCCAACATAAGACTATATTTAATTTCATGAGGGGACCAGACAAGTGCATTAAATTCCAAATTACTTCTAACTAAAGCATTGTATAATGCTACAATAGCTTTAATATTAGTAAAATCTCGCACATTGCGCAGAGTAAAACCTAACTGACCAAAAGCCTTTTTAGAAATATTGACAATGTGTTCCCTAAAATGCAATTTATCACAAAATTTAACCCCTAGATCTTTAACTTCAGTGACCCTGACCATGGATGAACCCCCAATGACATACTCCTGCTGGATAGGTATTAATGCCCTAGTGAAGGATATCACTGCACATTTGGATTTGTTAAATTGCAGCTTGTTATCTATACTCCACTTTTCTATCCTATCAATGTCCTCTTGCAGTCTAATACAGTCACTTTGAGACCTAATTTGTTGGTATAATTTGAGGTCATCCGCAAATAATAGACTTGAAGCATATTTTACTACTGATGGTAGGTCGTTTATCATCAGAATAAATAGTAATGGGCCAAGGTTTGAACCCTGGCTAACGCCAGATCTAGTAAAATATGACTCACTTTTAAATCCAACCCACTCTACATATTGCATTCTGTCCTTCATGTAACTTGCGAAAAAGTGCAGCAGGTTCGGGATGAAACCAAAACCAGCCAACTTCTTAAGTAGAATGTCATTATCAACCAAGTCGAATGCTTTTTTGAAGTCGAAGTAGGCAGCATCAACTTGACCCCAACCATCTACCTCTGGGATTATACCAATCGCATAATTCAACAGGTTGCTGGAGGTGCTTCTAGCTGGCCTAAACCCATGTTGGGCTTCATCTAAATGTATATTTATTTGAGCTGATAATATTTTATGAATAGCCGCCTAAAATACTTTGGCTGGAGCTGATAGTATTGCTACTGGCCTGTACTCATCCACACTTTTACCTTATGTTATGTTATGTTATGTATTGAATATTTGGAAAAAACAAGATTATAAATTTAATATAATCTGCTTTATATTGTGCTGTCTAGTCACAGCTTATATATCAAACTTATACCACAAAAATAAGAAAACACTGTTTTCAGCTACATAAGACCAAATGAGGAAAAGTTTTAGTTATGAGTTGCCACTCTAACCCTCACCAAACTCTGATATGAAAAGAAAGTAAGTTCTATTTCAGCCTCACAGTTATAATTAGTTCATAGCAAAAATAACAAATTTAATTTGTAAGATTTAACCCAGTCTGGAAGGATATTGCAGGCTTGAATCACCTGATTATCCGAAAATTTAGATGATTCCGTGTTTCGGAGCACACGTTAAGCCGTCGGTCTCGGCTACTACTACGGTAGTAGTCGTTAGTCTGCCAACCCGCAATTGGCCAGCGTGGTGGACTATGGCCAAATCACCCTATATAGGGTAGGCTCGAGCCCCTTGGTGGGGACATATATGGGCTGTGAGAGAGAGAGAGAAAAATAAATAGTTCATACCCTATTTCAAATCTTTTCTTTTCAAAGATCTCGTCAGTACGAGGCGAAAAGAGTGGGAGTGTAAAGAGACACCAGTTACTCACCATCGTTTGATTAACAATATTTTTCCCATCTATCTTCTTCTTCGCCTGGGAAATATCTTATCATGAGCAATTATTTGTTAATTATAATATTACGATAGCATTCAACTCAAACTCGCTGTTCACGCTGTATTTCCGCGAAGGGGTTGGCAGAGGTACTAATACTTCTGTACATTACCTGGTGTTTAGAGTACCCACGTTTTGCTGGGACAGTGTACTTACGTGATGGGGGGCAGGCTTATCACCGTTCTGTACGAATACACTGTCTGAACTTAGCCACGTGGGTTTTTGTATTTATCTTCCATGATAAGACGATAAATAATTTTACCTGATTTTATCATTTGTCACATCAGCTCTTTAATTCAGCTATTAACTGCGACGTGATAGCAACCATCATACAATTACAAACAGTTATAAACAGGTCTAATTTATCATGGTTGTTAACGTTGAGGGAAAACATCGTGAGGAAACCCACATGACTGAGTTGAACTTAGTCATGTAACAGAGTATTCGTACAAAACGGCGACAGGCCTGCCCCCTATCTCGTGAGTACACTGTCCATGCAAAACGTGGGTACTCTGAACACCAGATGACAAAGTCACGTGATGTTCAGAAGTATTAGTACCTCTGCCAATCCCTCAACCCCTTCGGGGATATTCGGTGTGAACGTTTATGTTATGTTTATGTTATATGTTATAATTAAAATGATTAACTCATAACTCTACAAAGGATAGTTTCCCAATTGATATAACATCCCAATAATATATGACGATAGCGTAAACTTTACGTATATTTTGGTAATATCAATTTTCAGTCAATCATCCTCACAGGAGCAAATTTAATCACTGAAATCCAAAGTGTATTAGGATGGCAATTGTTTGCGTATACGGCAAAGTCAGTTTCGCCAAACACAAATTGCATTTCAGCTTAGTTCGCGTATATTATTTGGTCTAATTTTTGCCGTGTAGTGTCGGCTTAGAATAACACTACCCCATTCCGTGGGTGATCGTAAGAGGCGACTAAGGGTATAGGGTATTAAGTGATTTTTGGGCGATGTGGTTGGAGACGATTTGGGATTTATAGCCGTGAGTATATGTATGTATGTATGTAATTTTATGCCCTTCTGATATTAGCATGGTGATATTAGTGCAATAGGCCTAATTTACAGAAGGGCTTTAAAAATATCGCTGAAATCATCATACACAATCATCACAAACAGAGCTCAACGATTGAACTAGAAAAGCGATATAAAACCATAACCAAACATAAGCGATATAAAAAATAATCGCAATAATGTACATACACATACTTACGCCATTAGTTCCCATAGGGATAGGAAAAAAGGCTGGCGTCCGAAGTATGAAAAATAAAAGAGCATGTATGAAAAGATTGATGGATGTAAACGAAGCTAGAGAGGTTTGTCAGGATCTTACGAAGTGGCGATCAATAGTCTCTGCCTACCCCAATAGGAACTAATGGCGTGAGTATATGTATGTATGTACGTATGGATAGGAAGAGACTGCCGATCGCCATTTTGTACGATCCTGACCAACCTCTCCAACTTCGCAATAATGTATGATAAAAAATGTTGTTTTTTTTCTACTTCCGCACTATTTCAACATTTAAACACACAAGCGCACAGCACATAAGCGCATTGTTTACTCGTCTCCTATTTTCCAGGAACTCTGCTCATATCTTACAATGCAATGATAAATGCATCCAATGAGATTCAAAAACATTCGAAACTGAATATTCCATCTAAAAGGCTACGTTGCCAGTTTGGAGGTCGCGGTTCTATCACAAAGGCTTTGACGGAATACTGTGGAGCTGTAACTGAAATTTTCAGCTTCAACTGACGAGGGTTGGAAAGGAAAACGGATGGTTTCCTACTGAACCATTGAGACTGGAACTGAAATAATTATGCAAAAAACATTTTGTATGTATGCCATGTCACTACCCCTTTCTACCCACAGATATACGCCAATCTTTTAAACATTTAACAAACGCCTTGTACAATTGTCTCAGCAAGATAATATTTACTGAAACTCATACAGGAAATATAAAATAGATACAAAGACATACTTGGTGATGGGGTCTCCTACCGAATTGCCCAAAAATTGCCTAGAAAGCCCCGATACCCTTAGTCGCTTTAGATCACCCATGGGAAAAAATGGGGTAATGCTATTTACTTTAAGCCGACACTACACAGCAACGCAAAGCAAAGCAGTGTGTTTAAATAATGAATAAAAATGTTACCGAAAAATTACATCTTTTTATTTGGGTTCAAACCCATGAGTACATTGATCTCAGTTTTTCTTACGTCAAAGAAATGTCTATTATTATGAACAGTATCATTAATTTCTATTTATTGTGAAACAGATAAATCATTTTGCCAACGTCTAGAAGCCGGAGTAAATAACACAAGTTTTGTTTTAGCAACGCTATTCAATGACCCTAGATTTGAATTAAAACTTTTATTTATCATGCTTTAATGTTCTCTGTTAGTATTAAGTAATAAGCGAGCAATATTTTTCTAGTTTTTCAAGTTATTTATGAACACACTCACTCAATGGTCTTCTTCCTGTCTCTTTTTGATGTCACTAAGATTATTATGCCAATGCTGAATCATGACTATAACCTAATAAACCACCGACTTTACTGCCATCAATAAACTTTTTCACTTACTTATACTCAGTACTCACGCCATGAACTTCAATTGGTGTTTATTTATTTATTTATTTATTTGGCACACATACAGTACAATTACTTAACATAATATTTTACATCATTTAAACAAATCAGTTCAGTAAATGTACCTTAATAGTGAGCACAGCATGTTAAAAAAAATAATAAAAAAATTATACGTATTTACAAATTATAAAGAACAAATTGTTAAAATTATTAAAATTGTTAGAATTATTAAAATTGTTAGAATTATTAAAATTGTTAGAATTATTAAAATTGTTAAAATTAAATAAAATTTAAGAAACACAATTAAAAACACAATTAAAAAACAAATTAAGACATAATAATAAATATAAATTAACATTAGAGTTTAAAGTTTAAGCATAGAAAATACACTAAATATAATTAAAAATTTCACGAACATAATCTATTCCTAATTCCATTACGAAAAACCAACAGCGAGTCATGATAGACGTCAGGAGTGCTTTCCTCGTCGTCAGCAAACATTATTGATCACCAAATTGTACGATCCTGTTTATATTTCTTGCTTCACTCACATTCAATGTTTTCCCATAGATACTTTGTTATTCCTCTCACTCCAGACCCTATACCTAAATATACTCTCACCCCACACCCTTTGTTGCCTCTTACGACACTGGTGGATATAAAGGGGTAGTGATAAACTAAGCCGGCACTACACGGCAAGAAACTCCAGACCCCATTTGTAATATAAACATAAACATAAACGTTCACGCCGAACATCACGTGACTTTGTCACCTGGTGTTCAGAGTACCCACGTTTTGCATGGACAGTGTACTCACGTGATAGGGGGCAGGCCTATCACCGTTTTGTACGAATACACTGTCACATGACTAAGTACAACTCAGCCATGTGGGTTTCCTCACGATGTTTTCCCACACCGTTAACAACCATGATAAATTCACCACACATATGTCTTTAGAAAAGACAAATTGGTTTAGGCCCGACCCGGGATTTGAACACTAGTCGCTTGCACGATAACCGGTGTTCTACCCATTGAGCTATCACGTCGTCTTGTATCACGCCCATTTGTAAAACTAAATAAACCTCATTCTTAAACCTTTCACTACCGCTCATAATCTTTTCTTTACAATAAAACTAATAGAGGTTGAAGCGTAAGTGATAGAAACGTAAATAAGTTTCCGGCTAACGCAAAACTAATTCCGGTCCTCGTAACGCGTGCTAAAAGTGCAACTGAAAGCTTCCCCCTTAGTCAGAATCGCTATCCGATAACGTCTTAGCTTTTGTGTACTCTGAAAGGTGAGCGAAGCGATAATAGTACGAATATATCTTAGGAAATACTGGTTTGATAAGATTCTTGTCTTGTGTGATGGATAACATTATATCGAGAGAAGTTGTGATACGTGTTGCATAAAGGAGATTATTCACTTGGAAATTAGGTCTCTACTCAGTTAATGTTGCATTGGTCTCCTTAAATAATAATTATACTAAATCACAAAATTCGAATAGCTTTTCTTCTTGCGCATGTCTTATAGATACACGACTCAAGATTTGAAGAATTTGTAAGAGGGCAATATGGCTGCTGAGGACCTATCACCAACCATCCTTTCTTTTTCCATCGTTTACTCACAGAACTTCCAAAAGTGGCTGAGGATTACTCATTCTGTATAGTGCCGGCTTAGAATGTTGCCACACTGTTTCTACCCACGGGTGTCGTAAGAGGCGACTAAGGGTATTGGGGCTTTTTATTGGATTTTTGGGCGATGCGGTTGGAGACCCATCACCAAAAACCTTTATTTTTACCATCTTTTCCCACTCAACTTCCAAAAGTGGGTGAGAAATTTATAATTCCGTAGCCCTGGTTACCCCTTCTAGGGAAATATAGCCTTGAGTATATGTATGTATGTATGATTACTTATTCTGAAAATCCCGCTACACCTTTTTAGGCTTTAAAGCCGTGAATATATATTTGTTCAAAATAAACAAAATAATGAAACATACAAAAACTTATTTCATGTTTATACAGATACTAAATTATGAACACATAATTTGCTACGGATTTGCTACCATATACCGATGAATTATATGTTGTTTCAGCATACATCACTGGTGTAGGATGCAAGTCACACCGGTTTGCAAATGGCTCCATTATCTGCTCTTGCTGAGTTATCATATTTACAATTTTGATAACTCAGCATTTCAGCAGATTAATTGCTCAAAAAGGCTGGCGTCCGAAGTATGAAGAATAAAAGAGCACGTATGAAAAGATTGATGGATGTAAACGAAGCTAGAGAGGTTTGTCAGGATCGTACGAAGTGGCGATCGATAGTCTCTATCTACCCCAATGGGAATTAATGGCGTGAGTGTGTGTATGTATGTATGTATGTATGTAATTTTGATAGCTCAGTGAAAATGTGTTGGACTTCAAATGACTACATACACACAAATATATCCTTACGGCTATAAATCGCAAAAAGAGGTAGCTATAGCAGCAAAATCAGAAATTCCTCAGCCCATTATTTATAAGTTAAATAGGCAGAAGATGGTAAAAAGCCGTGTAGTGCCGGCTTAGAATGTCGCTACCCCTTTCTACCCACGGGTGTCGTAAGAGGCGACTAAGAGTATCGGGGCTTTTTATTGGATTTTTGGGCGATGCGGTTGGAGACCCATCACCAAAAACCTTTATTTTCACCATCTTTTCCCCACTCAACTTCCAAAAGTGGCTGAGGAATTTATAATTCCTTAGCTCTGGCTACCCCTTCTAGGGAAATATAGCCGTGAGTATATGTATGTATGTAAGATGGTAAAATAAAGGATTGTTGGTGATAGAATTCCAGCCACATCATCGCCATTCGAGGAAGAAATGGGTTAGATCTAATCTAAGCTACTACACAGACACTACACAGTTATAATACCCACGTTTTGCTTGTACAGAATACACGTGTGATAGAGTGAAACCGTTTCGTACGAATACACTGTCACATGATTAGTCATGCGGGTTTCCTCACCATGTTTTCCATCACCGTTAACAATCATGATAAATTAACTACATATATGACTTTGTAGAAAACAAATTTATGTAGGCCCGACCCGGGATTTGAACCCTAATCGTCGGCACGATAAGTGGTGATCTACCCACTGAGCTATCACGGTTTAGAAATCTGAGCATATCTTTAAATAGAGACTCAGCTTTAGAGACAGCTTTCGTAAAAGTGTTCGTGTAGAATGCAATTGTAATCCTCTCATATAAGTGAAGATTAAAAAACAAACTGTGTAGAATAGCATTACCCCATTTCTTCCCGTGAGTGTTAGTAAGTGGCGACTTAGGTTATTGAGACTTTTTGATTGATTTTTGTGCGATTTGTTTGGAGACCAATCAACAACTATATTTAAATACCAACTCAACTTCCAAAAGTGACTGCGGTGTTTCTTATCCCAAAGTTTCCACTACACAGTCTAATTCTAAGCCAAAACTACAAAGATCACTGCACATAACATACTACTTTAAGAAAATTTTAGCGTCTCTTTTAATGGAGACTCAGCTTTAGAGACAGCTTTCGTAAAAGCGTTTAAGGGTTCGCCGCGTCGCAATCTCACGTTTCGCTCGCCACGTCAAACACGCTATCAGCAAAATGTGCCTTCAGGTGATTGTGTCGGGAACGGAATATATTCACGACGACATCATTACTGGCGGGACCTAATGGGTTGGGATTTCAATTAGAGTTTTTATTTTAGTGGGTTGCATGCGGTAATGATCCAAATGGTAGAATGCAATTGTAATCCTCTCATATAAGTGAAGATTAACAAAATATTCCGTGTAGAATATTACAACCCCATTTCTTCCCGTGAGTGTTAGTAAGTGGCGACTAAGGTTATTGAGACTTTTTAAGTGATTTTTGTGCGATTTCTTGGAGACCAATCAACAACTATATTTAAATACCAACTCAACTTCCAAAAGTGACCGCGGTTTTCTTATCCCAAAGTTCCCACTATACAGTCTAATTTCAAGCCGAAACTCCACAGATCACTGTACATAACATAATACTTTAAGAAAATTTTAGCGTATCTTTTAATAGAGGCTCAGCTTTAGAGACAGCTTTCGTAAAAGCGTTTAAGGGTTCGCCGCGTCGCAATCTCACGTTTCGTTCGCCACGTCAAACACGCTATCAGCAAAATGTGCCTTCAGGTGATTGTGTCGGGAACGGAATATATTCACGACGATATCATTACTGGCGGGACCTAATGGGTTGGCATTTCAATTAGAGTTTTTATTTTAGTGGGATGCATTAAAATCTTACGTGGTCTTGAAATATATAGTTTCAAAGTCAAACGCCCGATTTCTGAATTGAGTATTCAAGCTGAGAACGACTTAAGTATCGTTTTGTCTCATTCAGTTTTTAAGATTTCAATGCGACACAGAACGAAACTTAAGTTGTTCTCAGCTGGAATACTCAATTCAAAAATCGGGCGAAAGTCGATCAAGGAATATCATCGTTTTAATTGTGATTGAGAAAAACAGGTTGTACTTTCGACTATCTTATTTGTGATACATAAGAACAAAATAGATATTTTACTAGCGAGACGCTTTATATAATTTAGTAAAACAATAAAAAAATTCTATTGATAGTTTAAAATTAATTTTACCAGAAGTATTCACATACGAGAAAGGAAATTGAGTATTGTATAATAATAAAAGGTCTGCAAAGTCGTAGGTAATAAAATATCCTATTTCCTCTGGTGAAGCTATTTTTTTATTTATTTAATTATAGCCGGCCAACAGTTCAAGAACAAAGATATCACAAAAACAAAAACAGGTACATACAGCTGGTCATTAACACATAAAATTTTCATTAATTTTTAAAAAATAATAACACAATTCACAAAAAAGTAAGATATAAACAGCAATAGTATAAGCTTAATATTTAATTGATTGATTGCTGTGTAGTGCCGGCTTAGAATAGCACTACCCCCATTTCTTCCGGTGTGTGTACGTAAGAGGCGACTAACGGTATTGGGGCTTTTAAGGGATTTTTCGGCGATGCGGTTGGAGACCCATCACCAATGACCTTTTTTCACCGTCTTTTCCACACTCAACTTTCCAAAAGTGGCTGAGGAATTTCTAATTCCTTAGCTCTGGCTACCCCTTCTAGGGATTTATAGCCGTGAGTATATGTATGTATGTATGTATGATATAAAAGAATATTATAGCACTTCACTTATACTTATAGTGCCCTAGCACTTTGCATAAGGAGGGGTGTACCGGGCTGTCAATTTCCTCTTAGCGGTCTATGACCATCAGTGGAAGACTATGAACCGACTATTATTTAAACATGTCAGATTTATTAACGGCGGTAGGCCTGCCCCTTATCACATGGGTACCTACTTTGGACACTAAGTGGCGCTGTCATGTGATGTTCAAGAAGTATTCCAACCTACACCTATCTCAACACCTTCGGGGATAAACGGCGTGAATATTTATAAAATCTAATGTTTTAAGTTTTATTATGTAACCTAACCTAGACTCGCGGATATAAATCCCAAAAAGGGGTAGTCAGAAGTCAATTCCGAAGTTGAGTGGTGAAAATAATAGTAAAAGAAAAGAAAATAAACCAATTGGTCCAAGAATTAATTACATTAAAACGTCAATACCTTTAGTCACATAACACAACACACACTCGAAACATTGGGTTAGTGTTTTTCTGTGCCGACAACACCATTGTATAGACTTCATATTATTACGTGTTCTTACCGACAACCGAGATAGCTTAATGAGTAAAACACCGCTTTCATGCAGACAGGCTTGAGCTCAAATCCGGAATCGGACCTAAACAAATTGTGTGTGAAGTCATATGTGTGGTTAATTTATCAGGGTTTTTGACGGTGAGGGAAAACATTGTGAGGGAACCCGCGTAGCTAAGTTGTATTTTGTCATGTGACAGTGTATTCATACAGATCGGCTATATGCTTACCCCCCATCACGCAAAAAACTGTCCAAGCACACGTAGGTACTTTGAACACCGGGTAACAATGTCACTTGATGTTTTGAAGTTATAGTACTCGTAGGTTTGAAAGATGACGTAGTATGCAAGATAGAAAAAGGAATGTTGGGGTGGTTTGGGCACATAGAGAGGATGGATGAAAATAAAGTAGAGAAAGAGATATATAGAGCCAATGTGGATGGGATTGTTAGTAGAGGACGGCCTCGTAAAACGTTTCTTGACCAGATAGAAAACGTTCTTATAAAGGTAGGAGTCCGAAGTGAGAAGAATAAAAGAGCATGTATGAGAAGAATAATGAATGTAAGGGAAGCAAGAGAGGTTTGTCAAGATCGTACTAAGTGGCGATCGATAGTCTCTGCCTACCCCAATGGGAATAATGGGCGTGAGTATAAGTAAGTATGTAAGTAAGTACTCGTACCTCTGACAATCCGTTTAGGGATATACGGCACGAACTTTTGAGTTGAGTTTTGAGTGTACTTACCATACTATTATATGTATGTATGAGTTGACAAAGATTATAGAACTTGTAAATTACAAAACCATCTTTCAACTATGAATTCCCTACATCACCGCTAAACAACCTAACCGTACTCTGTTCTGATCGAAACCTATTAGATCAACTCAATTCACCCATGCACATTCATGAAGACGCATTCAGTCTCAAATCATTATTGGATTGACACTCGCCAAATAATGATGATTCATTGCGAAATGACTCGATGACATTGTCATTACCGAGCGTCACGCCGGCGTGACGTCATGACAGCGCGCCGTGACGTCACAAACTAGTATTAATCAACCGATTGATGTGCACGCAGTTTCCTAGTTATGTTTGGGGATAAATCAAAATGTTTCGAGCTTTATTTTTGCAATGTGAAATGGGAAAAGATTGTACGAACCAAATTAACTTATTTCATAGATTTTTTATGTTACCTACCTAAACTGCATCGTCGGGTACGGTGGCTACCACTCCAAGACCTTCGCACCCCAATTTTAATGTGTTACAAAATTATCAAGGCTGGTTTGTGGCTGAGCAATTGTGAATAGCGTAGCTCTGACTACCCCTTTTTCAGATTTATAGCAGTGAGTATTCGAGTATTTCAACAAAGCTCTACCTACAAATTTGATTTCCCAAAAATGAACTATCGTCTTATAGGGCTATAGAGGTCGTTTAACAAAACAAGAAAATGTGTCTCCGTTAAAGTGATAAATATATTTATATTTTATGTTATTAAGATTCCTTTCACGAGCTAGTCATATTCATTAGAATGATTGTGTGTGTACGTGATAGGGTATGAAGAGCTACGGAAATAACGCTCATAAACTGTATACTATAACTATGTGAAATATATAAAAAAATAGACTTAAACTCAAACGTTCACGCCGTATATCCCCGAAGGGGTTGGCAGGAAGAGGCCCGACCCGGGATTTGAACCCTCATCGTCTGCACAATAAACGGTGTTCTACCCACTGCGCTATGACGGCTGTAAGAATTGGACTCTGGAACTGGATTGGATTGGATTTTATCTGTTTTTGATATGACATACATATGTATATACTCACGGCTATAAATCCCTTAACGGGGTAGCCAGAGCTTTGGAATAAGAAATTCTTCAGCCACTTTTGGAAGTTGATTTGGGAAAAGATGGTAATAATAAATGTTTTCAGTGACGGGTCTCCAACCACATCGCCCAAAAATCACTTAAAAAGCCCCTGTACCCTTAGTCGCCTCTTACGATCACCCACGGGTAGAAATGGGGCGGTGTTATTCTAAGCCGTGTTATTCTATTTTTGATATGACAGCTTCAGTAATTCATCATCTGTGAAAACTTCAAATGACTATCGATTCATTTTATAATAAACAAATACAATACGGCATTTTGAGAATACGGACAGACAAATAGTTGACCGAATCTTAGCAATCAGCCCTTTTATAATTTGGGTGCCTAATAATGCCAGAGAATTAAGAAAACCCTATATTTAAATATAGCATAATTTTATTTCTACAATAAATAAAGAATAAATAAAGGAAAGAAAAATTTCGACACAGGCGGGAATCGACTTCTTCTTATTTATTAGTAATGATCCCCACATGAGGTTTTCATGAACAAAAAGATTTAAATTTATTTCTGCATCTTATAAATATGAATATATATTTTTATCCGCTTCATTTTAGTAAACATAACATTTTAATCAAAGAAAAAAATCTGTTTTATTTCACCTTACCTAGGAAACTGTTCTTGCTTCAAAAAACCATGGGTATAGACAGCTGTTTAGTTGATTATGGAATAGATCATTAAGGTAAGAAGGTATTGCTACCCATATCGTCTCTCAACCTGAAATGAACTAAGAAATCGCAAACCGCATCGCCTGTCGCCTCTACACTTCCACCACTCATACTTCAAGGCGACAACAGACAAATAGAAAGCTAATTGCTAACTCAGTTTTCATATTAATTGTACAACATATTTGTGTGCAAAGTACACTGGTAATCCTTTTAAATTATGTAAATTGGAGAATATGTGACCAGTTGTTTGCACTGTTGGACTTGTAGAAATGGACCTGTAGCTTATCTATGATACCTCATTGTACCTTGAATTATTTGTAGTGGAAGTAGTAGTAGATATTTCATTTTATTATCAGTTCCATACATACTCATGGACCTAAGTTCCGAAGGGCGTGGCCTGAGCTTCAGTTTTTATTAATTACATACATACATACATATACTCACGGCTATAAATCCCTAGAAGGGGTAGCCAGAGCTAAGGAACTAGAAGTTCCTCAGCTACGTTTGGAAAGTTGAGGGAGAAAAGATGGCAAAATAAAGGATGTTGGTGATGGGTCTCCAACCGCATCACCCAATAATCCCTTAAAAGCCCCAATACCGTTAGTCGCCTCTTACGAACACCCACCGGCAGAAATGGGGTAGTGTTATTCTAAGCCGACACTACACAGCAATTTTTTTATTAATTTCAGAAATTTGGCCTTTATTAATTAATTTCAGAAATTTGAACCGGAAAAGATAGTAAAGAAAAGGATGGTTGGTAGTGGGTCTACAACCCGCACGGAAAGAAATACATTAGTGCTATTCTAAACAGACACAGCTTTTCTCAGTTTCAGTTGACTAAAATTATACTCAATTATATAATATACATATTTTCACGATTTAGTTGCAAGGCAATATATTTACATTGTTTATACTATATTAATTTAGAGACATATTGAAGAGAACATACATACATACAATACTCTCGGCTATAAATCCCTAAAAGATGTAGCCAGAGCTGAGAAATTAGAAATACCTCAGCCACTTTTGAAAGTTGAGTGGGGAAAAGATGGTATAATAAAGGTTGTTGGTGATGGGTCTCCAACCACATCGCCAAAAAATTCCGTTAGTCGCCTAGAAAGAAGATAAAGCCATAATACTTGATCGAAAATACTGACTGAATGTTTATTCGAAATCAAATTTATTTTACTAGGTAAATATGGCGATGTTACGTTGATTTCATCTAAAAATAAACTATGTCCTTTAAACTTTCAATAAAATATACGATGAAATATGATATGTCCATTTCCATTTGAGAATATCTCTCAGCGGACTACTTTATTTCCAATAGTGGCTGAGAAATTTCTAATTCTGAAACGTAGTGCTCTGGCTACTCCATTTTAGGACTTATAGCCGTGAGTATATATGAATGTATATCTCTGCGGACGGCGCATAACTAACAAGAATAGATAACTCATTCATTCATGTTAATATTACACTATACAAAAAAAGTAATGATACACAAATATAAGTAACAATAACAATATTTTTAAGTGACAATTTAGTGTTTCGTCACTACGCACTAGGTCCCTAAGTCAGCGTTTGTAATTCTCAAGAGGCAAATATCAGGTTTTTAGCTAGGCTTTCGGCTTACATCGCACCATGTGGAATAATTAAATAAGCAGTTAACGATACATTATTTGCCGTGTAGTACCGGCTTAGAATGTCGCTACCCCTTTCTACCCACGGGTGTCGTAAGAGGCGACTAAGGGTATTGGGGCTTTTTTTTGGATTTTTGGGCGATGCGGTTGGAGACCCATCACCAAAAACCTTTAATTTTACCATCTTTTCCCCACTCAACTTCCAAAAGTGGCTGAGGAATTTATGACTCCTTAGTTCTGGCTACCCTTTCTAGGGAAATATAGCCGTGCGTACATGTATGTATGTATGTTAAGGATATATTATTATATTAAATGACATTTACAAGATTAGTAAGTGCTTCTAGTTAAGCTTGAAATATGTACCAAAGGGACAAATCGTTGGTACCCACTTTAAATATTCCTTTGTTTTTTGTGCTTGCGATGAGGCTGGAAAATAATCACCAACTAGCTTTTTGCCCGCGACTACGTTCGCGTTTATAAATCGCTAACAATTTAACTAATCCAGTTATGGAAAATGTATGAAATTTCGGTAAAACTTCAGATGGAGACCTTCAATTTGATACCCGAACGAATTTTCTAGCTCTTAGCATCTCGATACAGACTGGTTCACAAAATCCACCCTCTCTCGTTTAATATATAAGGATGATATTTGACTTTGTCGCTCCCAATAAACTTCAAGAAGTGGCACTGCAATTATTTTTAGCTAAGTTCCGGCTATTCTTTTGCGGAATTGATAGCCCTTACAAATATGTTCGTAATCGTCTTGTCTATTTTGACACTCCACTAAGTCACAGTCAGATAATAAATAGTACAGATCCAAAATCTTTTCTTGGCCGGTAAGGGCGTCGCTATCATCGATATTAGTATTGCCAGTAAATAAAAATTAACTATTATAAGGGGAATAATTATTGAAATGTCTTAATAAAACAATTTATATAATATTAATAACTATAATTCTAAGCAAATAAGTTCGTTTTAAAACAAGCTAATTATAATTGCTCATTTTTGCCCTTGTCTTGTATATCTACCCGTATGACCATGTACCCTGAATTTACTGATCTTACCTTCGACATGTGGTCTGGAAGAGATCGCTTCTAGCGATAACGCTGCCAATTGAACTACTCTGTAAACTGTTTCATTATTTTACACTCAAGGATTTGTTATTTGTGACACTCAGAGTTAAAAAAGTGGGTACCTACATAAATTATTTTTTTTAATCCTGCAAATCTAAGGCTTACCTTGTTGTATACTGTCTTTTACATTTAATGTTCACACATAGATCCCCTAAAAAAGTGGCACAGAAAAAAATAATCTTAACATCGGATATCGTTTGGGTCATTAATTGTGCAGGGTCAGTGAATTTATGGGCACTTTGCTATTGCTGTTAACAATCTTGTATTTATATATATGTCAGACAATTATGACATTGGCGCATTCTCGCATTAGGATTAGAACCCACGCATCAGTGTATAGGAAGTGAAATCGTATTCGGGAGCATTTCCCCACTTCCCGTAACCCGCACCGCTATAGTCATGTGCGCACAACTTTACGGACGGTGTTAGTCTACTTAGATAATTTTGGCCGAATAAGTAAACATTTTCCTAAATTTTTATATACTGGAATACGGGAAAGAAAAGCGTTTATTTACAAGCAAAGAAACATTATATAAATAATTGTCTTTAAAAAAAAGTTTTTACTGCTAAAAATATTAATGAAAATGATAATTTAATAGATACGTAGGTCACCCTATAAGTTTTATTTAGTTGGGAGCTAGCTGACAATGACAGGCTGTAATTTCAAAATGGCGTCAGTAGTAATAGTAGTTGCCGTCGGCCAAGAAATGTTTGTGGATCTGTACTTATTGCTTAGTTAATTTACTCTTTATGACTAAAACAAGTTCTTTCAAATATAGTCTTTAGTATTGAATTCATAAATATATTAATTTATGAGGAAATGTTGGGTGTGGCAGAAGAAGCATGAAAGTAGAATGCAGTAGAAATGAGATCCCTCAGAAAAGTGTGTAATATAAGGTTATGTGATCGGGTGAGGAATGTTATTCGTGAAAGGTGTGGTGTAAAAGATGATATTGTAAGAAAGATAGAAAAAGGAATGTTGAGATGGTTTGGGCACATAGAGAGGATGGATGACAGTAAATTGGTGAAAGAGATATATAGAGCCAATGTGGAAGGTAATGTTAGTAGAGGACGACCTCGGAGGACACATTTGGATCAAATAGAAAATGTGCTCAAAAAGGCTGGTGTCCGCAGTATGAAAAATAAAAGAGCATGTATGAAAAGATTGATGGATGTAAATGAAGCCAGAGAGGTGTGCCAGGATCGTACGAAGTGGCGATCGATAGACTCTGCCTACCCCAATGGGAACTAACGGCGTGAGAATATGTATGTATGTATGTATGTATTAGGAAACTTAAACTCCTAATAAAACGTATTAAAGAAAACTATTTTAATAACAAAATATAGTAGACTGTCTGCCAACCCACAATTGGCCAGCGTGGTAGACTAAGGCTAAATCACCCTAAATAGGGTAGGTTCGAGCCTCTTGGTGAGGAAATGTAAGGGCTGTGAGGAGTTTATTGTAATTGACAACGGAAAAGGCGTTGATAAACTAGGAGATTGATTTCTGAACAAACTATTGTTTTCATTACAAAACAAATTCAAGGACCCCCAACTTATTCTACCAGTATCACTCTCACTTAAAAAAGTTTGCAAACATTTTAAAAAAAACCAATGCTATCGAATTTTTCGGTGCTAACAAGCTACACCAATCTAACAATTGAAGGCTTCCGAGGTAGTTGAAAGTTGGTTATTCGACTCCAATAACTTTTGTTTGAACCCATTCATGCGATAATTTCATACATGCGTGTGTTGTGTGTATGTATGCACTTGTATTGATTTTATTATACAGAGCGACGTCGCTGTGTGGCGCTATCTGAAAGGTTTATTTTTTTAGAAGCTTTTGTTTGGTTTTAGTTTTGAGTTGTTATACATACATGCGTATACTCACGGCTATAAATCCCAAAAAGAAGTAGCCAGAGCTGCAGAATAAGGAATGTCTCAGCCATATTTGGAATTTAAGTGAAGCACATATTGTAAATTAAACCTTTATATGGCAGAAGCCAAATAATGGCCTCCAATTTTTAAATTTTAATAAACTTTAAATGAAATTGAAATACAATAATTTATTTATCATACTTCTATCTTATAAAGGGAAAAGGATTGTTCGTGATGGTTTTGCAGTGTGGTACGCACACATATTCCCTCCATATCTTGTATGTTAGTCCTAAGTCTTTAGCAGTAATAAACATATATCCAACGAGCAAACACGTGTCTTATTTCTTACATTGCATGGCGACCTTGCCAGGTTTGCCAAACAATCCCTTAAAAGGTTTCAATACCCGAAGTCGCCTCTTGTATTACGACACCACCGGGAGAAAAGGGTTAGTGTTATATTAACCCGTGGTGTGTGCTGTTTTTTCGTATTATCCTTTTATTTATATGCATTGATTTCGGTTTGACTCCACTGAGTAGTGTAGGTTTAGAATACCACCAACCCATAAGTTCGTTCGGAGTGTGTGCGTGTAAGTGGTTAGCGAGTATTGGGCCATTCTGTTGGTGTGCAGCTGGTGAAAGATTTACTAACCACAACCATTATTTTACAATTTAAATTCCAAAAACAGTCGAAGAATTTCTCATTCTGGCGATCGGGCTTTGGCATAAAAGCCAATGCCAGTACATGCATTTGCTACTACACAACCGTTAATTGGCTAGCCAACTCGCACTTGGCTAATTTCATTCCACCATTATCAAAGAAAATCCAGTTACCAATGTTTCATTCGGCAACATTGATTGAATTTTTCATCCATTTTGCATTCATAAACATAAATCCGTCAGTGAGGACTGTTCAATAACCAAAAATATTCACTACTAAACGAACTGCGAATCCAAAAGCTAATCTTGATTGAAACGTCGCAGTAATCCCCGAAACGCTGGCTGTTTTAACGTTTCGGAACGGTTCGGCATTCAACGGTCGGTCGTCCAGAGTTGTCATCCGAGCGGTTTTCAAATTAAAAATGTCAAGAATGAAACAAAAACGTAACGGGCTTTCGTGTGTTCGATGAAACATGCAAATGGATACAGTTTGCGCTTCTATTACATAGAGGGGAATATAATATCGTGTGTCTGTTTTGGTTTGATTCTGCTAGCTTTATTTTTATACGCTCAGGAGTATAAACAACAATGCAGAATTTGTGAGAGGTCATATTGTGTTTTATTTCATTAATTATTCCTCTAATAACTAAGTAACTCAACAACGTGGGTTGCCCCCATTTTTTATTACTTACTGTTATAAATTTAAATAATGAATCATATAAACGAACTAAAGAATAGACAGATTGTTTAAAGTTTGATTCTAGATTTAACCCCACATCTCTGCTTCATTTACTCAATAACATGGATTACCCCCTTTTTCTTTAATTATAGAAACATTAGTAAATAAAGTGCCGTGTAGTGTCGGCTTAGAATAGCACTACCCCATTTCTTCCGGTGGGTGTACGTAAGAGGCGACCAACGGTATTGGGGCTATAAGGGATTTTTGGGCGATGCGGTTGGAGACCCATCACCAAAAACCTTTAATTTACCATCTTTTCCCCACTCAACTTTTCGAAAGTGGCTGAGGAATTTCTAATTCCTTAACTCTGGCTACCCCTTCTAGGGATTTATAGACGTGAGTATATGTATGTATGTATGTAGTAAATAATCCATATGAACGAACTTTAAAAACCAAATTTCTTAAGGCTTAATTCAACATATGAACCCCATCTCGCTCCATCGAAGGCTGCATCTTCTCCACCAAGCCACCAAAGTCCCATCTTTCTACATAACCCTTTACTGCACCCCGTTACACCCTACATCTTGTTTACAATATGCGTTGATTGCTTCGCCAACCAAACTCTCATTAACGGGCACTAAGCGACCTCGGAATTAATGGGCAGGCTAATGAGTTGTAATTAAAGAGGCGGAGATTCTTAATAGCTTCGTTATAATTAGAATTTTGATATTCTTAACCATAATTTTGTGATGGATGGTTGACAGTAAGGTAGCAAAGATGGGTGAAGTCATTGTAGGAGATGAAAAAAATATTAGATGGGTGTGGTATTGATAGGAAAACAACGTAACAATGGTATTGGTATTAAAAATTTGACTATTTGGACCTCCAAGTGGTATTTTACGGCATTATCTTAATGGCTCGTGTCCAAACATAACTTTGTCCTAAGGGAATATCTCTTTCTTCCGCACTACACAGATACTCTTGAAAAGTGCCACAATTTCAGCCGAAGCTCTTCAAATTGATCTATCAAAGAGGTAAATTTTTTAAAAGTTATTTTTTAATACATGAGAATTAAACACATAAGCGTAATATAAGACGGCCATAGTTTTGGCATAGGAAGCGTAAATTTTCTCATATCTAAGTTTTCTTCGATCACTGCTTACTCAACCGTCGATTTAACGTGATGATATATTATAGCCTATTAATCTTAGGAAGGTTGTACTTTTCTAAGGATAAAATATTTAATTAAGTTTTCTTTAAAATACTTCAAACAACAATAAAACAGTAAGTACCATTCAACCATTTGTATTCAAAGAGTTAATTTGTAGGATAAACGTAGAACGAAGTGGTGCTGCGGAGTTTCAACTAAATTTAAAGATTCTCTAAACGTTGTTCGAATATAAGTTTTATTCCATTGTTCTAACGTTTTATTTACATTATTTCATTATCCATGCATGCTAGCTAAGTGCTGCGTGATTTTTATCGAACTTTACCGACCTTTATTGAGTTCACGGAAATATTATTTTGTTTGGCATTGTAGTGTGGTACGAGGCGTCTAAGGGTCTGGGGTTTACGAGTCTTAATTGGGAGATGGCATTGGAAAAATTACTGTCAATTATTTACTTTTCCTTTATTCCAAAGCTTTGAGTTAGTTTACAGTTTACTTTATAATACTTTACAGTGATGTCTTGGTGTATGACACCGTTTCATTAGCTGGCTTGGAATTTGATGGGCAGTTGTACACATATCCCTGTAGATATGGAGCCAATTATTATTTGGAGCATAGTGATTCAATGCCTCCTGTAATGCTTGTACCATGTAATGAGTGCTCATTTTCTTTTCAAATAAATTTATGATATAATGACGTAAAAATTGTTAGATAGTTTGAATAAATGGCATAGATATAAAATAATGAAAGAAAAGAAAGAGAAAGAGGAAGAGAGACATTTATTCGCTGCACAGATGAGCAAGAGACATACAGTTAAACATAAAAAGAAAAAATAAAAGCTTTGACAACAAAATTGGAAAAAAAACATGAAAAAAATTTATAATAATAATAGAAAAAACAATGTAATACAGAACGTATTAGATAAAGATAGAAGAAGACAAAGATAGAAAATAAAAAACTTTTTAATGAACTTATTGTTTGAGTATCACTAAGATTTATAATGATAAATTTAGGTAATCATATATTGAACTAGCTGACACGACAGACTTCGTACTGTCAAAAGTGTAGACTTACACGTCGTCAAACTGAAATATTTAACTGACCCGTTAAGAGCCTCTGCCATGCCATGACAAAAAAGGTGCTTATCATAATGTTCTCACAATTTTTTCACTTTATAAATTTTAAGTTTCGGCTGAGCATTAATTCTGAGTCAGTCAGTCCGTCTTGTCTTGCGACTCATGCACGCGTGTATACTTCTAAGATGTTAATTTAAATTAAGCGATGTCAGGGACAATTTTGTTCACAATTAAATTCTCTTAATGAAAAACACATTTAGTTGGATAAGGATTAATATTATATTGATAAAACATTATGGCAAATAATTGGCAATAATGCATCAATTTCGACCACATTTTATTACCATAAAAAATGTTATAGTGAGTCAATCTATACTTATAATAAATCTGTAGAGAGGTCAATTCTGTACATGAAATATATTTTCAAAATAACTATCAGGTGGTGATAAGGGATCGATACTGATGCCAAAAATGCAATCAGTAAAATGTTTGTCTGTCTGTCTGTCTGTCTGTCGGTTTGTATGTTCCTTATGGAAACAAAAACTACTCGACGGATTTTAACGAAACTTGGTAGAATTATTTTTAATACTCCTGGGCAGGTTTTTGTATACTTTTCAACCGAGTAGTAAAGGGGAGTTTTGGGAAAACGGGAGAAGTTACTCCATTTTTAAGCTTCCGTCCCGTGTGCAGCCTTAATGGTTAAACTTACATAGAAATCATGTATGACGGAAATATTTTTCCCAAAATTATCTAAAAAAAAATCCTCAACAGTTTATGTCTATCTTTCACGGTTGACTCACAATAACATGTGTAATTCCTGATAGCTTAGCAGTTCGAAACATTCTGATTGTATTTGTTTACTCTTACGTTTGTAAACCTCTCACTCATCCCTAATTTAAATAAGGTAACATTATTACCTATTCAATAAAAAAAAAACATAGAAATCGGTAGAGAAACACCGAAATCTATACTTATAATAAATCTGTAGAGAGGTCAATTCTGTACATGAAATATATTTTCAAAATAACTATCAGGTGGTGATTAGGGATCGATACTGATGCCAAAAATGCAATCAGTAAAATTTTTGTCTGTCTGTCTGTCTGTCTGTCGGTTTGTATGTTCCTTATGGAAACAAAAACTACTCGACGGATTTTAACGAAACTTGGTACAATTATTCTTCATACTCCTGCGCAGGTTTTTGTATACTTTCCAGCAGAGAAGTAAAGGGGAATTTTGGGAAATTTGGGGAAAACGGGGAAGTTACTCCATTTTTTAAACTTCCGTCGCGTGTGCAGCCTTAATGGTTAAACTTACATAGAAATCATGTGTGGCGGAAATATTCTTCATAAAATTATCTAAAAAAAAATCCTCAACAGTATATGTCTATCTTTTATGGTTGACTCACAATAACACGTGTAATTCCTGATAGCTTAGCAGTTCGGAACATCCTGATTATATTTGTTTACTCTTACATTTGTAAACCTCTCACTTATCCGTAATTTAAAAAAGGTAACATTATTACCTATTCAATAAAAAAAGAATCATAGAAATCGATAGACAAACACCGAAATTTTTAATATAATTTCGGTCGTTACTAATTTACTTATAACATACTAGATGGTTTATTTTTTAGATTGTTATAAATACTTCATGGCGTTTTATTCCAAAATTTGCTATTAAACGGAAATACTGAACCGTTCATTAAAGCGCATTCAAAATCACCAAACTACACTGTTAAGGGAGTGCTATAAATTTAATAAATTGAAAACATTACGCTGAATTTCACAATGCTTGAGCAGTGACTGAAGAAAGAAACCTCAGATATTTAAAAAACAACGCTACCCGTGCGTAGCCGGGACGATCAACTAGTTATACATAAAATAAGCCATCGCGCCCGTGACCAAAACCGAATCGTTACTAATTTACTTATAAAATACTAGATGGCGCCAGAAGATGCATCCTACAACACGTAATGAATTATTTTTTAGATTGTTATAAATACTTCATAGCGTTTTATTCCAAAATTTGCTATTAAACGGAAAAACTGAACCGTTCATTAAAGCGCATTCAAAATCACCAAACTGCACTGTTTAGGGAGTGCTATAAATTTAATAAATTGAAAACATTGCGCTGAATTTTACAATGCTTGAGCAGTGACTGAAGAAAGAAACCTCAGATATTTGAAAAAACAACGCTATCCGTGCGAAGCTGGGGCGATCCACTAGTCTTAAAATATAGACATATACTGTCGCAGATATTTATTTAGATAATTTAAAGAGGAATAATTCTTACATAATACTTTTTGGGCAACTTAAACTGTTTATGCAGCGCACACAATGGAAGCCTTGAAATATGAATAATTATCTCCGCTTTTGCAATATTTTTTGCTAATACTTTGCTCCTATTAGTCGCAGCGTAATTATATATAGCCTAAAACCTTCCTCAATAAATGGACTATCCAACACAAAAATAATTTTTCAATTGATTCCGAGAAACCTCACCGAACTTGACCTATGGATGAAAAAATGGCGAATCAAAGCGAGTGCTACTAAATCAGTGCAAGTGACCTTCACGCTACGAAAAGGAATCTGCCCGCCTGTGAAACTTGGAGATCGGGAACTCCCACATAGTGACACGGTGAAATATCTCGGAGTGCATTTGGACCGCAAAATGACGTGGAAAACTCATATTGATGCAAAGAAAAAACAGATATTGTTTAAATATAGATCACTACACTGGCTCCTCGGTAGAAACTCAGTACTGTCTATAGACAATAAACTGCTGATATACAACACAATACTGAAACCAATCTGGTGCTATGCCATACAACTCTGGGGGTCAACCTGTAAGTCAAATATAAATATTTTGCAAAGGGTTCAAAACAAAATACTGAAAAACATCTCCTGCGCACCGTGGTTTGTAAGAAATACTGAAATCCACACGCATTTAAAGGTCAGCACCATAGAACAGGAGATTAAAATGTCTGCTGATCGATACAAAGCCAGACTTACAAATCACCCGAATGTTCTAGCCACATTACTCGCACAACCCAGTCATCAACGGAGGCTAAAAAGGCTATCAATAATGGACCTTGGCTCAATTAGTACATAGAAGGGAGAGTTCTTAGTGGAGAAGTCCCCTAAAATAAGATTGTACCGACATCTCATCTGATTATAGTTGAAAAACTGATCGCAGATACAGCCAGCATAATAAAATAAAAAAAAAATAAAAAATAAAAAAAAAAATTGATTCCGTAGTTCCTGAGATCCTAGCGTTCAAACAAACAAACTCTTCAGCTTTATAATATTATAGTATAGTATATAGTATATATAGTATAATAGTATATAGTATAGATGTGTTATTGGTATAATATGATTAGTGTATCAGTATAAAATGTATGTTTTTACACTAATCAGTAACACTAAAAGAACCTGTATTATAAAGAAGCATCTACTTAGGTGACTAGCTAGTAATATTATATACAGCAATGTTATTAATTTATATAACATACCAGTCTTAACTTTATAAGTATAAGTAATAAAATATTGTACTTTGTCTTCAGATTTTAGAATTTAGAAGCTAGGCAAGAAACATAGTTTTCGGCAGTTTGCCATACAGTACTTACTGTTAAAATTATATATTTATATTTACATTGGGTTATTGGTTGAATGCGTTACCATCTGAGGCGATTGGTACCCTTCTCGATAGGTCTACTTTTTGTTTGGGGGTCTGTCTGAGAATTGGTGCCCAAATCAATGAAATTCATCGCTGCCGCTGTGGAGTGCAATTCGATCAACAGGGTCACCACGGTCTTTCGTGGGGCAGAACTAGAGCCGACAGGTCGCCTGTCACGCCATGCTTCCCTCAACGGTATCATCCGTCGGGCTCTTGTCAGCGTCCATGTACCAGCTGTTTTAGAACCCCCTGGCTTGACACGGGACGATGGCAAGAGACCGGACGGTATGACTTTGTTGCCTTGGAGGAATGGCAGGGCGTTAATATGGGATGCAACGTGTGTTGATACCTTAGCGCCTTGCCATTTATCAGGGTCGGCATCGCGAACAGGTGCTGCTGCATCCAATGCTGAGAGTTTAAAACGTCGAAAATATTCTGGATTATTGAATGATTATCATTTTATTCCATTCGTCGTTGAAACTCTCGGCACATGTGGAAGTCAGTGGTGATCCTAGGGCTGGCAGCTACCTCGGCCAACGAATTAATATAGCCATTCAAAGAGGAAATGCTGCCAGTATTTTAGGCACCATACCGTTCTGCGAGAGCGATGAATTTCATGAAATTTTCCATCTACAGTTTTAAATTTTTAGAATTTGCTGTGTAGTGTCAGCTTAGAATAGCACTACCCCATTTCTTCCGGTGGGTGAATGTAAGAGGTGACTAACGGTATTGGTATGAGACCCATCACCAACAGCCTTTATTTAACCATCTTTTCCTCATGCAATTTTTCAAAAGTGGCTAAGGAATTTCTAATTTCTTAGCTCTGGCTACCCTTTCTAGGGATTTATAGCCATGAGTATATGTATATACGTATGTGTATGTTTATAATATTTCCCCACTCAACCATAAAAAGTGGCTGAGTAATTTCTTATTCCGAAGCTCTGGCTCCAATTCCTAGAGTGTAAATATAGAGTGTAATTAAGCTAAACTTTTAGGCTTTAAATATAAATTTTCAAGTTAATCCAAAGTAGAATTCTATTTATTACTCAGAAATTATTGATAATGAATTAATTTAATGATGACTAAATCGTAGAAATTCAACAACTTATTGGTCCTTACAATTGCAATACAAACATTACAAAACTCCATTAAAAATGAATGTTAATTTTAATTAAAACCGCAAAACAATACAAAACATCGCGATGCTACTGGAACTTTGTGTTTGTGACTGTTTGTGTTAACGTTAACCCGACAGAGATTTCCATTCATTATCATAAAGAACTGTATCAGACCCGGAAATGTTATTAATAATTAATTATTAACTTTCCTGTTTGAATTTGTATTCTAGTTGCTTGTTATTGTAAAACTGGAGGACTTTTGTTGTTACATGTATTGCATTTTATGTAATATTCGCTTTATTTATTACCTCAGGAACTCTTACTTTCATATCAAATCATTTTTGGGACAACCCTGTCATCCATATTGTGATGTCGTGTGATCAATGCAATTTACTTACTTGCGTGTACATACCTACATACATAGATATACATATACTCACGCCATTAGTTCCCATTGGGGTAGGCAGAGACTATTGATCGCCACTTCGTACGATCCTGACAAACCTCTCTAGCTTCGTTTACATCCATCAATCTTTTCATACATGCTCTTTTATTCTTCATACTTCGGACGCCAGCCTTTTTGAGCACACTCTCAATTTGGTCCAAGTGTTCTCCGTGGTCGTCCTCTACTAATATTACCATCCACACTAGCTCTATAGATCCCTTTTATCAATTTTCTATCATCCATCCTCTCTATGCGTCTCTACTTGCGTATACTCACCTATTATTCCCATTGAGATAGGCAGGCAGAGACTATTAATCGCCTCTATGCAAGATCCTGACAAATCTCTGCTCTCTCTTCTCTCATATTAATAGTTCTTAGAAGCACTACCAATGAGCATAAATATTAAAAACTATATTAAAGTAAATACTAAGAACACTTTGTATAAATTAGTTCATTCAAATCAAAGACCCAAGGTTCATGTCAATTTTCCTGAGTAATTTCTAAGGATGTCGTCGTAGTTACTTTAATACAGCCACTTTGATGATAAAAAGATAAAAATCATCACAAATAATTTACGTATAAGTTTAATCTAACTCTACTTCAGATTCGGAAGGTGTATTATTGTGAGAAGAACTCATCAACACACATCTTTATGAACTGTATATGGTATGAACTATACACTCCAAAATGCGCCATCCGCTCTGAGAGGTTTTAACTTTGTTTACTATTCCGGAATATAGGCGCGCGTGACTTCATAACCGTGTCCTCTGTGCCAACTATTCTTTGGAGGACAAAATTGTCACGTGATATAGACGTGATCTCCCTCAGCGGCTTCGTGGAAATGTCTCTGAGACTTACTATTTTCCGTAGCCAAAGATTTATTTCCAAGCATTTGATTCTGAAGAGTTTAGATGCTATAGTCACAATATTTGTTACGTTTACAGGACTAATTGTAGAGATGTTGCTAAAGTTAGTACTTAGGGCATCAGTAGCGTAGGACTGGTCATTATGAAAATCTTTGGAGGAGACCCATGTCTAACAGTAGACGGCTAAAGAGATGAAAAAGGGTACAATACCAACACCATGACCTGAGAATTTTATAAAAAAATGTATAATTATATGAAACAACTTTTTGCAGAAGCATGAACAATCATAATTAAAAACATAATGAACAAAAAGCGCAATCGACAAAACGGCATGTTTATAATGTGAAATTTAAATTGAATTGAAAAGAGGACCGTGAAAAAAGGCCGCATTATTGGAAATGAAACAAACAATTTGGCGGGAGCGAGTGAGTTCCGGTGTGGGCCGCGCGATTACGTCGTTTCCGGTCCTGAGGCACAATGGCCGACGTACTCGGCCCGAGAAATGTGTACCGGAACTCAATGACCACTTATTATAATGAATTTTTGTTCGTTAATTAATTTTTAATCCTTTATCTTAACAAAAGGTTCAAAATTAGAAATGTGGCAGCCACTTTTGGTAACGGACAATTTATAAAAAACTCTCGGAACTTAATTCAATATTTTTGGGTATCGTTAATTAAAATTAAAAATGCCTTAGTCACACCACATGTTTACTAGTCGCTTTATTTTGGCATTAATTTTATAAGTATTGGTTGCTTAATTTTAAGAAAAATGTATTTTTCTCGATTCTAAACATCGATTCCATTCACACGGAATATCCGACGAACATCACGTGACATTGTCACCTTGTGGTAAGAGTACCCACGTTTTGCTTAGACAGCGTACTCATGTGATAGGGTCAATCCTATCGCCGTCTTGTACTAATACACTGTAATATGACCTGAAAAAAACTGGATCCGCTCCTGCCCTTTACAAAACGACAAAAAAAATAATCATTGAATGAATAGAAACGGCGTTTTCTAGTTGTTTGGTCAAAGCTGAGTGGTCAGTGTTGGTTGAGATGTACACCGGAAGTCAGCGTACACAGTTTCAACTCAGTAGTAATGGCGGACGGAAGTCATGAAGTATATGATCGGGGCGTAAAAATGTTTACATCCCATCTTACTTCTGATTTATGCGGTTTATGCCCAAGATTACTGGAGATTTCTGTACATTAATATATAAAGTTATGGTAAAACACTATACTATATGCTGTATTTCGAGTCATATTTATAGGTTGTAGATCACGTTCACGCCGTTTATCCCCGAAGGGGTTGGCAGAGGCAGTGTTGGGCAAAAAGTAATTGAATTACAAATTACTAATTACAATTACAAAACAAAATTTTTATTACAAATTACAATTACAAAGTAAAGTAATTGTAAAATTAAATTAACAATTACAATTACAAAATGAATTTAGTAATTAAAATAATAATTATAGAAATTGATAATTATTTACTTTTTAGAATTATCAATTAATTTTATTTAATAAGAAAAACATTTTCATCATTCAAATTATCTTTGTTTCCGAAATAGGTACATTTAAGAGAAATATAAATTAACTTTTATTTTAAATTGGATTTTAATACAACTCTCATCTCGAACATTTCGTCGGATAATTTATGTGACTTTGGTAAATTAATCATAGTCGCATATGAAAATAATCTTTCAACAGGGCCTGATGATGGCATCGGTGTATTAAATTTTTTGAAAATATTTAAGATATCAGAATGTCGCCGTAACATCGTGATATCTTTATCTTCATCGCGCAGAAAGTTGGCCCATATAATTGGAAATGAAATCAAATATGCAGTGCGTTTTATCTGCTCTAAAATAATATGATATTGATAACATAATAGTAATTGAAATTACTAATTAATATGTAATTTCAATTAACAATTACTGTTTAATTGGAATTACATGTAATTGCAATTACTTGTATTTAATTACAATTGTAATTAAATTAATATTAATTAATTATTAATTAAATTGCAAAAGTAATTAATTACGCCCAACTCTGGGCAGAGGTACCAATACTCCTGAACTCACATGGCAAGCGCCATCTAGTTTCCAGAGAAGGTACCCACGTTTTGCTTAGACAGTTTATTCACGTGATAGGGGGCAGGCCTATCGCCGTTTTGTACGAATACACTGTCACATGACTAAGTACAACTCAGCCATGTGGGTTTCCTCACGATGTTTTCCCTCACCGTTAGCAACCATGATGAATTAACCACACATATGACTTTAGAAAAGACAAATTGGTGTAGGCCCGTCCCAGGATTGGAACTCACGCCCTTCTGTTTTTCGGGCGGGTGTTCTACCCACTGGACTATCATGTCGCTTTAAAATTAAATAACTTGATAATAAATAAGCTGTCCAGTGTTGCGTTAGAAGTTAGAATAGTAATACCTCAATCTTTGCCGTAGGTGTTGGTAAGGGTATCGGGACTTTTTAGTTATATTTGGGCGATGTAATTAGAAACCCATTACTAACAACCTTTATTTTACCATCTTTTCACAACTCAACTTCCTTATTCTGAAGCTCTGGCTACCCCTTCTAGGGATTTATAGCCGTGAGGGAATCATACGATAAATACAACTATAAAATTACTTAAATCTAAATGGGCTTTGTATCTCCAATCTAATGAAGCCAACAACCCCTTTTAGCCCCTAGGAGAACCTATCAACGCCCGAAGAAGTCTAACACTTAGCCAGGAACACAAGGGAGAATGCAACTATGCGGAATATTGTTTTAATTAAATTCAAAACGCATGCAATTACGTATTTGATATTTTGCAGTTCGGAGCATCCTGATAATATTTGTTTACTCTTACGTTTATAGTTGTCTCATTCATCTCTCATTTAAAAAACTTTACATTATTATTATCATATATATTATAATGACATGATAGTCCAGTGGGTAGAACACCCGCCTGAAAACAGAAGGGCGTGAGTTCCAATCCTGGGTCGGGCCTACACCAATTTGTCTTTTCTAAAGACATATGTGTGGTTAATTTATCATGGTTGTTAACGGTGAGGGAAAACATCGTGAGGAAACCCACATAACTAAGTCGTACTTAGTCATGTGACAGTGTGTTCGTACAAAAACGGCGATAGGCCTGCCCCCTATCACGTGAGTACACTGTCCAAGCAAAACGTGGGTACCTTCTCTGGACACTAGATGGCGCTGCCATGTGAGTTCAGAAGTATTGGTACCTCTGCCAACCCCTTCGGGGATAAACGGCGTGAACGTTTGTGTTATGTTATGTTATGTTATATTATAACCTATTCAATAAAAAAAGAATCATAGATATCGGTACAGAAACAACAAACTTATACATGAAATAAGCCATGGCGTCCTGTTGTCGCACGTAAATACTGAATCATGCTGGATTATTTTTTAGTAATAGTTGCGCGGGCAAAAGATAGCCGTGAGTATAATGTATGATGTATGCAAAGTTTGTAACTCTGATTCTTTGTTTGCATGGGTTTATTTTCGGAGATACTGAGCCGTTCATTAAAGCGCTTTCACAATCACAAAGCTAAACTAATCAGGAGTGCTATAAGTGGCGCTAAATTTCACAAAGGTTAAGCAGTGATTGAAGAAACCTCAGATATTTTTAACCGACTTCATTAACCGACTTCATTAACCGACTTCAAAAAAGGAGGTTCTCAGTTCGATTGTTTGTATGTATGTATGTATGTATGTATGTATGTATGTATGTATGTATAATTGTCCGCGATTATCTCGAGTTTGGCTTAAGCTATTTGGATGCGGATTTCAGAACAGTATTCGTTACATTTAGGAGAAGGTTTTAGTACCTTAACCGACCAAAAAAGGAAGGAGGTTCTGTGTTTGACCTGTATGTATGTCTGTTGGTCCGCGATTATCTCACGTTTGGCTTAAGCTATTTGGATGCGGTTTTCAGAAAAGTATTCGTTACATTTAGGAGAAGGTTTTAGTGCCTTAACCGACTCTAAAAGAAAGGAGGTTCTGTGTTTGACCTGCATGTATGTATGTTGGTCGGCGATTATCTCGCGTTTCGCTTAAACTATTTGGATGCGATTTTCAGAAAACTACTTGTTACTTTCAGGACAAGGTTTTAGTGATCTAACCGTCTCAAAAAAGGAGTTTCTGAGTTTCACCTATAAGTATGTATGTAAGTTTGAAGGTTCTTAGTTATTATTAGACAAAAGAAAGTATACTCGATCAAAGAAAGTTGCCTTGCCATTCATCTTAACCTTACGGTTCATCTAAGTGAACAGTACAAAGTTATCAGTTTATGTTATTACATTCAGGAGAGGGTTTAAGTTCTTTAACCGACTCGAAAAAAAGGAGGTTTCTTAGTTTGAAATATAAGTATGTATGTAAAGTTATCAATACTAGACAGAGATTTATCAATATATGTTAATAAAGTTTTTTATTAGTAATAAACAGAGTTACTAAATTATTAAACAAAAAAGTATACAAAAACATGAATAAATTACTTTTAATTATATTGACGAAAAAAATATATATTGCAACATCATGTTTTTCATCCTGGTTATTTCAATCAAGGCTCTTTCGTCATGGGGATGGTTAAGTAATTTCTTTGAATCTATATATCACTTAAAGCCATCTCATCAAGGGATTTTACACGACTCAACGCTACATATATATAAGAGTGTTTCTTCGCATTTGTGATAGGTGAACTTCTCTTTGGTCATCTGTTTTGGCAGCAAGAGCAGCACGCTGACGATCTCTCTCATTCTGAAGGGCAAGCACGAGTTATCGACACGATAACGGTTAGAATGAGAAGGCAGTATACGATACTAAGTAAGTGCGTAAAAGATGGCTGCTTTATCCCACGCGATAACTAGTTTAAATACGGCTCGTGCTTGCCCTGCTGAAGTCTTTGTTTTTTTTCGATGGGTGTTTCGTTCTCCCTTACGCGACTTTTCCTTAAAGCATCCTTTGATTTTCTATCTAGCCCCGCAGGTAAACAAAATAGTAACAAGTAAGCTAAAGTCATAATAACAAATATTATAACTACCTGTTAAAAAAACTATAAAATAAACGGACAGTAAAACTTATCTCTAAAAAACTATCACTAATTCACTAAAAAAACTCAGAGTGATTTAAGAACTTATCACTAAAAAGTATAAAATAAAAAACAAAAGCAAAAACTTCAAATTAAAAACTAAACAGAAAAATTATATATTATTATTTTTTATTTAAAAAAGAACCGCCTTCAAAAATCCAACTGAAAAGTATAAAATAATTTTTATTTATTTTATTATGTACAACTCTATTCAACTTCTTCTTTTTGAAGTCGGTGCCAAACAGACAAATCCAAAATGAAAATTGCTACATAGAGAAAACCATACGAATAATAAATCAATCGATAGTGCCTCAACAACAGTAGGTAACACAATCGCGCTCAAAAATCAAGAAATTTCATCCGCTCGCAACGACGTCGCTTTATAAAGGATGGAATTGGGGGACAGTGAGCGGTGCTTAGCCTGGTGTGCATGCGTCGCACTCCGCAGAGAAATTATCATAATATATATGTCACCGTAAATCTGTAAATACTAGTAAATTATAATTTTAGATAGATAGCGAGATAGTAAACTAACGTTAGGTTAGGTTATGTAAGATTATCAGATTTCAAACTAACGGAATTAAAAAATCGACAGAGACATGCATGCAGCGAGTTGGCACAATACTTCTAACACTTTGTAAAAAGACGATCGAGAATCTAAATCACTACATAGTATAAAACAAAGTCGCTTTCTCTCTCCCTGACTGGGATATAGGGACATCCTTATGTATACTTTAATCTGTAAAACTACGAAATGAATTTTGATGCGAATTTTTTTATTAATTGATTAAAAAGGAAGGTTTATAAGGATGACATACGCTGATGGGGTGGAGAACTCACTCAACTTGGGCGGGCCACTAATATTCGTTCTTCTTTGTCATGAAAATTGGTTTGGCACCGACTTCAAAAAGAAGAAGTTGAATAGAGTTGTACAAAATAAAATAAATAAAAATTATTTTATACTCTTCAGTTGGATTTTTGAAGGCGGTTCTTTTTTAAATAAAAAATAATAATATATAATTTTTCTGTTTAGTTTTTAATTTGAAGTTTTTGCTTTTGTTTTTTATTAAAACTACGCTACCCGTGCGAAGCTGGGCCGATAACTAGTATTATATAATAACATCAAAGACTTAGAAAAAATCATTTATGCTCATCACATCTCCGTGATTGGGGCAAATGCTTCGATGGGATCGTATTGTTTGCAGAATACTTATCCACTTTAGCTCTTAATTGGATTTATTTATTTATTTATTACGGATTGCCAACAGTGAAAATAGTAAACATTCTTAAAAAGTACTTGAATTGAAATGACACATATATCAACTAAATACACCAATTATAGGCTAATCACATCATTCGATTTAAAAATTGAAATAACATTTTATAAAAATATTGTTATAAAATTCAATTAAATTGATTAATAATATTCATAAAAATTAACTTAAGACTAAATTAAAAGAACCGTGATAGCCCAGTGGGTAGAACACTCGGTTATGTGGTTATTATGTGTGGTTAATTTATCATGGTTGTTAACGGTGAGGGAAAACATCGTGAGGAAACCCACATGGCTGAGTTGTACTTAGTCATGTGACAGTGTATTCGTACAAAACGGCGATAGGCCTGCCCCCTATCACGTGAGTACACTGTCCATGCAAAACGTGGGTACTCTGAACACCAGGTGACAAAGTCACGTGATGCTCAGAAGTATTAGTACCTCTGCTAACCCCTTCGGGGATATTCGGCGTGAACGTTTATGTTATGTTATGTTACTAAATTAAACATAAAATTAAAAAAAAAACAAATAACTTTGCCAATTATAAAAATTAAAACAATAAAGTTATGTTTGTATGTTTGAGAGTTGGTGCCAGAATCAATGAAATTCATCGTTGTCGTTGTGGAGTACAGGTTGACCAATGGGGCCACCACCGATTTACATGCCCCCGCCGTCATTGCCATCTCGAACCCAAACAAATTTGTACTTTTGTTCTTTTGCATTCTTACGTGTGGCGGCCTGAAGGCGTCAATTGTTCGGAGACAAAATACTGGACTACAGCTCCCGGTGCAACCCAAGTGATGTGAGTTTAACTTTTCGTGTTGCTTTTTATTTCTGTGGAATTTTGTTACCGCTGCCAATAGCTCGTCACGTTGGCGAACCGAATCAACTTTAACAATCACAGAACGCGGCCTAACACTGTTTTGTTTCAGTTGAGCCACTCTGGTGATATGATTTATGCCATTGTTTGTCGATGTACAGCCTACTGTATCGACTAATTGTACAAATAATTTGGATAGATTTTCGGTTCGGATTTCCGGTATCCCATTGATTTCTAAGTTACATTCTCTCATTGGATTTATTTACTGAATAAATTCATTTCATCATAAGAAACATTTTCAATTCGTGACCAGATTATCGATTTTAAGTATATATTGTGCAGCTTTTTTCGCTTAAGAGGTGTAAAATTTACTTGTAAAATTTATATTTAGTTAATGAAAAATGCCGTCGTAATTTATTCAATGTAGAGATAGATAGTGGACCTGAAACTAAATAAAAAAAAGTATATAACTCTTCGAGTTGAGTCGAGCCTTCACGAATGTGTGATTTCCGAAGTCATATAGGTATGTCGTTAATTTATCCATTTTTATTAGAGAGACAAAATATCGGGAGCAAAACCTTCATTGGTGTGTTGTACTTAGTCATGTCACACTAATGCAAAGTCCCACCAAAACGTAGGTAATCTGAATACCAGATGAAAAAAATATCACGTGGTGGTCAGTAGTCTGCCACCCCTTTGGGGATATACAGCATGAACGTTGACTTCTGTTGTATACTCAAAGAAAGTATGAATATCATTGATTTGCTGATCTTACCATCCACAGGCTGTCTGGTAGAGATCGCTCTAAGTGAAAAAAAAAACACCAATTGCACTTATCTTCAAGAACATTATATCTGTCAAATGTTGTAACTTGTGTTGCTGCTCGATAGTCCAATATCGACAAGCTTTCGATAAACTATCGATAGTTAAAGGCAATCGGTACTATCGAAATATTATACAATAGATAGTTCTAATGATTAGGTACATGTTTGTACGGCAACACTAGTTTTAACTATGATGTTCAATAGGAGTTTTCCTTTCTATTCTATTCGCTTTCCACTACCCCAATTTGACCAGTATCAACAAAACAAACAGCCCCGGAAACTGTTTATACATTTTTTCATGTTTGACGGATGAGTTGGCGCCTACTTGGTCATCAGTTAGTGTTTGCCAGTTTTGATGGATTGTTCGTAAGTATGGGGGACGTTTTAGTATAATCTAAGCGTTTCCGACGCACTTGTTAGATGTTGATGTTATTAACTGCCTTTGATTAAAAATAGCTTTGTAGTGCGGGCATAGAATAGCACTACCCCATATCTTCCGGTGGGTGTACGTAAGAGGCGACTAACGGTATTGGGGCTTTTAAGGGATTTTTGGGCGATGCGGTTGGAGACCCATCACCAACAACCTTTATTTCACGATCTTTTCCCCACGCAAATTTCAGAAGTGGCTGAGGAATTTTTAATTCCCTAGCTCTGGCTACCCCTTCAAGGGAATTATAGCCGTGAGAATATGTATGTATGTATGATTGAAAATGTTATAGCAGTTTTGGTAATTTAATGGGAGTTAGTGTCAGGAGCTACAAATTCCAAACACCCGTTTTCATCATGGTCACAAGCTACCACCTCTCGGAGGTCTTAACCAGGTGCATGATGAGGGCTGTGTTGTACTTACACCTATACTCACGACCATGAATCCTCAGAAGGGGTAGCCAGAGCTCAGCCACTTTTGGAACTTGAGTTGGGAAAACATGGAATAATAAATGCTGTTGGTCATGCGTCTCCCACCACATCGTCTATAGTCACCTCTTACGTACACCTATGGGGAGAAATGGGGTAGCGTTATTTTGAACCGGCACAACACAGCAATTTTATTCTATTCTATTAAATATTCTCACATCACTTAACAATCACTTAAAATCCGCAAAACCTTAAAATTATAAAAAATCTGTTAATGCTATTCTAAACCGAGTTAACCATACATTGCAAAACAACACTTTCCAAATAATACGACGTTAAGGAAACCAGACCGAATGCCAAGACCGTACGAGGCGTTCGATTATGAGTATCTTAAAAAGATAAAATATAAAACTTCAAAGGTTTTATTCGTCGGCGAGTGAATAAGTCCAATTCTTATCAAGTCACGTATGCACGCATCACTGCCTTGAACGCTTTAAAATTCTACCCAGTGGCGTCAAATGAAGTTGAATTTTTCACATTTCTTTTCAGAAATACCCTCTGGATTTTATTGTTGTAGTTTAGTTTTTTCTATACACATACTCACGGCAATAATTCCTAGAAGGGGTAGCCAGAGCTAAGGAATAAGAAATTCCCCAACCACTTTTGGAAATTGGAGTGGGGAAAAGATAGAAATACTAAGAAGTTTTAGCCATTATTTATATGGATGGCCTATCAGCAAAAACGTTAGGCTCAGGACTCAGGGTTATTGGGTTTGAGTCTTAAGGGGTTATTCAGAAAATACATTGTGAAAATGATCCTAGATAAACATTGCAGGCCGACTAATCCAATACTTATAAAATTTACAACCATTCCATGCATCAGGCGACACGTTAAACCATAGTATAACGGTATTAATCGATAATGTCTACCATCTTGCTTGAGGTACAAATACATCTTAACATCACAAGATATTTTGCCTACTAGTTTCAGAGCGCTTACTTTTTGCCTGGTAATTTTCCCATCAAATATATGATCGACTCTGGACTTTTTATTGATCTAATAGAGAGCAGTTTTGTCGCCTTTGTACAAACACACCGTTTCTGCTAAATTCAATTCATAAAAGTTATTTCACGATATTTTCCTCACCCATGACTACCTCAATAAATGAACAAATATTTGACTTAAACAAACACAAAGGTGTATGCCAGTTTCAGGTAAAATGTTAATGAATAAATGACGCAATACGAGTATTTAACGCCTCACATACAGATAAAATGCGAACTCTTTGTCACTTTAAACTGACGCTTGATTGGGACAAACAATGAGGACGAAAATGACAAATTAACTGGGCCCTGTCCACATGGCGCGGGACATTTTCCCATTTGTCCGGATTGCCAACGGACACGGCCGGGAATGATAGATTACCCTGGGAATGACGTTTTGTTGAAACTTGCTAAAATATTGCGCTTTCGAGTTTTATTTAACTTTTGGATCCGAGTTTTGATGATCGATTTTGAAGTTTGTCGGTGGACTGGAATTTAATTTAGTTTTCGTAACTAGGATCTAGGGTTTTCATAGGACTAACATGCTTTGCGGTCTCGTTTGCCCACGCATTCTTAGTATAACATACATACATACACATACTCACGGCTATAAATCCCTAGAAGGGGTAGCCAGAGCTAAGGAATCAGAAATTCCTCAGCCACTTTTGGAAGTTGTGTGGGGAAAAGATGGTGAAATAAAGGTGAAAATGTTTCTTAGTATAAAGATTTTAGAAAATGAATAGAATGTTGAGAATATGATGACTAGATAAGAACAACTAATAAAATATTCCACACGGGTTGACATTTCTTAATTCAAGTACTCACAAGCCGCAACCCATTATAAATTGAAAGGACAGTGAGATAGACGTAAAACAGCCATAGACGGGACAATTAGTTACGTTGTTACCTCCGCCAAAAGCAAATAAATCAAGATTTTAAGATACATACATACACACATACTTACACATACTCAAAACTTCAACTCATACGTTGGTTGGTGCCGTATATCCCCGTCATTCATACTTCAGGTGGATTCAGATTCCACATCATATAAAAATTGAATAAATAAAATCGTCAGACACCTTACGACACCCGTGGGTAGAAAGGGGTAGTGACATTCTAAGCCGGCACTACACTGTCTGGTCAAATGAACGTTGACCATAGATTAGTATTGATTGTGATTAATATTATTTGTGGATAGCAAAGAGGTTGTTGTTTTCATGCATAAATTGACGGATGAATGTCGATCAACGGACAAACTAGTGCTATTTTAACATACATACATATACTCACGGTTATATTTCCCTGGAAGGGGTAGCCAGAGCTAAGGAATTATAAATTCCTCAGCCACTTTTGGAAGTTGAGTGGGGAAAAGATGGTAAAAATAAAGGTTTTTGGTGATGGGTCTCCAACCGCATCGCCCAAAAATCCAATAAAAAGCCCCAATACCCTTAGTCGCCTCTTACGACACCCGTGGGTAGAAAGGGGTAGCGACATTCTAAGCCGGCACTACACGGCTAACATGTATATATATTTTAACATGTGTTTTAATCATGTTTTAATATAAAGGGATGCCGCTTTGTAATACCATCGGTATTCATGTAGATTATTTAAATATCTTGAGTAGTCTGAAAATACTTCAGATAAAAGAGCCAAGTATATTTTTTATTGTTGGATACAAATGTACGTATACTCACGGCTCTAAATCCTTAAAAAGGTTAGCCAGAGATTTTAAATTAGAAATTCTCCATCTTTAGAACATGAGTAAGGAGAAGTTTAAAAATAAAAGTTTTCTGAAAAATATGGGCATGACAAAAACAAACTGGCAAACGGTTCCTTTACAAATATAAATAGATACATACATTACCTACGACCTTTGTTTCCATTTGGGTGTGCAAAAGCGCCACTTTGAACGATCCTGGCAAATCTCTTTAGGTTCATTTAAAAATCCATCAATCTTCTCATACATCTATGTCTATTATGTGTCCACATTAGCATCCACACTTGCTCTATAAATCTCCTTCAACAATCGGCCTACCCATCTTAACATTCCTTTTTTCCCGTTTTTAAACATCATCTTTCACGCATGTTCCGATTTTTAGTTTTGTAAAGTTCGGTGCCCTAGAAAACAATTGATGGTGTCAGAGCCATCTCACTTTTAAGTGTTGAACTAACGTAAAACATTTGGTATCATCAAGTCAAACGAGACGCTCCCGTACTGTCAAAATATTGTAACGTATTTTTATTGTTGTGTACTACTGATTCCTTGTTTGTTTTATAGATGGCATTAATATTTCATTATGGCTAAGTTAAACCTAGTATAGCTGGGTCATTTTATTTTTAGGTGTACCAACCACCATCCAAAATAATGATTTTTCAAAAAGTACCATAATATGACTTTTTTACTTTTACTGAGTTATTTATTATACATTAAAGTATCATAACCGAGTACAAAATCAAAGATATTATGAATATTTTCCGAAGTAAAATGATTTCTATGTATCATGGGGTGTAATTTATTTCCATTCCGTGACCATTTATAGACGTTTATAATTATAATTCATAAAAAATAAAGAGAATAATTAAAATTTCGGTTTTATTTTAAATATATCTTTATTAAGATAAGAAAAATTTATTATATTATCTTAAAGTATTATTTTGAACTAAGAAAGACCCATTAGAGATCCATTCCGTTACTTTTTGGAACATGATAAGTTTCATTTTACTTATTTGTACTATTTGCACTGATGTCTTCATAAACTATTATACAAATAACAAAGTTAGGATTATGTTTAAGACTTTTACGAAAAAACATAGTCCTAACTTTGTAATTTGTATAATATTTTATGAAGACATCAGTGCAAATAGTACAAATAGGTAAAATGAAACTTATCATGTTCCAAAAAGTAACATAACATAATAAGACAAAACTTCTAAAAAATCCATGGGACAGTTTCGGTCACAGGAAGACAAAAGTAACCGAATGGAACCTTAAGGCATGTTTATATTGTTTACAAAACAAATAATTTTCCCTCGTTATATGCTTCAAGACATTCAAAGGCATTGTGCTTTATTTATGAGAACATAATATCCTATAGTATTTTTAACCATACTTAGATACCATGTCTCAAAAACTAGCGTCGCCAATAAATATTTATTTTCTGCAAAATAAAAATTGTGTAAATAAAAATTTATTTCCGAGCGTCATTCATAATGAGTATTTATTGACTGTATATAGTATTTAAAAAAATATATACAAAGTGCAACCGTAGCAATAAACAAGAACAATAGTTTATTAAAAATTAAATAAATGAAATAAAAACTATAACATGACTAACATGAGTGATTTCACGTTTTCTCGGAAAAGATATATAATATATTTTTTATTGTAAATTAATAATCATAATAGCCAATTTTAATAAACTTATTTTGAATTAAAATTACTATTTTAAAAAGCAACAGTTGAAAACAACCTTTATGCTGTCCATTCCGAAAAGAGCATTCCCCTAATACGTTACCATGTTAACGGTTTCGGAAAGGAAGTTTCGGATTACCAAAATTCATTTTGAAAATAGATTTTTGTAATGAATTACTATTAAAAATTACGAGTAAATTATTTAAAAAAACTTTTTTTTTGGTGCGGTAAAAATTTGTTTAGATATTGTTTTTGAACGTGTCTCTGATGACAAACCTACAACTGCCATTTTTGTATCAGCTCTAATTTCATAACTACCCTCAATTTTAAAATTTCGTCACTTTGACTTCAACAAAGTATCGCAATTCTTTTATTTTCATCAATTTCGTTGTTTTGGCATAATGGCAAGCTCATCAAGATGTTGTTTGACCAATCCTAATTCATTTTGTTATATTTGTGGTGAATATACGTTTGAGGAAAACAGAAAACCCATAACAGAGTTCGTGAAAAATGCATATTTCGCATACTTCAACCTATCTATTGAGCATCAAGATAAGCCTTGGGTGCCCCATTTTGTGTGTAAAACATGCAGAGAACATTTGAGACAATGGACAAATTGCAAAAGAAGATGTATGAAATTTGGGATACCGATGATTTGGAGGGAACAACAAAATCACTTCAACGACTGTTATTTCTGTTTGGTTAAGATTGTCGGCATAAATCGAAAGAATAGAAGTAAATGGACATATCCTGATATACCATCAGCGAAAAGACCTGTACCTCATTCCGAAAGTGTCCCTGTGCCTACGTACCACTCGCTGCCAGATATCGAAGTGGAACAATATAACGAAATCCAAGCAAATCCCGAGATCGACAGTGATTATGGCGAGTTGAATCGAACCTCTCGTTTTTTTTCACAAGGTGAGCTTAATGATCTGATAAGGGATCTAGATCTTTCAAAGGAGCGTGCTGAATTGTTGGCTTCTAGATTAAAAGAGAAGAATTTGCTTTCACCAAACACAAGAGTTACATTTTACCGTCAAAGAGAACGCGATTTGCTACCATATTTTTCTGAAGATAACAATCTTGTTTATTGCAATGATATTGGTGGTTTATTAACAAGAATGGGTTTACAAAAGTACGACTCAACTGAGTGGCGTCTTTTTATAGACAGTTCCAAAAGAAGTCTCAAATGTGTATTGCTTCATAATGGTAATAAACACGCTTGTGTTCCAATTGCTCATTCTACCCGAATGAAAGAAGAGTATGAAGCAATTGCACTGCTTTTAGAAAAGATTAAATATGATAACCACCAATGGTTTATATGCGTCGATCTCAAAATGGTTAATTTTCTGTTGGGACAGCAAGGTGGATATACAAAGTATCCATGTTTTATGTGTCTTTGGGATAGTAGAGATAAACCGAATCACTGGGTACGAAAAAATTGGCCGATCAGAGAAAGCCTAGCTGTTGGAAAGCAAAATGTTATAAATACACCTTTAGTCCCCCGAGAAATGATCATTTTACCTCCTCTACACATAAAACTTGGTCTCATGAAACAATTTGTAAAAGCATTAGACAAATCGGGCTCATGCTTTCAATACATTACGAGGGCATTTCCAGCTTTAAGCACAGAAAAACTCAAGGCTGGAATATTTGACGGTCCTCAGATAAGACAGTTAATTAAAGATGATAACTTCGCAACATCTATGAATGAAACGGAACTTGCTGCGTGGAACTCATTTGTGCAAGTGATCAAAAATTTCCTTGGTAATCATAAGGCAGAAGATTATGAAAGTATTGTAAACCAAATGCTTTCTTGCTTTCAAAAGTTGGGATGTAATATGAGCATCAAGGTTCATTACCTACACAGCCATTTGGACTGCTTCCCGCATAACCTGGGTGACTTAAGTGAGGAACAAGGAGAGCGGTTTCATCAGGACATCAAAGTCATGGAGGATCGATACCAGGGTAGATGGGATACTCACATGATGGCTGATTACTGCTGGGCTCTTATGAGAGACAACCCAATGCATAAACATGAAAGAAAATCTATTAAGAGGAGTTTTTTGTACACTGACTAATAAAAAATGTGTTTTTTCGTTGAAAAATATTTTTTTTTAATATTTTCAAAACTAGAGCTGATACAGAAAAACTGATTACATATTTGAAATCAGTGAAGAAATTACTTTCATAATCAGGTCTTAAAACAACGGCACCAAAAATAGTGTTGGCCAGTGTAATTTTGTTGAGATCACAATTAGTTAAATAAAGTACTTATAACTAAGGTAATTGGTTAAAATTCCACTTTACCTTAAAACACTTGGTAACAACATCGGACCAAAAAAAATGACCACTTCACACAGCCACACTTAATGCACTTTTTCGCAAACTAAACGTCATAGAAAACAATAAAGTAACCAAAAAATATGATTAACAGTAGAGTCAGAATGATAAAACTAAAAACGTAAAAAGTCAGAATAATAAAACTAAGAATAATAAAACTATTAAACAAAAGAAAAAAAATCTTTACAGTCAAATAACTAATGGTTTCGGAATAGGAATTCCACTTGTACCAAATTCGGGTTTTGGATTTCAACTGTTATTTTGATAATCAAAAGCGATTAATGGTATTTTTAATAAAAAGATGGATCTTTTCAATATTTTTCATAAAGGTGAATGAAATTCGAATGTACATTTCATACAAATTCATAGATTTATTTGGTGTTGAAGTTCCACGATTCCGCGGGGGATACAGTAAATAACGTCATTTTCTTTCAATTATTATCGAATAAAACCTACAATATTAAATGTTTAAGTATCGAAAGCATGTAAAATTATTGTTTATTAGTTAATACAACGATAAAATTCAAAATTAAATCATACGAATAGTTGGGGTAAAACCGCTTCAAACCTGGGGGACATGGAAATTAGACGAGTACACAAAAAGAAAAAAAAGCTCATATTATCTGTGCTATGACTATAACACGACACGAGACGAGAGGCTTAGTTTAGTTCTGTTGATAGTAAAACTAAAACAGTAAGCTACATATTTTAATCGTTAATGAGACAACCGATAACAGCTATATTTATAAAAATTCTATACGTGCACATTCATGTATTCTCACTTTTACAAATACACAACAAACTTAAAAACATTTTGTAGTTTGAGCTACATTAATCATACTTACGCTGGCATACCTTTGGCATACGTACAATATATCCTAGGAAGACTTATGTTGACCAATAAATCCTTACGGATTTGTCGACCTAACACATCTTCTTGATGGTAATTACCTGTGACTGGGAGATTAAACGATTGGCCGTTGAATTGTTCTCTGCGTGTCCTCTGCACTCTGCAATATAAAATATTTTCCATATATTGCATGGCGTACTAAAGAAGTATATACAGGGTAGAGGTAAAGAGAACTGTGTCTTATGGTGGAAACTTGAAAAAGTGTCCAGTTGTACGCAGTAAATAGCAGTTGAAAAATCCTCCATGAGTGTCGGCGGACTAGCAGCGGCAAAGGGTATGGTATGAAAGGAATGTAGCAGAGTTGTTTACCAAAATTCACCCTGTTACTACTGCAGCGTCGCCCTTTAGTTTAACGCATATTAACGGACACCTTTTTACATACAGAGATAGTCAACCTTACCTCTACCCTACTACTTGTAAAGAAATAAGTTATTATTCTATCATACATTTAAATTATAAAAATAATTATTGATAAAAATTAGCTGTGTAGTGTCGGCTTAGAATAGCACTACCCCGTCTCTTCCCGTGGGTGTCGTAAGGGTCGACTAAGGGACTAGGGCTTTTCCATCTTCGCTCTTACACCAATCCAAGGTCTGCCGCGCCGAGGGATGCATGGCCAGGGGTGAGCCTGGTCGTTAGCGTGCCGCCGTCCCGGAGCTTGGTGCACTCCGGGTACTAAATAACCTTACCTAGTCAAGCGGGGCTCTGGCTAGGTGGACAGTTTATTTCCCTTGCTATTCGTGGGGCCAAAATGTGTTCATCTACAAATAAACACGGAGGCGGCGATGTAGCTCGCCACTCATCACGCCATGGTTGCTCACGGGGCGAAAAGTGGGCTAAAGAGACCCGCTTCAGTACGATGAATGTATGTGGAGGAATGTTTGAAAAATTAGATGAAGTATGTATGATTATGAATGAAAGAAAACTGGATTTTCTATGTGTAAATGAGACGAAGCGTAAGGGAAAGGAAGTTTCACAACTTGGCAACATTACAGCAATCTGGTCTGGAGTCGCTGACAGTGACCGAGCTAGCCAAGGAGTGGGACTTCTGATATCTGAAAGGATGGCTCAGTGTATGAAAGATTACGAATGTGTGAGTCCAAGGCTCCTGTGGATTAAGGTGAAATTGGGACTACTCCGGATGCGCATAATTTGCGTATACGCTCCGGACATGTCTAAATCCCTATCCGAGAGCGAGGAGTTTTGGAATCTGTTAGACGATGTTGTGAATGGGTGTGATCAGAATGAGAGACTTGTAATGTTAGGAGATTTTAATGGCTGGGTTGGTGTGTCACGCATCGGTTGCGAAAGAGTTTTAGGAGAGTTTGGTGATCAAAGGGTGAATGAGAATGGTGCGAAATTGATTGAGGTATGTTTGGAGAGGAATCTTTGTGTTACAAACACGTTGTTTAAGCACAAAGATATCCATATGTATACAAGACAGAGGGGAAGCGAGAGAAGTATGATTGATTTTGTGATAGTTGATGAAAGGCTGAGAGCAAAAGTTGTTGACACCAGGGTCTATAGGGGCACGAACGTTGGCACAGATCTTTTTCTCGTTATATCACGATTAAGGGGTTTGTGCACGCGTTGGCGTCACAGGCCTAAAGTGTCAACAACGGATTTTGTGAGAATAAAAGTAGAAAAACTGCAAGAAGATGAAAATATCAGAGATGAATACTTGAGGAAATTGGATGATAGACTAAGTTGCGTGGAGATGAAGGATGAAATGGAAATAGAAGAAGTATGGGATGTGCTCAAATCGACGATGGTTGAATGTGCGACGGAAGTTTGTGGAGTGTGTAAAAGATCAAATAGACCACCAACAAGTTGGTGGGATAAAGTTGTGAAAGAGGCGGTTGGAGATAAGAAGAAAGCGTGGTTAGATTTACTAGCGATTAAAGCTAGTAAACGGATGGATGCGAGTGTAACTGACGATGTAGTGCAGAAAAGTGAAGATGAATATAAGAGAGTTAAGAATGAGGTAAAGAAGAAAATAGAAAAGAAAAAGCGGGATTTGCAAGAGTGGTGTGAGAGGAAACTTTCTGATAATTTCCGGAATAACCAAAAGTTATTCTGGAAGTATATCCGGAAAGAAAAGGGAGTTTCCCAAAGCACGAGAGTGAGTGTAATAAGAGATGAACAGGGTGAATTGGCGACGGATGAAAGTAGCATGAAACGGGTATGGAAGAATTATTTTGAGGGACTGTTTGAGAAAGAGGATGCATCCATTTTCTTCGCCAATCGACAGTAATGTTGATTGGAACGGGGAGATGGGTGAATTTAGTGACAGCGAGATTAGTATGGAAGAAATAATGAAAGCAATGAAAAGTATGAAATTAGGGAAGGCGGCAGGGTATGATAGGATAACTATCGAAATGCTTAGGGCTGGTAAAGGATTGGTGGCTTCTTGGTTGTACTTCCTTTTCCAAAAATGCTGGTCGAGTGGCAAAGTTCCACGAGACTGGTGCAAGGCGGTGATTGTGCCTCTATATAAAGGAAAGGGGTCACGCCAAGAGACTAAAAACTACCGCGGCATCAGCTCTCTCAGCATTGTTGGTAAATTGTATGCTAAGGTACTGATTGAAAGAGTGATGAATGAAACTGATGAGAAAATATGGGATGTGCAAGCGGGATTTAGGAAAGGAATGGGATGTATGGATCAAATCTTCTCTCTAAGGAGCATCACCGAAAAGTTCTTAGCTAAGAACCAAAAGGTGTATTGCTCCTTCATTGATTTAGAGAAGGCGTATGATAGGGTGGTAAGAAAGTGTTTATGGGAGGTGTTATCCAAGTTCGGTTTGGGGAGTCAACTTATAGGTGCATTAGTATCACTCTATGAGGATTCTAGTGCATGTGTAAGAGTAAACGGGGAAAACCATGGAAGTATTATTTAAACAGGAACGCGCGCTGACGACCTAAAGTGTCCTGAAAAAGGATGGCTAACTAGCTAACTGTGTCTCGTTTTAAGTAGGGTGACGATCTGTTGGTGTTTTAATAAGAGTTCCTCTAAAGGATACAAAAACACTTATATTTACATATTTTAAATGTTTTTGTTCATGAAATCCTCATGTGGGGACCTGATGAACTCGCAGCCTTTGACACGGTAGCTCAATTGGCAGAGCGATGGGGGCGTATACGTATACGAGGTCAAGGGTTCGATCCCCACCTGTGTCGAAATTTATCTTGCCTTTATTTATTAGCTATATTTACATACATACATTATAAAAATATTATAAAAACACTTATATTTACATATATACATTGTTTTTGGTAAATCAACGTGTTTTTTATACATATTTATTCTTAATTAATAGATTATAAAAGAATGGGTAGCCAATGTTTGAGAATAAAAATTTCCTCAGCCACTTTTTGAAGTTGAGTAGAGAAAAGATGGTAAGCAAAGGATGGTGGTATTAAATGGATGATAAAGTCAAAAGACCCAGAACCCTCAGTTACCTCTTCCAAAGCACGCAGGTAGCAGAAGATTTGTGCTATTTAAAGCCGTCACTACACAGCATTTTATTTCACTTACATGTATACTTATATACTTACAAGTTGCGTGGGGAAAAGATGGTGAAATAAAGGTTGTTGGTGATAGGTCTCAACCGCATTGCCCAAAAATCCCTTAAAAGCCCCAATACCGTTAGTCGCCTCTTACGTACACCCATCGGAAGAAATGGGGTAGTGCTATACTAAGCCGACACCACATAGCTATTTTCAAATTCAAATCGTTTAATGCATTCATGTGGTAAAGTTCAAGATGATACAGGTTATTTTATTTATTGTTCCATAACATGAACCCATATTTATCACTATATTTTCTTAATTAAATGATAAAAGCTCCAAAACACTCAAACAGATGATAAATTGTGGACACCACATTTGTCTTGTTTCGATGGGGATACCCGTGACAAATATTAATATCCCTTTTGCCAAACTTAACCAATTATTTATCTCCAAATCGAAAGGCGACAATAATAATTAAAATAAAATACAAAAATGAACAGTTAATAATCTGCTTTTTATAAAATATTCCCTATAAATAAGTTTCAATTTGTTTTTCTTTGAACTTAATCTCGACTGGCAACCGCGCGAGCGGGACACACTTCTCTCTCACACGGCTCTCGTTCTAGGACGTTTCTCTGCTTGACAGTCTTTAAAAGATTATTAACTTTATTGCATGGTAATAAATTGCATTTTTGTTTACCATATTTTTGTGTGTACGCTCTCCTGTTTAGTTAGTAGCTTCATGGGGAAAACACTGACTGGTTCGGAATCTCTAGGGGTGTCCGACAGGGATGTGTAGCTTCTCCGTGGCTCTTCAATTTGTTCATGGATGACTGTTTGACAGAGTTGCGTGAAAGTGATTATGGACTAAGAATGAGTGGATTCATCATTAAATGCCTCTTGTATGCTGACGATCAAGTGCTACTTGCATCGTCGACAGAAGAGTTGCAAGAGATGATGAATATTGCATGTGAGTCTTTTGTAAGAAAGGGAATGAGGGTGAATGTGGATAAGACCAAAACGATGGTTTTTGAGAGACAGGAAGATGTGACAGAATGCGTGATTGCGATTTATGGTAAGGATGTGGAACAGGTGAAGGAGTTTGTATATCTGGGAAGTTTGTTTACAAGGGATGGAAAATGTGATGAAGACATTGAAAGAAGAGTGAAAAAGGGTAATGCGGTAAATGGAGCTATGAATAGCCTAATGATCAGTCAATCGGTGTCTGAAAAGGCCCGAATGGCTGTGCATGATGCTGTTCTTGTTCCTACGCTTATGTATGGAAGCGAATGTTGGGTGTGAAAGAAGAAGCATGAGAGCAGAGTGAATGCAGTAGAGATGAGGTCCCTCAGAAAAATTTGTAACGTTAGATTGTGTGACCGAGTGAGAAATAGTGTTATCCGTGCAAAGTGTGGTGTGAAAGATGATATTGTAAGAAAGATAGAAAAAGGAATGTTGAGATGGTTTGGGCACATAGAGAGGATGGATGATAGAAAATTGGTAAAAGGGATCTATAGAGCTAGTGTGGATGGTAATGTTAGTAGAGGACGACCACGGAGAACACACTTGGACCAAATTGAGAGTGTGCTCAAAAAGGCTGGCGTCCGAAGTATGAAGAATAAAAGAGCATTTATGAAAAGATTGATGGATGTAAACGAAGCTAGAGAGGTTTGTCAGGATCGTGCGAAGTGGCGATCAATAGTCTCTGCCTACCCCAATGGGAACTAATGGCGTGAGTATAATTGTATGTATGTATGTAAAATATATATAGCACAGATATTTAGTTATCCTGAAATGACCTGAATATTTGTTGTGATTTAATTTTAATGAATTGGTAGTAGTTGTGTACGTTGTTATAGTAAGTAATTGTTAGCTCAAACATATGATAGGTAATTTTACTATAGAATTTTGGTCAAAAGCCTTTTTTTATAATTTAAAAACATGAATATGTGTGTAAACCGTAAGGCATTCTGAATCATTTTTTACTGGGATAATGTCATGGAGATAATAACTAAACAGGAGAGCGCACTTACAAAAATATGGTACACAATAATGCAATTTATTACGACGACGTATAAAGTCTATAATCTTTTGAACTCTGTCAAGCGTAGAAACGTCTCAGAACAAGAGCTCGAACCCGAGGAGTGTATCCCGCTCACGCGGTTGACAGACGAATTACGTACGGCTGCAGCCCAAGATACAAAAAAAACCAAAATTATTTAAAACTAATTTAATTAATAAAGATTACAAATTAATTACAACTAAAGTAAGTGTCTAATGCCCGATGGTTATGACAAAAGTGAAATATGATTTTCCTGGGATCGCGGCGCCGACGCTCGACGCTGTCGCTATGCAGCGGTCACGTTGCCTCACGTTGCGCTGACGCTGCATCGAACAAATGGAAGTTGCGTGTAACTATGAATTGAGGTCGGCTCGCTAGTCAGCATATCCCGGGTTTGGTTGCGACATTACACCTCCCTCCTTAAAATCAGCATTTATTTGAAGACTTGGGTTGAAAATAATGATGAGGGTTGTGGTTGATTTGGGGTGGTGCTTTTCTTCTCAGTTATCTCGGAGTATATGGTTGGTTGGTATATCTTCACGGGTTTCTTCTTAATACGTTTCATAGTGGCGTATATCGTACTTGCAATTAATATTATTCCAATAGCTGAATAAATGGGTATCGTGGTATGGTAGATACTGTTCGTCTGCTCGTGCCATGATGGAAATGTTGGTTGAAGTGCAACTTCCATGTTGGTTGAATGAAGACTTTTTAAGCTGATCGTCTTGAGTGTAAATGTGGAATTAGACTGGTTATATTTTTCAGGTTTAAAAATTGGTAAGTTCATGATTTTCAACGGCATGCCCTTTATTTTATCTTGACTGTTGGTTATATTGAAAACTGGAGTTTGAATATGACATCCCTTCGGTACGGTTATCAAGTAGCTGCCTTCTAAAGATACATATTGGTTTTGTGAACAGTATGAGTGAACTTTGGTTGGCTGCGGGAAGCTGAAGATATAGTGTTTTTCATCTAACTGCTCCATGGCTTCTGTCGTTATAATTACAGATGTGAAGATACATGAATCGATAATATGTTGCGTTGTTATGTAACTATGAATACAGTCTTGGTGCTCCTGATGTTGATTCAGTGGTTTTTCGCAAAGGAATCCAGAACTGGTCTTCGGGCATTCTGCCTCAATGTACATGAACTCTTTGTCGTGAATTGCTATATAAGGATATGGAGGAATTAGGATATTTCCAAGGTAATTCGGAGTGAGGGAAAGTTTAAAGAGGTCGAAGATTAAAGGGAAAACAATCGGGAATTTTAGTACTATTACTAAAGACTGTAAATTAAAATAGTATCCTGTCTTTACTATCTCGAAATATTCTCTTAAATCTATATTAACTATCCTATCTTTCCCATATAGTAAGGTTAACCTATTTATCATAGAGCTAAAGGTGCTTGAATTAAACATAGAATGGTGCATACTATTAGTTCTAATAAAAGCTAAAACGTTTTCTAAATTAACTAACTCGTTTGAGACACTATCTATATTATCGCCTAAAATTAAAAGAAGTTGATATAAATGAGCATATAATAAACTGTTTGACTGCTGCTGGACTGTCGAATTATTAATTAAATTTATTGCTTTCTCGATTGAACCCTGATTAGATACTAAACTAGTTAGGACTTTGGTGTTTTCTGAGGTCCATTTTTTATTTATGCTTATTTGGTGATTAATCTCAGAAATAATTTTATTCTCATTTAATTGTATTGTTTTAAAAGCGTTATCATAACGAAGTGCATCATTAAAGTCCAAATTACCAGATATACTTTTTATAACTGTGCCCAAACCGTTGATGAGACCTCTCTTAGAGCGTTTACGCTCAAAAGTTTCCAATTGGCTTGATAAGTAATTTAATTTCAATCTTAAGTAATGGATGTGGGGTTCATACAGAGATACTACTTTATTATCTAATTGGGGTAAAAAGTTGTCTAACTGTTCATTAACTAAACTAATACTTAACCTAATAGAATCTAAATCTACTTCCTGTAAAAAGGAATGATAATGGGACACTAGCTTGGTAGGACCCAAGCTGAATGGTAAAATGCCAGGTCCATTTTGCAGGCTTTCAAATGTTATCTCCTCTGCTTGTACCAGGTTCAGTAACAGAATCAGTATCAGTGCCCTGCAACAAAACATTTTTGGGAGCTCTTTTTAATCGAGATTTCGCGACTGGGCCCCTCTTTCTCTTTGTATAAACATGTATGGGTAAATCGGCTAATATTGTATCGTGTATATAACGGGGAGCAACTTTTTGGCGAATAGCGACGGGGTTTTTAATGAATATTTGTTGATCAGGATTATAGCTTGTTTCCGGTTCGCGATCTTTATTAATATTTTCGGTAATTTCAGTACGGCGATGAAGAGAAGTTTCGTTGAGAATGTCGTATACTTTTAGCATTTTCTCCCTATGTTCCTGTATATATTGCTGCATTAAATGTTCTGAAAGGTTAATATCGAAGGGATCTCTGGGATCGAAGTGGCCTGTAATAATATCAAGTGGTCTACATTTGGTAAAACTGTGAATAGAACTATTATAGCCTAATAACGCATATGCCATAAGATTTGTTACAGCTTCCCCTTTATGCTTTAGTTTTAGAACTCTTAAGTGTTCCAATATGGTAGAATGAAATCTTTCGACTATTCCGTTTTCGTTAGGAGCATAAGCTAATATTTTATGGTGATTTATATTGTGTAATCTGACAAATTCTAAAAATAATTGATTTGTAAATTCGGGACCTCTATCAGTGACTACTGTAAGCGGTAAACCATGATGAGTTGAAAATTGTAACAATGCTTGAATCACACTCACAGCTGTCGCATCTTTCAAATAATAAGCTTGAGCGTATTTGGAGAAGGCATCAACGATAGTGAGATACTTTTGCGTTTCTATGCTTAAAAGGTCAAGGTGAACAGTCTGAAACGGTTTTGAAGGAGGAGGCACTATATTGAATTTTTGCTTAATGGGATTACGGTCGTATTTACTTTGTCCACAAATAATACATTCATTGATATATTTAGTAATAGAAACTTTCATCTTAGGCCAATAAAATTTGTGTGATAGGGCAAGAAAACATTCGTTTATACCGCGATGGTTGGTTTTACCTTCGTGATATAATTTAATTATTTCCTGCTGTTTCAAGTAATCTTTTACATTTTCTATTTCCTTTTTGGTTAGTAAAAGATTAAAAGCTGAGTTTTTAAAATTATTCTGCAATAAAGGTATGACTGAGTACATTTCTAAGGCAGGTTCAATTAAAATTCCGGTTTTTACTTTAGGGTTAACAAATTCTTTAACGGCGTTTACAAGGTCTTCCTCTAAGAATGATTTACGAAGTTGTATTACAGTTTTAGTATGAGTATCAAACGGCTTAGAAACAGTAGTTTTCCCTTTGATGTCTCCTACAATAATGAAGTGAATCTGCTTATAAAATTTATTAAGGGGATCATCAGTTATTGGTATTTCAAGAATGGGGTTTTCCTTGCTGGTGTGAGCTGTGGCAGTAGTTGAACCATCAATCGAAGGTGGTTTTTCTGATGGGTTGGCTATAATGGAGCTGGTTTCTTCATTGTATATTTCAATACGTGATAATGCATCTGCGTTTGTGTTTGCTTTGCCTTGCTTATAACACACTGTAAAGTCATATTCACTTAACTTGAGGCGCCACCTAGTCAGTCGGGAATTGGGCTCTTTAAGGTTCATCACCCATTGTAAAGGTCTATGATCTGTTATGATTTTAAATTTTCTACCAAAAAGATAGGGCCTAAAATATTTTGTTGCCCAGACAATGGCCAACAGCTCTTTTTCTATAGTGCTATAATTAATTTCACTACTGTTTAACGTTCGGGAGGCATATGCTATGGGTCTATCGGAACCTATAGTACCCTGGGAGAGGACAGCTCCTATGGCTAAATTAGATGCATCAGTGGTGAGGATAAAATCCTTTGAAAAGTCTGGGTACTGGAGTATGGGGTCGTTGGTAAGAAGTGTTTTACACTTTTCAAAACAATCGGTATATTCAGTATTAAAGTTAATTTTAGAGCCTTTCTTTAAGCATTGAGTCATGGGCTTTGTTATGCGAGCGAAATTGGGTATAAATTTACGATAGTATCCAAGTAGACCTAAAAAACGTTTTATTTCGGTAGGGGTTTTGGGTAAGGGGTAATTTTTAATAGCTATAATTTTATCTGGGTTAGGTTTTATTCCGTCTGTACTAATAACATGTCCAAGATACGACGTTTCCAATTTAAGAAATTCAGACTTGTCCATCTGGATTTTGAAGTTAGATTCTCGTAGTTTTTGAAATACCTTTTCGAGGTTAACCATATGTTCCTGTAGGGACGTGCTAAACACTATTATATCATCGAGATAAACTAGGCATATAGTGTTTTGAAGATCGCGGAGAACATTGTCCATCACACGTTGAAAAGTAGAAGGACTATTTTTAAGACCCATAGGCATTCTCAAAAATTCAAAATGACCATGTTCTACATTGAAAGCAGTTTTCGGGATATCTGCGGGGTCCATTTCTACCTGGTAAAATCCGGACGCCAGGTCGAGAGTAGAGAAATACTGACAGTTACCCAATTTATCTAGCACGTCTGAGATATTAGGGATTGGGTACTTATCATCTATCGTTTTTTCATTTAATTTACGGAAATCGACTACAAGTCGCCACTTTTTCTTGCCGGATGCATCGGCTTTCTTTGGGACTACCCATATGGGTGAACTCCAAGCTGAGTCCGAAGGTCGGATAATACCTTGTTGCAACATTTTAGAGATCTGATCCTGGACTTCTTGTCTAAGAATAAATGGATATCTATAACTCCTAGTATATACGGGTAATTCATCAGTGGTTTTAATTCTATGTTTAATCTTGTTAGTAAAACTAAGAGATTCGCCTTCAATATAAAACACATCGGCGTAGCGGGTGCATAGTGACTCTAAATTAATTTTTTCTTCGGCGTTAAGATGATCAGTGCGCAAACGGGATAAAACTTCTTTAGCTCGAGATGTATCGCGATTATTTGAAAAACATTCTAAATTATATGTCTCGGCGTTTAACGAACAATTTAATGAAAATATGACATCGTTATGACTAGGATTAAATACCTCTACTATGGCTCTATTATTACGGACTTTAGTAAAACATTCTCTGATGTTGCAATTTGAAATGAGTTGTTCCTCTATGAAAACATCACAATCCTGAAGATATACTGGTATTCGCACTAATTTTGAAGAGTTGGCTGGTATTATTTCCTCATAAAGATTAGAGTTGCGTGATTCATAAAAATTAATTGGGGTAGTGTTATTTTTAGTCTTAAGTAATTTATCTTTAAAATCTATAGTTGCTTCGAATTTTTCTAATAAATCGGAGCCAATAAGTCCATCAAAATAGTCATGAAATTTATATATAAAGAAGGTCGAATCACCTGGGAACTGAAATTCAGGAAAATTTGGCAAAGTAATGGAATAGTCACTACGACTTACAGCATGCACATTACTGACTTCAAAGGGTTGATAATTTAATGGAATATTTGAAAAATATTGCTCAACTGAGTTAGGACTGAGAAATGATTGGTTTGCACCGGTATCAATAAGCAGCTTTAATGGTGGGGAATGAATTTGAATATAAGGCAACTGCCTCTGAGATTGAAGGTTAATTTCTATTTTGGCTTGTCTAATGGTTGGGTCACTGGAAAATCCTGGGGTTGGGCTTCTTTATCGTGGCTATAATATTCATCATGCGAGTTGTCAGGTGGCATATTGCTAGAAGGAGAGTCAGGGTAGGCTACTGGATACTCGTGACTATAATCTAAGTTTTCATATGGATTGTTATAGTAAGGAGTACCATAGTCATATTGATCTGAATAGTTATCGTCGGAATAATTAGGCTCGTAACAATAATTAAAATGCATTTCTCTTGTTTTAAAATAATTGGATGGCGGAGGGTTTCCCTGCTTGTTCCAATCATGTCCTCTAATAGGTGCTGGTTTGGTAACGTAGTGGCTTACACCACTCATTGGTTGAGATTGGTTAGACACATAAGGTCTTTGATTATTCATTTGGAATTGAGGCTTCATTCTAAATACATTACTTTGGGGATTGTAATTAGGTGGAGGTGCCCGAAACATTTGTTGTGTCCGGGTCATGCCGGGGTTATATGGGGTTTTAAATTGATGAGAAACCATCTGAGGTGGTCTAGAAAATTGTTGTGTTGGGAATGGACGCGAAGGCCCGGCTATATCAAATGAGAAGGGCTTTTGCGGAATGAAATACTGGGGTTTTGGTGGTTGATTAAAAATGGAACTCCTTTTATCTACATTATCGTTTCTTTGTTGTAAGTAAAGTGTATTTAACTCTTCCTGAACAAATTCGAGAGCCTTTTCGATAGTCTCAGGGCGCATGCATCGAATACGAGAACCCAGTGGCTCTTTAAGGCCTCGTAAATAGGCTTGGAGGGTTAACTTCTTATACAGGTCCCTTTTTGCCTCAATAGTTGTACCTATAGTTTCATGTAAGGAAACATATGTCATAATAGTACTAAATAAGTTAAGACAAGCTTCATAAAATTCTTGTGGACTGCGTTGTCCTTGTGTTAATAAAGCTAAATCATTGTAAAGAGCCGTCTCATCGCGTTGATCTGCAAAGTTATTTATTAAAGCCTTCCGTATTCCTTGCCAATCAGACGGTATACCATTGGAGTTAATTAAACGCGCGGCAGGGCCGGAAATTTTATTTAATATGCCATTTAATAATGCACTATTCGTTAAGTCAGCGCCCGGTTTAAGAATATTGACAACTAATTGGTCGCAAAGTTGAATAAACCTAATAAGTATATTCGGGTTTCCATCGAATTCCGGTACTAAGCGAAGTGCCTTAAACACGTGGTCTAAATCCTCCATTTCTCTAAAAGAATCGTCAGAACCACTACTATCTAATGATATATCCCTATAGCTATCTAAAACTATACTTCTACTACTACTACTACCTATACTAGAAGACCCAGATTGTCGCGGATGGAAAATCTTGAAGGATATAAAATAACACGGGAAAAATAAAGTAAGGATGAGCAATCACTAAAAAGGTTCAAGTGTACTCACATAATATATTGGCTTCTTTTGTAGTATCAATGTCTGGATACTCCTGGTGCAGCACGACGTGGGTTCGGATACTCTGGATGCGACTAAAAAGCCACTCGGGCGGCTGTATACGGAAATCTTCTGAATACGCGACCCGCGAGTATCCTACCGACTGCGCCAATTACGTACGGCTGCAGCCCAAGATACAAAAAAAACCAAAATTATTTAAAACTAATTTAATTAATAAAGATTACAAATTAATTACAACTAAAGTAAGTGTCTAATGCCCGATGGTTATGACAAAAGTGAAATATGATTTTCCTGGGATCGCGGCGCCGACGCTCGACGCTGTCGCTATGCAGCGGTCACGTTGCCTCACGTTGCGCTGACGCTGCATCGAACAAATGGAAGTTGCGTGTAACTATGAATTGAGGTCGGCTCGCTAGTCAGCATATCCCGGGTTTGGTTGCGACATTACAGACGGGATTATGTTTAAAGAATAACAAATTCAAACTTTTTATAGGGAATATTTTATAAAACCTTCAGGACGCCAGTGCGCATTCCTATTTTGAAAGTACTTCCATTTCCATGGTCAAATAATACAATACGAAAACCCAAACGCAACAAGAACGAACTGAACTTAGGGGTGTGACTTCAGGACCAAGAAATCGATTTTTAGGTAATCGATTTTAGGCAAGCCAAATAGTAATCGATTAAAAATACCGAACTTACTATAATTTTACTATTATCTAATATTATGTTATGGATTATTTTTTCTATAAAAATAGAAGAAAATTACACATGAAAATACCAATACCATCATGTATTATACTAAATTTTATTATTAAATCTTATTATATCCTATTAATGTTATAAATGTGAGAGTTTAGATGTTTGGATGTTTGTGTGTTTGAGGCGAAAAGGCTCCACATGTACATAATGTTTATGAATGAAATTTAGCAGAATGCTAGATAATGACCCAAATTAACATATAGGACACTTTTCATCCCGAAAAAATTTGAACAATAAAATATTCACGGCCGATTAAACTAAGAGTACCGGAAAAAACGCCTTAAGTTTTGTCATTAGCAAATTTGACATTACGAATCGTGTCGGGTCAGTTAGTTAGATTATAAAGGCAAAGTTTGCGAGGACGTTTAGATGTTTTACTCAGATTCACGTAAAATCTACCGAACGGGATTATGAATAGAAGAAATTTTAGATTTTTTTTTATTTATAATCTTTAGGCTAATTTTTAAGCGACCAAAAAAACAATATACACCTATTGGATTAAGGTAGGTACATATCGTCGATTTGACGAACCACTAAAACTGTCACAAATTCATAATTAGTTAAGTACTTACCAGATTATATTGTACGATAGCGGCATGTTTTCGTTCCATATTATGTTGTTTCAAATATATTGTATTGCTGTTGCTTTAATCTCTTTCGGACAATATTTCCATTTTGCAATAGAATTATTATTTTTCAGAATAAAATACTATCTCCAACCACTTTTATGACTTTTATTCGATATCATTATTATTTATACGAGTACAAAAAAGCACGAGACACAATACTAGCCAAATCAACAGATTAATTATTCACACCAAAACTGTTAACCTAGGTGATTCAGTAAAACAGTTTTTTGACACTACTAACAGTAAGACTATCCGTCTTTTTGTTGAAAATCTCTCATAAAATACAAATCGGACCAAAATTTGTTTTAATGACATCATTATCGATTTATGATAAAGTTATATATTTTAAAACTAGGTGGCACTGACAAAAACCGATTAAAATATGAGATTAAAAAAATCAGTTTTAATTAAAGCGATTTTTGTTATAGCAGAAATCGATTATTAATAATCTACTTCTAATGCAATGCTCCTGTCTGGGGGTTCAAATGTCCTTTCTCGCTGTGTAAAGATCTAATAAGAGAGATCTATTCGAATCCGTGGTTAAATCTGTTGTGCTCTTTGGCTGTAAAACGTAGAGAGTGACTAAGAGACTGTCAAATAAGCTGCAAGTCTTTGTCAACAAGTCCTTGAGGTGCCTCCGCCGCATTTTCTGGCCAATGACAATCTGGAACGTGGACCTGTTGAATCGATGCCAGTAGACTCCAGTTGTGACTGACATCGCACTTAGAAAATGGAGGTGGATTGGACATACATTTCGAAGAGGGACCACAAACGCCGAAATTACTTTCAAGTACCCCGCTTTATGCACATCGCCGCACTTTATTATATTGTAGTAGAAGTTCTGGTGAACTGCTTCGAGATGGCGTTAAGTTTGCATGATAAACTACCAGTTGGCTCTCTATATCCAGTGTAGTGTATTACTTTACTCTATTCTATGGTCTTGTCTATGTCTATTTATTGTCTGTTCTGTGTGGTTCTGTGCTGCTGTGCCGGTCGGTGTCGTTGTGTCCATTCAACGCAGTTTCTGATAATCTCAATTTTTGCCGAATATCATCTAAATTAATCTGTAAGTTTATTATTTTTTTATTCGTCTTAAGTAATTTCCACATCCTTTTCACAATACAATCCTTTCTTACAGCGTTAGAAACCAAAAGTCATACGAATTTTACCACGTTTCACCGTTCATTGTCTCGCCTGATTCATCTTGAAATTGTTCTAGAACCGGTTCCAATGCCGCTAAATGTAATTACGCTATGATTGTGAAATAGCATTGTAATACTTTATTTTATACGCTTATTTACTTTAGTCGTGACTACCTCAATAAATTATTCCGGCATGTAAGATTGTACTCACTGCTAATCCTGCCGGATAGGAAAAGTATCTATAGATGACGGTTGTTCATCAGGTAGCTTTTTAATATTAATAATGACAGTATGATTGTTAGGTTTCTATGAAGGGATTCGTATTTACTTCCATTGGAAATAAATCGTTTGTTTTTGGAGGTAAATATTGATCCTCTTTCCTGCTATGTTCAAACTATGTTAGCTATGAAGGGTAGGAAAAGTAACTAACCATGATAATTCATGGAGTAGGGTAATTGTATGACAAGCAATTTTTTGTATCCTATATTTTTATTTTCAAATTATAACCTGTAAAATTTTGTTGGTGTGTTGCGCGGTTTGTAAACTATCTCATATTTTTCATGAAAAGGTAGAGAATATGGTGCAAGAAAATGGAGACCAATGTAGAAAAAGAGCTCGCAGTGATTCAGATAGTGAAATAGTGCAGAATGAAAGTAAAAGATTTGTGAAAGGGAGGTAGGGTAGTTATTAAAGTTATGTTTGCTTGAGAATATTCCTTGCCAGCTTTCTATTTAATGGTGAGGGGTCCTAGTATTGCATGGTACTATGGTTTGTGATTAGAAAGAGTATTATAACAAAGTAATATATATTCTTCAAAGTTTATTTTCAACACCTCATAAGGCATTTTGTATTTTTGTAACTTATTACCCACAGAATACAATATTCATATAACCACAACAGTTCTGGTATCTGAATCGACGTCCTTTATAGTTCCAATTTTAAGAAAATTAAGTTGACTAATTGTGTATGTATCAAAGTATCCTTATTGCACTTGCAAACATAGACATATGGGTGAATATTTTATAACCGGCCAAAAACGGGCCCGGGGGATTTTTCTTATTTATTTCTAAGTAATGTTTGTAATAACATTAAAAACCGGAAATCAGTTTAATATTCTACTTGCGCACCAAATTTCGGAGCTTTTTACAGGATTCTAATTAAGTGAAAACTTCAAAAATAAGGGTAAATAGTCATTTTCCTGTCAGGGGACATTACTTGGTTCTCATCTTTACGCCAACAAAATAATGAATATGAATATAAATATTATATTTGCGTTTAAACATTCTGGTGACAAAATATGTCATCTTGATTCATGAGTATTTTTTTATATAGTGCAAAAACATTTTCCAGTTTTTATTAAAAAAAAGTTCTGGCGACACTCATGCGCGTCATTATCCTGTGTAAAGTTTGTTTGAACTTGAATCTTTATAAGCAAAATGACGGTGAGCATGCCATAGTGCATGGTATAGGTGCTACTTTACTGACCTCCGCACACTTACAAGTGTCGCGTTTTCGTTACCCTGATCGAAATAATCTATCTGAACCATTTGTTATCCTGCCGTGACCGGCATTTTAGTCATTAGTCTGTCATCAATTATTTTGATCAAAGAATAAGTTATAACATGATTATTCACATTTTGTGGTGTTTTTACTTAAACTACCCTATGCCTTGATACATTTTCCTAATTTTTTGCATGATTTTACGACTAAACTAAACTTTTATGTTAAAAAATCATTTTCCTGTCGTCATTTTCCTGTCATATTCAAATCAGGAAAATGACATCCAGTCAGGATTATGACTAGTTATGGTTCTAATGAACAAGAAAATAGTGCTACTTTTTTAATATCATCCTATTATCCAGGGATATGGATATAATGTATTAGTGTTGTAGAACAATTAACAGTACATTTTATGGGTTTTAAGTATTGAAACAAAGATTAACCCAAAATTGCAAGTGAATACAAGTGAATGATTTAATTTAGCTATGCAGACAGTGATGCTAGCTGGTAAACACATTTGTTTTAAACTAAGGATGCATTCAAGGTTCTACACTGCGTTACCTTTCTTTCAGGGATATATATTGCCTATAACAAACTTAAATCAGTTCGCTTATTAACGTTAAGAATATTAAGTTTTTCTAATATAAAGAAGGCTCACGAAAAACTAATACATACATTCACGATATTTTTTCCTAATGAGGGTTGGCAGATAGAGCTAAAATATCGCAGTGTAAGAGATTAAAAAAAGAAACACATTTAAAAACTCTCACAAGTTCTAAACTCTACAACCACCATTTTGAGGATGTACAGCACGAACAATAAGAATGAGTAACAATTTATCAGATATCACAAGCATTTGCCAGAGGCTCCTGTACAAAGGATAATATCACTATCACTCCAAAAATTTAAGACTAACATGCAATAAGAAAAGTGAAAAAGGGTAATGTCGTATATGGGGTACTGAATAGCAGTGCATGGTGCATTTTTTTTATTCTTACGCTCATTTATGGCAGCGAATGTTTGGTGTGGCATAAGAAGCTTGAAAGCAATAGAGATAAGATCTATCAGAAAAAAAAGGTTTTTGGCCCAGTAGTGAAACACAAACAGCTCATAATATAATAATAAAAGATTATCTGATCGCGTAACAAAATGTGTGTTTCGTAAAAGGTGCATTGTGAATAACGATTAATATGAATAAAGCAACTAGAGAAGCAGCTAAATTTAATGTCTTTTCTTTTCTTCTTCTTTCTTTCCATTTAGAAGAGTAACCCAGCGAAAAAGAAAGCTTAACAAAATGAAGATTTTATAGCTTTTGTCTCTCAAAGAGTAGGTGATTTCTATCCCGTTCCCAAACCCACATTCGAAAGGGAAAACGGTTTCTTTTCAAATAGTGAAGGGTTAAGAAAACCTTACCTTAGATTTTCTGAAGGAGGAAATGAAGTTAAATAAATACTCCGATAAAAGAAACCTACAAGGGAAAGCGCTTGGATACAGGTACAGGATGGTTAATTTTAAATATTATGATAAATATGGAGATTATAGATAATGTAGAAGGTAATTTTAAAACAGGATAAAAAAATAATTTAATAGAGAATTGGCTTAAAATTGCAGATTAAAGTATGTAGAGTTAGAGGGCATGTATTAAAACACAGATGATGACAAATCTTGTAAGGTTGGCTAGGATCTTAGAAAGTGGAGATAGGTGTCTGCCACCTCAATGGGAACTAATGCCACTGAACAGACTAGTAACAGAGATACTAAGGATGTACTTACATAAATATACTCACGCCATTATTTTCCATTGGGATAGGCAGATAACTTCATTTTGAACTATCCTGGCAAACCTCCCTGTCTTTATTAACATCCATTAATCTTTTCAAACATGCTCTTATTCTCACCTGGGTATATGTATGTAAATAACAGCTAAAGAAGTTACAAAAGGCATTCAGAAACATAAACAAGTGACTAAATGCCACTCCGTGGAATATAATGAAGTCTTACTCAGAAAATAAATAAGAAATCATTTCTTGAGGAGACCATGTTTTTTTATATATTATTCAAACGGGAACTGAATTGAGAGTATTGCTTACTTGTAATAAGTCAAGAATAAGCTTTAACAAAGTTTTATCGTACTTATAGTATAATGATATGAAGAACAGGAAAAACATGAATGAATTACATGATTATTCGTTCATTAATCATTTTCCTGTGGGACCTGTCATTTTCCTGTATACAGATTTTTTAAATTTGCTTATAAAAGGCAAATTTTCCATTAAACTTGCGGGTCTCAAACATATTTATATCCGTAAATATATGCTCAATCTAAACATAGTCATTAATTGTAATAAAGTAATAAATATTTTTTTTAAAAAACTGATCTGAATTTGCCCAGTTATAAAATATTCACCCATATTAGAATATGCCTACTACAATACTAAATTATGAGTAATCGCAGCTAGGAAAACAAGACAATGGATAACAATGGATATTGTTGAGGTTTTGGTTTAAGTAGGAAACATTGGCATCTTTTATTCTAATTACAGAGCTTTTAAATATAGAGTTCTTTATTCACTTTATGAAGTCAATAGGCTAAAAATTAGACAGTTATGATTGTAATATATTTCTGACCTCATTGCTAAAAGTAACTTATAAAGCCATGTCATCCCATCCCATCACATAAGTATAAAACTCCTCATCAAACCCTTTCCTTATTCCCAGTTTCCCAAATCTTAAAGTGGTCAAAATGACAATGGAACACAAATGCTACTGCAAAGGCGATGAGATTACAAGTCTTGATCTTGTCAAGCCGGAATACTTGATGCCTATGATGAGACCATTTTCTATGAGGTTAACCTTTATTTTTATATAGATTACTAGAATATGAAATACAGGTATATAGATCAAGAAGAATAACAGAAGTACAGGTATATTGATCACACTTCAAACAAATTGGTAGAACCAAAGTAAAGATATATAAGGTAACTTAGGAATGTATGATGTAGGTAGAAAATAGTAAGGTAGTTTTATAAGGCATGAAGTGTTTTTAGTAAGATTGATTGTAGATTATGAATTAGTAATAGCTTGTAGTTTTGTTGATATAGGAAAACTTACCTTTTTGTAAGTTGCTTCAAATGTTTTCTAGGTATAATATTGTTTTGTAAGCTTATTACTTTCAAACTGAGTAATTAGGTTTGTTACCCCACTTAAAGACAACAACTATGTTACGGTTAATGATTTTCCCGATAATCTGAACAATTCCGCAATTTATTTTTTTTAATGGTAAGCTGCAACAGAAATTAATCATCTGTGAAATTATCAACTTTTCAATGCAGTTTGGTGACAAACGGGTAGACAGCAAAGTCTCGGTGGTGTCCCATTGTACATTTTTGGTATGGAAATATAATTAGTACAAATTTCTCTTTAAGTAACATAAATCAATGAGCAAATCATTAATTGCTTGAAGCTCTAATCTATTTAGGCATTTTTCTGCAAAATTCTACACGTCTAATCTTATCTTCATGTAAATGTACGTGTTGATTCCTTAATCACCTGTATCAATGATATTGATATCATATCTTTGATAGTATTACTCGCGTCTAGACGATTTTACTCAATTATTTAAATATATATTCTTTAGCTAATCAACCCAAAAGTGTCTCATTTATGTTCGTAAACTCGTGGCTTGGATTTATGACTGGCCAATTGTATGACGTATTGTTTAAATCTAAATTTGCGCATTATTTGTCATATAACTCCTCTCCCTTTTGACTTGGCTGAGTTGTGGTTAATCGTGTGAAAAGTTCGTAAAAAATCGATGAAAGGACTACTCCCTCATGAATGCACAGTCCAAAACGTACTTACTATGAGCACCAGGTGACAACAATATCTCCTGATGTTCAGAAGTATCAGTCATTACCTCTGCCAGCCCACAAAGGATGAACGATAAAGTTAGATTTATAAAATGATTTAATAAAATCCGAGCATTGTCACAGTCACCATGTTCAATATTTTCTGTAGTGGCGCAAAAAGTGTTAATTATTGGGCAATCTATTTAGCGAGCGACCCGGTTACTCACGAATACGAAAATCTATGGCTTCATGGAATAAAATCGTGATTTTACTGGCTATACATATATTCAAAGACGAAAAGTAAAACGTGGGTACTAAATCAGAAAGGTAGCTTGGCCACCTGGCCATTCGGCTAATTACAACATAAACGTTGAGCAAAGATAAAAAATTCATGTATAGCTCTCCAACCCCTTTAACTAATTGCGATGCGAATCTTGAGATAAAAATTTCAATAAAAATGCATGTATCTGTCGTTTTGACAGCGCTTATTGAGATAGGATCAAGATATTTAAGCAAGTTGTTGAATATGGGATTAATCAAGTATTTGTTCTTATGATACAAAAGAGCTCGCTTTCTTTTGATGTTATACTTGCCTGGTAATAATTCCCGCCTGTGTCGAAATTTTTCTTTCCTTTATTTATCATTTATTTGTTAGTAATAATCCCCAAATGAGGTTTTCATGAACAAAAACATTTAAATTATGTGATAGTTAGGCGTTCTCAACATTTGCATTCTATCTGAAAAGGTAGACAATTGGCCTTCCGAATTTGAAAAAAATTCGTAGGTAGGGAACGCAAACACTACTTAAAAGTGTAAAAGAAACAAAGGATAGAAGAATTTCGCACTGGCAGCCATTGACACGGTAGCTCAATTGGCAGAGCGACGGGGGTGTATACGGTCGCGGGTTCGATTCCCGCCTGTGTCGAAATTTTTCTTTCCTTTATTTATTTTTTATTTACTAGTAATAATTCCCACATGAGGTATTCATGAACAAAACATTCAAAAAAAGTACTCGTCACCAGCACCGTATTTCCCCTATATTGTGGCAGAGTTACAAATAATTCCATTATATTGAAACTAAGACGAGATGATGATTATTATTTATCAATTGACGGAATGTCTTGAGATGTGCAAAAGTTACTAGTAACAATAAATTATATATTTTTATAAAGTGTTAAAACAAACATTTTTCACCACAAACCATCACAACGTCAAACAAACAAAATTTTAAAACACTGTTTCGACATAAGGCAAAAAGGCGAAAGTCCTCTCATTTTTCATTGATTGTTATTACATCTTTATCATTTTATGTTTCTTTTAATGGAGTTATAATTAAAATACTTAAAAAATAATGGAACGTTCCGGAATTAAGTATTGTGATAGGAAATATTATGGTTATTGATAAGTTATCGAGGTTATCTCATGACACCTCGTCTTTGGTCTATGGCTACGTACGTAGTTTGAGTTTAGTGGTCCTTGCGAGCGGACGGATTTACGGAAATAAGGTACATTCTACTTGTGTATTTGTTAAACTGAATAAATATTAAACAAAAATGTAACTGAGCATATTTATAAAAATAATGTTTTTTTGGTGAGATTCCAGTAGGAGATAAGTCAAGTCACAAGTTCAAGGCTAAGCGAAGACCTCATCAAAACATTTTATTAAGCGTGTACCGATTTATGAGTTTCTTACGTTTTTATTGTTTTTTTTTTTTAAGTAATTTTTGTAGTGCTCCTCAATTGGAGCCCTACTCTTTAGATATCGTTTTTCGTTTCGTTTCCCATCTTATTACTCTACCTTTTGTAAAAAAAAAACACGGCTATAGATACAAAGCTATTAAAAAAAACTTCAACTTTGGATCTTAAGTGCGGAAAAAATATAAATGGTTTGTTAATCCAGATGCTTGACACCAGATGACAAAGTGACGTGATGTTCAGAAGTAATAGTACCTCTGCCAACCCCCTCGGGGATATTCGGCGTGAACGTTTATGTCTATTTATTTATTGTGCTCTCATAATATAATTGTAATATTTATTTAACTTGTAGCGGTCCACCCACCACCAACGATACTTTTTTTTACGATCTTCTCCAGAGTTTCAGGCTCTGAGTTCTGGCTACCCCTTTTTGGGTTTTATGGTCGTGAGTATATGGGTATTTCTCTGTAAGCTCGTAATTGGCTGTCCCGACCGATTTTTTCGATCAGTAATTTAATTATTTAACAAATAATAACTCCTAAAGAAACTCTAATCCCAAAACTTTACAGGCTCATTGTTTTAAGTGCCATAACTATTTTAATTTTTTTTCTACACGTGTTAGAAGCTCCAAAAACACAGTCCCCTGGCTGTCCCCATAATTGATTTGTTGACTAGATGTGAGATTTACTAAAAAGTTATTAATGCTACATATGTTTGTCAGTAATTATCATAAAGAAAACATATTTAAATAGATTATTTTTATAAAACTAGGTGTAATTATGCATTTTATTATTTAGTAAACACCTGCAAACTTTGTCCCCAAAATTTTCATACAGTCCCCTGCCAAAAATTGTAATTCATAGTAAAATAAAGCTGTTATATTAAATAACATTGTTCTAAATGAAACAAAACGCAAATGATGTGAAGTTAGCTACGATGCCAAAAGCGGAGACGGGACATTATTTTTTGTAGTGTCAGAGTGAAATTTGTATGGTGCACGCGTGTTTGTTCCGGTGCTACAAACAGTCCTCTGGTAAGTAATAATATTATGTTAATTACTTTAATGATTTATATAATACAGTTATTATTATTTTATATTTATGTCTAAATTGATCGGTATGTTCTTAAACAAACTATTGACATCAGTTTTTAAAATATTGTGATATCTATTCAAAATACACAGTCCCCTGGCAACAGTCCCCTGTCAGAAAATGTGGCAGGGTACTGTTTTATATCACAGGGGACTGTGTCTTTAACGTATTGGTATTGTGTTTATGTGTTGTTTGTGCAATTTTCTCAGCTTTATCAATAGGTATCATCAATGTATCATTATATTTCTTTATAAAGTTATATTATTTAAACTATTTTACAGACCAAGCGAGAAAATACATGATATAGCTTCCAGAAAGAAAAAGTTATCCCGAGAGGAATAACTACAGAAGAAGAATTATGCAAAACGACAACGATATGAAAAACGGAAAAATTACCCACAAAAGAGAGAAGAAATGAGAGAAAAGGAAAAATTGAAGTACCAAAAAAGAAGGAAAAAGGTTTGCAAAAGTTGGTAGAGTATATGACACCTCGTGACTACTGAGTTGCCCTAAAAAAGTGGAAAGAACATTGTACCGTGTACCGAACCAAAAGATTAAGACTGAAAAGTATCACTAATACATTTATACGAGAATACGCCTTTATCGGATCCAGAAGCAGGTCCTCCGGCTACAAGACCAACCACCCCAATCCCAGAGCAGTTTTCTTCAGCTCCAAGCCCAGTAGCTTCCAGTGTTAGTCTACTACGAAGAAAGAAAGCAAACACGAGGCGACGTAAAAATTTCAATAGGAAAAAAATTTAAAAAATTGCACAGTTAGAGAAAAGCTTGAGAAGTACAAGAAAAGGTTAGCTAGATATAAAAGTAAAATGAAGAAGAACGTTAAAGATACACCTAACAGCTGATAGCTGAGTCTGCATACCGTAGTAGTTTATCTACGAAATTCAATCCTTTCTTTTTGCATTGTCTTCGAGAACATAACCCATTCACATTCTGCATTTTGACACATCTACGACCAGTTTTCAAAGCTTTTCCATGTAACATCAAACGAGTGCATTTTTTGAGCGATGGCCCTGTATTGCAGTATCGAAATAAAACTATGTTTTTTATAATGGCAACCAAACTCTCTGAAGAAATTCCTGATATTGAAAACTTAACATCGAACTGCACCGAAAGTGGTCATGAAAAAGGTGCACCGCATGGTATCGGAGCAACATGTAAAAGGACAGCAGATTTTGTAGTTAGTTAGTTATTTGTAGGTCTTACCTTATTTGAAAGTAAAGACTTTCTAATAACCTACCTTATTAATAATGTAAAGATAGTAAGTATTTCAATCAAGCTGTATAAATCTGATAAATGACTGATATTATAATTACTGTTAATTTCAAAAGTTACAAAAATTATCTTAAAATTTCTAGCACATAAGTTTAATTTTTGATATGAATACTTAAATTGTTAAATTAATATAACAAGTTTTTAAATGCATAGCATTTAGCAATTAATATTATAATAATAAGACTATGTTGATCTTAGTAAGTATAAAATGTTTGTAGCACTTATTTTTTATTTGTGATGTGAATGTTTAAAGAAAGTTGTGTTTCCTGTTATATTTTTAAAAAGAAACTTAGTTGATTATGGATGCCAAAACATGTCATTAAAATAATAAACGATTGATTAATGTAAAAAACTTTTTTAAGGCACATCAGTCCTCTGTCTCACTTAACACATTACCCGTTCACATTAAAAACAGTCCCCTGACGCCCGAAACAGTCCCCTGTCATGGTTTTTTGAAAAATCGATAATAACTCGAAAAATACGTATAAATTCAGTGGGCCGCCTTATTTTACTAAAACCGCAATTTATTTTCTTTGATATAAGACAAGTTTTATTGGAAAATATTAAAAATAAATGGCAGGACATCATCTATATGGAACCTATACGAGCTTACAGAGAAATGCCCATATGTATTTATGTTATAAATTTATAAAAATGAGAGATTTTCAGACAACCATAGGAAGCCGTGACTTATATAACGAGTGTTGTAATAATGTTTAGACAATTTGTTCTTCTCCGCTATTATCAATTGTTTTTATGAGATAATAAGTGTGCGGTTAGATAATTTGCTATTTGTTTTTTAAACATTGGCACTCATGTAGCACCATGCATGATTTTAAAATATAGGCAAATGTGGCAGGATTAAATATATTTTTGTAAGGTTTTTGTTTGTTGTATTGAAAATAATGTAGCTAAGTTAATATCACAGTGTAAAAGTGAAAGCTAGTTTTTCAAACTCCATTACAGTACATATTGATATCATATATATTTTAAAATGATTGCAATTTAACGAATGAATAACTTTAATTAATAGCTATAATGTAATGTGATAGCCCAGTGGGCTAGTGTTCAAATCCTGGGTCGGGCCTACACCAATTTGTCTTTTCGAAAGACATATGTGTGGTTAATTTATCATGGTTGTTAACGGTGAGGGAAAACATCGTGAGGAAACCCACATGGCTGAGTTGTACTTAGTCATGTGACAGTGTATTCGTACAAAACGGCGATAGGCCTACCCCCTATCACGTGAATACACTGTCCATGCAAAACGTGGGTACTCTGAACACCAGGTGACAAAGTCACGTGTTGTTCAGAAGTATTAGTACCTCTGCCAACCCCTTCGGGGATATTCGGCGTGAACGTTTATGCTTATGCTATAACTTTAATTATGATAAGATTTAAATCCAAAATGGCCACAAACATCCGCAACACTTCGTAGATTTTACTATCATTATGATTTGACGTCGAATTAGTAGCACAATAGGATTTAATTTTATTAACAACTTAATAATACAATATTCAAAAACTATTTAGATCCCATACGATTTCAAATTACTAAAGATTGATATACAAGATAGCGACAAAATTATAACAAATTCTATAGAGTACCCTAAAGACGATAGAATTACCACAGCAGAGCAACAGGGCCGTTTTCAAAAAAAATGGCTCGTTACTTAAGTGGAAGCAAAAAATATAATACGCAAAATCTGCACAACATTGATGATAAACTCGAAGATTATTAAATATATTATCTAAATTTAATAAATAAAACCTACATTTATTATAAAATTTAACGAAGAAATTAATCTATTTTCAAAAGTAGTCTTTGATTCTTTCCATTAAGTAACTTTTTGGCTTGGGGTTTATACAAACAATACATTGTTTTTTATTTATATTTATTTATTTATTAGTTAAAATAATCAAACCTTGTTTTTAAATTAGTATAAATCTTAAAATATATCACAAACATTGCTGAGAATTTTTCAGTTAAACATCCGTTACGTCATTTTGTGCCAGTAACAGTATAACAAAATATCTTATTCTAAGTTTAATAGTCAAGTTAACGACATTTTGAGGTAAAACAAAGTAAAGTTTATATAATCTTAACAATAATGTAGCGCTTAAACTACTATAAACTAATATAATTTAAAGAAAACTTAAATTTTAAATCACATTTTAATAGGACAGTTACTTAGGTGGAACACAATGTTACTAATAGGAATATATAAGGCTACGTGTACTATGTACGTTATAATTAATAAAAATCATAGTCAGTCATTAGATAGATAGATAAGCGTTTATTCAGCAACATGCTTACAATAGGCTATTTGACTGTAATATAAATAAAAGAACACACAGTAGTAGTTGGCATATTATTTACTTTGGACGAGATAAAAGATAAAAAAAATATTTCCCTCTTTTTAGTAGAAGTCGGTATAATTTTTTAAAATTACTTTTTTTATTTCATTTTTTTAACTTCAGTTGAAGGTAGTAGTAGATTGATACTTGTAACTTGTATTACGATTAAGAACTACTGAATCGATTTTGATAAGAATTGCAGTGTACCTATGTATGAACTGAAAAAGAATATTGAATAGACGTAGCAAACGTAGTAAACGTTAAGCAAAGACAAATATTGCTCTAATATACACAATATATATTTTTAACTCTCTCAAAAACTAATTAACTCATTTTGATGAAACTTGAGCTGTTCTCTAATACGAGTATACCTTGTTCAAAAAACTAAAAACTAATCACATTGTTCACTACACACACACACACATACACCAATGATCCATATTTATCTCTTAGAGTATACCTCGTTAAACAAAAAAAGAATTTCTGAAATCCGACTTTTACTTTAGGAGATATGAGCGGACAAACATACAAACATACATACAAGAAAATTTTCACACGTATTTAGAAGCTGATATAGACTAACATGTCCAAAAATTGTGCAAATCCGAAAATATTACATACACACAGGTCGAATTGATAATCTCCTTTTTTTTGAAGTTGGTTAAAAATATCTCCTTGCAGACACGTCCTTATGATTCCATTAAGTAACATCCACGGTCCGCCTATATGTAACGTTCCTTAATGGATGTTACGAATCCGAACCTCAAATTATTACTAATTATTGTTTGACTATTAAAAAACAAAAGATTCGTTATTACTTATACAAAAAATTATCAGGGATAACTAAACTGCAACTTCTGATAAGTATGTATATACTAAATTCATTACTTACCAATTAATGGGCCGTTCTTAATGGAACAATTTTTTGGCACTATGTCACCCCAACAAACAACGTAACGAAATGCGGCAATACAAGCCGGAACAAGATGGCGGGACGATTCAAAATAGAATCAATGTTACCATGGCTAAAAAACAATAACCAATAGAAGTTTTTTACCCGTCTTCCTTTTATTTGTAGTGCCAATTTTTATCGTTACTTAGCCGGAAATTCAAAACTTAGGAAATTCAGTTTTAAAGGACAAACTTTAAACTCAGTTTATTAATTCAATAACTATTAACACATATAATATTTACTAAGAAATAAAAAACGAAACAGTTTTGTTTGGACTGAAAACCATACATTATATTTAAAATTATTTTTGGGTCATTTTAATGCGCTGTAAACATAACAGAATGTTAGGTGGACATATAAATTTGCGTGTACCTTTAATACATTTTTGCCAATATTTTATTATAACAGATATATCTTTAGAAATGTATTATATTTAATTATAATAATTAATGCTTTTTCTTTTAGAAATATTTATCTAAATAGTGAAATGTGAAAAGGTTGCTGAGATATTAATTATCAAAGTTGGTGGACAACTCATTTTCGAGGTGCCATTTTTTTTGAAAAACGCTCAACAAGCGACCTTTTAACTAGATATCGCGTGGTATAAAAAGGCCATCTTTTTTGCACTTACATAGTATCGTTTACTATTGTCTCATTTAACCGATATCGTGACGATAAAATAGTACCCGTGCTAAGCCTCCTGCCCGGCTAGTACGAGCGGTGTTTAAACAAGTTATCGCGTGGGATAAAGCAGCCATCTCTTACGCACTTACTTAGTATCGTATACTGCCATCTCGTTCTAACCGTTATCGTGTCGATAAAATAGCACTTCTGAAATACTAAAAGACTTACAATTCAACAGGGTGGAAAACATCCAAAGTATTCTGCAGAACATGCTAGCCTATGGCGTGCTGACCGAGGTGTTTTACGAAGGTGGCGGCGACCTGCTCGCGGGGTTGTGGAGAATGACCGGAAATATGGTCAACCGGGTTAACGTTGTTAATCCTAAATATATGGCCAATAGTTGCTAGGTATTTTTTAAAGGGGTTACAATATATGCAACTGAAATAACTTTTGGTGTAGGTTAGATGGAATGGAAATTCAAAACGGCAACGAGCAGTCGTTTTTTTCTAGTTTTTACTCACATTTTGATTTGCTAACGAGTTTATAGCACAGTTAAATCCGTTTTATTAGCAACTTCAAATTTATTCAAAAAACATGTACAAACATAATCATAGCAAATATTAAGATGCTAACAATTCAACAGGGTGGAAAACATCCAAAGCATTCTGCAGAACATGCTAGCCTATGACGTGCTGACCGAGGCGTTTTATGAAGGCAGCGGCGACCTGCTCGCGGGGTTGTGGAGAATGACCGGAGATATTGTCAACCGGGTTAAAGTTGTTAATCCTAAATATATGGGTTGTGATCAAGGGTTCGTTTGAAGTTAACAAGTAGGTTGGTTGGAGTAGAGTTTGAGTATTCTAGTCGTGTTTTTGGGAGGGAAGTTGATGGATTAATTTGTCATGTATTTAAAAACCGTATTTTATTACGAAAACTATTTATGACGTTTTAGATCTTTAGTTGGATGGCGATTGCAATTTTCTTAATTAAATTTTATGGATCGATTTGAATATTTAGAATTTTTCCATGGAGGTATTGTTTGGATCGGGAAACAGGAGGCAAGATGAATAGTAGAGTGACCAATCTATCAAAAATCGTTCTATTACAAGTTGCGACGAAATTTTGACGCATCCATCGCTTGTTATTCTGTTGTCTTTTGGTTACATTAATTCAGTTCAAGTACCCAACTAAGATTTTAAGTAAGTTATTCTGTTAGAACGAATTATCGATCGAAAATTTGTCATTTTCTCATAAATTCGCCCTGTTTTCTTTTAAGCCATACCGGTGTAGCTGTTTTAACAGCTAAGCGGAACTTTTTATTGGTACTTATAAGTATATCTGCTAACCTGCCGCGATTCTTAAACCAAAGCTGTGGAGTATTTTTTATGATTCATAGAATATATCACGATAAAAATATTCCAGCAAAGCAGCATTTTTGCGAATTATTATAAAATATTGTAATATTTCTAGCCAAGTCATAAGTTTATTGCAAAAATGCCGTCGTATAAAACCATAATTGTTGCAACCATTCACATAATGGATATAATGGTTGGTAAAAAATTGTAGATTCGTCATTGTGTAGTCAAGTCGTAGATTTGTACTTACTTTAAATGTATGTATAGTTATTTTGATATACAAATATTAAAACTATAATGTACATTTAAGTATTCACTTTAAATAACAATAACTATATCTTTTCACAATTTGAATGTTTTTGTTGAAAACCTCGTGTGGGGATTATTACCTACTAATAATTAAAGAATAAATAAAGGAAAGAATTGGCAGAGCGACGGGGTCGTATACCCGAGATCGCGGGTTCGATTCCCGCCTGTGTCGAAATTTTTCTTTCCTTTATTTATTCTTTTTATACTTTTTTACACTAAATGCAGCATATGAGGTGATAAAAAGTTCCTTACTAGCACTAGACTTTAATCCCAATAAGAGCCGCCAGGACTTGAGACTACCTTATGGGAAAGAAAATTTAATTTCCAAAGTGCCGTATCTTTTAAGGTAAACCTAGAAGACTAATTTTCATGGTGGCTTCAGACCTAAGTTTTGAAAATACTACACAATCATTTGCACCTTAAACGGACAAGTCTAAAGGGCAAAACGATTCTCTTACCTAATCTTTTTACAGGGAAAGTAAAAAATAGCTTTTATATGTATTTTTATGTATGTATATGTCTTTCAGCTTCACCAAGATGCCCCTCCAGCTAGCCAAACCCGCGCCCCAATGGAAGGCCACCGCCGTCGTCAACGGAGAGTTCAAGGACATCTCTCTCGCTGACTACAAGGGCAAATACGTTGTGCTGTTCTTCTATCCTTTGGACTTGTAAGTATTTTATTATATATTTAAAATCTCATTCTTTGTGTATTTAGGTGTAAATTAGTAGATCGCTCTTGCTTTGGGTTATGCTATCATTCAAATATCTTCAATCACTGGTCAACCCTTATAATCAACGTGATAATTTAAGCCTTTTTGTTCTTAAATAGTTTAGCTATCCGAAAGTTAAAGAATTTTCATGATCTGATGGGTATTTCCGAAGATAAGCCCTTACAAACAAACAAGGTGAAGTGAATGTTATCTATCGTTTTATGCAGAATCTACAAGGAGGGAATTTTCACTGTCACTTATGTATGCAGTGATTTTGCGCTTGGGTACCCTCATGGTAATTTGAGGCCGTTGGCATCTAGTTAATGGTTAAAGCGACAAAGAAATTATTAATATTAAAACTGCTGTTGGTAACGAAGTATGGGTAGCTGCCGCAAGAGTCATCGTGTTATTTTATTAACTAGTTCTAGCCTTTATTTTGTGCATATATGCTCCTCTACAAAGTTCTCTAGGCGCTAGGATTTTATAATTCTTACAAATTTCAAAAGACAAGATTTCCGGAAAGAATGTATTGTATTCAAATAAATAACTTCACCAGCGAACTAGAAACCAAATTATAATTTTAAACTACAGTTGAACGACCAAAAAAGGTATACGTTAATTAATAAAAAAGAGACCTTGAACTTCGAACAGCCGTATGAGGTGTCAACTGGGTAAAACCAGTGTTACTAGTTCTATTCTAACAAGACTCGTAAAAAGTCGTTAAAAAAATTACCGTGAATTTATTAATTTCTTAATTAATTGGTTTGTTTGTTATCTGATTTCACTTTTTCTATAATTATAGTCACTATCGCACGGTCGGCCCTTTATAAGGTTTCTTAGGCGAGAATGTTATTGTTTACGCTGTATTTGCTCGGAGGGATGGCAGTGGTACCAATTATTCCGATTATAAACTGTCATTTGTTACCTGGCGTTTAAAATACCCACTTTTTGTCCAAAAATATAGATACACCTATGTAATCGAGGGTATATCACGGCTTAGTAGGAATCAATTGTCACGATTGGCTAAAGAGCTTATTCCATTACACTTTGTCGTTTCTGAATTCAGACGTCCTTCGAAGTTACTGCCGCAGACGCTTGTTATTCCACTACACAAATTTGTCTACTTTTCAGAAGCCTAGCGTTCTGAACGTTATTCCACTAGTCTGAATTCAGATTCTGTGGCTCTCAGACGTCTTCATTCAGACAAATGGAATAAGCTCTTAAGTTAAGAGATGCAAAGTGGGTTTCCACAGGATTATTTTCCCTCGTCGTTTATATTTATTCGATGTTGATATAACAAGTCCTGCGCTAGTATAATTTTACTAATTCACTTACAACTTTTACACAACACATGAATAAAGAGCGTAAGTAAAAGTGAGTATTACAAAACATTGTGCAACAGAAGCCTGCACTAAGAAAAGTAATAACTGTGGTTTGGTCCTCTCGTTATGCTTGAAAAAATTAGTGTTGCTGTGACCCCTCTTGAATATTTCACTTAGTTGCAGCGTAAATTTATGAGAGATTTCATAATAAAACCGTTAATTTGATTAGCGTGGGAGCTAAGGGAAAATAGTTTAATTGTTAATTATAATGTAGGTTAACATATTGTTAGTGAACTATCGTCTTAAATATCATCTAAATATTCAGACGTATACGTAAATGGTCTAATTATAAGATGTTTATGGGGTAAATAGCGATAAAAAAGTTTCTTTCAAAACTTAATTCATTCCAGGAGATATGAGTTCAAATCTTGAATTGGACCTACAATAACGTGTCTTTTCTTAAGTCAGTATAATTAATTAATGAGGGTTATTAACGGAGGGGGAAACTATCGTGAAGAAACTCAAAGGGTTGTAGGTATTTAGTCATGTGACAGTGTATTCGTACTAAGCGGCGGCGATAAGCCTGCCCCCTATCACGTGAGTACACTGTCTAAGCAAAACGTGGGTACCTTTTCTGAACACTAGGCGCTGTCACGTGGTGTTCAGAAGCATTGGTACCTCTGCTCACCCCTTCGGGTATAAACGGCATGAACGTTTATGTTTGATACGTTTATGCGAATAACCTATGGTTTCACCTATACAGTGCAATGATAAAGATTTTCAATCAGTACTGTGACACAAATGATAAGAGAATATAAATAAACCTTTATTTCCCAATTCCAGTACGTTCGTATGCCCCACTGAGATCATCGCGTTCTCGGAGCACGCTGATGAATTCCGCAAGATCGGGTGCGAAGTGATCGCTGCTTCCACCGACTCACACTTCACTCACTTAGCTTGGATCAATACGCCTAAGAAACAAGGTAAGTGTTAATTATAATATATTAATAAATCAGACTTATGGCGCAGATCAAGTTAACCCCGAAGAAAGTACACGACTTGAGGTATGGATACTAACTCAACGATATATTTGATATTATCTATACTTATAATAAATCTGTAGAGAGGTCAATTCTGTACATGAAATATATTTTCAAAATAACAATCAGGGGATGATTAGTGATCGATACTAATGCCAAAAATGCAATCAGTAAAATTTTTGTGTGTCAGTCTGTCTGTTGGGTTGTATGTTCCTTATGGAAACGAAACCTACTCGACGGATTTTAACGACACTAGGTACAATTATTCTTCATACTCCTGGGCAGGTTATAGAATGCTTGTCAGCACAGTAGTGAAGGGGAATTTCGGGAAAACGTTAGAAGTTACTCCATTTTTAATTTCGATTCAACCTGAAATTTTGCTTAATTACGTAGATATTGAATCGTTCATCAAAGCGCATTCAAAATCACAAAGCTACCAGGAGTGACCACTGTTCAGGAGTGCTATAAATTCCGATCATTGCACTAAGTTTCACAATTGCTTGAGCAGTGATTGAAGAAACATCAGATATTTAAAAAAACAACGCTACCCGTGCGAAGCTGGGCCGATATACTAGTATAACGTGGAGAGCCTTCAGAGTGATTTGAACAACTTTGAGTCATATTGTGAGACGAATAAATTAGAACTTAACGTAAGTGTTTCGTTTTGTCTTTTTCGCGTAAAAAAACACTCACTGATAGTAATTACTTCTAAAGGGCTCTTTATTAACAAAGTTAACGAATCAAGGGATTTAGGGGTAATACACGGTCACAAATTATTATTTGACAAACACATTGACAACATAGTAAAAAAAGCTTATAAGGCTCTTGGATTTGTAATTCGATGTGCTAGTGTATTCAATAGACTGAAAACCATAAAGATTTTATATTGCTCTTTCGTAAGGCCGATTCTCGAATACGCATCTGAAGTCTGGAATCCGCAATATGATATTTATAAGAACCGAATTGAGGGAATCCAAAAACGGTTTTTAAAGTTTCTAGATTTCAAGGCACATATTAGAACACCGGATTATACCAGTAGATGCAAGCGGTATCACTTCTTGCCACTGTCAAAAAAACGAGATATTGCTGACATCTGTTACATTATAAAGCTATTGAACGGAGCGGTTGACTGTCCTGAACTAACTTCCAGGATCAACATTAATGTTCCAGCCAGGACGCAAAGAAGGCATGCACCACTGGCAGTTCCTCGATTCAAAAATAACTACCGTAAAAATTCTTTCATCATTAGGGCATCCAAAATTATTAACGATAATAATATAGATATTTTTGATAGCACGGTGACATCTATAAAGTCAAGTTTGACCCGGCAGTACTTTGACGACAACCAGTAGCAGGCACCTTGTTAATGTTTAAATATTGTTTTGTAATGTAGTACATTTATATTTAATTTAAAAAAGAAAAAAAAAGTTCTCTGCAGTATAATCAAATTAATTATTACAAAGTAAACATAACCTGTTTTTTCCTTATGCTAGCAAGATATTATGTGTGAAGATTTGTAAATGGCTAAAAGATAATTCATTTAGTTTGTATCAAAAAGTTTTAATGCTGTAAATCTTCCGAATAAAATAAAATAAAAATAAATAAATAATATAAATGAAGTCCAAGACTAAGAAACAAACACTAATAATCGTCACATAAATGTTACTGTCAGCGGGATCGAAACTGCATCCTCTGAACTAAAAAGCTAGCCACCTATTCACACGGCCACGGATGTGAATGTAGTTATATCAATAGTAGCTATTACACAAAACGATAGAAATAAAACAGTAGTAAGTAAATGTGGTGTGTGATACGCGTTTTCCAAACATTCTGATGAATTCTGAAAGATCGGGTGCGAGGCGATCGCTGCCTCCACCGACTCGCACTTAACACACTTTATTTGGCCTGGATCAATACGCCTAAGAAGCAGCGTGATTGTTAATAAAAGAAAAACAAAATGAAAGATAGTGCCGGCTTAGAATGTTTGTCACCCTCACCACCTAGACTACAATAGAATAGTTGATTTAATTTTCAAAGAGATGCATGTCACTAGGTAAAAAAAAAACTTGCACGCCTCTGCCATTCTTACAGTATATAAATAAAAGCCGTTTGCCGTGTAGTGCCGGCTTAGAATTTCGCTACCCCTTTCTACCCACGGGTGTCGTACGAGGCGACTAAGGGTATGGGGCTTATAAGCGTTGTTAGGGCGATGTGGTTGGAGACCCATCACCAACGATACTTTATTTCTACCGTCTTGTCCTTTATCAACTTCCAAATGAGGCTGAGGAGTTTCTAGCTCTAAATATTTACCCCTTTTTGGGGTTTTTGGCCGTGAGTATATATGTAGTGGCACAAAACAACATAAAAAAAATGGTAATTTAATGCAATTTGCAACCAAAAGGCAAAATACCTCAGATAGGTTCCAACATTATTGGCACAACACTGCTGTGGATCAGGTTTACTGGTACTGGTACTGCCTGTTATATCATACTAGTGGTCCGGCCCGGATTTGCATCGGTAGTGTTGTATGACCACTGCTCACATTGCTTCAAAAACTCACCTTCATACGAAACCCAATTGAAAAGTATAACCCTCTACGTTAACCTATCGAAAAGGAATATCTAGTAAAAAGAACGGGTTTTCGGAAAGGGTTTCCTAAATATTGGGTTTTCTATTTCTTGATTTTTAAGGTGATCGTGAAAGACTTAGCCTTCCTCTATAAATTGGATGTTTTAAATGAACCTGTAGTTTTTGCAGTATACAAGCATACACACTTTAGTTTTAGAGTATCAGTTTATTTATCAAAATGTATTGATATTACGAGTCTAAATGAAAGTGGGCCGAAGTACCGTTTAAAAGCAAATTCTTAATATGATAAAGTCGCATTGCTGTCTCTGTAAGTCAATTTATGCCTAAACTACCAAACTGATTTACATAAAAAGCACCCAGATAGAAAAGAAAACAACCAATATTTAAAAGAAAAAACAACTCAAACATTCACGCTGTAAATCCCCAAAGTGGTTGGCAGAGGTACTAATACTTCTGAACATCACGTGGCATTGTAACTTGTTGTTCAGAGTACTCATGTTTAGCTAGGACAGTGTACTCACGTGATAAGAGGCAGACAATCATTTTCTTTATATTTTTTTCATGTAAGTAATCAAATAATCATACATTAACTAAAATCCAAATTTCCATTATTTACATCCAGGTGGTCTCGGCCCAATGAACATCCCCATAATCTCGGACAAGTCTCACAGCATTGCCCGCGACTACGGAATCCTCAATGAGGAAACTGGCATTCCCTTCCGTGGACTCTTCATCATCGACCATAAGCAGAACTTGAGACAAGTCACCATCAATGACTTGCCTGTGGGACGGTGAGTTGCCTTTTATTTATACATACATACATATACTCACGGCTATATTTTTCCCTAGAAGGGGTAGCCAGAGCTAAGGAATTATAAATTCCTCAGCCACTTTTGGAAGTTGAGTGGGGAATGATGGTAAAAATAAAGGTTTTTGGTGATGGTCTCCAACCGCATCACCCAAAAATCCAATAAAAAGCCCCAATACCCTAGTCGCCTCTTACGACACCCGTGGGTAGAAAGGGGTAGCGAAATTCTAAGCCGGCACTACACGGCAAACGGCTTTTATTTATATACTGTAAGAATGGCAGAGGCGTGCAAGTTTTTTTTTTTACCTAGTGACATGCATCTCTTTGAAAATTAAATCAACTATTCTATTGTTTATTAACTTACGAAACTAATTTCCTTCATTTAGTTATTAAATTTAGTGTGTGTGTTTGTGAATGTGAAACATGATCGAATTAGGTGTAACCGAGAAGATGTTTAAGTATATATTGTGAGAGTTGCATTAGTTCAGAATCAATAGCATCACATTTACCAGCCTCACTCAGCACAGCTCCAATGGGTACAACTTATCATACAAGGTTTTCATAGGAACAAAACCAGTTGAAAATATGCGCAAACAATGTTTTTTGCGAGTTTTGCTTTGATTCCACATGCTGTATGAATCAATTTCAGATCTCTGCTGCACATCCTTGTTAAAATTATGACCATATCTTTAGAATCACTGAAATACACATCCTTCATAAAGTTTGGTACTTAAATTGTCAATGCAAGTATCCTAAGACAGCTGTCTTAGTTTTGAATTACTTTACTAGATGGCGTTACATAAATGTATACTTTTTTTTTTTAATTTATCGTTTATTATAATCATAAAACTATGCAATTACTTAAAACGTTTTCTAAAGCCCTAATTTCTTAAATTCCAGCTCAGTCGACGAGACTCTCCGTTTAGTCCAAGCATTCCAATTCACTGACACACACGGAGAAGTCTGCCCAGCCAATTGGAAGCCTGGCTCTAAAACCATCACCCCCGATACTAAGGCTGCTAAGGACTTCTTCCAAACCCAATAGAACCTTCGAAGCCTTCATACTTTCTCGTATTGAACGGGGTTATTTAATCCATAGGGTATTTTTGTAGTAACATTTTTATATATGAGTAAATCTGTTGTCGAGTTACAATTTGACTTTTGATCTTAAAATTATGTAATGGATTAAATAATTGGTTTTCAGTACTGTAAAACGTAATTTTATCTGTTTTTAAAATAGAATTGTTGATCAACTCATGTTTTAAAATATCACAAACTCATAGTTATGTCATAGGCACAGTTTTTTTTGTAATGTAACCTCTGAGGTACCTCTTTGCAGTAACATTCGAATCTCAAGTACAAGTTTCGAATTTTTTGTTCCATAGATTAAGAAACAGATTCCTATGTTAAAATGAGCAGTATTCTGTGGAGATATTTTTTGATTGATCGGCAGATGTAACTTTGAGGCTGTAATAAAGCTGTTGAATATCAATTGCATTTTTATTTTTGGTTTATGTCTCAGCTAGTTAAGAAAGTAAGCAAAATTTCTTTATTTAGTTAGATTGAACTAAGAAATTCATATTCAGATAAGACTTTAAACCAGCACTAGTAGCATGAGGCTTGTGAGAGCGACTATGTCACATGAGAAGTCAGAAATTGACAGATTGCTCATACAAAATCTGTCAGTATCACTTCTCATATGACATACTCGCTCTCACACACCTCATGCTACGGGGGCAGGAATGTGAAACTTAGTTAATAAAAGTCAAATAACAGATTTTTACTGTGGTAATAATTAACCGGTTACCTAAAAAAACAAAACCTAAATGTAGCTCTAAACTTAGAGCCTCTGGGTCCGTATTGGTTCAAAACGTGTGTGCCGAACAAATGTTAGTCTTTTTTAAAATCAACCTTAGCTTCCTAGTATAAAACAAAAGTCACTTTCTGTGTCCTCATTTATGCTTACATCTTTAAAACTACGCAACAGACTGATGCGGTTTTTTTAATTTACAAGCGCACGCACACATAGCGCCGCGCGCACAACTGAGTTGAACTATCTGTAACTCACTAGTAACTACAATAACTATAAATTAAGCGCCATCTACGGAAATAGTCTCGTACTACGTTGTAGGATCCCGATCGGCGTATTGATATATAAAAAAGTTATGCCTCGCTTGGAAGAATATATATAATTATTTTAATTAAGATAACTAAAACAAAAACTTTAATTTCACAAAAGTATTTCTTATGATACTTTCGGAATATGTCGAGAAGAAAGCTCGTGATAGTGGGTTTCGTGTGACACCAAGTAAAAGGGTGTTGTTATTCTTAGCCGACACAACAGTGTTCGTGGATGGCAATAGAAATAACGTAAAGTGCTATTATCGCAACGTCCAAAATTCATAGTATAAGATTCCGCTGCTAAATCTCTACGTTCATTGCGTATTGAGTCAAACACACATTTTAACATAAGTATAAAAGTTTATGAATAGGAGAATACACTGACAAGACGCAGCCAGGCAAAAGTGGCCGCAAGTAATTTTAATTTAATTAATGTTATTATATCCACGTCCTTATGCAAAGCGTAAGGTAGTGGTCGATGGGCAGGAAATACAATACGTCGACGAGTACATATACTTGGGCCAGATAGTGTCCTTCGCAAACAGGCAGGACAAAGAAATCGAACGACGCGTTTCGAACGCCTGGAAGAGCTACTGGTCCATGAAGAAGCTGATGAAGGGTAACCTTCCGTTAACCCTGAAGCGCAAACTTGTCGACATGTGCATCCTGCCAATCCTAACTTACGGCGCTCAAACGTGGTGATTGACCGAACGTCAAAAGTCTAAACTCAAGGTTTGCCAGCGAGCAATGGAGCGCAGTATTCTGGGTGTGAAACGCACAGATCGCATTCGAAACACCACACTGCGCTCAAAAACTGGTATCGCTGATGTAGGAGTTCAGACTGCCAAACTGAAGTGGACCTGGGCCGGACACGTCTGTCGAATGCATCCGGAAAAATGGGCTAAAACAGCCACTGAATGGGTGCCTACAGATGGGCACCGGCGTAGGGGAAGGCCTAGGAGGAGATGGAGGGACGACCTGGACAGGTTTGATCCAGGGTGGTGGTGTACAGCCTCAAACAGAGATGTGTGGGCTCAAAATTGTGAGGCCTTTGCCCAGCAGTGGGAAGTGAATTAGGCTATAATAATAAAAAATAATAAAAAAAATGTTATTTATTATTCAAAGAAAAATTTCGTTCACTTGTTTTCGAAATATAATATCATCCCCATCGTAGCCATGTATATAAAGAATATAAAAATCCATAGGTGCCGTTGCAAATTCGGCCGCAGCTACCTCGCAGCCAGGTGTAAGTAGGTTATATTTTGGTGTGTTTTATACGTTCATAAGTTACGCGCATATTTCTTATGTGAAATTAAAGCTATTTTTTCCTAATATGATAATACATAGCTGCCTGTGAAAAAGCGGCCGCAAATTAGGGTTGCCATCTGTTAAAAACGCGAGATATCCAAATGTATTTCACAAACTATGCCATTGTTCCTGTTTATATTTTATGACTTATGTAATAACTATACTTATATAATATATATATTTTTTTAAATACTTACTTACTTATACTCACAACCATTATTCCCATTGGGGTAGATAGAAAACGTTCTTATAAAGGCGGGGGTCCGAAGAGAGAAGAATAAAAGAGCATGTATGAGAAGAATTATTAATGTAAGGGAGCAAGAGAAGTTTGTCAAGATGGTACTAAGTGGCGATCGATAGTCTCTGCCTACCCCAATGGGAATGATGGTTGTGAGTATACGTTTCTGAACATCATGTGACAGCGCCACTTAGTGTCCAAAGTAGGTACCCACGTTTTGCTTAGACAGTGTGCTCACGTGATTGAGGGCAGGCCTATAATGGCTAAGTACAACTCGGTCTTGTGGGATTCCTCAAGATGTTTTCCCTCACCGTTAACAGCAATGATAAATTAACCACACATTAGAAAAAACAAATTGGTGTAGGCCCGACCCGGGATTTGAACTCACGGCTGTCTGTTTACGGCCGGGTGTTCTACCTATTGGACTATCATGTCAAAATTAATCAGTATTAGCATAAATAAAACACACACACGAACTCTTTTGCGTGATATAAGATTAACTTATAATAAAAAAATAATATCTTACAGTACATGTTAGTTTCTCAGGAATATTTATATATGAAAAAAATACAGTACCAAAATCAAATACTGAACGTCAAAATAAATTTCATCAATGAAATGAATTACGTGAATATGTAATTTGATTTCATAATAATATTTAAAAACAAATTGAAATATATGCCTCAATATTATTTAATAACTTTACGAATTAAAAATAAGAAAATCCTCAGCCCATTTTTGGAATTCGAATCGTGGGAATAAGATTGTAAATAAAAGTTTTTGGTGATGCGTATCCAACCGCATTGTCCTAAAATCACTTAAAAGGTCACAATACCCTTAGCCGTCTCTTACGAACAACCACGGGAAGAAATGGGTTAGTGCTATATTAAGCCGCCACAACACAGCTTTTATATAGTTATATTTTGATGGGATTATAAAATTGTATTGCAGCTTAATAAAAAAATGATAGACATTCCTGAATAACCTACATGTATTGTAAGATGAAGAAATACGTGTGGCACTCGAGGACTGCCGCGGTGAAGCTATTACTAGCTACTTTCTCAAAAACAGCTGTTTGATTTCATTTTGATTTTATTATCTTTGGGGGGCTTACAGCTAAATTTACAATATAAAATAATAACATAGGCAGAAATAGGCCATAACTGTTAACGGTATTCGTCCGATTTTGGAGAATATCATCTCGATTCGCACCGTCTAGTCGCACGCACTCAAAAACCGTGCCGAAGTCTGCCGAACTGAACCAAAGATACACGGCTTTGTTTCACCGCTGTGCTGGTTGGAGTGGTGGGAGTTAGGTTTTTTTGTTACGGAATTTTTATATACGTTCCTTGCGCTCAGAGCCTGCGATAAAATCTATGCAATAGCTTAAAAACCGTATAAGTCAAACGAATATTCTTTTTCTGGGATTATAGGTATTTACTATTGTCATTATAACCTACCTTGATTAATCAATCTCTATATCATCTAAAAATATTAGCCAATATTTTGTCTCTCGCACCTGCATAGTAATATTGGCAATCCAAAACGTACACACCGTTTTGCATAGTACTAGGTCCAAAATTGAAAAAGAAGACATGTAAACTTCAAAACCCAATTTTACTTCCTTAGAAATTGAAAGAAAACCCCTGTAGCCAAGTTCCTGGGTACAGAATATATATTTTTTTTATTAAATGTTTACTAGTTTCCCCTATACAAATAATTGAAAAATGTTATCAAAAACTGGAAAATTCTAAGTCCAGAATTAAAAAAACCTTGACACCTTTGGGGTAGGAATTTCTAAAATTCACGCCTTAGCGGGGTCGTTTTCAAATTTTGCGCAGGTAAATGTATCTTATATTCAAAGTTTTTCATTTTATATAAAACGTTTTTTTACTGATTTTTTGGATACAATATTTGTAATCACTATTATACTTTTAATTTCTATCATTGGGCGCGAAGTTTGCTCCATAATTTCGGTTTAATTTTAAGTTTTGTTGGATGAGGTGCAAAAAAAATACAATTCTGTTACCAATCATATTCAAGATATATTTTAAATATTATTAAATTTAAACCAATTTTTTTGGCATCTTTGCTCACAACACAGTATTTATTAGGAACAAGTATGTAACGGCGAGTAATCGAAAAGTAATAAACTTAAATTATAATATCAGCAAAAAACATATATTTGGGACATGCGTTTTTCTTATAATCTACAAATAATCTACTGGCATCCTTGGGACACCAAAGTAACAGAGTAGTACTTTAGTAACATAGTTGTTTTTTGTAAACTTACAGAATTATTATCTGTAATAAAATTAACATTAACAACAAGATCTTTTCACTCGATCTCTGCCCATCGAGTTTCAAATTAGTAGTACCTATGCTCCGTTTATCTTTTGCCTTTGTTAACTATTTTAAGCTCCAGAACGATAGAGATTAAATTCTCAAAAGACTCATAGATAGGTCACTCTCAACTAATCTACATTTTGGGTCAGAATCGTCAGTAGCCTTAAAAAACATTATCTTCACCTCACCTTCGTCTTCTATATCACTTATTTCTTTATTTCTACCATCTTGGCCCCTATCAACTTCCAAATATGGCTGAGGAGTTTTCAGCTTTGAAGCTCTGGCTACCCCTTTTTGGGATTTATGGCCGTGAGTATATGTATGTATTTATATGGAATAAAAGTTTTGTTTCTGCCGGTATTGGGTAGCTGGTCCATCTGAAAAAATATATATTGTCTGCATGACATTGACATGACATTGCAATACTGTCAATCTTGACTTTTCCTGGCATCTCACCTTGCGTTCTTTTTTTTCTTCTGTCTTATCTTTTTCTGTATTTTTCATACTTTTTCTGTATTTCCTCCAATATTTTTGACCTATGTATTTTTGCCGGCTTTCTGCCACGTTTTGTTGCTATCGTTATCGAATCAATTGGCTTAGACCTCGCTTTTTTAACATACCCTTTTTATATTATAAATCGATAAAGGACATCAAACTAAACAACTTTGCCCATGGAATCCCTATCTAAAATATTGTAATTTTCAAAAAATAATAATAATTAAAAATTGTCGTACCTAGTTCAAACTGAGAATGTATAGAATGAGATTCCTTGCTTCAGTGAAAATAAGAAATTAAAAAAAAACATTTGATCTATTCTTTTCGCTCTGTAAACAAAAATATAACTTCTTTCGGTATTTTCCAGTTGTATTGATCGTCGTTGAAAAATAATATCATGAAAATAAACCGGTAAGCGAGCGATTGAACTGGAAAATACAGAAAGAAGTTATGTTTTTGTTTACAGAGCAAAAAGCATAGATCAGATGTTTTTTTTTTAATTTCTTATTTTCACTGAAGCAAGGAATCTCATTCTATACATTCTCAGTTTGAACTAGGTACGACAATTTTTAATTATTATTATTTTTTGAAAATTACAATATTTTAGATAGGCATTCCATAGGCAAAGTTGTGAAGTTTGATGTCCTTTATCGATTTATAATATAAAAAGGGTATGTTAAAAAAGCGAGGTCTAGGCCAATTGTGCTATCACGAGAATTGAAATTCGAGGTTTTGACAAACGTCAAAACACAGACAATATTAATGGAGGACGTTGAGTTTGGTCTTCAATAGTTGGAGTACTAAATCGTGGAGTCATAATACAGGTGATGATTCTGTTTGCATAAAAATGCGAAGAGCTTAAGCTCGGTTTCTACGTTTAGAATTTGCAGCTCGCCATTTTTGTAATTGCTCTATGTTTCCTTGAAGTTTAATCTTTTACTAACCGTTACTACTTCGCATGGTACCTGTCTAAATTAATTTGAAATAGGTGTAAAACCATCTGAAACAAATAATATAAATAAATATGTTTAATAATATATCGCTATCGCCTTTAATAATACCTCTTGATAGAAAGTTTTAGTCCTCCAAGGCAGATAATCATTATTATTGTCGGATAGCACTTCTAATATCCTACAAAAATCCATCACGGTACATGCTGGATCGGTACTTATTTGCTTTCGAGAAGTTTTTTTATTACATACTAGTGGTCCGCCCCGGCATCGGCATCGCACGGATGGTGTTAAATATTTTCACTGTTTACCCCCTACAGTATTTAGCGTGATGTTATATATCCTATGTCCTTTTCCTGGTTCTAATCTACCTCTCCAACAATTTTCAGCCAGATCGGTACATCTGTTCTCGAGTTATAAATAGTGTAACTGACACGACTTTCTTTTATATATATTACTAGCTGACCCCACAGACTTCGTACTGTCAAAAGTGTTGACTTTCACAGTTTCACGTCGTCAAACTGAAATATTTAACTGATACGTTGAGGGTCTCTGTCATGCGATGAGAAAAAAGGTGTTTTTCATTGTGTCCTCACAATTTTTAACTTTATAAAATTTAATTTTATAAGTATAGTAGTTTCGGCTGAGCATTGATTCTAAGTCAGTCAGTCAACATTTCCATTTTTTAAGAAAATGGATTGATCTCCTAATTTTTCTGGGATAAAAAGTGTCCTATGTAATACCTAGCTTCTTGTAAAATTTTATTTAAATACGTTCTGTGAATTAGGCTTCATTTAGCTACAATAAATATAGGGACGTAATTTATAGGGACGTTTTTTACACAGATTAAGTTAGCCCCAAACTAAGTAAACTTGTATTATGGGATACTAACTCAACCATATATTTAATATCATATAAATATAATACACATATAAATAACATCCAAACACATAAACATCCAAACATCTAAACTTTAACATTATAATATTCATAGGATTAATAGGATAAGGCTTAAACATAAGATTCTCGCGCTGGTGACCTCGCTCGCCGGCCAGCGCGGCAGCGCAGCGTTTTGTCTTGCGCTTCATGCACGGATGTCAATTTTGTTAATGAGTAATTTTAAAATTGTATTATCTTCTAAGGTGATAATTTAAATTAAGTGATGTCAAGGACAATTTTCTTCACAATTAAATACTCTTAATCACCAACATATATTTATTTGGATAAGGATTAAAATCATGTTGATAAAACATTATGGCAAATAATTGGCAATAATGCATCAATTTCGACCAAATTTGTTTACCATAAAAATGGTTATAGTGAGTCAATCTTAAATATGGCATAGGCGTAGGCATATACTGTCGCGGACATTTTTTTAGACCATTTAAAGAGAAATAATTCTTTGGTACACATTTTTGGTTAACTTAAACCGTTTACGCAGCGCACACAACGGAAGCCATAAAGTATGAATAATTATCCCCGTTTTTGCAACATTTTTCACTGATAGTTTTCTCCTATTGGTCGCAGCGTGATGATATATAGCCTAAAACCTTCCTCAATAAATGGTCAATTACACATATAAAGAATTTTTCAATTTGATTAAGCAGTTCCTGAGATCCTAGCGTTCAAACAAACAAACTCTTCAGCTTTATAATATAGCTTTATTATAGTATAGAATTAGTATCGATGTGGTTGTTGTGCCTCACTCGACATAGATAGGTATAGTGAGTGTGTCGCGGACTTTTTTGTAGATATTTATAAGATCTACAATTAATTAAAATTAACATTTTATGGTTCTATCTTTTGTAGTTTAGGCAGCGTACGCAAAATAAGTAACTTTTTTGGTTGATTTTTTTCAGTTTGTATCCGAAAAATCCAAATATCATACGGAACCCTATTTTTTTTTAAAATAAAATATAGTCTATGTTACTCGTGGATAATGTAGCTTTCGAATGGTGAAAGAATTTTAAAAATCGGTCAATTAGTTTTTGAGCCTATTCATTACAACCAAACAAAGTTTTCCTCTTTATAATATTAGTGTAGATACGCTCAGTTAAAGTTATTTTATTTCGTTAATTTATGTGATTATAAGTATAACAACGATTTATGCGCTACAAGATGTAATGATATTTTATTTAAAATATTCCTAAGCTAATGTTTTTGTTTAACTAATTTTAAAAACGTAAAAAAACAAACTTGGAATTATAGATAAAAGTGTTGCTGGATGAACAAAACCCTAAATATGTTTATATTTAATTATATATTATGTGATTTACTTATGCTCTCGCAGCTGCATCTGTTAAAAATATTGAATGAAACTAGGATTGAAGAAATATTAAGGAGACTGGTTCTTTACTAAAATACTTTGACTCTATGGGTACATTTGATTTGTAGTTTGCAAATATTTTGTGAATATATTTCTAAGTCTTTTCACCGCTTTACGTTTTTCGTATGATGAAAATATTTGTATAAAATGTTCTACAATATGTATAAAAACACTATTTGGAAAAAATATTAATATACATGACTTTGATTTTGGACGGATTATACTGAAAAAGGGACCACGGGCCATAATTTTTTAAAAAGGGACTACGAGAGGGACCATGGGCAATAAGCCGGTTTAAATAATGTTTTAATAGAAAAATAAGATTATTTAATGTTTTGTTTTGCGGACATTATTAATTCAACATTATCTAAAATTGGCACTGACCTCCATTATACTATATAAGTACGCTGGACTAATGATACGTATCAAAATGACAGCTATTTACTGTGCCAATTTGAAGCGCCCCCAATGAAGGAACGAGGAACTAAATATGACATAAAGTGCAAAATGGCCAGTGTTTTTTTTACCATAAAGCATAATATATCTATGGTTTTTAGAAACAATCATAAATCAATAGTGCTGTAAAGTTTCGTTTCGATAAAACTTAGACTTTCCTTTAAGCAGAAACATTTTATCGATATATTTTATCTTACTGTCCCATCTCTTTTATTAGTTCCTTGTTCCTTCACTGCTGCCGTAAGCGCCAAAATGGCGAAAATCAAATCGCCTCACTGTCACCCGGCCTATAATTAGTCCAGCGTACTTATATAGTATAATGGAGGTCAGTGAAAATTGGCAAAAGAAAATCATCTAGTGATAGGAGGCACGATTAAAGTCCTTATAAGGACACATTTTTTCAGGATTTATTTATAGGAAGTGAAATGAAAAGCTCGATTTTGTTGATTTGTCATTTATTTGTTTAAAAATCACTACTGGCCACATCTATAAGTGTTAAGTACCCTAAAGTTTGATTTTAATTAAACAAAGAACTTTCTTATGGCTTGCATAAGAAGTGCGTCACATAAATCAACAATATAACAATAATATATTTAAAAACAAAAATAGGCAGACATTTTATATGATTACATTTCGTGTGAATATTAATATAGATTGATTTCTAGATTCAAATCGCATAAATTTATTGACATTTGATTGAACACAATCAATGTTCATAAATAGGATTTTTATTTGAAGCTTTACTATTTCATAATAATTTTATTGGTATTAATTCAATTTATTTATTAATGTTCAACATTAATAATTTAAATTGACAAAATGTTTTTAAATGATTTAAAATATAATATTTTATTTTCAACTGTTAATATGTAATTACCAATGGTAATTTATTACATAAAATGTCTGCAAAACCACACACCAAATATTTTATAACATCTTAGTTAAATCTATGAAAAATTTCAAATATATTAAGACATAAATGAGAATATATTCAAGTCGCTGTATCAAAAAAGAAGATATTCAAAATATTCCCCCATAGGGTTATCATAATTTAAAACGTATTCTATTTAAAGATTCAATTTTCTTTCCAAATCTGCCCACACTGGATCCAGGGGCTGATTGACGTCGTAATTCTGTGTCTGGTTGACAGATGGCGCTGTTACGTCATTGGTAAAATTGTAGGATGCCGCAGAGTAGGCGGAATAGTTCGGACGGCGGCGGTGTGTTGCCAGGCGCACGCTACGCATCATGGCGGCGGACTGGGCACGTTCTGGGGATAAGAGAAAAACCATTTGTTTGAATACAATAGAAAGTACACAAAGGTCGTGTGAGTATAGATGACTCAAATACTAAACATTTGCTCAAAATTCTACAAAAAATACATTTGTAGTTTTATTTCAGTATTTTTTTGGAGTTCCGACATCTGGTGATATTGTGTAGTCGAGCGAAGCTCGGAGGAGTGGGTTGCGGTTGGGGAGATCCTGTTAAGTATTTGCGTGAGATTTCTTTAAAGTGATCCTTGATTGTACGGAGACCCTATGACAACCATAACATAAATACCTTTTCCTTTTATTACGAATTAAGTTTATTTGTTGCAAAAAAACATGTCATTTGGAAGAGCGAGGTCCTGTCATAAGCTTTATTTATGTTAAAAGATATTTCAGCAACTAAACGTAAAGTACTTCAATAAAGATTATTATTAGCTGTGTAGTGTCTGCTTAGAACAACACTTTACCCCATTTCATCCCGTGGGTATATAAAAGGTGATTTTTATATATTGCGGATTTTTTATAGATTATAAGACGATGCGTTTTTAGACCCATCACCAACATTTATTCAACAAGCTTCTCCCCAATTAACTCCCAAAAGTGGCTTTTCTAATGCTTAGGTTCTGATTACCTCACTTTGGGATTCATAACCGTCAGTACATAATGTATAATAAACAATACGATTACCAGTATAGGTAGCCATGGGACAGTAGGTGGCGGTGTGCGCGTTGTCCCCGGCGGCGCCGCAGCGCGGGCACACGAGCGCGCGCAGCACGGGGCAGCGGACGGCCCCGCGCGCGTCGCGCAGCACGTGCGAGCTGTACCACGACTCGCGCTCGCCGTTGTTGCGGCAGAAACGGCACTAGGTGGCGGGAGGTTTGTTAGTTGTTAGATGGAAGGTAGATGGCGGTACATGAGTTGTGCTAATTGAAGTTTTTTTTGGTTTTGTGTACTTATACTCACGACATTACATCCACATTTGTTCATTTACACACACATTAATTCCCATCGGTGTACGCAGAGACTATCGATCGTCACTTAGTACGATCCTGGTAATCCTCTCGAGAATCATCTACATTTATAAATTGTATATTACATGATCTTTTATTTTTCAGACTAAGGACACCTGCCTTTTTGAGCACATTCTGAACAATAATTGGATCAATTATATTGATATTAATGGATCTTCCGTGGTCAAGTTCTACTTTCATTGCCATCCACACTGTTTTCGTGATACCCTAGATTTTTCTAGATACCCTAAAGCACCCTTTGACACAAACAAAATTGAGGTATACGAACAGCACGGGACTGTCGGGATCTTTGGGAGAAGCCTTTGTCTAGCAGTGGAAGTCTATTAATTAAACTTAACGTTCACGCCGTTGATTCCAGTATAGCAAGCACGAGCGCTATTTTATTGACACTATAACGGTTAGAATGAGACGGCAGTATACGATACTAAGTAAGTGCGTAAGAGATGGCTGCTTTATCCCACGCGATAACTAGTTTATACACGGCTCGTGCTTGCTCTTCAGAGGTACTACTATTTCTGAGTGTCATGGCATGAATGATTTATCTCACTTGTCCTTCAGTGTACCCAAGTTTTGCTTTGAAAGTGCATTCTCATGATAAAGGGCAAACCTATCGCCGTTTTGTCAAAATACACTGTCACATAACTAAGTACAAATTCAGCCATGTAGGTGTATAAATTCACATCACAATAGTTTCCCTCACCGTTATCTAATTGATAAATTACCACATATCAGACTTAGGATACGACACATAAGTGAGATCACATAGCTCCTGCTTGTTAAGCAGCGTGGTTCCCACTGAAATATCAAGGTTGTCAACTTGCATTAGTGTTAAGAAAGATGCCTAGGTTATGCAGTTCACGACGATAGGTTGGTAAAATAATAACATCCACCATTCAAACGGTCACACCGTATATCCCCGAAGGCGTTGGCAGAAAAATAATACGTCTGAACATCACGTGATTGTCACCTGATGTTCGGAGCATCTGCGCTTTGCTTGGACAGTGTATTCACGTGAAAGGGGGCAGGCCTATCGCTGTTTTGTGCGAATACCCTATCACAATGACAAAGTACAACTTATCGCCGATATCCGCTATAACACGATAGGATCCATAAAGTCGCTCCCAGAAGCGGTAGCTGACCTGGATAAGCTACTCGCCTTCTGGACGGAATTAGGTTGGGAAAATTAAATGTCCTCTTGGTCCACGTACAATGGCCTGCCAAGCCAGGCTCAGTGCGGAAACCCGTGGCGTTTACCGCCCATCTAATAATATTAAAGTACAACTTAGTCATGTGGGTTTCCTCACGATGTTTTCCCTCACTGTTAACAACCATGATAAATTACCCACAAATATGATTTAAAAAAAAATTGAACTCTCATTGTCTGCACGATAAGCGGTGTTCTACCCACTGAGCTATCACGGCTATGTGTCATTTAAAAAAGCCTACAATCATTCTATTCTTCCTCGCCCCAATTTGTCTTCGTTGGAACTCATTCACGATGATATTGATGATGGCTTCCGGCAGAGTGCGGAGTACTGACATCTGTTCCTCCGTTATTGTTTCCTCATCACTGGAGAACGATGATGACCCTGAAATTAATTTGATAGTTAAGCCCTGAGCAAAAAAAAAGAGGGAATTTAGAAATTAGCTTTGGTTATTTAGAGGCCTCCCCGCATTTGGCAGCTATCACGCATTGTTTTATTTAAGCCATATCAATAAAATTAAAGCGGGCTTTATGAAGTTTTAAAACAATCATTTTCAACCTATTTTCCGGGGGCGCCTTTGTTAAGAACTGTGAGATTACGTCTCACATATACGAGTACCACATAATATGTAAAACATTTAGTTAACCTGACATGAAATGCCAAAATAAAGCTTTTTTCTAAATGCACTCAATCTTGCTAGCATAAGTTTAGCCTTCGATAAAAATGAAGTAATGTTACGAAGTCACGTTCTAAGGCTGATGCAGGTTCTTTTTCTGGGAGGGGCATACATTTCTTCGAGGGCACAAGGCACAGGGGTACAGAGAATGTTACTTACTTATACATAAAAATCCATGTATCACGTTATTCAATGCATGAAACCTAACCTACCTCCAAAATCAACGCTGCGTCCTACTTTCGGCGGCGCCGGTGTAAGTGAGTATCGCGGCGTGCTCTCCGGTGCGGGCCACGACTTCTGACGAAGATACGACGAGGATGGGCCTAGACCTGAGAAATAATAGTCTTAGTTGGTAAATCATGCTTTTACTACTCTAAAGTATGGGTGTAGTTACAAAAATATATTGGACAGATAAGGGTTAAGGGTAAGTTAAGGGTTAAGGCAAAATCATGAAAATGTAAGGAGTTTCTTGTTGCTTCTTCTTTTTATAAACACCTTGTGAAGCAACGGTAGAGTAAGTAAATTTAAATTTTTGACGTTCACAAAAAGAGTCATTTATTTTATTTTGAAAAAAATACTTTTTGACTCTTTGTTTTTGACTAGAAAAATAGGACAGTCTTGAGGCGCATTTATTATCTCAATTTTAATAATAGTAAAGTGGACTAGGTTTTACTATTTTTAACATATATTGAATAAAGTAATAATATATAGATAGCTATATGTACCCGTTGACCTGCAGAGCAAGCACGAGCGCTATTTTATCGACACGATAACGGTTAGAATGAGATGGCAGCATACGATACTAAGTAAGTGTGTAAGAGATGGCTGCTTTATCGCACGCGATAACTAGTTTAATTAAACACCGCTCGTGCTTGCCCTTCTGGTAGTAAACAAAGTAGCAATCGATTGTCTCTGCCAAACCCAATTTGAATTAGTAGCGTGTAGAAAAAGCGTAGAAGTATATGTATTCTTACCAGAAAACCTGGTCCAGTCTCTTTCTTCATCAGGATCGTAGGGAGAATCTAATCCGTTATTACGGAATTCTTGCATGACGTCATCCACGGAGTTTCTGTTCACTAAAAAAATTCCTTTTACTCGCACATAAACATTATGTCAATATAAATTTTCCTGTGTAATAAGTTTTAATATTTTTCTATCTCTGGCTTCCGCCTGGGATATATAGCTCTGAGTATAGGTTGAGGTGTAAACACAAGGTGGAATGCCAGATGCTGCAAACGTTTACACATAGACAAATAATATAGCTGAGTAGTGCCGGCTTAGAGTAACACTACCCCATTTCTAACTGTGGGTGACCGTAAGAGGCGACTTGAGGTGTAGGGTCTTTTTAACCTTGTACAGGGGGTTTTTTACATCCTTAACTTTTCCAATTTTTTCCCCATCCAAGTCCCAAAAGTGGCTAAGGAATTACACATTCCGATGTTCTGGCTACCCCTTCCAAGGACTCTTTATGGCCGTGAATGAGCATATGTATGTATGTATGTCACATAAATTTGCGTCTTTTCGTCGTTTATAAATATACTTACTTCCAATAAAACTGTTTATGTTGTCTGTTGATTGAGTGTGTTTTTTTGGTGATGATGACCAGATATCACGATCCGTGCTTGAAGAAATCTGAAACGGTAAATACATAAATCAGCCCCCCGTCAGTCATTCCGTCAATCAATGCAAACTTGTTTTGGGCAACTTAAAATCTCTAAGCATCGTTTTGGAAAAGTTTGCTAAAGGTCTGGAATAGCACTACCCAAATTCATCCCGTGAGTGTCATACGAAAGAGTTTGTGGCTTTTAGGGATTGTTGGGCGATGTGATTACTCATGTTTTTTTTTTTTTGTATTGTACTTGAGGAGAAGCCATTCCAAATACTCTGGATTAATCCTATAAGGGATATAAAGCCGTGGATATATACGTGTAGAGATAGGTAATAGTAGCCGGGACCGACGGCTTAACATGCCCTCCGAAGCACAGAATCATCTTAATTTTCGGATATTTAGGTGATTCAAGCCTGGAATATCCTTTGGATTATGCAGATATTTTATTGTTTTTCAAATCCGAATTCTCCATATTATGTTCTGCACTGCACCTGCGTCGTCTTCTGCTGATGTTACCGTCCACAATATGTGGTCAAACTTTTTTAACATCCATTTTCTTTCAAACCGTACCATCACATAAGCAATTGTTTCTATATATGTACAATAAATTAATAATCTATTCATTTTCATTATTTTCATACATTTTCTTTTAGTCACGTCTGCCTTTTATAGAAAACTTTCTATTTTACCTAAAAAGCATTCTACGTTAACGTCCTCACTACAATATCATTACAAGTGATTGATGACTGAAGTATTAATATTGTTGAATTGATTTAACTATCGAATCGACTTTTAAATGCCCTGATTCTTTTGAAATGACTTTTAATTTCACCTAGAAAACTTATAAACTTTTTTATTGCTTAAACGAACACAAGGTAATAAAATAACTCAATCTCTTACACCCGACACTAAGTAACATTCAAATAAACAGTCGTAAACACTTCATAGTTATTATAATCAAACAAAGAACCAATACAATTTTGACTCAAGCATCAGGTTACAAAAAAGCCGAAACGATAATTCAAAAGCTGTGTAGAGACGGTTTGGAATAGTCCCAAGTCCAACCCATGACTTCCGCGGGTGTCGTAAATGAAAACTTAGGGGTTTGAAGCTTTTTATATGGATAGAGACCCATCACAGACTAACCGTTAAAATAGTAGTAGTAAATAGGACGACGTGATAGCTCAATGGGTAGAACACCGGTTATCGTGCAAACGCCTAGTGTTCAAATCCCGGGTCGGACCTACATCAATTTGTCTTTTCTAAAGACATATGTGTCAAAAGTCAAAAGTCAAAAAGTTTATTCTTCAAAATTAAGTTAAAAACTAACATTTTTTGAACGTCAAATGTTTTTAAATTTATCATTAGTCCGTTGCTTCGGAAGGTGTTCGTAAAGAGAAGAAGCAACAAAGAAACTCTTTACATTCACATTTTTTCATTTTTTCAAAACATGGTTTGTACAATTTCAGTTTATTAACATGTTTCTACTTTATAAAAGATTTTCTATGCGACAAAACCAAACGCTTGTTTGACATAATAAAAATAAATTGTCCATCACAAAAAACCAATCACATAACGTGAGAAGAAAAATCCTCACCAGACAATTATTCCTGGGAATAACGAGGGAAGATTTATAGCTTTACGGACACGGTCATGTGCGCGTTGGGTCCTTGTCGTTTAAAAAATCTTGAACACTGTAGTAAGATTTCTTTAAAAGCATTGCTTTAATTGCCTTTTTAAAAGATGCCACAGGCAATTCCAACATGTCAGAATGAAGTTTGTTGAACATTTGGAGGGATAGTCCCATAAAGGAGTTACTTACTTTATTAAGTCTCCACTTCGGTACGTTAAGTTTGTCCTTATTTCGAGTGTTAACAGTATGCCTATCACTAACTTTACTAAATTGACATATATTCTTTTTAGCATACATTAAATTAAATTAATGTGTGGTTAATTTATCATGGTTGTTAACGGTGAGGGAAAACATCATGAGGAAACCCACATGGCTGAGTTGTTCTTAGTCATGTGACAGTGTATTCGTAGAAAACGTCGATAGGCCTGCCCCCTATCACGTGAGTACGCTGTTCAAGCAAAACGTGGGTACTCTGACTACCAGTCGACAAAGTCACTTGATGTTCAGAAGTATTAATACTTCTGCCAACCCCTTCATGGATACTCGGCTTGAACGTTTATGTTATGTTAGTAAATAGGAAAATCTTTTCCCCATTCAACTTCCAAATGTAACTGAGGGATTTCCAATTCTGAAGCTCTAGCTCCCTTTTTTTGGAGTTATAGTCGTGAGTATAAGTGGCTATTATATAAAAAAATTAAGATAGCAAAATCAAAGATTCTGAGAGTTCAGAAACCCACGCAGGTGAATTGAATACTAAGTCACGTGACGTGTACGTAAGATTTGATATGTTTGTTCCCGTCACGTGGGGCAGAATCCAGATATACATACATACATATACTCACGGCTATATTTCCCTAGAAGGGGTAGCCAGAGCTAAGGAATTTATAAATTCCTCAGCCACTTTTGGAAGTTGAGAGGGGAAAAGATGGTATAAATAAAGGTTTTTGGTGATGGGTCTCCAACCGCATTGCCCAAAAATCCAACAATAAGCCCCAATACCCTTAGTCGCCTCTTACGACACCCGAGGGTAGAAAGGGGTAGCGACATTCTTAGCCGGCACTACACAGATTAATGGTGCAATATGTCACGTGATACACAAAAGCGGCGATAGACCTGCATTCTATCACATGAGTACTGTCCATGCAAAATGTGATTACTCCTAACACGATGTGCATGCGTGTGACAATAAGAAATTGTATTTTTTTTCAAAGTATTTATCTATTTGAAAGCTAGAAACATCCAAAGTGTGAAAGCTATGGACCTGTTTCAAAACCTCAATCCCCTTACTCGCCTCGTACGATACGCACGGAAAAAATAAAAGTTATACTAACCGTGCAAATGGAATGACAATAACATAGTCATCTTTTGTAAAATTTTAGTATAAGCTTTTTAATTATTGGGTAGTTAACAAAACAACACATTGAAATATGTTACATATTACAACAGACTATTTGTTTTCTAAAGTTAATACAAAACAAGAACTTACCAAATTGGATCCACTGCCGCCGTAATGATTAAATGAATTCATTTTGTCGATTCAAAATTCGATTCCTGAATGTATTTTGTAATTTATTTTGAATTTAGAATCGCACGCGTTGTTCACGCATGCGCGCCTCGCACCTACAAAAATGCTGTGCGCTAATTGGCTAGCTTTTCGATATTAACTTAACTCAAGTGTTTGTTGGCGCATGCGCTGTGCGCGCTCGCTTATTGCATTACATTGTTTTTGTTTATTTATGCCACAAGACAAATTAAAAATATGTTTGGACAGGGTGCTATCAGGCATGGACTGTTTATTGTAATAATTATGTAGATCTTTTTAAAATCTTTTAAAAGTAAGTTATTTAAATAATGAAAGTATTTCTATGTAATTATGAGCTGGCACTAAACAATACAATAATTTTTTAGGTTATTTTGGGTTTTACGCATGGTCCTTTAGATGGGGTGAATAGACATGAAACAAGTAGGATTTCATTACGAAGCTGAGTTAAAGGGGGAGCACTTTCTCTTCTTTCCGTTTTACCTACTTTGCAAGTTAATATTTTAAAAAACTATCACCGTTGAGAAAATATAGCGTTTAAATCCAGATGTAATTGGAAAGACCTATGGCATCAAACCCTGATGGTCATATATTGGGTTTGATGAGGAAATAAATTACTTAATACATGCTGAACACACATTGTTTTTAAATTTTTTACGATTCCGTACCACGAGACAAGGTAACACGAGAGGGTCCAGCTTAGTAAACGGGCGTTTTGTACCTCTCTCCATCACTGGACAGTTGGGTGTTTTAAATAAGCTAGAGTCGTGATCTCAATAGTATTGAAAATAAACTTGCTTAGAGATATGACCGACCATTATAATGACGAAACTATAAGAACACAATCATGAGTCGCTCATAAGTCGTAAACAGTTTCAATTGATTACGCCCCTGTTGCTCTTTAGATAGGGGGAAATTGAGTTTTAATATCTTCATATCGTAATTTGTTATGTGATTGAGATGCTAACAAAACTGTGGTTTCGTAGAATTGCTTACACTGCCATCTATAAAAATATTTACGAACTGATACGAGCCTAGAAAAATAATTTATATCTTGAAACTGCAAACTTTTTTTTAAATGATCGTACAGTTAAAAACTACTGTCCAACTCTCTGTATTTATTATTTATTTACCGTTTGTCTTTGTTGATTAAATCAATATGTTAGTTTTATTCTTAATATTTAGAATTTAAATATTGTAAATTAATTTTATTCTAGTTCGGCAGCAAGCACAAAGATGGCGCTAGCAGTTACAAACGTAACTTTACGTCAATGAAATTAAGATTTTTGGGAAAAGTGGCTGAATACTAGAGACTTAAGTACCAGTGCTGAAAACGAGCTTAACGAGCATTCCCTTCAAGAGACCTATTCTAAACCATCGATTATTTTATTATCTTTTCCCTATTCCAGTTCCAAATATGGTTCTGGAGTTTCAAGAAGATTCAATTCGTGATGATATGTAGGTAATTAGGTATATTTAATATTTATTTATTATAATAATGTGTTAAGTCCCCGATATATCAAATGAAATAATAATATTGCAACCATTAAATTTTTAAATATCTGTATTAAATTAAATAAATGTCTTAAAAATGATAATAATAAACTTTGATTATATTTGAAACCTTACTAAATATCGAATTGACAATTTCTCAGTCACTTTTGGATGTTGAGCAAAAATTGCAAATAGAGCGCCCGATATTGAAGCTACGCTTGGGCTTTATATAAAGCAAAGAAATGGGCCTGCCGTGTAGTGTCGGCCTAGAATAACACTACCCCATTTCTACCCGTGGGTGATCGTAAGAGGCGTCTAAGGGTATAGGGGCTTTTTAAGTGATTTTTGGGCGATGTGGTTGGAGACCCGTCACCAAAAATATTTATTATTGCCATCTTTTCCCTAATTAACTTCCAAAAGTGGCTGAGGCATTTCTCATTCCAAAGCTCTGGCTGCCCCGTTAAGGGATTTATAGCCGTGAGTATATGTATGTATGTATGTATGCAAAGGAATGGGATAGTGATTTTCTAAGCCGATATCACACGGAATAAATATTTAATTATTTTATGTGAGAATAGTCTAGCTAAGTTCATAATAGTACCTAGAGTTCAAAAGATTCCTCAGTAATTTCTTCTTTCCATACGACGACGATTCATTTGCTATATTTTAGACAAGACACTAATACATAATTTCTTCATAAAATTACTGTACTGGACTGTAGCAACCTCACCTTTTAACTGTCAAAGAAATTAAGAATTCAACGAGAAAATATAAAAAATAAAACATTTACTGTTATATCATATAATACTTAAACGTCCGTGCTTGTTTACATTATTATACTAAAATTGTTGTAACAAAACAGCAGTTATAGATAGCTTATATTATTTGAAGATATGCATAAAGATATGTATATATATTACGAAACAATGGTATTGAGTCATGTCCGTCTGTTAAAACTAATTACATACAATGATCATAAGGCTCCGTGGGTGTTGAATTAGAATTAAACTACGACCTATAAATTAACCCACTGAAAAAACTGTATGCATAACTTTGTAAAGTTAGGCTTTTTCAATCCATTAAACCAGTAATTCATTAAATATAAATAAATAATTTAATAGGACATGTATAATAATCAACATCATATTTAAATGAAAACTACATACATACATATAGTCACGGCTATAAATCCAAAAATTGGGGTAGGCAGATCTACAGAATTAGTTATTTCTCAGCTACTCTTGGAAGTTGATTGGAGAGAAGATAGTAAAAACTAAGAATCGTAGGGGATGAATGTTCAGCAGCACCACCCACCACCCACCTATTGCACAATAGCCATTTTTTAAATCCCAGTATCATTGTATGGTGACTACCACCCTCCGGCAGAAACAGAGTGTGTTACAAAATGGCGATAAATCTTTTTATTCAATTGCAATGGAGATAAATAGTGCGAGTATAAGAAAGTACGCTTTTATTAATTTTAAGGACATAACATATTTCCATAACTAATATTTATAATTCAAAGTTTGTTTGGAAAAGATCAATCGTGAAAACAGTACCGCAGATTTCAAATATTGCATTGTTTGTCATAAATTCAAGTTGGGATGCCAAGCAAATAGTCCAGTTTTCTTTATAAAGCTACCATGATCATTCAATGGATAAGAACTCCCGTCCGTCAGCAAACAGGCGCGAGTGCAAACCCCTGGTCGGGCCTACACCAATTTGTCATTTCTAAAGACATATGTGTGGTCAATTGAGGTGAGGGAAAACATCGCGAGGAAACCTACATGGCTGAGTTGTACTTGTAATGTGACCGGAAAACGGCGATAGGCTTGAGTCCTATCACGTGGATTCACTGTCACTGCAAAAGCGTCTGACTCAAAGCACCAAGTGACATGACACCTGTACCTATCTCTGCCATCCCTTGGGGGATGAAAGGCGTGAAAGTCGAATTTAAGTCAAATATGTGAAACATCAAATACCTTTGATATTTCTAGGGTAATGAGAACATTAAGTTTTCAAGTAACATATCAAAGTTTCTGTGATATTTCATGTGGTTATCAAAGGTTGGCTATGAAGGTGGTTAACGGTTAGGGAAAACATCGTGTTTGATATTGTAACGTCCGTATTTGAACCCGCGCCTTGCAGAGGCAAGAAAGGCGGGTCTTCCACCCACTGAGCTATCAAGGTCACATATTTGATAATACCAATATTCCCCAATTTGAGTATTCTGATAATTATACTCACATACGTAAAGCAGTCGGTCTGTCTGTGCTACGGCGACTCAACATGTTACTAGGTCATGTAACAAGGTCACGCCATTTCTCTTTGGAGCGCAGACGCACTTCTATCGTAGAAAGGGGGGATTGCTTATAGTTGATGTTAAAAGTGGTGATTTTTTTGTTTAAACACATTTTATAGTAGTAAAGTTTTACTCAGGTATATCATTATATCAGTATATACTGGTTCTATGTACAAAATAAGTAGCCAGAATTTATTGAACTGTTTTGGCTGTGGAATGGAGAACATAATTGTTCACTTTAAATCTTAATCGACTTCCTTTGCCTCAGCTCCCTTAGTCGCTTCGTATTATCACTTGAAAAGGGGTGGGTTTGTGTTTTATTTTGTCGATATTACTTAGTCAAACAATAATTAAAATAACTTGTTTCCTGATATAATCATTATAAGCATGACTCTAAAATATGGTTTTCGAAATTCGACGTCACGGAATTTTTAAGATGTTCGCGTATATTTTCCTGTTAACCTTGGAGTGAAAGTAAATGATTCATCATTTTTGTTTAATACGGTAAAGATTTAATGATATTACATTCAAAATTACGACTTTGAGAGTTCTACTAACAAGTTATGTATTTATATATTGATTTATTTCTTGTCCTGGTTCCAATCAATTTTAGAACGCTACGGTGCGGTGTATGGAAAAAGTATCTTAAAGAATACATTTATTTTTATTTATAATCTTAATTAAAGCCTTACAGCCATAAATACTAACTTAGCTTTAGAATACATTAAATGCAAAGCAAATTTACTTGCCATTCTTAGGACCACTTATAAGATATGTTACCTGAAACTGAACTACTTTAAACGTTCCTATCGACACAATTACAATACCATAAAGAAAAGTAAATTTTTTCAGTCACTTTTTAAAATTGAAAGCGGAATAGATGGAAACTTTAAGGGTTGATGTTAATAGGTTCCTGACAGCGACCAGTAGTCCATAGAGTAAATTACAACCAAAACTATATATATTTAAGCAAACAAGTATCTTAACTTTCAGATGCGATGAATGAAATAAACGACACTTTTTTTTTCTATTGTGAATTCAAAATAGGAAATATCGTTTGCCTAGGCTTTCGTTGATTGAACTTAATCCTTTAACCGCTTCACCACGGATGCTGCTAAATATGTACAAATATACTGGTTCAGTGATATGTTTACCCATTCGAGGAAAAGTCGTGCTGATATCATCAATATCTCATACTCGGGAACTGAGAAAACAATAAACTGTGTGAGTCGTTTTTACAACTCTTGGAAAGCTAATTGTATTTCTCATCATATTCTCAATTACATTATGCCATTGTTCACGTGAATTAAATCGTATTTGGACTCACGCATTAATTATTATTCAGATAAACAAATCTAACTTAACCCATCCGACAATCGAATTAAAATCTAAAAGAGGGTAGCCATAACCTAAAACTAAACTATTTCTCAACCACTTTCAAATGGTGGAAGGGAGAAATGGCCCAAGTAAAGGATCTTTCACACTTAAGAATTTATTGAACTAATAGAGAAACATTTAAACGTTTGCCGTGTAGTGTCGGCTTAGAATAACACTACCCCTTTCTACCCGTGGGTGATCGTTAGAGGCGACTAAGGGTATAGGGGCTTTTTAAGTGGTTATTGGGCGATGCGGTTGGAGACCCGTCACCAAAAACATTTATTATTACCATCTTTTCCCCAATCAACTTCCAAAAGTGGCTAAGGCATTTCACATTCCAAAGCTCTGGCTACCCCGTTAAGGGATTTATAGCCGTGAGTATATGTATGTATGTATGTATTTAATCGTATACAAAGTCATCTCTTTTTTTAAAATGTCATTTATACTTTTCAGCACTAGTAAAGAAGTGATTAAGCGGTAGTGCGTTCCAATCATGATCTGGAAGTCTCGGGTCTTTTTCCCGGCGATCCGGACTTACTATCATGGTATTTCGCATGTTGGCGAATTAAGGTCAAACCATCCTATTCAGATTAGGTTTGAGACCCTCGTTGGAAACATTTATAAGCTGTCTACGACGAATATTAAAGGAATTTGCCATATGTAATGATCAATGTATTTGCTACAATACATACAATCAAATTAACGTTGTATCCAGTACAATTATATATACCTCGTATATTTCCCTAGAAGGGATAGCCAGAGCTAAGGAATTATAAATTCCTCAGCCACTTTTGGAAGTTGAGTGGGGAAAAGATGGTAAAAATAAAGGTTTTTGGTGATGGGTCTCCAACCGCATCGCCCAAAAATCAAATAAAAAGCCCCAACACCCTTAGTCGCCTCTTAGGACACCCGTGGGTAGAAAGGGGTAGCGACATTCTAAGCCGGCACTACACGGCAGCTACTTTATCATAATACGATTTTGAAATGACTCTAGCATGGTTACGTATGAATGTTTATGTTAGAAAGAGAAGGAATTTTTTAAATATAATTCATATCTTCTTTAATTCTAGGGTAAATCTTTCAAACCATGTATGTACATAAAAGCTCAAATTATTATTTTAATTTGTTAAAATGAAATAGTGGCTAAAGTTTATGACGTGACGGCTCAAATCTGCCTGTGACCTAGTTGTCATCAGTTCAAATCAAGAACGTAGCCTAGATATTATATTAACATCATCCAAATCAGCAATTTAATGTGGAATTCAAAATTAATGAGAAATTAAGCGATGAAAAGATAATTTGGTCTTCTTCAACCGACTTCAAAAGGAAATATGAGTGTCTGAATTGATATGTCTATAAAATACACACTTTATGATCGCATATATATTATAAGATCTTGATGACTGCTTTGCAGTAGAATAAGGTTCTCTTAGAATCGTGTGTCACGTGGCAATTTTCATGACTTGAAAGAAAGCTGATGAAAATTTTCTGTAAATTAGACTTATGTCCTTAAGTCATATTCTTTCTATAAAGTTTTAGTCGAAATTTTTCTTTCCTTTATTTATTAGTAAAAATCCCCACATGAGATTTTCATGGAAAAAACATTCTAATTATAAAAACAAGCTAGTTTATAATATCATAGCTATCCTAGGATTTAGATTACAAAATTTCTAAACATTTACCATTCATATAACACCTCACTCATATCAAGTAAATTTTCCATGCAGTATCCTTACTTAGTCTCTGTCTACCCTATATACTTATAAGAAATAATGGCGTGAGTATATTTATGTATGTATCCTTATTAGATTCTTTATACCTACCCCATTTTAAATGATTTATGTTTGATATTAATTCTATAGCCGTGAGTATATGTACGTATGTATATTAATGCTGATCGATTTGTTGAATGGTTGATTAATTAGATATCTATCAAATGTTTTGATGATCCCGTGAGCATCACGTGACCTTTTACTTTCTGCCTTAATGAGGTGGGACCTCATGAATTCTTACCCAAAATTAAGCCACTAACCACAGGCTTCCACGTTTGTTAATTTGCAATATTAAAACAAGAATACCGGTGGTTAATTAGTTGAATACGAATGAATATAACCCATTAATAAAATCGACATAATGACTTGTTTTTAAATATTTATGACGAAAAAAGGTGTTAAATATTTTTGGGAATCAAATTACTTAAAATTCGTTTTTTTGTTCAATACAAATAAGGTTTTATTTCGTGTGAAAATGGTAAGTAGGCTGCGATGCCCGGTCGAGAGCGAACCGAAGTACAGTTAGCTTTATCAAGCAAAACTTTTACTTTTGCGCTTCCATAGTTTTGTTCACAAAATTGACTACCTCGTGTTTTGACTGTTTTGATGAGAATCTTTTGTTCTAGATAATTTTTAAAACGTCTCACTCAAAGACATTAGGCGTGGTAGAGTTACTATATGTTGTTCGAACATCACTTGATATTGTGAGAAACAAAGCCTGATTCCTAAATTAAATAGACTGTGACACTACTGAATATGCTGAGTAGTGGCGGCTTAGAATAGCACTACCCCATTTCTTTCCGTGGGTGATCGTAAGAAGCGACAAAGGTATTGGGGCTTATTAATTGATTGTTGTGCGATGCGGTTGGCGACCCATTACCAAAAACATTTATTTTACAATCTTTTCCCCACTTAGCTTCCAAAGGTTGCTGAAGAATTTTCCGATTCTGAAGCTCTGGCTACCCCTTTTAGGGATTTACAACCGCGCGTATATGTATGTATGTACACTACTGAGCGTGTTAAGTTTTTTTCCGAGTATATTCTATTATTCTTTACCATACTTTGCGATAGCTCATGCAAGCTTACAAAAAGATGGAAAAACTGCTAATAATGAGTCTATGAAGACTCGTCACCAGATAATCAGCTATGATCTGAACGTTTCGTATCAAAAACAGATCTCTTATTACTTTAACTATCATTAGATACAGATACTCACGGATATAAATCCCTTGAAGGGGTAGCCAGGGCTAGGGAATTAGAAATTCCTCAGCCACTTTTAGTAGTTGCGTGGGAAGGAAGGGAACTTACATTATAACTTTATATACAATAATCAACAAGATAATAAGATTTTAGAATAAACAGCTATTTTATTTTCTCATAACTAGTTTCACCGTTAGTCCCTTTTAACTTCAAGTTTTTTAAAGTATTATTTAAATTAAGTTTTTTCGGAGCTTACACTCGGTGATAATAATAGTCAAGTCAAATTCTCGCAAGACATCAATCTAATCACATTGAGAGTACAAAATCGCGATTCCATCATAAGTAATTACAGGTTCCATTAATAAGATTGATGACGTATCTTTGGAGCCATATTCTGCTCAAAAAAACACATGACGTTACGTACAACATAAGGAAAATGCAGTTTTATTTTTCGTACCAATTTTTTACTCAAGGAAATAGAATGTAAATGTATTCTTTTAAGCCAACATTTTAGGTACCATCACTGTAACATGTAATTTCATTGTTTAAGTAACATATATTTTAAGCTGCGTTTACATCCATCAACTAGGCTTCGGAAACATTTGGTTTAAGGTTGTTATTCTTGTTCTCTTTAAGTTTATTTTATACTTACACACACTTACGCTATAAGTTCCCATTTAGAAAGACGGAGATTGTGCTGAAATTTTTTCTCGTGCTCTGTTTTGAGTCATTGTTAATGTTTCCATTCTACGATGCACTTTTAATCCTCTGAATTCGATCAGAGAATCGAAGGCCTACCTGTTTTAGCTCATGTTATATTTGGTCTTAAAGTTTTCTTGGAATCAGCAGAATGTATAATAAAAAATCAATCTGTGTTTTACGTTACTATTAGCAGAATAGAGCCTCCGGGGTACCAGCGCGCGCGCATGACGGATATGGCCCACAGACTCGCCGCGATCTATGTCAGCGACACACTTTCAACTATCTCTGTCTCTTTCACTCATCTGACTACTCAACTAGTGGAGTGCAAGTAAACTGATGTTAATTAGAGGATGTTTAGATGTCTTTTTTCAGATCTGGACGCAAGAAGAGACTATTTCAAAACATGAATAAATACCCTTTGTATTTATTTTACGCAAAAACATATCATGGTTTCTTCTTCTTCTCCATATTAATCGAAAAATTTATACCCAACTTTACTTATAGTATGATCATTAACTATCATTAAAATACGGTAGCGGATATTACAGAGTGCTACCCCTAGTTTATTTGCAGCCGCGTTTTTGTTTTTTTTCTGTACATGCTGATACAATAAGAAGAAGAAGAGAAGAAAGAAGAAAGGAAGAGGCAACCTACGTATTTTTGCATGTGAATTGAAAAGGATCAAAACGAATACAGAACTATTGAACAGATTTCATCATTACCATACTGGTTTGTCTTCTTCAGTATTATAGGTCCGTGTGGCGCAGTCTAGTACTAGGCAAAGCGACACACTCGCAGCTTCCCAGACGAGGCAAGGCTAAGGTCGGGGTAAAGGCAAGGTTATATTTCAGCTTTTATCGATATCTTTACGACAACCTCTCGTAGTGTGGTGGGAATTTATTATAAAATTCCATTGAGCTGTTACTTATAACCTTCGTATAACCTAGTTAATTGACGTTGTGGTAAACAGCGGTTTTTGCTTTTGCCATACTAAAGTTGTCATTTATTTGCCGTGTAGTGCCGGCTTAGAATGTTACTACCCCTTTCTACCCACGGGTGCCATAGGAGGTGACTAAGGGTATGAGTATTTTTAAGAGGATTTTAATGAAAAAAAATAAATGATACTTTATTTTTACCATCTGCTCCCCTATCAACTTCCAAATGTGGCTGAGGAGTTTCTAGTTCTTAAGCTCTGGCTACCCCTTTTTGGGATTTATAGCCGTGAGTTAAGTATGTATGTATTTATACAGTATATCTCCAGTTAAGTGGCAAAGATACTTATATTTCTAGACATCATGTGACATTTGGGCGATATGGCTGTAGAGTGATCGCCAACCAGCCTTTAATGAATTAATTTAATTACTAATTCTTAATCTCGCTTACCCCATTTTGGTATTAATAGCCAAGAGTATAAATAGTAATTATCTTGTGATATTCTGTCTTATGGTGTTCAGCGTACCTATTTTTGCCAGAAAGCCGACTTTTTCAAAAACACTATTACATGACTCAGTGCAACTGAGCCATTAGGGTTTCCTCGCGATGTTTTCCCAAATCTTATGAAATGAACCAAAACTTTTGAATTTAAAGGGAGAATATAAATAAAACAAACTTCACAAGAGAACATGTAAGTATCTTTTTTTTGGTTATGAAGAGTAATTTTAAAACTTGAATCCTTTTTCACAATTATGAGTTAAGTTCAGTTGTTTTTTTCATCATTCGAACGAAGACTTTTGCTCTCCACAAATAAGTCAGGGAAAAAAGCATACATAATTTTCACGCCTCTGAATATCTACTCCGGTGCTCAAACTCTTAAACATACCACCGTATATCACCAAAGATGGTAGAGGTAATAATACGACTGAATGTCAGATGACGTTTATTCTCAGATCACACGTTTTGTTGGTGCATCCTCGTAAATGGCGGCAGGTCTATCGCCGTTTTCCTCACTATATTTTCCCCGTCCGTTGACAATCATGATAAATTACCCACTCATATGACTTTAGAAAAGACATATTAATTTAGGCCCGACTTAAGAATCAAACCGACACCTCTCTGTATGTAAGGGTGGGGTGCACCCCAACGAGCGATTACTCACAGTTATCTACTCGGGTAGAATTTATTTATTATGCTTTTATATTTTACAAAACCAATTCATTTAAAAAAACTAAAAAAGATACATACATATACATACATATACTCACGGCTATAAATCCCTAGAAGGGGTAGCCAGAGCTAAGGAAGTAGAAGTTCCTCAGCCACTTTTGGAAAGTTGAGTGGGGAAAAGATGGCAAAATAAAGGTTATTGGTGATGGGTCTCCAACCGCATCGCCCAAAATCCCTTAAATCCCCAATACCGTTAGTCGCCTCTTACGTACACCCACCGGAAGAAATGGGGTAGTGTTATTCTAAGCCGACACTACACAGCAAAAAAGATAATGTGTGCAAACTTCTTTCTTTTATAGGATATATATTATATATATATATATATATATATATATATATATACTCAAGCCATTAGTTCCCATTGAATAGGCAGAAAACATCGATCGCCACGTTTGCAGCTTTGTTTAAATTCATGAATCGTTTCATACATGCTCTTTTATATTCAAACTGCAGACACCTGCTTTTTGAGCACATTTTCTATTTGATTAAATTAAATGTGTCCTACGTCATCATTGTGTTTTTTAAATCTATAACTTTGTTTCTGTTAATTCTCAGACAGATAATAATGACCTTAGAAATGTAAACTCCATCCAGGACTCAAACCGATACCGCTAACTTTCACAGGCAGTGTTCTTCCCAGCAAGCTACCAAAGTTTTCTTATCTGTTAAAATAATCAAAATCCTAACCTTGACACAGCATACCAAAGAAACATACATACATATACTCACGGCTATATTTCCCTAGAAGGGGTAGCCAGAGCTAAGGAACTATAAATTCCTCAGCCACTTTTGGAAGTTGAGTGGGGAAAAGATGGTGAAAATAAAGGTTTTTGGTGATGGGTCTCCAACCGCATCGCCCAAAAATCCAATAAAAAGCCCCAATACCCTTAGTCGCCTCTCACGACACACGTGGGTAGAAAGGGGTAGCGACATTCTAAGCCGGCTATTACATTACATACCAAAGAAAATTATACAAATACAAAACAACATACAACAATCCCAATTTTCACCCTACACCTGAACATCTATCTACACTTACTTATAAGATCCGTCTCCCAATAGTAAGTATTAGCATTGCCTAGGTCACTAGCACTGTGACCCTGGTTTGCATTACCTGACTATCGCAATCTATGTTAGTTAGCAGCATCTTCGCGATCAGTTCAAGGTATGAAGGGCAAGTCCCATTTCATTCAAAGGTCAGCTCCTGACATTTATAAGTACGAGCAACATCTGCGAAGCTAATTCTATGTAGTACGAGTATTTTCTGAGGTCTGTGTCATTTTGTATGGTCTACACTTTGTGACATACATACATATATACATACATATACTCACGGCTATAAATCCCTAGAAGGTAGCCAGAGCTAAGGAATTAGAAACTCCTCAGCCACTTTTGGAAGTTGCGTGGGGAAAAGATGGTAAAATAAAGGTTGTTGGTGATAGGTCTCCAACCGCATCGCCCAAGAATCCCTTAAAAGCCCCAATACCGTTAGTGGCCTCTTACGTACACCCACCGGTAGAAATGGGGTAGTGCTATTCTAAGCCGACACTACACAGCATACTTTGTGAATAGGGAGATATTTTAGTTGTTCATCCTGATGACAATTTATTTTGGTTAGTCATATAAGGGGCGAGAAAAAAAGGTGCTCTGAACATGTATACTTCTACATTTTTTAAACTCTCGTGTTTAGTAGACATTATAAAAGCATAAAAATCGGGATTAACGAACAATTCTAATATTGTAAATCACTTACGTGATATGTTTACCCGACGTTTCGGCACACCTACTGGTGCCGTGGCCACGGGCTGACTGCACGGGCAGTGATTTAAAATATTCGTAGGTTAATCCCGATTATTATGTGTTTATAATGTATACTTAAAAGAAAAGAAAAAGAAAAGAAAATGTTTATTCGCTGCTGCAATTTAAATAAGTACTACATAAAAAAAAAACATAAAATATGTCAAAAGAACACAATAAAAAACAAAACTTAAAAATCTTAAACATAAACTACTTCTGTTCCTTTACTTTATAGTGAATTTGAAACCATCTATTAATACTCATTAACTTACTTACCTTTCAATGAGGTAATCATTACATGCCATGATATTTCCAACAAGGCTTAAGCCTACCATGATGAATGATTTAGCTATAATTCACCTACGCTGGTCTAGTACAGTCTAACGTACTAGTAGTGTTAAGACTCCTGTACGAAGTACTGTGTAGTAGGCGGAAAAGTCAGCTTGCCGTGCCCCCCGAAGCACGTAATCATATTTTTTTCGGTTATTAAGCCTGCAATATCCTTCCGAACTGGGTGAAAACGCAGAAAATATATTTTTGACTACCCTTCTAGGAATTGAAACTGGGAGCTCCAGATCCTGAATTGAATGCTCTAAGACATCGCCTTACAATTTACTTACTAAGATTCTCTTTATGAAAATCAGAGTAACAAAATATTTTTATAGGTCGCATACATACATATACTCACGCCACTATTTGCCAATGGGGTAGGCAGGGACTATCGATCGCCACTATGTACAATCCTGGCAAACCTCTTTAGCTTTACTGATTAATCAAGGAAAGAAAATTTTCGACACCAGCATGATTTGAACCCGCGAAATCCCGGTCTTCTCGCCTGTACCTCTGCCAACTGAGCTATGGTGCCAAGTCACCTGTCGAAATTTTTCTTTTCTTGCTTGTTTAGTAAAATAATCACCACATGAGGTTTCATGCACAACGAAGCCTCTCTAGTTTCGTTTATATCTATCAAACTTTTCACACATGCTCTTTTATAGGTCGCCTACCATAATATTTATATGTTGTGAACACCAACACTTCTCATGCGGAAGACGTGAGTACAAATTCTGTTTATTTTTCTTTAGTCATGTATGTGGTAAATGTAGACCGGTTGTTTACGATGAGGGAAAACTTCGTGAGGAAACCCACATCGTTCAATAGTACACATAGTCATGTGACCGAGTTTTGATACAAATGGCTTTGATTGGTTAAGAGCTTCTATAGACTGAGCTCAGGGTTCAAAACCTGGTAAGTGAAAATTATCGTTATGATGTATATTCGTATGAATATTTGTTTCTTAGACTTGAACACTGTTATTATCTCATAACATATGTATTTTTGTTTACACACATACATACATACTCTATAAGGGGTAGCCAGAGCTAAGGAATTAGAAATTCCTGAGCCTCTTTTGGAAGTTATGTGGGAAAAGATGATAGAATCAAGATGTTGGTGATGGGTCTCCAACCTCATCGACCAAAAATCAATTAAAAAGCCCCGGTACTCTTGGTCGTCTCTCACGTACACCCACGGGAAGAAACGGGGTAGTGCTATTCTAAGCCGACACTACACAGCTCTTTTTGTTTAGGGCATAATATATTTGTGAGAGTATATTGGTGTGCAATATATATAATATCTGTTTTGGCGCCTTGTAGTATATCTCACCTAAAGAATAATAAAGAACTCCAACTATTTACTTTATAGTGTAGTGTATAGTGTGCTGTGTAGTGTCGGCTTAGAATAGCACTACCCCATTTCTTCCGGTGGGTGTACGTAAGAGGCGACTAACGGTGTTGGGGCTTTTTAAGGGATTTTTGGGCGATGCGGTTGGAAACCCATCACCAACAACCTTTATTCTACCATCTTTTCTCCACTCAACTTCCAAAAGTGGCTGAGAAATTTCTAATTTCTCAGCTCTGGCTACCCCTTTTAGGGATTTATAGCCGTGAGTGTATGTATGTATGTATGTAAATTTAAGGCTATAATCATGAATGCACCCTTATTCTTCTCACTAAAGACACCTGCCTTTTAAGCCCATAGTCTATTTAATCTAAAAACGTCCTCAGCCGACAGACTGCTATATTAACATTACCATTCATATTTTAATTTGTAACTTATTCTTAACCTATTTTATTGAACCAATGATTTGATAAATATTAGTGAAGAAAAACTTGACAAAAAGGCTTGGCCTCAACTCAAACATTCACGCCGCATATCCCCGAAGGTGTTGGGCAGAGGTACATATACTTCTGAACATCTCATGACATTGTCTCCTGGAGTACCCACGTTTTGATTGGTCAGTGCAATCAAGGCTAACTTAAGAAGGCTTGGCCTTTATCAATATATCGAGCGGGATATTAAAATTCAATCGTGATGCGTAATATAATTTCAAAACAACACTCATCTCACGAAATGAATCAGTCACTTTCACTCAAACATAAACAGGACAAATTTGTACGATGATTTTCAGTATTACAAGTTTTACGCAAAATACAAACATACATATACTCACATACACATAAAATGTTAATAATAATATTAATATAATAATAATATTAACATTTTAATTCAGTACTGTTAAAATAACAACCACGTGTTACCCACTCTTTCTGGCCTTTCGATAAGATAATTATGCCTCAGATGGTAAGTCTTTGTCACAAAAACTCATACACATATCAAACACGCATAAATACTATGTAACGGCATATATATCTATATAAATGCCAGATATTTAGTTACAGCAAAGTAACTTAAACCTAAACAGTCATTACCACTTTATTATTTAACAATCTATTTATAGTTTGTTAAATAATAAAGTATAGTATTTTCTGCAAACATCCATCATCTAACTAAGCATTAATTACGGTTTTTTTTAAAAAAATCTTAATACTACCTCTGCCAACCTCCTCAACTAAACAAGTCGCATTCGTAGATACTGCGGCAAGTCGGAGCGTCGCAGCGTCGTTGGTGAAATCAAGCCATCAGAAGTGGGTTGGTGAAAGAATTTCACTGCAGCGCTGCTCAGTGTACCGATAGCACAACTATTGTCGCATTTTGCGATAAAAATATATTTCTAGAAAATTCAAACGTATTTTTGATGTATCGATGTGATGTTTTTCTAAACTAGCAGTGATTAGCTCGAAATTGTCAAAGAGAAAAAAGAAGTAATAAAAATATACTATTGAAATATTTCATATTTTAACCGTGTTACATTAAAAGTGAATTTACTGATAACTGGCATTTATATTTAAATAAGTACTATAAGTTATTTTCTATATCTGCTAAACTTAGTTATCGTTTGGCTGAAGTATTTTTTTATCCCGTGGTTTAGATTTAACGAAGATTTAGATTAGTCAATTTAAGATTATAAACAAGTTTTCGTCAAGAGAGAAATATGAGGACGAATACTGTTAACTTGTTATATTAGCACAAGTGATCTAGATTTCCGAAAATACTAACCGTTCATTCATTATATAAATTATAAATGAAATGCGCATTTTAATATTAGAGCCTTGTAGTATTTATGGTATCACACTAAATTAAATGTCGTAATAAATTATATAGCTGATAACTGTTTTTTATTCAGATTCGTTTATTTTAAATAAACTAGTTCTGTCAGATATCTGTCTGAAATTTTACATCTCAGGTTCCAATTAGCATTATATGATTGATTCAAGCTTAAATTTCAATATTAATAAGTCACTTAACATTAAAAACATATATTTGTGAAAGCTGTATTATTTGGATTGAAATATTATTTTACGAAATATTTGGATCAATTTTCACATTTGAAAATTAACAAAATTTATGTTAATTTTACAAATTATAACTCTAAGTTATTCCATCATACTTTTATGAAGACCGTACTTTTTTCTATGTGTGCGTAGTGAGTATGACAGAGAGTTTTCTCAATTGCGCAAGTGTGCGTCGGTACTCGGAGTTGGTGCAAAAACTGTAAGCGGCAATTTCCACCATTTGTGCCTTATGTTCACATCCGACTTTCTTTGTCGCAACACATAATTGCCCATGTGAACTTGGCATCACTCCCAAGATCACCTTTGTTTGTGCCATCACATGACCTAGATAGATAGAGACATTTTGGAAAGTTATATCGATAGAAAAATATTTACCACGTGTGAATTTTGTTGAGCTATACGATGATTTAATTAAAATGCTTTAATTATGCCGGGTTCGTATGCTAGTGGAAGAGACAAATGAAACGTTACATTCGTTAACAAAAATCTCGATTTATTTTTACATTAATTTACATTAAAAAGAGTGGCGAAAGAATCTTCATTTTAAAATGATAACATTGTCACTTACAAAAATCAATTTTTCAGAAATAAATCACTTAACTATGCTGTTGTGGAAGGATTTACAAAAAATATACCTATAGAATAATTACAAAATTATTATGTTAACCAATAAATACCTAATAACTAATTTCTTAACCGCTATAAAAGGTACTTTTAAGGTTTAACTACACACGCTTCGAAAAACGCCGCGTGAAAACCTTGCGGTATTAAAACCGCTATAAAATTAAGTTTCTGTAACAAATTAATAGCCTCTTTTGCTTTGTCTTACTTTACATTTAAGTAGAGTTGATACAATATACAATTTATATTTAAGTTATATTTAAAATAATAATTCATTATTATAATTTACAAGACAATTTATCAATATAACATTGTGTTAGATATGAAACATAAAATTCATTATATTTACGCATCTCAAAAGCCTAAAGAAGGAGTGTAAAACATAGTGTAGACTTAAGAACCGTTGACACGCGGCGTTTATAAACGCTATGTACAGAGGGGCCCTAAGGCCGTTTCCACACTACACGATAGTCTGAATAAGGCCGGTAGCCGTCACGCTGTTTGATCGCATAAATTGAACAAGCGCTGCTCCATAAACTTAGATCTCATTACAATATCTAGACTGTGAAATAAATGAAAAAAATATATATCTGTAATTTTCGTGCGTTTTTTTGTGACATTAATTTTGAGTATGAATCCGAAACGATTTTAAAACGATTTGTTACGAAAATATCGGAGCTTTATTTGGCATTTAAAAAAATATATTAGCTTGTGTATATTAATTTTATTTCAGTAATTAATAAGGCATTACTGAAAATCCTGAAAAAACAAATTTTTTAAGTAGTATTTATTGAAATATTACACAACAGTAATTTCGGTCGAATAGTTTTTTTATCCGCTTCCCGGACGCATTGAGTTCCGTTCGCGTGCGCCCGCGATGTTATGCCATTTAAATATATACTGATCAATGTTATACTGTACTTCACTTGATAGTCGGCATATTAAACTATATAGGCTTTGAATCTACTATCATATTCGTGACCATTTTTGTGAAAGGGTTAATAATAGTACGATTGTCTGATGCAAGAGCAACACATTCAACAAATTTTTCGTCTTGACTTTACTTCATGAGGATAGCTATTATAAAAAAACCGTATGAAAAAATAATCTATACAAGAATTTATAGATAATTGGGCAATCCCCCGGTTTTTCAAAACAAACATGTTTTAAACTCGCGAGATAGTATTTGATGACAGGATATTAAAATTGTGGAATCTGAAATTCTTATTTCATTAAAATAAAAATAAAGTTATCTAGGATACCTAGTACAAATTTTCAATTCATGGGCTAAATTAGATGCATTTAAATATAAACGTTATATCTAGCTAAGTACATTGACTATGTTAATATGGAATGGTAAATGAGAAAGAAGTGGTAGGAATACCTCCGGAAGACAATGTAACAAATATGCTAAAACAAATAACAAAAGCTGACTACAAATACGTCACAATCACATCAAAATATACAAAAGAATAAAGATTATTATTATTAAATCAATGTGAAATTTCTTAACAGCTACGTAATAAAAATTTAGTCTTACAACTAGATAACATTGCACTTGTCCATAGGAAGAGATTACACCTAAGTAAGTTAATATAGTTGAATAATACAAAATATAAGAAAAGTCGTAAATACAAGAATGGATAATGTTACGGAATGTTAAGGTTTACAGTCTACGACAATATGAGATTCGAGGCAAAGGCGATTATACACTAATCCAATCAAAATTTACACGAAAAGGGAAAACCGCAAAAAATATCAATCAAAATATCAAATGATACAATCCAAAATTTAGAATCGAAGAAGTGTATAAGTTCCTTTATTTGGGATACACACTGACAATCGCGCAGTCACACTCACTCACACAACTACATTGTAAATGCTTCTCTTTGAGCTGGGTACTAATCCAAAAGCTAGTGTAAGAACTAACTGAGGACCTAAAAAATCTCAATCTCTACCGATTCTTTTGTGTATCTGTTGATGTTTTATTAAATGAGCCTTCTGTCTGAAAGCCTTTGCACAAACGTCACATCGGAAAGGTTTTTCGCCCGTGTGTGTGCGAAGATGCACTTTAATGTTTGACTTATTCAAGAATCCTCTGTTACAGATACCACATCGATGAACCGGCTTTTCCTTAGCTAAAAGTCCACTTAATTCCGCGGCTGTTGCTGATGAAAATCCCATAGATCCACCGTGATGATTAGGCCCATTTTGCTTCGCTTTAGCTCTACTTCTCTTACTTTTACTAGATGGTGTGACGGTGGTGGTGTGTGCGTGGGGGTAGCCCAGTAATCGTTCTGGACTACAAAGACCTTCCGGTTTTAAGCTAAGAGCGTAATGTGTTGCGTATCGTCCGTTCAACAAACCAACAACTCCATCTGTTGTGGACACCGCGTTTCCAGGAGGTGATGAAGTCGATATTACGTCCATACCGTAACTGGTAGAGCTAGGGGCCTCTTGTTTAACAGGAGGGCCATTCTGTAGCCGTTCTTGAAGCAGCGGCATGTACCCGTGTGTCAGAATTGTCTGCAACGTTGATCCAGCTTGAAGGTTTCGGTGTAAAAAATCGTTTTTGGAAAAGTCTTGACCTTTGCACGAGAAGTCCATATTAGAATGATGTGAAGGATGAGGAGGAGAGCTCGGTAGCCCGAACTCTGATAAGTCTTGAGGCACGATTTTTTCACCATTTTGATTACATGCACCGGTGATGAGGGCATCTATATCCATCCAGCTGTCTCTGGAATCATTTCTTTCGGGGTCTTCAGGCTGCGATGGTACAGTGGTATCAGCGATTGCCGAGCCGATGATAGCGGCGATGTCTTCCATCGAGCTGATGTCATACATATCTTGTTTGATCGGAACATCGAATAGTTTAGCTGGTGGCGAGCAAGATGCCGCGCAAGAATCGGGCGCTCCGGAAGTTTCAGCGAAGGGTTTATCGTGTAGGAACGGTTTGACATCTTCGAGGTCTGTCGGTTCCGACTCGGCAGCGTTTGTCGAGGAGGAGACAACATCGTGGTCGGTATTGTATCCGCTTTGCGTGGGATAGTTGTTGTTTTCTTCTGGAAGGCGTTGAGCGATGGCTCTGTAGTGGTGTCCGGAGATGCCGTTGATGGAGAGATGGGAGGTGTAGTCGGTAAAGGGAGGGAGCGGTTTGAGCGCGTCGGAGGGCGGCTGGAGCAGGCTGTCGAGGAGGTCGGCGGCGGGCGTGGAGTCCAGCCAGCAGCCGCCCAGCAGCAGCTCGTCGCCGCCGCACTTCATGCCGCGCCTCACCACGCCGCCGACCGAAACTCCAACCCCATACTTGGACGCCAGGCTGCCCACACTGCTGGAACAATACAGAATATATGTTATTTATTTTGAATTGTGATTTTATTGTGTTTTCAGAGTGCATACTAAGTCGGTAGTCACGGCTATCAGTACGGTATTAGTTGTTAAAGTCTGCCAAAATAACGTAGGTGTTAGACTGCTCAGGTCATTGTCATCATTACAAAATTACATTACACTTCGACCTATCCTAGTAATTTTTAAGTAAGGTAAGTTTTTATTTCACCAAATTTTCAACCTAAACTGGGTTTTTTTTCTTTCCTTTAATAACATCTTTTATTTATGAGTAATAATCCCCACATGAGGAATTCATGTCAAAAAACATTAAATTATGGGTTAGAATTGTTCTGAAACATAATTTCTTCTTTATAATATTACTACTACTACAATACATACATGTTTTTCTTTCTTTCCTCTTCTTTCTTTCAATCAACACACAAAGTTAGACACAGAAACATTACCTATGTGTATTGAATTTAAACGCTTACAGTAATAAAATACTGATTTATTTATTTCAAAACCAAAGTCTACCCATAAGTGAACGTCATTCACTTTGTAGTTTACGGTTTAACATTGAAAACTATTAAAACACAATTCGTTCCGATTTCGTTAACTAATCGAGTCATATTTTTTTAATTTACTGCAGTGTAAAGTTTCAAAACGCTCGGGTTTTGCAAGGAAATAACAGAGATAGGTCTCAACAGATTCGTATTCTTTATCTCAATGTAATAGAGTTGTAATTTGCAGCGAAAAATTAATAGCATTGATGTTTATTGAACCAAAGCATGCTTGGCTTAGGTTAAATTATTAGGTGATTGCGTGCGCTTGTAAATACATTTGCAGTGAATACAAATATACATTAGATCCCAATTATATTTACATGAAGAGTTAGCCAGAATTCCCGTCGAAGCAAGTGCTCAGCTGGCAGCCAACCGGGAAACGTAAACGAGGCCGCCCAAAAACAACCTGGCGACGTTCTGTGGAGAATGAGGCAAAAGTTGTGGGATTGAAGTGGGAGGATCTCGCAGCCGCTGCCCAAGATCGAGCCAGATGGAGAAATCTGCTCAAGGCCCTTTGTCCCTGCTGAGGGACGTCAGGATGGATGTATGTATGTATGTATGTATGTTAGCCAGAACTTCATAATCAATTAAAACTCGTAACCGTGCCTACATAGTTTTATACATTTCTGATGATACCGAAAAAATGCAATAATAACTCAAACAAGATTTCAATGTCATTAATCAATATGTATCACCCCTTGAACAAATTGGATAACGCTATATAGGAAGCTGACATACCATAGGCTGTTTGTCATAAATATTTGTTGAAATTTGATGTTTTTTTTTATCGTACGAATAAACTGACATACATATGCCTGAGCATAAATACAGCCTTTGATTGATTTGATTACTTGATTTTATTAAATATAGCTCTGTAATCACACAATCTTAACACAAAACTACGGTGTAATAAAGTCTAATCGCCTCATAATAGTCTTCGCAATGGGGACGTAAATGGTCGTGATAATTGAAGTTTTTATGCCTATTGATTCAACTTTATTAAGTAAGTGAGAGAAAATTCAGTATTGTAATTAAACCATGCCTTTAGTATTTTAGACAACCTTAAATTTTCCTAACCTTAATCTAAAAGATGTTTCAAGTCAGGTCTTTCGTGGTTGCATTACATGGGTGACTCTGGTCTAGGAACGAATCACTTACTAAAGAGGCCCAATGATTTTGACTGTATGGTATGGTATGCATGAAAAAGGGATGGTGATCCTAAGTCTTACTACTAAGTACTAAATTATAATGTATTAAATATTCTAGTTAGTGAAGTTCACAAAACAAAGTTCAGAATAAAATGTAATTAAGACATACTTTACTCACAAGTAGTTCAATATGTTTAAAAAGATTAACAAATACTATTTGTATCATTCAACTAAAATTGGATTGATTGTTAATAACTCTTTTGATACTGGCATAAAGAAACATTTGTAAATTTGTCAAAATAACAAAAAGTCACGTTCGATCAGTGCAATTGGCGCTGTTTTTTTACTTTTTTGTTGCGCCACGTGGCAAAGACAACGACCTTTTCAGCCCAGATTTTGCAGTTTCTATATAGTAACTGTCACCAAGGTCGTTTTAGTTAAAGTGATTTGTAAAAAAAAATACGTCAGGTTTCGATAAATTTGGCAAGTGCCTTAAGTGATCATTGAAAGAGTTTGCGGACAGAATATTTTCGCGTTTATAGCTATGTTATTCAATGAAATAATTAAAATTACCGAACGTGTGCAAAATACATATTAATATATATCCATATGCCTTGGCCCTGTTAAGAGCAACTGAATGGTTTATGTGATAGGAAATATGTCTCTAGTGTTGCATGTATATGTATACGGCTTTACTAAAAAAAGAGCTCATTATTTAATAGAAGTTGCTTTTCGGTAAAAATAAGTGTCGTGAATCAATAAAATCTAACGAGTCGTGATACTAACAAATACCTTAGATGATATTTTAAATTGAAAATTTGTGATTTTCTAATATTGTTTACTGTTAAATCTACATTATTTAACATGTCAAGATTTTTTATTGATAATTTATAATGATATGTTTAATGTCTTTAGAAAATTTAAGATTTTAGAACATAATTGTAAAAGATAAAATCGTAGCTATTTTGTATTTATTGTGATGATTTATATTTATATAATGTATACATTCCTTTAACATTCTACATTAAACTGCTACAAATAAAGATGGCAGAATAGAATGGAAATTTGCCAGTGACCTTGATGGCAAGTCAGCTGTCACGTGGAAAACTACGGTCAATGGCGTCCAAGAAAGTTGACAAATGATATACACACCATGCTCGATGGTTTTATTTTGGATTCTATTATCAGCAATTAAGGCTGTTGTGATCATATTTAAGTAAAAATAGGTTTTTAGGCGTGATGATGATGATACTACATTATTTTCTAACTATGTCCAAACTTTTATTTTATACCCTTCTGAGTTCATTAAATTGATAAGAAAATTACAAATAATTGAAATCATTATAATAATCTCTTATTCTAATCCAACTTCGCTATGTATAAAATACAAAAGTTTTTATCCTGTCTTGGGAACCCAAACGGCTATAGTCAGTTAGTTTTACATAAAAGCTAAATTCGACGAACTGATGTAAACTTATTTTCTGTTGACTATTTTAAAATGGCTAGTGTTTATCTTCAACTGCCTCAACGGAATATTTTCACTTTCTCTTTGAGACATGCTATGTTATTTAGACTTAGAATGGAAATAAAGCAATTTCTTCCCATAAGTTAAGTTTACAATATGTGCTTATAGTTTAAGCACAAAAAGTATATTAATAGCTCAATAGCCAAATTTCGTCAACGTCTCCTATCTGTGTATGCTTAGCATTCGGTATGGTAAGGGATAAAAAATGCTAAATTAATTAAGAGCAGAATCTTACAAAAGTTTTTTTCCTCAGATAGAAAAACTTTTTTAGTACCTATCATTACTATTTATTTTGTTGAGTACCCCTTCCCATTCCACCATTTTTTACAGTTCCTCCTTTACCGTTCAGGCTGTACAACTATGGAACGGTCTTCCTGTAGAGGTGCGATTAGCCAAGTCTCTCCCTATTTTCAAGCACATTGTAAAAAAACACTTCCTCTCCGAAACACTATAATATTATTTGTGTTGCATACAAAAGTTTATATATTCTATTATACATGTCGTAAAATGTATATATGTATTTTATTTAAAAATCTTTATATATATTGCATATGTATTGTATTTATTGAATATTATTTATTTTATGAAATACTATCTGTAAGTGTGTTAGAACTTAATAAATATTTAGTAATATTTAAAATAGATAATAGTTTGATGAATAATTTTAGTTTTTAAGCAAATCAGTTAAAATTATTGGACATCTACCGAACATGTTTTTAATCTAGCAAATCTTTCCATTCATGGGTTGTTTGGAAGAGATCGCTTTTAGTGATAAGACCGCCAGTTGTACTTTGGCTTTTGTACCGATCTTTTTTTTTGTAATTGTTGTTTTTTTGTAAATGTGCAATAAAGAGTTATATTATTATTATTATTACTTCAATAGAAGGATGCAAGTTTTTATAATTACTACATACTTCAAAAGAACTTGTAATGAAATGTCAAAGATGCGAATAGCTTCGTGGAAAGACTACAGAGAAATGCCACTGAGAAAATGAAAACTCCTCATCCGATATCCGACTCTAAAAATACTAGGTCAAGGTTGCCATTTCTTTATAACGAAATGGCGATTAAGTCCTTCCAGTTTCGGCGACTGGTTTACGCTACTGACATACTTCCGTGACTACAGAGGTACCGTTAGACGGCCTGCTTTTCATGTCGCCGCCTCTTTCACTCTCATTGACATTGCAACGTGCTGTCTCTTTCGTAGTGCGACAAAAATTTTCAATACGGGCTTTGCGTGTGGGATGACCTCAAAATTAAATTTCGTGATATGCTTTTTTTTATTTTAAAAAGAAAAATAATATAGTGAAGTTGCGAAATCAGTATAGCCTTTTAGAGATACAAAACTTTTCTTTGAATGATATGTCTATTTTTAAGCTCACTGTGTTGATGAATGCCTCTTAAGCTTAAACCGTTGATCCCTGATCTTTTTGGAAATCAATCATTTCCAAAAAACTATATTGGACTAAAAATAGCTGACTAATATTAAATTAACAATTCAAAACTTGCGTTTGAATTCAAAATTACTTTAGTGGTCCAAATCTTGTCACGTGAGAGGTAAGGTACTAACAAATGTTTAATATATCTGAATCTCGCTTTACACGCGACGTACTCACTTTACACGAAACGATACAGATCAAACTTAGCATTAGGTTCAGATGTAAATCTGGTCTAAACATGTGTGTATAAAATTAAATTCAAACGTACACGCCGTAAATCTCCGAAGGGTTGGCAGGGGTACTAATACCTCTGACCACCACGTGTCATTATTGTGAACTGTTGTTCAGAGTACTCACGTTATATCTTGAACACTGTAGTCACGTGATTGAGGATACGCCTATCGCCGTTTCGTACGATAACGTTGTGTATATAATTATTAAATTCTTATATTTTATTGTAGTGCCGGTTTAGCCCATTTCTTCCCTCGTTGGGCGTCGTACGAGGTGACCAAGTGTATTCGGGCTTTGGGTGAATTTTTGGGCAATGGCAATGACAGTGTTGCTGGAAACCCATCACCAACTTTACTTTTCTGTGCAATCAATGCTCTCTCAACTTTAAAAAAAGGCTGATCAATTCCTTCAGTTTTTGGGATATATAGACGTGAGTATATTGTATTATGTGTACACGTGATAGGCCTCATGGTATCTGCCAACCATCCAAGGTAATATGTTTTATTTTCATAATTATAATTTATTCAAATAACCATCATATCTTTTAGCTCGCATAGGAAGCACTCCAGAATACTAGCATAGAGTTCAATAGCCGTTTTTATTGCTATAATATCGAAAATCATTAATCAAACTCAAAAGTCATAGAACTTTATATCTCAGATGTGTTACACCATATTTTGTAAGAAGGTTTCCGCTCATCGACAGATTTGATGAACTCATCATAACGGAACTTTATGTATTAGAGTCAAGTTTAAATCTGGGACAAAATATACCTTTTAGTTTATTTGTCATAATCATAATCCTACATACACGCAAGTTTTGCTAGAGTTATTATTGGTATAAGATTCCACAAAGGATGAAATTATGTAACCGATTTTCTTTCAATGCCTAAGTAATTGCAATGTTTTTTTTAAGTTATCTAAACCCTTTCCAAAACTTCTGTTTCCAAAGATTAACAGTGATGATACCACTGATACTTTTTAATTACACAATTTACAGGTTTCATGAGGACAATGAAAGCTATTGTAGAAAGAATAATAATGGAAAAAGTCAATACGAGGAATGAATTCAGTCATTAACTAAAAGGAGTCTTTGTCGTTTATATACTCATGCCTGAGGGTATTGGATTGGGGCTTTTTAAGAGATTTTTGGGCGATGTGTTTGGAGACTCACCGAAGCTCTGGCTACCCCTTTCAGAGCCGTGAGTGCTTATAGTAACGTAAATGAAACGGAACAAGATCTTGGGACACTTAATAAGTTTTTCTTTTGTCGCCGTTTGGGTCGTTTGGTGGTAACTTGTTTATAAACCATCTTAAACATATTCGGTGTTTGCATATTTTTACATTACATCGTTTACGTATAACAGTAATTCTTACCCATACCAGCGGCATAGCTACTAAAATTAAGTGGTCAAAAATTTGAACGGTAATAACTGCGGTATCTATAAAGACAAAATGTTTGTGTCTGAATCACCTTTTCCTTAAACAATTGTTTGTAAACCTCTACAGTTCCCTAACCGCCATAAAATATTTTATTACTAAACCAGCTTACCTGTTTCAAATTGCCGATATTTGATTGTTACTGGCAGAAATACAAAAGTGGGAGAACGCCACTGGTTTTATTCAAATGTACCGACAACGATTTCGGCAAGTCGCATCCTAATTGCCGAAAATAAAGCTGTATTGTCTTTGTCAAGGCTAAATAACGGTACTGTACCGTTAATAGGTTTAGTTTAGTAGTGTGAGACGAATTTCAGAGCTAAGCGATATCAGTACATAATTGAGTTTCCATGATTACATACTTTTAGTCTGTTTGCTTTATTTGTTGTTTTACTAGCGGTGTGTTAATCGGAATTAAATTGGTATTGTTTTGGATAACTGATCTTTTGAACGGTAGTTGAAACTAGTGCGCGGTTAATTAATTGAATTTGCTTGTCACGTTCCAGTCGTGACAACAACATACATACTTCTGATTTTTGCCAATTTAAACAGAGTGGTAATGACGTCATGCGGTGACACCATGTGAAACTGAGGTTGCCATTTTCTTCAAAATGAACAGAATGTATTCATTGACAAACTCTAAGAGGTATCGCCTCGTAGCAAATATATATCGCGTGCTTAAGTTATTGGAATAAAATTTGGTTTCAACACAAGTTTTTTGGTATCAAAACCTTCGACTGTGTATAATGGAGTAGCCAAAGGTTCAAAACAGGAAAATTCATCAGCCCTTTGGAAGTTGAACGGGGATTAGCCTCATCCTCGCCTAGCTATTTTTTGGGCGTTGCGGTTGGAGACCCATCACCAACACCTTTATTTCACGATCTTTTCCCCACGCAAATTCCAAAAGTGGCTGAGGAATTTTTAATTCCCTAGCTCTGGCTACCCCTTCAAGGGATTTATAGCCGTGAGTATATGTATGTATGTATGTAAAGAATACAAAATCGATTATGGTATATGCATTTATAGAGCTAAAACGAACAATAGAAAATTGGCCTTTGTCCACATATCTAAAATCCTACAAAATACAGTGTGAAGAAGTTGCTAACAGATAACCCTACCTTTTCGTTCTTGGATTTATGCTAAAAATATTCTATTGCTGGAACTCAAAAGAAGATTTAAATTCATCTCTCTAATGATGACAAAGTTGCTAGAGCTCCTGATATCGTTTTAGATTTAGAATAATTATGAAAATAATTGTTAAACCCACTTTATGTAGTCGTTTATTTGTTTAGTTCTAACCAAAATAATTGTTTTAGATCACATTACAGGCAATAATGCAAACTGACCCTCAAAACAAAAGTACTTATACTTAGGCTCTATGAAATCGTACACAATAAATAGTCAATTTTTATTATTAAAAAAATACATTCACTGATAGTTAATTATTATACTAGCTATAGCTTAACGTGAAATTGCATAGGTTAGCATTAAAATGACCACTCCGGTCGATGACGTGCTTAATGCAACTACAAAAAATACAAAATCATAGTTCCCCCGGGCAATGTCCTCTCTAACCTTTTTAAACTTTTTGTTCTCTCCAAAACTCTTGCTTATTCGGGATCGGATCCGGTACAGTTAGCTTTTGACGAATATTTTAAAAAACGATTTCAATACGTCGATTTTTCGTTTTCCCATTGAAATTTGAACTCTACTAGTACGAATTTTAAGATGCTTTTTGGTATGCAGAGAAGGGTCTTAATATATTTTCGGCTTCCTCCTTGAAGGTTGTGTTCCGAGGAGGTCGATTACCAAGCCATGTGGGACCACTGGCCGGTTCAGTTATCGCATTATTATCAAAGGAGTATTTTTGGAAGTCTGATTACAATTTATTGGTGATAGCCACATTTATTTATAGCAGTTTATGTCTCCGTATTTGATGTTATTATTATAAGTGTTTCATCGCAAGGCGATGTTAGTTTTTAGTAAGAGTAAGTAGTAGATAGTAGTTTTTATAAAATGTTTCTGTTTTGCTTAATGTCTTACAATGCATATCTTATTGTATAAAGTTTACATAAAAAAACAATTTCTTATTATACTTGCGTAATATAACGGTATTATTTGTTAGTTATTTTAACCTATACTTCTCATTCTCCTGGCAATAAATTACAGATGCTAACAGACGATACCCAGAACACACGAACAGATAGGTGACTTATTTATCCGATTATCAATAATCATTTTTTCGACCGGTTTAAGAAAGAAGGTTCTCTATTGGATTGTATAAATATTTACGCGATCACCCCGTCAATGGTCAATCAATTTCAAAAGTTTGTTTTCTTGTTCTGTTGGATAATTTGGAAAAAGAAACGTAATTTAAAACATGATTTATTTTAATGTTTAGTGTAACAACCCTAAACAAACTAACTATCGAAGTTACTGTGTAACATGACGATCCAAATTATTATTATTATAAATTAAATAATATAAATAAAACATATTTATTTGTTACCAAACCACAATAACAACATATAAAAACATTACAAATAAAATAAGACAAAAGAGTGCAATAAAAAGGCAAAGTACCTCAGTTAGGTTCCCAACATTATCCGCAGGACACTGCTGGGGAGCTGGTTTTCTGGTACCGCCTGTTACTTACATACTAAGTCCGACATAAACAGTTTTATATAGATCAGTAAAAACCTTATGCTATCCGTTGTAACTGTGCTACTGGAAGTTATGAAGAAAATAACACTAAAATTTGGTGAACACTAAAATCTGATAAGGAGAAATTACATTTCAGTGAGCAATCATTTATTAGCAGTCAGCTGAGTCAGCATTTATTAGATTGGGAACCAATCGCCATGAGCGTTTATCTTACAATCTGTTCCCCACTCAACGTCGAAAAATGGCCGAAGATCTTTTATTCTGAAGCTCTGGTTACCCATTCTAGGGATTTATAGTCTGATATATGTATGTATGTAAAATTTTATAAAATATATGAAATTAGTGTTTAAGGTGACACGTGTCAAAATCTCGGTCAAACGATGTTATCGGCTACTCCCGCGCATCTTGAATATGTATCTACTGTTATTTTGGAATTTAAATATATTCGCTTGAATCATGTCACGTTTTTAACGTCAATATATAGTGTTGAATAGTGTTTCATAAAAAATAAGCCGTTTTTAGTTTTATTTGTGGATTATTGATATTTTATAAGAAAGCGACAAACAAAATTTCTTTAAACATTTATGCTAAATTATTTTTGTAATAAATATATTGTTACGACGTCCTTTGTTCTCAAGTCGCTTGCCAAACATTGTGACAAATGTAATCTTCTCCAATTCATTGATTCCCATACATACATATATATACTCACGGCTATAAATCCCTTAACGGGGTAGCCAGAGCTTTGGAATAATAAATCACTCAGCCACTTTTGGAAGTTGATTGGGGAAAAGATGATAATAATAAACGGTTTTGGTGACGGGTCTCCAACCACATCGCCCAAAAATCACTTAAAAAGCCCCTACATCCTTAGTCGCCTTATACGATCACCAACGGGTAGAAATGGGGAAGTTTGATTCTAAGCCGACACTACACGGTTGCCATTATCGAAAATATATAATGTTTACGTGAAAGTGGGTAAATTTTGTATGTATGTATGTATGTAGAATAGCACTACCCCATTTCTACCCGTGGGTGATCGCAGGAGGCGACTAAGGGTATAGGGGCTTTTCAAGTGATTTTTGGGCGATCGAGGAGACCCGTCACCAAAAACATTTATTATTACCATCTTTTCCCCAATCAACTTCCAAAAGTGGCTGAGGAATTTCTCATTCCAAAGGTCTGGCTACCCCGTTAAGGGATTTATAGCCGTGAGTATATTGCCGTGTAGTGTCGGCTTAGAATAGCACTACCCCATTTCTACCCGTGGGTGATCGTAAGAGGCGACGAAGGGTAAAGGGGCTTTTTAAGTGATTTTTGGGCGATGTGGTTGGAGACCCATCACCAAAAACGTTAATTATTATCATCTTTTCCCCAATCAACTTCCAAAAGTGGCTGAGGAATTTATCATTCCAAAGCTCTGGCTACCCCATTAAGGGATTTATAGCCGTGAGTATATTATATATAGAAAATTAATTAAGTAAGTATGACTGAATTATACTCTTCGATATGTATAAGGATATTATGCTAGTTAAACACGGGGCTGCAACGAGATTGTCACCGAGTTCCTGCCATATTCGCCACTTTAAAGCAAATAGAAGAATATTACCTTACTCCGATTATTCTTATTTGGTGTAGGCAGAGACCTATTGACCACCAGTTTGCACGGTACCGACAAATCTCTCTCGCTTCTCTCACGTTCATTATAGACATAAAATACACAGATTTATTGTACTTCGTCACCATCCTCTCATAGTTGTCAAAGCAAACAAACTTTTTCTTTTTGCATTACGACGCTAACACTGGCGGCGAACATCCATTATGGCCGATCAAATTTACGAGCAAATGTTTGCGCTGAAAGTTTTACACTTTCTTTTACAAATAGTTTTGGTTCTCGTGTCATCTTTTGTGGGAATAAATCTATATCATTCAATGTAATAAAAGGTTCCAATATACTACGTGCATTTTGGAGGGAAGACGTCATAGTTATTTTATAAGGGTAATGACGAGTATAATCTATATTAAAACAAAATAATAAAAATATATATCCTCATCATATTTTTTTTATTAATAGAAAAACGATGTTTATATCTTTATTATATATTATTTCTGTAAGCCTCTTTCTTGCCCGGAAGCCTGTGACGCGATGAGTTAAGCTAGAAATATGGTTCAAGAAATATGGTTCAGGTATCGTTTTGTACAGTTCGCGGCCGTGGTGTGCACAAAATTCAGACATCTGATGTAACTGGTTTAAGTTAATTGTTACAGAATTTCAAGTTTCGATTTTGGCACATAGACTTTGCTTGAGTGTCATAAGCGCTAGGGGTGATGCGTATTTATCGTAACAGATAAATAAAACAGGTATCTATCCGGAACAGTTTGGAACAGATTTCTATATAGAATGTTACCTGTTCCAATGATACCTGTTGTGCTTTTTGTAACAGGATACAAAACAGAACAGATTGTGACTGGAAGACTGTTATCTGTCTGTTCTGTTATGCTTGGAACAAGCTCGTAACTCTTCTATCATATTGAGATAGAAAGAGATAACTGCACATTTTGGAACATTCTCCTAACTTTTCTTTCATATCGCGATAGAAAGAGAAACCAGAACATTTTGGAACAAGCTCGTAACTCTTTTAGCATATCGAGATAGAAAGAGATACCAGCACATTTCGGAACATGCTCTATGTTCTTCTGTCTAATATATAAGAATAGAGATAGCAGATATTTGATATGGTATTTATTTGAACATATTTATCCAAACCACACGAAATGGCATCGTATCAAACATCAAAAGTATTATAGAATCCAACTACATTCTCCAAGTTAAAAGCCTAACTCACATTCAAATTAATTTATGAGACTGATCTCACAGTCAATCCGTGTAAATAGTTTTGTGAGATACATTTTTTAGATATAAGTTTTTAATTGTAAGTTTTAAATTATAATAAATAAATAATAAATTCATTTCATTAGTTTGGCTAAAAGAGACAGATTGTCCTAACCTCATTAAAAATTGTAAACAAATCCGATGTAGAAAGCAACCTTACCTATTTCTGTTTCATTTGTTAGGGTTGGTTAGAAGAGAGAAACAAAACCAATTATAAATTGATCTGCTATCTCCTTTCTTATATATTAGATAGAAGAGCATAGAGCTTGTTCCAAAATATTCTGGTTTCTCTTTCTATCACCATATGAAAGAAAAGTTATGAGGATGTTCCAAAATGTGCAGTTATCTCTTTCTATCTCAGTATGATAGAAGAGTTACGAGCTTGTTCCAAGCATAACAGAACAGACTAACAGTCTTCCAGCCACAGTCTGATCTGCTTTAAATGAAATGAAACAGCCTGTTACATAGTAACAGGTTTTTGGAACTGTTATTTTTCTGGAACAGAAACTGTTACAACAGGTATCTGTTTTAGCCTGTTCCAACGCACCTCTAATAAGCGCGCGCAAACTTTAGTCGATCAGAGATGCGCTGTGATTGGTCGGAATTTTTTTAAACCGGCCAATCAGAAAAATTCACTAGAAATTTAAAAGAGCTGCGCTGTGATTGGTCGGAAAATTTCAAAACAAACTCATTTCGTTGGACGCGATGTAGTCGCGCCAGGGTTACCCACTAGTAGTTATTTAAAAGTAATATTTTTATTTTATATACGCAAAAAATATTGCTAGTAGAAACTAACGGCCTTGTCCAGTTTTTTGTATAAACTTGATTTAATTTTGATAAAAGAAAACTGGTATCTTAACTATAACTTCTGGGTATCGAACTTGTTACAACAAGTTAACCAATACCTACATGATTCATCTCTATGACGTTACTGATACCGTTATCTGCCTTGAACATGTAACCGTTCAGAGAATTGAGTACTCATTTCTGAAAACCTAAATCAGAATCCAAGTCTTAAAATTTGTATTATTTTAAACATTGTTCTCGAATTAAATTTTTAATCGTATATTAAATAAAATAGGTATCAAATCAAACTAGTACAAAATGCTTGTAATCAGCAATTCTTTTTCAAATACTGAAGGAAAGGGTGAGATGAGAGTTTCATAGAGAATGCTCGTACATATGCATAAATAGCAAGTAAAATTGATATGAATAAAAATTTCGTATTTTTTTTCTTTTATGGAGAATAATATTTTGAACTGCTTTTATAGGATATTTTAACTATAGCCTATTTTTCAACAAGTAGACTAAGCTTTAGAAGAAAATAATACGGATAGGCGATCATATTCATCCATTCTTTTACACTGTCTTCATATTTTCATTTTTAATTGACTGTTTTCATCCAAATATTAGTAAATAAGTCCTGGACCCCAATGTAAAGACCTCCTGGGAAGTCTGCCTCCCGCACTACGGGAAACCCTTTTGGGAGGCAGTGCATTGTAATTTTATTTTATATTATGTTTATTATTTGGATCCAATAAATCTTTTTTTTTATTATTTTAAAATTCACTTTCAGATCTTGAATGGAAAAATCGCACAGAAACTTTGAAAGTGGTTTACGAATTTCCAACTGTCAAGAAGTTATTAGGATTTTTACCCTTGAGTATATGATAAATAACTTATAAATATTAGAAAAATGCATAAAATACTAGCTGCACTTGTTAGCTGTGTAGTGTCGGCTTAGAATAGCACTACCCCATTTCTTCCGGTGGGTGTACGTAAGAGGCGACTAACGGACTTGGGGCTTTTTAAGGGACTTTTGGGCGATGCGGTTGGAGACCAACAACCTTTATTCTACCATCTTTTCCTTACTCAACTTCCAAAAGTGGCTGTGGCATTTCTAATTTCTCAGCTCTGGCTACCCCTTTTAGGAATTTATAGCCGTGAGTATATGTAAGTATTTATGTATGAATTTCCTGTCAACTGTCAAGTTATTAGGATTTTTACCCTTGAGTATATGATAACTTATAAATATTAGAAAAATGCATAAAATACTAGCTGCACTTGTTTGCGAATGGTACAGTGACCCAGTGTGCGTACGCATGTGTGTGTGCACGTGCGGTTGTGTCTGTGTGCGTGACCGCCAACTTTCTTTTGTGGTGGGAAGCGCGTGCGACGATAGATCTGTCCGCTCGATGCATGTGCGTTTTGCGTGGTTGAAATAGCAAATAGACTAGAATATTTCTATGGCAAATTCGCATTAAACCTTGTAGTTTGTTGTCTGCTTAGGATAGCCAGCTATACTTTTCTTGTGGGTGCCGTAAGGGGAGTCTAACGTTGACCATATTTTCCCCACTGAATTCGGAAGAGAGGATTAAAAATCGTTGGTCCTTAAGCTCAGGAGCCCATTTTTTGAAAGTTTTATCGTGCTTATAGGTTTATGAGTAAATTTGCTAATTAAAATGGATCAGTCACAAAAGTGAATCGTTAATTAATATGCAATTTAATATAGCAACCGTGATAGCCCAGTGGGTAGAACACTCGGTTATCGTGCAAACGACTAGTGTTCAAATCCTGGGTTGGGCCTACACCAATTTGTCTTTTCTAAAGACATATGTGTGGTTAATTTATCATGGTTGTTAACGGTGAGGGAAAACATCGTGAGGAAACCCACATGGCTGAGTTGTACTTAGTCATGTGACAGTGTATTCGTACAAAACGGCGATAGGCCTGCCCCCTATCACGTGAGTACACTGTCCATGCAAAACGTGGGTACTCTGAACACCAGGTGACAAAGTCACGTGAAGTTCAGAAGTATTAGTACCTCTGCCAACCCCTTCGGGGATATTCGGCGTGAACGTTTATGTTTTATGTTATGTTATTAATTTAATATGAGTCGAAGAAGCTAAACGTGGATAGAAAGCTTTAATCACACCACCAATAAATTACTACATTTTTAACAAATTTAATGGAGGGTAGATTATTAGATATAAAAACTCTTTATATTGCACTCTGCAATGTAAAATATATACCAAAAATACAATTAAGTATTTACAAAAAAGTTCAAATAGTTTTGATTACTCAAACAATATCTTAAACTACCAATATGCCTAAAATAGATGATAAAAACACAGTTACCATGTGTCAAAAAATAAGATAGGATAAAAAACACTCTTCAAATGGATTAACAAGATTGCCACTCGAAGTTTTTCAATTGTATGGTTAATAATAAATGGCCTATTGAGATTATAATCTTCTTATTCGCACCTAAATTAATCGTCTTCACTTTATCAGGTTGCAATAATAACGAGCGTTACAGCTCGCACGCTCAATAATATCTTCGTGACACATCTAACTAACGATGACAGGCTAATAAACGGCGATCTATAGATCCCGCCGATCAATTAAAGATCTATAGATCGCAATACGTCAAGTCCGTTAAGTCAGGAGATAAGGGTTGACTTAATTATAGACTGACACTGTTTTTGAAGTAGCTTTGGACTCTAGTTTTTCGTAGACGCTATAGTGTATCAGGTTAAGTGCTAATTGCTCAGACTAAATTGTAACTCTGCTTAAGTGAACTCAAATCAACGTTCACGCCGCCGTTATAAAGATGGCACACCTCACTAGAACTATAAGTACCTACTTATATTTCTACGCATCACATGAAACTTTTGTAACCTAGCGTTCAAAATACCCATGTTTTGTATGCACTAATACAATCTCAAAAATACAACCTTGATAAATTATATAATAATAATTTGCTGTGTAGTGTCGGCTTAGAATAGCACTACCCCATTTCTTCCGGTGGGTGTACGTAAGAGGCGACTAACGGTATTGGGGTTTTTGGGGATTTTTGGGCGATGCGGTTGGAGACCCATCACCAACAACCTTTATTTTACCATCTTTTCCCCACTCAACTTCCAAAAGTGGCTGAGAAAATTCTTATTTCTCAGCTCTGGCTACCCCTTCTAGGGATTTATAGCCGTGAGTATATGTATGTATGTATAAATTATATCTACACATATGACTAAAAAAAAGACACATTAGTGTAGGCGGGACTCAGGATTGAAACTGGCGAATCTTAAATGCGACTGAGGTGTGTTGTGTGTTACTGTGTTGTTGTTACTGAGCTATCAAGATTAATTTAGCATACTGTGCAATATATCTATACACATCAAAACTACACCTAGGGCTATTGAACATGGGGTAAATGTCTGACAGTTGGCATACTATTTCTTTATATACGTGTAAAAAGATTTTTTCTTTTAGCTCAAGAGGATCATCCACGCGGCTCTAAGATCAGGCTCGGCACGCGCGGGATGGGCGTCGGGATTGCTCCCATGGCCCAGCTTCATCACGGGGGGGAACGTCCGGTCATTGGGCACCTCCCCAGGCGATGGAGGGGAGGGGTGGCCATCCCCATTTCTGGGGATTAGCCACTAGGGAGGGTGAGGATATGTGTTACGCACCTCACCCTCGGGACCGATGTCGGGGCGGTGGGCAGTGGAAGAGGAGGTCTCCGGGGTCGCGTGTCTTGCGAATTTTGCGAATCAAAACTCATTCAAAGTGAGACAAAGAACAGTGCCGTGTAGAAATGTCACTACCCCTTTCTACGCACGGGTGTCGTAAGAGGCGACTATCGGTATTGGGCTTTTTTAAGTGGTTGTTGGGCGATGAGGTTGGAGACCCATCACCAACGATACTTTATTTCTACCATCTTGTCCCCTATCAATTTCCGAATGTGGCTGAGGAGCTCTGAATCTTGAGCTTCTGGCTCTGAAGCTCTGGCTTCCCCTTTATGGGATTAATGGCCGTGAGTATATGTATATGTATGCTTATGTAAAAAGAGCAATATTAAAAATTGGTTTCGCAACTCTGCAATAACTTATTAACCAATTTAAATGAACCCTAAATTGTGGTTGTTATTACAAAATGGAATACTGTGAAATGGAGGTAATATCCTGAATACATTATCGAAAAAACATTGCGAAGACGTAGAAAAAGTTATGCAAAAACCTCAAAGAGGTCAGTCTTAAAAAAAGGCATCTAAAGTATGTCATCCGTCAAAATTCACGGAACTGTTTCGTTCTACCGTTATTTCGGGATCTTTTTATAGTTGGCGGCACTATAATTATTATGGATTCTAAATAAGTCAAAATAATTAGTTTAGACAATTCATGTATCGTATTAAAAGGCGTTTATGAAATATTGGGACTGATGTAAATTTAAGATTAAGTACATAACGCTATGGAAAAAAGATAAATGAAATAGGCTACAGACAATTTGACATATGTGTGGTTAATTTATCATGGTTGTTAACGGTGAGGGAAAACATCATGAGGAAACCCACATGGCTGAGTTGTACTTAGTCATGTGACAGTGTTTTCGTACAAAACGGCGATAGGCCTGCCCCCTATCACGTGAGTACACTGTCCATGCAAAACGTGACAAAACAAAACCAGTTGACAAAGTCACGTGATGTTCAGAATTATTAGTACCTCTGCCAACCTCTTCGGGGGTATTCGGCGTAAACGCTTCTGTTATGTTATGTACATTGCTTTTTTAAAATATGATGTAAATAAATACTGATAAGCATACTTTTGTATATATAATACACCGTATTTCTTTCGGGTTGCACACGATACTATTTCGACCAACTTCTAGTGAAATAAATAAGCAAGAGATTACGTTCAAATATTCTAAGTATGAATCTTATGTATTGATCTCACATATTTACAATAGCCACTGCGCAAAGATGACTCTATACTTCAACTATTAACGTCTCTCAACCACAAAATTTCTCTGCGGATTGCACACGACAGAATTCAACTACAAAAACATTTAACGATTCAAAATTACCCCGAAAAATGTTTCGCGTCTCCCATTAACCCTTAAAACGGTATGCGGTGTGCGCACGCAGCTTTTATCGGGGTCAGAACCACCGTTATGTCTGGACAACTGGTTTTGATTCGGGAGAATTTGGCAGGAGCATTGGGCTACGTGCGCCTGCGCATGCGCTGAATAAACAAGTTTCTTTTAAGTAGTTATAAAAAAATGCATGTGAAATTTCATCTACATTACTGTGATATGTTTCCCCTTTCTTTTTCTTAGGTAAGGCCGCTATTGTATATTGATACCTAAAAGGCCAGGGCGTCTTAATTAACATTTTTTCCGCCATTTTTGGAAGATTTTTTTTTAAATTTTTTAGGATTTTTTGGATTACATACATACATATATACATATACTCACGGCTATAAATCCTTAGTAGGTAGTCCAGAGCTAAGGAAATAGAAATTCCTCAGCCACTTTTGGAAAATTGAGTGGGGAAAAGATGTTAAAAAAAGGTTTTTGGTGATGGGTCTCCAACCGCATCACCCAAATATCCCTTAAAAGCCCCTATTGGGCGGTATTCCGTTAGTCGCCTCTTAGGTACACTCACCGGAAGAATCGGGGTAGTGTTATTCTAAGCCGACACTACACAGCTTGGAATATGGTTTGTTAATAATTTTTTACCTATCTAATGGCATGGGCACAATCATACCCAAAAAAGAAAGATTTAACTTTGTTCTTTAACATCATCGTCAAATAAATATCAATTTAAAAACTGAATTGTTTAATTCTCATTCGTGTGATGAGATATTTTCAGATTTCGAAGTTCAATGAAAGATTTTTTTCGACAGTAATGTGTCGGTTTGAATATAATTACCTATTTTTGAGTTTGGTGTGCCATGAGCCAAGTGAACACTAGAAATACAAAAAAGCGGCGACCAATTTACCAGCTCATATTATTTAAAAAGATTCCTGCACTGTATGAGTTTTTTGTTTTTTTTTTGTATATTCCAAAGTTCAGCGTCCAGAGACTGAAAAATATGAGGTCAAACTTGATTAGATTTATGGAACTAAACTAAACTAAAATCCGAGAGGTTTGCAAAGGTTAAATTAACAAAGTGGCAATTAATCGTCTCCGCCTACCTCAGTGGTAACATATCTAAGTATTAAAAATGCATGTATATAAATATATTTTGGCTTAAAATTTCAACGGTTTGTGATCTGGTTTCATTGAATGCATTTACTAACATAAAATCTACGTCGTAAAAACGAATCGGCCACTAAAATTTTAAAAAGTAATACTTATGAATTGACAACTTACTTCCTGAATTCAAAACTAAGACACAAAACTGTAAATAATAATGTTATAATCTGTATATTTTAGTACGAACAAAACATATCATTCATACCATATATTGTAAGTAAGAAAATGTAAGTAAAAAGTCGAACTTCAGCTAAAAATTCAATAATGACTTGGAATTCACCACGCACTTTTATCCAAAGCCAATTCTGGTCATACCCATTATGAAGCGAGCCTACAAAAACTGCACAACCTCAGTCCCACAACGAAAGTAACACAAATATATCAAAATTAGTGACCTCAATTCCGCGTTATTCGGTACATTTCACTTTTTGCCGCCCCCCGCGCCGCGAAACCCTCCCCCCTCTCTCGCCCGCTGACCGCGAAACCTTGATTCACAGTCAAGTGCAACGCCGTGATTCTTCAAAAACTCTTTTCTAGGTCAATTCTTTTATATTTTGGAGTTAGCGACGGTTTTGAGCTGTGGTTCTCTTATGAGTATTTGAGGTTATGACTTGGATTATTTTGTATGATGTTTGCGGATTAGGGATTTTGTTGTTTTGTTTGTTTTATATTTGAAAAGACCAAATCATATAAACACTTTCCGTTTGCTGTATTACTTTTTTGTACAACATTTATTCGAAGATATAGTTTATTCGAAACTATGATCATATATTATACTAGCGTTAAACGATTGTTTCCCAAAACAAATAAATTACAAAGCTCAGCATTATTTCCATTGTGTCATTTAATTACATAGATAAAGGACCCTTAAATAAATAAATCAGAGCGATATATTAATAAAAAGAGGTTGTATTAAATATTGGTTCGGTAAAAAATATGCTTTTGCATCATACGGTTCTCAATTTTCAAATATTTTTACGCACAGAACATCACAAAACAATTATGAATAATTAAAGTAAAGTCTTAGGTTCAAAGGTTTTGACCAAAATTATTACAGAGGAAATTATGAGATTTTCATTAATTATGTATTTATACGCATAACTATAGTTTAATAAACCTTTTCACTAATACTTCGCAGACGAAAGAGTTTTAATTTAGGTTTAAAAAGAAGAGGAGTGAATTCGGCATTTTGTTAATATAAGTTATAAATTTCATACAAAGACAATGTAGGTATTTGACACACACGCTTTTTATACTTATATACTTTTTTAAATTATGTGGTCAAACGCATTCATTCAAGCCGATGATCAGTAATGGCATCATTTGTTAACTACGTATCTGGGTGGCTGTGTAAAATACATAAGTTGTGTGACCAGAATATATGAATAATATCAGTTTTTAGTATGATTTCCAACCGTTATTTTTTATAAATTTATTCATTATGAAGGTTATGTTCTCGTATTTATCCCAGTATTACTCAGTTTAGTCTTATCCTTTGTCTTAGAATGCTATTTTTTTTACAAGGCTTAACATAACCCAGACATATCAAAGATTTTATTAACATTTTAAAGGCTAAAAATAGTCCTAATTACTGTTTACATTCTTTTACAGTCTAAACTGAACGCTATAATTACAATACTTTAACAGCACAACCTGCAATCTTGCAAATATATCACAATTAAACTCATAAATAGGCAACGAAAAAAATGGCTACACTGAACTTGAACTATCTCTTTCGCACCTCATTTGAATATTGCATGTTAGAGCGAGACAAACGTGTGTTCGGTCAAGCTTGACCCACGCATGCAGGTGTGGGTCTGATATACCACTATATTGGAATACGGTCGGGTTAGCCGCGCGTGTCCCACAGTTATGTGACGTCACAGCGGCTAACTGTTAACAAGCGTGGACGGTACGGTACGATGTGGATTTTTACGTCATTTACTTTTTGATGGCCACTTTTAGATGTATAAATTATGTCGATTCACGTTATAGAAAGATGTACTTAGATCTTGTTTCCATTAAATGCGCATGTTTAGATGAGTTAAGTTCAATCAATGGGACAATATTTAAGAGAAATTTCAATGACTTTTAATATTTTATATATATTATGTATAAGTAAAAATTGTGATATAAATATGGTTAGGAGAAGATATAACAAATTACACATTTAGATCCATTTGCTAAAATGTCAAGCGACTTAAGCGGCGAATAATAGAGCGTGTATGAAAATATTTACGACTATCAAGTTCATCTGGATCGTACGCGGCTATCATTAGTCTGTGCCTAACTTAATGGGAACAAATGGCGTGAGTTTATCAATGAGTTAAAATAATATATTTAATAAAGTAATACATAATGACTTTTATAAACACCTTATTATATTATATTTATTATGAAATTACTAAATACGTTTTTATATTCAAAGATTAATAATTCAAAGATAGTTCTTTTCTAGAAGAAGGTATTTTAATAAAATAAGAAATTTAATGGGATAGCGTGCCACCGAATGGAATAGAATGATTGATGCCTACATACATACATACATATACTCACGGCTATAAATCCCTAGAAGGGGTAGCCAGAGCTAAGGAATTAGATATTCCTCAGCCACTTTTGGAAATGTGAGTGGGGAAAAGATGGTAAAAATGAAGGCTGTTGGTGATGGGTCTCCAACCGCATCGCCCAACAATCCCTTAAAGGCCCCAACAGCGTTAGTCGCCTCTTACATACACCCACCGGAAGAAATGGGATAGTGCTATTCTAAGCCGACACTACACAGTATGATTGATGCCTGTTAACGCAAGTTAAAGAATCTGATCATTTTAATCTTATATCAAATGGCTTGCAATTAAAAATAACATGCAAAACAATTGGTAGGTTATACCATATTGAAACAATTATCTCTGTTCTCAGTCTTCAAACGAAACATTTTCTACGAAAGAACGTATGTATAATTCAATAATAAGTCATGCCAAAACTGCATTAAAACGGTCTTAATTAAATCGATCATTGATCAGCCGATAGCAACACGATGTCGGACATTGACCTATTATTCGAAGGCTTATAAAAAAGGCTGTATATCGTACCGCGGGGTGGGTGGCTTATAATAGAGGACCGTTATATCTTATGAGCGAGGACCAGTAGGTAAGGTTGTGGTTTGAGAACATAAAAAATGGAATGTAGAATTTATTTTATTTATGTCATAGATATAAAATTCAAATCCTTGTACACATTTATTCTGAGTCATAAAATATTAAAGTGTACTTTAACTTGTTAAAATTTGTGACTCATTTAAATAAACTATAGAACAGAAGAATTAATATTTAGGTTAAGGTTGTAAATAGGTTGTGTGTATTTAGTTACGTTCGGTTTTATTTGCATATTAATTTTCAATGACTTCTGTTTAAGAGTTTTGTACTTGTTTTCCTCACCATAAAGGTTGACTGGAAGAAATCGCGTTAAGGCGATAAGTCCGCCTTTGTGTACTTAGTCCTAATGATCTGTACCTATATAAAAAACATTGTATTTGTATGCAATAAAGTGTTCAAATAAATAAGAATTCAATCAATCAATAGATTAATTAATATTAATGTGACACAAGAAAGGTTAGATAGGATTGTATAGACCCCACTTGACCAACCCTAATAAGGAAAAAATATTATGAAATACTAGAGAATGAGGGTAATAATGTTACAACAAAAATAAAAATAAAAAAGTCCAAATAGAAAAAAAGGGAATTCCGAAAATACTAACATGTTTCATGTAACCGCCTTGAAAATGTTAAACTTATAAATTAGCAATTTTGATAATAATTCTGAATTATAATCGCCTCTTAATCCGTATCACAAAAGCCGCAGCCTTATTAGATTCCTTCGGGACCAATGATATTTGGGTCAAGTTTATTGACAAATAAGGACATTGCCCTCTATACGTCCTGCTCGCTCCTGTAGCGCTGTCCTTGTTTAACAAGGCATTGGGAACCCATTTACGAGATTCGGTTGAATGAACTATTCCTAGTTTTTTTAGGAGATTTGCGCATCCATTTATTAAAGATTTAGAGATAGGCTATATCAGTTTTATATTTATTGTTATTATAACAGTTCGAGTTCTTTTAGTGAGGAGGGGAATGATTTCAGTTCTATAATGAAATGATACATTCAGTGGAAGTTCATTAAAATTTGCGCATTATATAATAATTGCTACTGATAAAAGGCAATTCAAATTGTTTATACATCAGTTGGAAGATAGTTATAATTTGGTCTACGCCAGATCTTTTCATCTCAATGAGATGCACCATACAAACGACATCAACGACTTTCGATTAAGTTTCGATATGATTTGATAGTTTGTTTTATAAACTAACTAAAAAGATGGTTTAGGTTCAAAGAAATAGTCAAGTTATTACAATATCTATCTTTGCGCTAATATAAGTCACTGAAGGTTCATGTATAAATGGTTTATTACTTGGTAATGTAACTTTAATGAATTTTGAACGACGTGGAACCTCAAACTTTGTACATCTTTTATAGAATGACTATGATTATCGTTATTAAAAGAGTGTAGGTTATTGTTACATTACACAACACAAGAAATTATTATCACTAAAACTAAACCCATAACTGTTTATGTTGCTATAAATACTAGATTTGATAAAAATCTAACAAATGTGATGAATCATTTTAAGATTAAAATAGGAACATTGTTACAAATTATTTGTGACACAAAATATACAATCCTTACAACCCACACAAATAGAGTAAAAACATCATGAGCAAGCTTCTATTTATATAGTATAAAAAACGTGACGGTAAAATTGAAAGCCAGATTACTAAAATGTCAGAGGTATTAGTTCCTCCGTTACCCTTTTAGGGATATGTGCAAAACTATGAGATAAGATAAACAACATCAAATTGACATAAATGGTAAAGATTGCCTAATATTTTTTTACGGGCGGTGCACGGTGTACAGTGCATGTTGCATGAAGACTGCAGGTATTTAGCGGAATTAAGCGAAGAAACTTATTAATATTAGTATTGCTATGGATTTCCGCAAAGTAACGCCTGATTCAATCCAATATAATAAAATTTACTTATTTCATTTATGGATAGTCTCTATTGAAATATGTACCAAATATTTCCTTTACATTTTTCTTTCTATTATTATCATCTTACATTCAAATTACTTTATACATTAAAAAAACCTTTTATTTATATGCCTATATTTGAATTTTTTATATGAATAAATAAAAAATTGTCACGCTAACCCACTTTACCTGTTCTCAAACTGATCAAATTACACATCCGTCCGTATAGAGCTCATATCCGGTTCGATCCACTCCAAACGAGATGTAAATACAACCTTTTGTTCGATCAGGAAGTGTTTTTGTGAAATATTTAGTTTTTGTAAATTAGGGTGAATGTATCGAGAAAGGGTTAGGGTAGTTGTTTTTGGGTAGGATAAGATTATTGATTGGTGTTCAATTTTATTTCATAACTTCACGATCTTTAATTTGATAATATGACTAAAAAGAGGATATGGTAGCAATAATTTACATACACATTATAAATAATTTAAATTAATATTAACATACATTTGTTAATTAAATGTTATTTATGGAAAACTATATTTTTAGAATTAATATCCCAATGTTTACATAAATATATTTTTTTCGAATTTAACGTCGTGGTTTTTTGTTTCCAATATCGTACTGTAACATAGGTATTCTGCAAACGCAAAAACTGTTCTTAGAAATGACATATTATTTTGAAGGAACTTATTTCTATTTGGAGTGTTTGCATGATAATATTAATGATTTGATGATTGATGAAGTTTAGTATCGAAGTTATAAGTCTATCGGCAAGCAAACAGTCTATTCTTCATTATAAATAAATATATTTTATTAATTATAAATGCCTTATGTCCCAAAAACTCAGCTGGCTTTTAACCAAACATACAATACATTTATAAAAATAGTTACATAATAAAACAGAAGCCAAAATTCCCCAATACCCACCACAGGTCACGTGAAGATGTTTCCAAACAATGCAATGTGTCAGGTGCCCCCACAATTACGACTTTCTCATACACCACAATGGGGTAAAGTCGCTACACACAAATATTGACTGATTGAAGGGTTCGGGAAACATCTGGCGCGACCCTTTCTTTGTGAGAAAGGATTGTCAGAGATATCAAAATGGCAGAAAAAATGCCCCAAATTTGACTGGTAGTTTTAAGAAACGTTTGAATATTCAATTTTCGTTTAAACAACATATTTATGCTAAGAATCTATGAGCAATGCATATTTAAAACGATAATGTCTTTCTGTTTGTTAACTACCTTTGTGGTAGCATAGATCTGTGTTATTATAAAGAAACAAAATATATATTTTTTGAATAAAAATATTTGTCTATGGTTTGCAATTTTTAAACATTCGCCATCCACAATGAAGTAAACTAAAAGTAAGACAGTAAAGCCTGTCAAAAAACTGTTTGGTTTTTGATGACTAGTAATGTGTTTCATTTACTCATTATTCAATACTTACTTACTTACTTATACTCACTCACTCACTCAGGCAGAGTCGATCGCCACTTAGTACAATCTTGACAAACCTCTCTTGCTTCCCTTACATTCATTATTCCTCTCATACATGCTCTTTTATTCTTCTCACTTCGGACCCCCGCCTTTATAAGAACGTTTTCTATCTGGTCAAGAAACGTTTTACGAGGCCGTCCTCTACTAACAATCCCATCCACATTGGCTCTATAAATCTCTTTCGCTACTTTATTTTCATCCATCCTCTCTATGTGCCCAAACCATCTCAACATTCTTTTTTCTATTTTGCATACTACGTCATCTTTCAAACCTACTCGTTCACGGATTACAGTATTTCTCACTCTATCACACAGCCTTACATTACATATACTTCTGAGGGATCTCATTTCCACTGCATTAACTCTATATTATTCAATAATTTTCCATTTATTTCTACAAGCTTATCTGTAAAAGCTCATGATAGTTAGTCTGCAAATATATATATATATATATATATATATATATATATATATATATATATATATATATATATATATATATATATTAACCTACATGCTACTGGCAGTATCACCAAAACCTTTACCATAAAAAAAACTACCAACACCACTATCCACAACATAAGAAAACCTTAAGAAATCGCAAGCATCTACCCATAACTCCGCGACAGCCTTAACCATGATCCCCTCCACCGCATACTAGCCGCGGAGAAAGCTAGCATTGGACTCAAACAAGTTACCTTGCCTATACAGACCTAGTTCTGAACGCTAACTACCGACGGTTCATATAAATGGTGATTCGAGTTTTACATCGGTGATACAAAGCGTACATCAATTCGTAACGGGATGGCATTCAAATAAGTTAATATCGTTAGTATTAATACATCAATTTTTAAGTCTAGTATTGGATATGAATAGATTTAGATAAGTTCGACGCAAGGTCATTCTAGGTTGTTTGTAAATAGAAAGGAATGAGGTATTTGTAATAAAAGTTGCTGAACTACGTAAGGTGTAGTTTTTTTTAAATTATTTTTGTGACGGAGGTCTATAGAGCAAATGTAGTAATGTTAATTAAAAACGACCACGGAGGTCTCTTTAGACCAAATAGAGAGAGTACTCAAAACGGCAGGTGTCTGGAGTGTGAAGCATTAAAGAGCATGTATGAAAAGATTGATGGATGTAAACGAAGCCAGAGAGATTTTCCAGGATTGTACAAAGTGGGGATATAATGTCGTGAGTATATATATATGCATGTATCTCGGTTATGTATGTAAATAATGAACGTTTTAAGCATAATGTTAGGATGTTTATTGGAATAGTAAATTCTATAATTTTACGTTTCTTTTTCTTCTTGGTTTTAATACTGAAGCATAAATTAGCTTAAATCAGACCACGATGGACTACCAGCAAAACTATGAAATTTTCGACTCTCTAAAAATATATTCAATACCCAATACACATACCTAGGTATGTTCAGTACCCAAAATGAACCTCACCATTTCGTCACATCCGCAAACAAAAGTCGAGTATTTAATTGAAATGTCGCTAAAACGCTGGCGCATGCGCACTGCGTACCAATGTCACGCTCGGACATTGGCCGCGCGGTGAAAGCGTCATGGCCGACCACTTGATCAGCTGTTTTTACTACGCCATTTTGATATATCTCTATTTTGCATATATCTATGCACAACTATTGGTTGCAAATTTGTGTTGAATGAATTATATTGGTTCGTTGTTTCTGTCAAATTCTCATTCAGATTAATTTATTCGCTGAATAGATAATACTATTCAGCTTCTGTTTTTGGATGTAAAAGTTTTATTTTGATTTAGTTTGGAGACATAATTTATTTATTCTGAACAATTGTAAAAATGGGCATAAGTTTATTCATAGTGATTGTACATTGTGAAATTTGAAAACATTGCTTTATATTCGTTATTATTAATAACAGATGCGTGTTAAACGATATAAAGTTTATTTTATAATATATTTTGAGACAGTCACTACTTCTAGTACACTTCGTACTATAAAAAACGATTTATAACTCGACTTTACTTTCAACGATGTACTCGTACACCTCCTGTTCTGGTAATATTTCATAACGAAAGTTTAACAACAACACTTTTACTTCAGAATTTAAGGAAAACCCCAATAACTAATACTGATACTTGCATCATAAACATACATATTTATATAGAGTTAGAAATTTCTCAAATATTTTACAAGTTGAGTGGGAAAAACATAGTAATATAAAGGATAATGTTGATGGATCTCCATTTGCATCGCCCAAAAGACCTATAAACATATACGTTATTATAAATTCTTCAGCTCTCCTTGCAATGGTCCAAAATGTTAATTTCATCATTTTCTTACTTAAGTCATGTATTTCAAACATAGACAAAAGGTGTAGGTCAATTGACTCAGTAGCCGGACCTCTTAAGTCTGAGGCGGCGTAAAATACTTTACAAGGAGTCTCCCAGTTTAAACTTGTATGTCAAAATACTCAGGGGTTTTCTTGTAAAGAATTAGAAATAGAATTATTTTTGGAAAAATATGAAATAGATTGTTTATGTGTTACTGAACACTGGCTTAAGAATTGCGAACTCATATTTGGTTTTGAAAACTATTATTTAGCTAGCAACTACTGCCGCAATTCTAAAGCCTGTGGTGGCTCCGCTATATTTTTAAAAAATAATATTAAATCAAAAATTCGTAATGATATTGTACAGTTAAGCGTTGAGCAAGTCGTGGAATTATCCTGCATAGAGTTAAAAAACTATTTCTTAATATGTGTGTATCGACCCCCTTATAACCAAAATTATGATAAATTCGAAAATGTAATGGAAGATGTATTAGGCAAAGTTTTCAGGAATAAAAAACGTATAATAATTTGTGGAGACTTCAATGTGGATCTCCTACAAGACAGTCATCTTAAAACACGATTGATGAGTTTATTCCAATCGTTCAATTTAGAAAATTTATTCTTGGAACCGACTAGAATCAAAACATGCTTAGATAATGTATTTACTAATGCAGATTTTTCAAGTAAAAGTGTTATAAATAAACTAAAGTCTGATCACAGCGGCCTTTTTGTTAGCTTTCCTCTAGAGATACCAGAACCAAAAATTGTTATTAAAAAAAGGCATATTACTGCCAGTAAAGTAGAAAAATATATAAATATAATAAGCTCTAAGTTGCCCACATGTACAATTAATAAAAACTCAAATACTAGCTATGATATCTTTTATAATGTTCTGATAAATGAGTTTAATGAAATTTTTAATGTAAAAAATGTAACTATTACCAGTAAATTTAAGTTTTGTGAGTGGGCAACACCAAGTATTTATAGATCAAGAGAAAAACTCTTCGATTTATATGATCAAAAAGCTTATAGTAATAATAATGAATTGAGTGAATATGTAAAAAAATACTCAAAAATATTTAATAAAGTATGTAAAGAGGCTAAAGCCAGATACCTAAGCCGACGTATCCGAACATCCGATAATAAAGTTAAAACAGTGTGGAATATTATCAACACCCAAACAGGCCGAGGTAAACCATGTGATCAGGAGTTCTGTGTTCGATCTGATAAAGGTCTGACTACCTCTAATGAGGAAATCGCTTGTATTTTTGAAAAATATTTTACTGACATACCATTAAAAACAACTGAATATTTAAACACATCGGTTATAAAAGCTCAACACTTGTTACAACAAAATGTTGATAGGTGCGAAACTTTGTTTTGTTTTAAAGATGTCAGCCCTACAGATATCGAAAAATGTTTTAAATCATTTAAACTAAAAAGTTCTGAAGACATTTGGGGTATGTCAGTGAAAGTTTGCCATAATTTTATTGTAACTTTGGCTCCATATTTAGCAGATATATTTAATGAATGTATAAGAAATAAAATCTTTCCAAATCTCATGAAGCATAGTAAAATTGTACCACTTCTTAAATCCGGAGGAGATAAAATTAGTCCTGATGGTTATAGACCAATATCAATTCTGCCAGTTTTAAGTAAAATATTCGAAAAACTAATGTTCAATCAAATGCTTTTGCATTTCGCTTCAAACAAATTGTTTCATCCAAAACAATTTGGCTTTACGAAGGGCCGCTCTACCACCGATGCAGGCGTTGCCTTAATGAAACACATTTTTGATTCGTGGGAACGCAAAAATGATGCTATTGGTTTGTTTTGCGATCTTACGAAGGCATTTGATTGTGCAGATCATGAAATCCTTTTTATTAAATTAGAACATTATGGCATACAAGGTGACGCACTTAAATTAATAAAGTCTTACTTTTCGGATCGGATACAGAAAGTGCAAATCAATAATGCAATATCACCTGGAACTCATGTAAAAATGGGTGTTCCGCAGGGTTCTATTTTGGGCCCATTTTTATTTTTAGTTTATATTAATGATTTGCCGTTCATGGTCGAGAAAATGTCCGAGATAGTGTTATTTGCTGATGATACTTCTTTAGTATTTGACGTTGAAAGAAATAATCAGAATATTGACGAGGTGAATAACACGGTTTCACAGATTCAAACATGGTTTGCTTCCAATAATCTTGTACTGAATGGCAAAAAAACCAAATGCATTAAATTTGTATTACCTAATGTTAGGTGCGTTGATAACGAAATAATTTTAAATAATGAAAAGTTAGTATTTTCGGATAACACAGTTTTCTTAGGGATAACTCTGGACTCCAAGCTCCAATGGGGACCCCACATTAGCTCACTAGCTGGCAGGCTAAGTAGTGCTGCATATGCCGTTAGGAAAATAAGACATTTGACAGATGTACAGACAGCTCGATTAGTTTATTACAGCTATTTTCATAGTGTAATGTCTTACGGTATTTTACTCTGGGGCAGAGCAGCTGATGTTGGTTCCATATTTATTCTCCAAAAGAGAGCAATAAGAGCTATATACAATTTGAGATCCCGAGATTCCCTGAGGGAATTGTTTAAAACAATAAATATAATGACACTGCCATGTCAATATATTTATGAAAATATTATGTATGTAAGAAAGAATCAGGCCTCTTTTGTGAAAAATTGTGACAGACATATTCGAAACCTGAGAGACAACAATAAAATATCAGTACCAAAATACAGATTGTCAAAAGTAAATACATCTTTCATGGGGTTATGCGTAAAAATGTATAATAAAATACCTGAGGACATTTTAAATTTAACAGAAACAAAATTCAAAGCAGCAGTTAAAAGAAATCTTAGTTCGAAAGCCTATTACAATGTCAATGATTACATTAATGATGAAGTGGCTTGGTGTCATCAGGGCTCTGTGCAGGATGTTTCCGGGCTAACACCAAAATTGTAATGGACGTTAAAAAAAGATGTGTGTTGACGAGTTTCTTACGGGTTCTTCTCTCAACAAAACACCTTCCGAATCCGAAGTAAACTTAGTATTAAGTTAAAATTTGACGTTCAAAAAACAAAGATTTATCTTTTTATTTTGAAATAAATGATTATTTTATTTATTATTTTATTTTTATTTAATTAGGTAATATTTCGGCAAACGCCATTTCTTAATACGACCTATTAAACTCAAAGAGATAAGAAGTTTCTTTCGTAGCATTATTTGATTTTGAAAAATATGCATGGTAAAAAGGATAGTTAGTGTTGAGTTGTCCATGGTATCGCTCAATAATAAGACATCGGCGTTATGATACCAGGCGTAGTGCTTTTTCAAGTCAGCGTGTCATACCAAAACCAATTACAAAACAAAACAGCTAAATCAAACCAATTAAAATAGCAAAGACCGTGACAAAATAACGCAAAAGTATATCACAGCAAAACAGCACTGGCATAAAGCACATAGAATCGTGCGCCGACGCATCTCGGCGAGTGAAAGTTGGCGCCCCCCGCTCCCCTCGCGGAAAATGTGTCACTGTTAGACCTTAGAGGTCGCTGGTGTATGTGAGTTGCATGACTGCAGACTGCTGTTAGAAAACTTATTGTTTGTGTAGGATTGTTTCGTTTGTGGGATGGTGTTAGCTATGTTTTCAGAACCTTGAATATAAGATTAAGATTGCCGTGTCGTGCTGGCTTAGAAAGTTACTACCCCTTTCTACCCACGGGTGTCGTAAGAGGAGACCAAGGGTATGTGACTTTTTAAGTGTTTTTTGAGCGATGCTGTTGGAGACCCATCACCAACGACACTTTATTTATATCATCCTCTCCCCTATGGACTTCCAAATGTAGCTGAGGAGTTGCTAGCTCTGACGCTCGGGCTACCCCTTTTTGGAATTAATGGCCGTGAGTATATGTATGTATGTAAATTTAAGATGAAAGTCAGTAGTTTTATAACAAATCTCAATACAATACAAAAAGTTAATGTTTGGTGACTGACCAATTAGATCATTCGTATGATGGCAAGTGAAACAGCTTTACCGTAATTATAACAATATAACAAAACGTAATTTATTTTGAATTAACTAAGTAGGCGGCAGGAGTCGTAGCATTCGCATTTGACAGTGCTCTAAACCTGGTTCAAATAAATGTAACTACAACAGAGCAAATGTTTTAGTATCTAAGGTAAATTACCAAACCATGGTGGTTAAAAATGTGGTGATGATCTTATCTTCTTATTGAAGACTGTTAGTAATTATTTAGGAGAGTCCGTTTTAGTTACACCGGCCAAAATGTAGTGTAAGAAGAGGCAATCTAAATGAGTCACAATTTTTTTTGAGGTTAAGTAACGAATAGTATGAAAGACTTCTTGGAAATATTATAAAAAAAAATAGTTACTTAAATAGAACTTAAGAGCTTTGCTATTTAATTTAATTTTTAAATAATGTATACAAATAAAAAAGTGATCTGATTTCAAATATGAGAACTATCGCCACAGTCAATATATAGCCCCATCCACAGACTTGAGCCTACCTAAAAGGTAGGGTGAAGCCTGAAGGTAAATATGGATACAGACGGCACGCTAAGCAATTATCACTAGAACCAGAATATATACTACTACTAACAAGGGGGTTTTGAATATTATTTGAATAAGTGTAAATTCTTTAATGTTGATATTTTCGTCCTCCGAGCTTCTGATTAAAATAAAGAACGTTTTGATTTAAAAGCTTTATCTTCCCTTTTACAGTAATAAAGTTTTTTGATGCTCGTTCCATACACAACATAAAAACTATTTTTTGGACCATAGCATTTCAACCAGGATGGTCACATACATCCCATCATACATTAAGTATTTAGTTAGTTTAAGTTTATATGGTTGTATTCATAAATAACGGTTTGCTGAATTTCCAAATTAGTAAGTTGAGGTCCCATACTACCTACTCAATATAAGGCTAGTACCGTGATATCATATTGAGTTCAAAATGATAGTTCCTGTGTCACCTGTCAGGACTAAGTCATCATATAATTATTGAAAAAAAAAACATCCTGAAAAAAAAATGTACACAAAACCCAGCCACTTTTTACCCTGGCATCAAGTAAAAGAATTAAATCTGAGGGTATTGAAAATGCTCGCTTTAAGCAATTTTTTAATCAGTTTTTCTTTTATAAAAGTCTCGTTAATTTTGTGTTACTATATTTTTCACGTATTTCCAACGTTAAAGTAAGTATATGAACTTAGAAACTGTTAACCTCTAGTTAGAAGTAATAACAGCTAGAATAGTTATTTACCAAATGTTACTTTAAACTATATTAATCTTATATGGGATCGTAAGACTTAATACATGCTCTTATTTGGTAACAATGATTTAAGTTATTAAAATCAAACATACCTGTTATACGTAATCAAATATTTTATGTGCACCATAAAGAATCATTACCCCTGATTTAATTATTATAGCACTTACACTATTCTAATCCCCATTCAATTTTAGAATATTATTACGCTTACGGCCTATTCTACACACAAAATGAATGAAAACTCACCAAAAATACGATGGAGAAATAATTGGTTTTCTTAGTTCTTCGTAGCTGAGATTGTCAAATCCAAAACATAACTGTTGTAAGCAGTCCACTTGAAGTCAATGTTTCGATATCTTGTCACAACCGGCCCTACAACCACCATGTACCGAGAAGAAACAGGAGCATAATTAAATACAAGGAAAAGAAAAATAAACTATAAATAGAAAATTATAACAAACTGAATATTAAACAAGCAAATTTAAATAAAGAACGGACCAAAGAGGGGGAAACTAAAAGTATAGTTGACCTACTTTTAAATTTAGAACACAATAAAAGAAATAAAAACTACATAGGTAACAAAAGAGTTCGCGAAATCTTCAGAACCTACTTAAACTGTTTTCACGTAGCAAATTTAAAAATGGATGAGAGTACGTGAAAAAATTTGAGGCTCAGCGGCTGCGGAGGCGCCGTTAAAACTGTAAAAAAACCTGTCACTACGACCCGACGAAAACTGAACACTGGTATGTCAACATTTTAAAACAAGGCCTACTTTTAATGATAAACTTTTTTTTAATTTATGAAATTTAATAATGCATATTAAAAGTTTATAAAAAAAAAAATCATGCAGTTAGTAATGAAAAAGTTTGTTAGTCCAGGAAAAAATGTACTTGGCACGAATAATAGAACAAAAAAAGTATACAAAGAAAAGGTAAAAATAGAGAAAAAAAAGTTGGAAAATTCCTCAGTGCGATATCCGGGCCACACTAATCACAATCCGTAAAATCTCCGGGTCACTCCATTACAAATGCCAATTACATATCCCCAAAACACACTTAGCTTTTTGCACCATTTATTTTTATATTTTTAATGGGGCAAAACACGTATGTGTTTCAAGTATCAATTTGGAACGTACACTTTTTGATATAGTCCGAGGAATCACAATGTGGTTGTAGGTAGCAATAGTCCATAGAGTGCACACACGCGCGGGCGCAGCCGCGAGAAACCGTAGACTGGCTGCGCGCGCGCACCCCACTCACTCATTTCCCACCAAATTTCTTCCACCACTATCTCCGGCAGGGTTGCCCAAGCGCGGCCCGCTTTATCATTGAGCCGCTTTTGTTCGTTTTGAAGAACTATTCGCATGGTATATTGTTTTTGAATAATGTATAAGATGAGAATTTAATATTAAATAATTAGAAATATTAAAGCATCAAATAGAAAAACAGATGGTGGTCTTGTTTGTATATTGTTTTGATGTGAAAAAAGTTTTAATATTTTGAAATATATGCATGCATGATAGTAAATATTTTAAGACTTGTTAATTTTCCGACCTTTACAACATAGTTACTAATTTGGAGGATACGCACCTACTTACTCATTTTATTACAGGAAATATATCTAATTAGTGTAATGCATTGTCCAAATTATCTATAATTCGATTATTTTAGCGTGATTAATGTATGACGAACTAATGAGCAAATCACCTTAATTGATGGTTTGTGTTTTGTTGACAGTGTTTTAGGTTTGAATATTAACTAATTATGCAACGTGATTTAGTGATATATTAATTTGAAGGTGTTTTAAGATTCTCATCATCACTTTACGACAACGAAAATAAGATCACATAAAAAATATGGTTTAATGTAGTTAAAAACTTAACGTACTTAACAACAAAAAAAAACAAATTTACTTAAAAATATTCAACATAACGTAAGCTAAAGCTTGCGGCGCATTTCTCCGACGATTGACATCCTCTGGAAACTATCTCCGCGATGCTCACGCGCACACACACATACAAACAGCACCAACACAAACTCAATAGCCTAGAGACCTACAAAACTTCAAAAGTACTATTCTCGCTCTTATTCCATTTACTTTACGTCACAAACTAAAGCTTAAAATTTTCTTCTTCACCTGATAAATAGGTCACTATGTACAGCCTGTAAGGCTAAGACGGCGCTCGTAGACATGAGGTTGTAGATTCATAAAAATGTTTGCGCTTAGTTAAATTAATCAATGTATGTCATGAGTAGGATGTTTGGAGTGGTCGAGATTTTATTTGTGAGGCCTTATAATCCTTCAATTTGTACCTCTAGAAGCATCAAATACTTGTTTGGGTTTATATTTAAAGTCCCAATTTAAGATGATTGTTTTGATTGATTTAATCACAATAAATATGTAAGTTTTGTAATGTGATGGCCTGGTTAAAACTTAACCTAATTTGTAAAAAAAACATAATCGTTGTTGTTCCACAACACTATTACAGAATGCTGGTATTTATTAATAGGGAGGCTTACCCAGATTTCAGTACAGTGCAAGTAAATCTACAAAATAAACGAATATTTAAAGTATTTCAGATAGCGGAAGGAGATCCGTGGTAACTGACATAGGTTGGGACAGCCGAAATAATTTTGAGCTCAAGTGGCAGCCACTTACTGCGACAGGCTAAGTAGGATACCACAAGGTGGACCTGTCACTGGGTCGCCAGAGGTAGATGACTGCAGAACAGGACCGGAAGTTGAATAGGTCTTTGGAAAAGTCCTATGTTCAGCAGTGAACGAATATCGGCGGATGACAATAGAGTAAAAAAATCAAAATTGCGCTTGGCCAAGATGAGTGAAGTTTATTGAACAGCGTCGGCTTAAAATAGCATTAACCCATGTCTTCCCGCGGGTGTCGCCGAAGGCGACTGAGTGAATCGGAGCTATCCTAACAACCATTATGTTACAATCATTTCCCTATTTAAGTTCTAATAGTCGCTGAGGGAATTTCTAATTCTGCACCTCTGCTTACCATTTTCTGGGATAAATAGACGTATGAATGTACAAAAATAGGCAAATATTGGCGGAGATAACTAGTATGTATATAGAAGAGTAAAGTGCGTGTCTGTTTGTTAAGTATTCCGTTTGAAACGGTCAGTATATCGCGGTGAGATACCGTTTTACTCATTATTAATTACTGGTTAAGGGGAAGCACGTTTAATTATCTTACGTACACTACTTTGTTTTTCTATTAGCCATGTTGTATCGTTGATGGTTTTATTGAGTAGCATTTTAGTTTGGCATTTATTTGTTAGGATAAACTTGGGTGTTATGGTACGTAGTTCTCTATTGATGAAGATTTGTAAATGGCATTGTGTCTTCTAAATTAGATTTATATTGTTTGTATTTGTCTGTTAATCTTCGAAAAAAAAAAATTAAATAAAAAAGTATTATGCGTAAATTTATTATACTTAAAAAATGTATTGTGAAATTTGTTTAAACTTTAGCGAAGGGAACGAAAAGAAAACCCATAGTTTATTTATAAGTATATTTTTTGTCATATCTAGCCATGAAAAAATTAAGTATAGCAGAGATAACAGCCACATAGTGCTGGCTTAGAATAGCATTAACCCACTTTCATTCTATTTAGTTTTAAGTTCCCTATGCTGGTAGGCTACCAACTATTCTTTAATTTACAATTAATTCCCAACTGAACTCCCAAAAGTGGCTGAAGTATTCCTAATTCTCAAGTTCTGGCTACCCTCTTTCGGATTTATAATAAATAAAAAACTCTTTATTGCACATCACAAAAAAACAACAATTACAAAAAAAAGATCGGTATAAAAGCCAAAATACAACTGGCGGTCTTATCACTAAGAGCGATCTCTTCCAGACAAGCCATGAATGGAAAGATTTGCTGGATTAAAAACATGTTCGGTAGATGTCCAATAAATTAAACTGATTTGCTTAAAAACTAAAATTATTCGTCAAACTATTATCTATCAATTTTAAATATTACTAAATATTTATGTATTTATAAATCATTTTTTGTGGCCAAAAAGAAGGTATTAATAGTAAATATACATTCATCATATAATTAAGAAACTAAAATATATTCTCCTTAATGCTTCTCAAAACACGAACTTGAACTCTAGTTATGATAATTTTCTTTGCTAATTGGACACTCAAATTTCAGCTAACACTAATCTAGACGAATTGGGCCAAAATTCCACTTATTAATTTCACACTAAAAGATACAACATTTTGTTCATCGTTCCATATTTTATAGGGTAGAAGTTCTTCATCATAGCCCATATTAAGTCCCCACTGAAAGTTTCGCGCCTAACAGAGTAGGGTGATATGAAAATAGTTCACAACGCTGTCTAGGACAGGTTTTAATACTAACTACTACTACTGAGATGAAATTACTGAAACGACCGTTCGACGTGCCCTCCAAAGTACAAAATCTAAAAATTATCCTTCCAGTATGAGATAAATCTCTGAAAATGCAAAGAAATAAAACACAACACCTCCAGATGTGAGCCAAACGCGTCTTAGTATACCTCTAGACGAAGAAGAGTATATTAAATTTTAATTATATATACATTTGAAGTTTAAATATATTCCTAAAAATATATTCCTAAAAAGCATGGTAATAAAAATATTTACCCTCCTTGGTTCACTCCAGCTCTTATAAATATTTTTAAAGAAAAAAATAAATACCATAGAAAATTTAAAATTTACAATAATTTGTCTGATTACCAATCTTTTTCCATACTGCGCAAGCGAGTGAAGGATGTAGAACGTCAATGTTTCTTTGATTATATGACACGCATACAAAATAATATTGCCTCTGATCCATCATCTTTCTGGTCATATATTAAAAATAATAAAAAAGGAAACAATGATATACCATCTACTATGACCTACGAAAATCGATCGTTTACTTCTGGGGTAGATATATGCAATGCTTTTTCCGATTACTTCAATAAAAATTTCGTAGCATCCGATTCAAGGATCCTCCCAAATTATTCAGATAAGAAATCGAATCTACTCGTCAATACTATTTCAACAATTGAAATAGATCCCACATGCCTCCTTCAGCTGTTTAAGACATTAGATATCAAGAAGAGTGCAGGACCAGATAATGTATCTCCTATTGTAATTAGGAATTGTGCAGACTCATTACTATTTCCGGTATCAATTTTATTTAAGAGATCACTACAAGAGGGTTATATACCATTGGTTTGGAAATCGGCATTTATAACTCCTATTCTCAAAAAAGGTGATATAAGTTGTATAGAAAATTACAGAGGAATATCAAAACTTAGTTGTTTCGCCAAGATATTGGAACGTATAGTCTATGAACAGGTTTATGAATCAATTAAATGCCTACTATCGCCAGAACAACATGGTTTTTTGAAAAAACGGTCCACAACTTCCAATCTCATATAAACCCATGATTTTATTTCAAACGGCATGGATGCGGGTGGACAGGTTGATGTTGTGTTTACTGATTACCGAAAGGCATTTGATCGAATTGATCATATTCTATTATTGGAGAGACTAGAGGCGTTAGGTATTCATGGTGATTTGCTCCGGTGGTTCGAATCCTATATTTCTAAAAGAACCCAGTGTGTTGTTGCCAATGGGTTTATATCTAACTGGATAGGAATACCTTCTGGTGTACCTCAAGGTTCTCTTCTTGGCCCTTTATTATTTGTGATTTTTATTAACGATATAGTAGAATGTTTCCATTATTCAAAAATTGTCTTATTTGCTGACGATATGAAAATCATGAAGGTTGTGGATCATCTTCAGGACTGCTATAGTCTGCAGGATGATCTACGTAGATTTCAAGATTATTGCGAAAAAAGCAGATTAGATTTGAATGTGGAAAAGTGTTTTGTGATGTCATTTACTCGAAAAAAAGAACCTTCTCTAACTGATTATTGCATTAAAGATTCGACGCTAATTAGGGTAAACGAAATGAGGGATTTGGGCATTATTCAGGACTCTAAGCTCCTCTACGACAAACATATAACATCTATTGTCAACAGAGCATCAAAAATGATGGGGTTTTTAATCAGGTCATGCAAATATTTCAATGACATAAAAGCTATAAAAATTATTTACTGCTCATATGTGCGCAGCATCTTAGAGTATGCATCTCCAGTTTAGAACCCCGGATATAAATGCTATATATCTAGGTTGGAATCCTTACAGAAAAGATTCCTGAGATATTTAGAATACAAATCAGGAACTTTAGACACCAACTATATAGAGCGATGTAAGAGATACCATTTTATTCCACTAGAATTTAGGAGGCAAATAGCAGATGTAGACTTTCTGATGAAAATCGCAAATGGTATGATTGATTGCACTGATTTATTGTCCTCTGTCCACTTAAGGGTACCGCGCTCAACTTCACGGGACCAACAAACTCTTGCTGTTCCGCTTGCTCATACGAACTATCGCAGAAATACTTTTATGACTCGAGCGGCTCGAAGCTTTAATTCACTGAGTAGTCAAGTTGATTTAGACTTTTTAAATACCAATACCTCACTGTTTAAAAAAAATATGGCAAATTTATTCTTTTAGGATGATCACAAATCTTTCTATTTCTATCCAGTTCATTATTAAAACCACAATTTCTTTCTTGATTGTCAAATTTGTTAATCTACTATCTTTCCTATTTCTTATATTGTTAGTTAATTTACAGTAATACTTAATTAAGCGCATGTTCGTTACCAATATGTGAAAACTTTTTTTGGCTATGTTTTAATTTTTATTGTTTTTTGCTAATTGTTGTGTTAAAGCTGTTTGTTTTCCGTAAATAAATAAATAAATAAATAAAAAGGTGTGTGTAGCTTCCGGAAACTACATAGTTTTTTTTTTCAACTAAATATATACTCACGTCACGTTACCCTAATCAGGGGTAGCCACATCTATTGATCTAGAAATTAGGTCTTTTTACGATGTTCATAAAACTTCGCATTTATTTATCTCCACATTTCAGACTGACTGACATCCTTGAAGTATAAAGGACAATAATAAATTTACTATTTTAAAGAACAAATAAAATATAGTTAAAATTATGAACTAAGTTAAGTACACAACGTGTCATGGGTGTCCAGGCCTTTGCCAGACTTAGACCAACAATCAACAATAGAGCCTCAGCTCTCTAAGTCACCTTTTAAGACACTTGCAGCAACAAATGGGTTAATTAATGCTATTCATAGCAAACACTAAATATACTTAAACACTATGGCTTTTGCTTTAAATTTTTATGAAATGCAAATTTTAACTGTTAATATACTAGAGTTTTCTGTCATAATTCTCATGATCTACTTACCAAGCAGTTTACATCTTCCAATGCCCAAAGGCGCTTGCGTACCTAAACAAGATCGATTTAGAAGATTAATTTATCGATAACACCCATTGAGGTAAGAAACTGAAGAGTCTGCTATGTATCATACACATTACGTTTATCGATATACCATATTACGGTATAGTATCGGCTTATAATAACACTCACCTATTTCTTACTTGGATCCGATGCGACTTAAGTAATCTTTTATTTTACAATCTTGACCACCCCTACTTGCCTAAGTTGCTAATCCCTTTTGGGATATATAGTTGTAAGTATATGTATATCTATATTACAAGCCATTATTTGCCATTGGGGTTGGCAGAGACTATTGATCGCCACTTTTTACGATCATTTAGACATGAACGTATTACTACCTCTTTTTTTAGTCGTTGATTTTAGATTACTGGGAGAAAACAATTAACCTTGTTAAATTTGATTATTTAAGGGACTGCCCACCCACTTTCAAAATATATTCCGCTAAATTATAGTCTGACTTGATCGCAAAAAAGTTTGGCGCGTAGGTTTGTGATTCATTGCCACATTTGTGTATTCGTTTCGGTTAATGGCAAATAGTATGTTATATTAAAAGCCCTCGGTAACAGTTAACTTAAATTAATCTATAACTGTTAAGAGGCTCGTTTTGGTGTGAAATTACCAACGTCATTATTTCAACTCGTGACAGATTTATTGTTGCGGTAGGTTAAGTCTTTAAGCCGAGTTTACGTCAGCATAGAGCTACTCAATCGACTTTTCTTTAACTTCAAAATGGCTTAAATTTACAAGAAGATAAAAAATTTTTTTTTTACTGTTTTGCTTCGGTTGGAAATAATACTTATCCATATCCTTCCTCATCTAGTGCAAGTCATAGCTTAAGGTTTGTGATTTACGGCACAGGGACGTTATCTCTTACTATGGTAACCTAGTGGCCTAAACAAATAATGATGAACCTACGTTTAGTATTTTATATAAGATCGAATGAGCAACGCAAGAAGCTGTAGACAAATATAAGCCAAAGAGTACCAAAACTCAAGTGACGATGAGCCCCATTGCTCCCAGAACTGACGGCGGTTGAGGCTGGAATAACGACGACGTGGTGATGGTCGCGGGAAGCCTATGGACGAAGGCAGCACAGAAAGTAAAAAGGTGTAATAGTGACGTTCATAGTTATATAAACTGATAATTTTCTTAGAGTCCGTCTGTGTCTTGATGTGAGCGACGTGATGTATATTTAATACAAATATTAATAAAGTATTTTATGGTTGCAATAGAATGGAAAAACCTTATTGCACATCACAAAAGAAATATTTACAAAATTTTAGTACAAAAGTACGATTCTGAAGTGAACAAAATTTGCAAAGCAAATATGTTAAAATATACATTAATACTTTGAAGATTTAAGTATATAAATATTACAATAATTTAGCATTTTGGCAAACTGCTTTTATATTCTTGAGACATTTGATGCCGTTTTTGTACCCAAATATATGAGTCACATATTTATCAGTAGTATTTCGTTGGAACCTTTTTGAAATCACGTTCTTATAAAGGCGGGGGTCCAAAGTGAGAAAAATAAAAGAGCATGTATGAGAAGGATAATGAATGTAAGGGAGGCAAGAGAGGTTTGTCAAGATCGTACTAAGTGGCGATCGATAGTGTCTGCCTACCCCAATGGGAATAATGGGCGTGAGTATGAGTAAGTAAGTAACAAAATCAGACCATTATCATGATGTTAGATTCAAATACGTCACCATTAATACAAAGTTCCGCTACATACCGACAGATAAGTGGCTTTTGCAATAATATTAATAATTACTGTATGCTCGTCAATGGGATAGAATACGAACATACATACTTACATACACATTGAATGGACTTTTGATAGATGAGTTGCGAATCAACTTGTTTGGGTGGATGGGTTAAGTTATACGCTTTGGGCTTAGTTTTCTGACGTTTAGTATGTATTTTTAGATTGTATGTAATTCTAAAGTACTTTTTGTGAGATTAAATTGAATATTATTGTACCCACAGGTTAGGTGGCTGTTAGTCGGACAGTTACAAACAACTGTTTATCTTATCTAATTGCTTATTTTTTCGGTGTATTTAATATATAGTTGTGTGACTCTGTCGATTATTTTTTAAAATTCTCTTTGTTCAGTGTTGGGTGTTTTGGGAGAGATTTCTCTCCGTTTTAAAAAAAATTGTCCATGTGCCTCATGAAAGGTATAATATAAGCTTCTAAACCTCCTATTATTAGTTACAATTTAACAAAGTATTAGTATTTTCTAAGATTTTCACGAATGCACATTATAATTGAAACAACTATTGATTTTCGGATATTTTAATCGAGCTTTAACAATAATGTAATAACACGCGATTAAAATATCCGAAAATCAATAGTTGTTTCAATTATAAAAAAGTATTGTTAGAAACGGTTAGTGTCACGTGGCATATAATTTTAACTCTCTTGTAACTTAGACCACAATACTCCATATCATAGAATATGGCTTAAAATAATGTTAGAGCTCTGATGACATACTAACCTTTATTCTATTTATTTAACAGTACAATATTTAATACACGCATTCATATATTATTTTTGCTTTGGTTTAAGATGAAAAGCGACCTTACAGAATTAATATCAAAATATATACTATCTTTGTTGTATACAGTTTAGAGATTTTGACACTTTCTATTATTTTATTATAAAACATAATTACATTAATATCATTCCTATTTGTTTGGCACGTAATAATTAATCTTATACTTACAAACAGGTCAAGACAATAATTTTAGTTCGTAGTTTGGTGCTACAAACATGCCAATACAACATTGGTATAAAAGACATCAACGAAATTTAAAAACTTAGTTGAATTAATCTTAGACACTAACGCCCGATTTCTGAATTGAGTATTCAAGCAGTTGTTAAGATTTCAAAGCGACAGAACGATACTTAAGTTGTTCTCAGCTGGAATACTCAATTCAGAAATCGGTCGTAAGTGGTGCATTGTGCTTACTTCCCTTTATTTAAATATAAAATAACATGAAGACACCTTAATTTAGAATTCAAAACATTTGGTTTTTTTTGTGTTTTTTTTATTATACCTACACATGTAAGTTATCTTAAAATAGGTCTTTAAAAATTACACTGATATTATTTAAACATTTTTTTGAATAGACTAGTATAAGAGATCTCTAACTGGTAAAATTTGTGTGCCCCACTCTAATTTTTTTAATAATAAAGTAATTATTATAAATATGTAGTAGATCTTCAAAAACTAACAACGAAAATTAGTTTGAACAAAATATATTAGGCAGTTTTTTTATTTTATTTTACTTTGAGTCTCATACAAACACTATGAAAAAAGATACGTTTGTATAAAAAAAACATGTTATTTTTGATATGTCGCTTTGCTTACCTATACTTGTTACTACGCCACGAGGGAGCCGACTCGCACTTTGCCAATGTATTTCATATTGACATCAGAAGGGCAAGCACGAGCCGTGTTTAAACTAGTTATCGCGTGGGATGAAGCAGCCATCTCTTACGCACTTACTTAGTATCGTATACTGCCATCTCATTCTAACCGTTATCGTGTCGATAAAATAGTGCTCGTGCTTGCGCTGCTGATACATTATAGCATACTGTTAACTTTCACCTTAAAGTTGTGTCATTGTATGGGTGACTAAGGGTATGGGGTTTTTTAATGTGGTTTTTGGGCGATGCGTTTGGAGATCCATCACCAACGATACTTTATTTAAACCATCTTCTCCCCTATCAACTTCCAAATGTGACTGAGGCATTTTTAGCTATGAAGCTCTGGATACCCCTTTTAGGGATTATCGGCCGTGAGTATATGTATTTATGTATCTTGAAAAAGTGTAGAGTTGCTGTGTAGTGTTGGCATAGAATAACACTACCCCATTTCTTCCGGTGGATGTCCGTAAGAGGCGACTAACGGATTTGGAGCTTTTAGGGGATTTTTGGGCGATGTGGTTGGAGAACCATCACCGAAAACCTTTATTTTACCATCTTTTCCCCACTAAAATTACCAAACGTGGCTGAGGACTTTCCAATTCCTTAGCTCTGGCTACTCCTTCTAGGGATTTATAGCCGTGAGCATATGTATGTATGCATCTTGAAAAAAAACTTGAGTTTATGCGTTTATTTAATTGAGTTACAAACTCCACATTTACATTTGTTTAGGAAGCCCAAATATGAATTATATCTTTATTCAATAGCAAAAAAATCCCTTTCAAGAGACAGAGGTATTTTAAGATGTCTAATTAAAGCTGCTTAATTAGCAATTAAAATTATCGAATGCAATTCAACGGCGTTTATCTAATGATCAATAAAAATGTCTCGAAGCGGAGTATGATCTATCCGAGCGAGCTCGTCTCGGTGCGCAGGCGCATGGCATGCAGCTATTAGCTGGAAAAATATTGAACGCATATTTTATTTAGGTATGATCATTATGTTCTATTGGATATTTTCATAGAAATTTTGTTTTTTGTGTTTGTTTAGTTATATGAGGAGTATATCTTTATTTTAGTCTTGAGAAAAATATTGGTACATCTATTGGTGATTCAGAAGGTGAGAAATTAGAACTTAACAAATTAAATTATTTATGAATAAATAAAGGAAAGAAAAATTTCGACACAGGCGGGGTTCGAACCCGCGACCTCGGGTATACGCCCTCGTCGCTCTGCCAATTGAGCTATCAGTGTCAAATTCTTCTATCCTTATCCTTTGTTTGTTTTACACTTTTTAAGTAGTGTTTGCGTTCCTTACCTCCTTTAGATGTATTCCTTTATTTATCTTTTATTTATCTATACTTATAATAAATCTGTAGAGAGGTCAATTCTGTACATGAAATATATTTTCAAAATAACCATCAGGTGGTGATTAGGGATCGATACTGATGCCAAAAATGCAATCAGTAAAATTTTTGTCTGTCTGTCTGTCTGTCTGTCTGTCTGTCTGTCTGTCTGTCTGTCTGTCTGTCTGTCTGTCTGTCGGTTTGTATGTTCCTTATGGAAACAAAAACTACTCGACGCATTTTAACGAAACTTGGTACAATTATTCTTTATACACCTGCGCAGGTTTTTGTATACTTTCCAGCAGAGTAGTAAAGGGGAATTTTGGGAAAAAGGGAGAAGTTACTCCATTTTTTAAGCTTCCGTCGCGTGTGCAGCCTCAATGGTTAAACTTACATAGAAATCATGTATGACGGAAATATTCTTCACAAAATTATCTAAAAAAAAATCCTCAACAGTTTATGTCTATCTTTTACGGTTGACTCACAATAACACGTGTAATTCCTGATAGCTTAGCAGTTCGGATCATTCTGATTATATTTGTTTAGTCTTACGTTTGTAAACGTCTCACTCATCCCAAATTTAAAAAAGGTAACATTATTACCTATTCAATAAAAAAAGAATCATAGAAATCGGTAGACAAACACTGAAATTATACATAAAATAAGCCATCGCGCCCGTGATCAAAACCAAATCTTTACTAATTTACATATAACATACTAGATGGCGCGAGTAGTTGCATCCTGAATCACGTAATGATTTATTTTTTAGATTGTTATAAATACTTCATAGCGTTTTATTTAAAAATTTGCTATTAAACGGAAATACTGAACCGTTCATCAAAGCGCATTTAAAATCACCAAACTACACTGTTTAGGGAGTGCTATAAATTTAATTAATTGAAAACATTGCGCTGAATTTCACAATGCTTGAGCAGTTGAGCAGTGACTGAAGAAAGAAACCCCAGATATTTAAAGAAACAACGCTACCCGTGCGAAGCTGGGACGATCCACTAGTTAGTAATAAACCCCACATGAGGTTTTCATGTCAAAAACATTTAAATTATAAATTATTTATGGAATCTTAAATCTGATGCTAGCTCAATATCTACTGGATAATTATTTGTTTTGTCTATTCATAACTCTTTGTACCTTCTGCATTCAAACTTATTATTGCAGTGTATGGGTGAAACCATTTTTATTATAATTTCAGTAGATCTATGTAGCGCCAGCTTAGAATAACACTACCTCATTTTCTGGTGTGGGTGTCGTGACAAGTGACACAGGGATTGAGGATTTTAAAGTGATTGGTGGGTTTAGGACTATCACCGATAAACCTGTATTTTTTCTTCAGCTTTTCCCTTAGTTTTCAAAAGTGGCATAGAATATTCTAATTGTGAAGGTCTGGTTGAAGTAAATGTATGTCAATTTAGTAGAACCAAGACTACACACTTTAGAAGATAAACTAATACTTCTCATAACATAACATAAACATATAACATAAACGTTAACGCCGAATATCCCCGAATGGGTTGGCAGAGGTACAAATACTTCTGATTATCACGTGATTTTGTCACCTGGTGTTCAGAGTACCCACGTTTTGCATGGACAGTGTACTCACGTGATAGGGGGCAGGCCTGTCGCCGTTTTGTACGAATACACTGTCACATGACTAAGTACAACTCAGTCATATGGGTTTCCTCACGATGTTTTCCCTCACCGTTAAAAACCATGATAAATTAACCACACATATGTCTTTAGAAAAGACAAATTGGTGTAGGCCCGAACCAGGATTTGAACACTAGTCGTTTGCACGATAACCGAGTGTTCTACCCACTGGGCTATCACGGTTGATAACTATAACTTCTCATAACTATATCTTTAATGACTGAGTTAAATTAATTATCCAAGAAACACATCAAAATCTAACACCAATAATTAATAGTTTCCACGTCACTTATTAGGGTCAAATAACACAATTATAACTTCCGAATAAATTGTACGTCCTGTATGTAAGGCGCGTAATTTTAGCAAATTATCGATTTGTTATTTTAATACACTTCAGTAATTACTTATTTATTTTGTCGGAAGTTTTTATATTATAAATATAAGACCAATTACTTTTTCAGAGTGTTGCATACCATCCATTCAGTGTGTTCGTACAAAACGTCAATATACATACATACATACATACATATGCTCACGGCTATATATCCCTAAACGGGGTAGCCAGAGCTTTGGAAATAAAATATTTCTCAGCCACTTTTGGAAGTTAAGTGGGGAAAAGATGGTAGTAATAAATAATTGTTGGTGACGGCTCTCCAACCACATCGCCCAAAAGTTACTTAAAAAGCCCCTATACCCTTAGTCGCCTCTTACGATCACCCACGGGTAGAAATGGGGTAGTGCTATTCTAAGCCGACACTACACAGCATATACCAATATACCTGCCCCATAATTCATGTTTCAATAGTTATGTTTAGCAACTCAGTTCTGAAGTGTGCAGTCACGTGCAATATGTGAATTTCCTACAAAGTTCTCGTCTTGGTTATGATTAGATAGATAGATAAAACATTTATTTCCTAAACTAAGACACACAAATTATAACAGCATAATCACATACATTAAAAAAACAAAAGAAATACACATTACAACACCAATTTTGTGTGTCACAGCAATGAAAATGGGATCCAACTCAGCGTCAGATTATAGGTAGCCATTGGATCTGGGCATCGCTTTTAGTGACATGCGAGTATTAAAAGTACATATACTCACGGCTATAGATCCCTAGAAGGGGTAGCCAGAGCTTCGGAATAAGAAAATCCTCAGCCACTTTTGGAAGTTGAGTTTGGAAAAGATTATAAAGTATATGTTTTTGGTGATGAGTCTCCAACCGCATCTCCCAAAAAACACTTAAAAAGCCCAATAGCTTGTACGTTCGTTAACACTTTTGAAACTCTTATGGTGTTCTCCCACGGGAAGAAATGGGAAGGTGCTATTTTAAACGGATGATAATGTAATGAAAAGTTTGTGTATTGTTTATGTACGAGTTTTTATAAAATAAAAATATTTACCTAACTTTTGTTGCTAAATTTACGTCGATATAAGTAACACGAGGCTGTGAGAGCGAGGATACATGATAATGATAACGTAAGAAGTTTGATATACTCACGGCTATAAATCCCTTATCGGGGTAGCCAGAGCTTTGGAATGAAAAATTCCTCAGCCACTTTTGGAAGTTGATTGGGAAAAGATGGTTATAATAAATGTTTTTGGTGACGGGTCTCCAACCACATCGCCCAAAAATCACTTAAAAAGCCACCTATACCCTTAGTCGCCTCTTACGAAATGGGGTAGTGTTATTCTAAGCCGACACTTCACGGCAATGACAGATTTTGTATGGATAAAATCTGTGTGTTTCTCACTTCTCACGTGAGATACTCGCTCACCCTTGTCTCATGCCACAGGAGCTGCTTTTGGTTGGGAAATTTATGTGACCAGCGGTTTTTTTTACATTTCAGCTTCGGCTAAAGATAATGAGCTTGCAATATATTGATTGTTACTTGGGGACATTAAGAATTCTTCACGTCCCGTCAAAGGTACTCTTTCAAAAGCCCACATCGCTCAATCACCCTTTCCGATATCTCTAAAACGAGATAAGGCATACAATCAACCGGACACCATATGACGTCATATGATTGTAAAAGAACCGCTACACGATAGTTTACATAACAACAAACGTTGGAGTATTCGGGCGCGTTCGGAAGTGCTCGGGATCGCTCGGTAAATAGGTCATCGCTCCGACACGGCCTTGCTAGGTCGGGACGATGACTGCTTGGTGATTGTGATTACGTTTGCGTTCTCTTGTCACATGTGCTCCTAGTAGTATTCAACGGGACAATCATGAACAGTGTGATGCATAGTTTTTACATACGAACTATATTCAAGCCATTCGTTCGAATTTGGTGTAGGTAGATACTATCGATCACCACGATCTTAGATCCTGGGAAACTTTATTTAAGCTTTATTTCCGTACATCAATCTTTTCATCGTATTTATTAATTTAGTATTATATTTTTAATGTTTATTATTAGCAGACATTTTAAACGAATAATTTAATATAGTAGGAAAAAATCATATAAATGTAAAGATCAGTTCCAAAGTCCTAGCTGTAACAAAAAATTCACAAACCACAGCCTTGTTGTAATATAATTCTGAACAATTTGAAGTTTAGCAGAAACGACTTAAATTAACCGCATCGGACTATGGTGTAACGTGTCACTTTTTAGGGAGTGTAAACCAACGGTTTTTCATTAATTTTCCTAGATGGTATCCTCTCAAAATTAAAATAGTTTTTTACGTTTTGTTTGAAATGCCACGATATACTTGACTATTTGATGACATAACATAATATATACCGACGCCATTACTCCCCATTGGGGTAGACAGAGACTATTAATCGCCGCTTCGTATGATCCTGGCAAACCTCTCTAGCTTTGTTTACATCCATTTATCTTTTCATACAGGCTCTTTTATTTTTTTGGCAATTTGGTCCAAGTGTGTCCTCCGAGGTTGTCCTGTACTAACATTACCTTCTACATTAGCTCTATAGATCCCTTTTACCAATTTCCTATCATCCATTCTCTCTTCATGCCCAAACCATATCAACATTCCTTTTTCTATCTTTCTTAAAATATCATCTTTCACACCACGCTTTTCAGGAATCATACTATTTCTCGGTCACATAACCTAATATTACATTTTTTCTGAGTATTTGGTTATCTTAAGCGTAATTCATAGATACTCATTTACTTTTGTCTGTTTGCGTAATGGTGGGTCCTACCATTTTTCCTCCGCAGATATAAAATTTGGTTAACCCATTCCGGCATCGTAACCGTGAGTTGAAATAAGTTAGCAAGTAAATGGGTAATAAATCCATATTAAAAGAACGTAAGTTCCTAATATTTCAACAATAACCATAGTCTTACGTGCTTCAAAAACATTTTGTAGTCACAACTCCTTTGTGAAGCAGACAATAATGTTGGCATAGCAAACCTCTTTTCGGAGAACCTTTTTGTTTCCGACCTCTTTGAGTTTACAGGTTGCATGAATCTGTACCGGTAGCCATTTGTAATTATTCACGCTTCTTTACCTTGTTCGTGTGACCGAAGCTCAGATTGTTCAAAACTGGGCTAAATCTAAAAGTGGTGTTAGCTACGCAAATGGAAATTTCATCTAGATATTTTTTAGTCTTGGCGTTAGTCATAAACATCAGTTACCATCTCAAGCTATCGTTTAGACTACTTGAAAATAAAAAGGTAATAATTCATGATAAAACCTGAGTACAATAAACATTCAACACTAGATGCTTCAAAATTCGCTGTCAGCAAGAAACTTTGTAGTGTCGTCTTAAAATAGCGCTAACCTATTTTTGTTGCTTTTAAGTGATTGTTGGGTGATGATGATGAGGCTGGGTTATTATTATTATTATTATTAGACGGGCGGTAAACGCCACAGGTTTCCGCACTGAGCCCGACATGGCGGACCATTGTACGTGGACCAAGTGGTCAACTAGCTCTCCCAGCCTAATTCCGTCCAGAAGGCAAGTAGCTTATCCAGGTCAGCTACCGCCCCTGGGAGCGACTTTATTGTTCCTATAGTGTTTTTTCGGATATCGGCCACTCCAGTGCATTCCTGGAGCACGTGAGCGACCGTCTCATCAGCCTTCATGCACGCACGGCATAGAGGGCTGTCGGTGATGCCTATAGTGTGTAAGTGTTTGTTTAATGTGGTATGTCCTGTGAGTATTCCCGCCACTGTCCGCAGGTCCTTCCTACTAAGTCGTAGTGCGCGCCCGGTCAGCTTTATGTCAAGGGTTGGCATAGTTTCCTTTGACTGTCTGCAGCCAGGCTCTTCCTGCCAGTGTGACTTGGAGAGAGAGTGTGTGCGTTCTCTTAGCCACGCACGCAGCTGACCAAAAGGCAGGGGGATAATCGGTTCAGGACCCTGCAGGTTCCTGGCCGACCCCGCCCTAGCCAGTTCGTCAGCCGCGTCGTTTCCCAATGAGCCGCTATGACCTTTAATCCATTGAAGGGTTATAATGTTTTTCCCGGCTACCTCCTCCAGAGCACCGTGGCACTCCAGGACTAGTCCTGAAGTGAACACACAACGATCCAGAGCCTGTAGCACAGATGCACTGTCCGAGATGATTTTGACATGCATATCGGACAGCGCACGGGCTTTGATTGCCATTGCCGCCTCAATTATTCCAAGACACTCCGCTTGGAATACCGTATTGTGGTGGCCTAGGCTTTTGGAGATTTTGATATTGAGGTCTTGTGAGTATACGCCCGCTCCAGTCCCTTGGTTGGTCTTGGAGCCATCTGTATACACACGCACCTCTTTAATATCGGAGTAGTCATGTTGTTCCTCTTCGAGTACAACAGTGTAATTGTGCTTGGTTATAATGGTTTTTGTTATCCTATCACATGGTGCAGTAAGTAAGGGCTGGTATTGGATGGCCTCTGTATAAATATTAGTGTGTAGGATTCTGGAGTCATTTTTGAGGTGTCCTGCCTTTTTCAGCCTAAGTGAGGACATCGCTGCCTCTTGCTGTATGTGTAAGTGTAAGGGCGGCAGATTCAGTAGCACCTGAAGAGCTGCCGTGGGTGCGGTTCTCATACAGCCCGTGATGGCCATACAGGCAAGCCGTTGCATTTTTTCTAGGTCGTTTTGGGCTGTTGTTAATCTAGTTCTCGACCACCAGACCAGTGAGCCGTAGGTTATCACAGGTCTAATAATGGTGGTATAAAGCCAGTGTACGATCTTAGGTTTTAATCCCCAGTTTTTACCTAGTATCCGCTTGCACTGCCATAGCATAGCGCTGGCTTTTTTTAATGTGTTATCTAAATGTGGTTTCCAGCTCAGTTTGTCATCTAGGGTAATTCCTAGATATTTAACAGTCTTGGAAAGAGTGAGTTGGGTTCCAAAGAGTTTTGGAAGTTCAAAAGGGGGGAGTTTCCTTTTGTGAGTGAAAAGAATTAGTTCAGTCTTTTTAGGGTTTACTTTCAGGTCGTATTCGTTACACCATGTCTCCACTACTCTTAATGCTTGACCCATTTGATTGCAGAGCGTGTTTACATGATTTCCATTTAGTAGGATAGTGAGATCGTCCGCGTATCCTACAGTAAAGTAGCCTCGGGCATTAAGCCTCCTAAGTAGAGAGTCGACCACCATGTTCCATAGGAGTGGGGAGAGGACCCCCCCTTGGGGGCATCCTCTTGTCACAATGGCTCTGGTGGTGTCTTTTAAGGTTACTTGGACCGCTCTGAGTCTCAACATGTTAACAACCCAACCCCTGAGTGTGGAGTTAACACGGAAATCTTTCAGAGTTTTCTCGATACAGGGTATGTTAGTTTTATCGAAAGCACCTTCAATATCTATGAAGGTGCCTAGTGTGGATAGCTTAGTGCTGAGTGCACATTCAATTTTAGATATTACGTTGTGTAGTGCAGTCTCAGTTGATTTATCTTTAGTGAAAGCGTGTTGGTTTATATGGAGGGGTTTTTTCGCAAGTGATTTTTCTCTTATATGTCTGTCACAGAGTCTTTCCAGAGTTTTTAAGAGAAAGGATGTGAGGCTGATGGGTCTAAAGGACTTCGGGTCGGTATAGTCCGACTTACCGGGTTTGGGTATGAAAGTTACTTTGACTTCGCGCCATGGTATCGGTACATATCTGTAAGCGATGCATGATTGATATATTTTGACCAGCCAGGGGGATAGGATGTCTCTTGCCCACTGGAGCAAAGCAGGGAAGATTCCATCTAGGCCTGGTGATTTGAAGGGGTTGAAAGACTTAACCGCCCATTCAATTTGGTCATTAGTGACAAGGTCTCGTGAGAAGAGCCTGTCCGCTTCGGTAGGAGGCGTAATATGCTCCTCATTCCAGTCAATATCATCAGTATGATGACAGTCTGGGAAGTGGCAGTCTAGGAGCAATTTATGTGTTTCTGTATCTGTCGTGGTGTATGTATTATCAGGTGTTTTGAGCGGCCCTACGGTGAGGTTGTTATCGGTAGACAGAATTTTTCGAACCCTAGCCGCTTTATTGTTCGATTCTATTGATCCGCAAAACTTTCGCCAAGCTTGCCTTTTGCTAGATTGGATTCGTTTTTTGTAGGTGGCTAACATGTTTTTATAGTTTTCCCAGTCTGTAGGTAGCCTGGAGTTTTTAGCTTTATTGAAAAGTTTGCGTAGTTCACCGCGCATTTTTTCCAACTCCGGGGTCCACCACCTACTGGTTTCTTTCCCTGGGATTGTTGGTTGTTTAAGTGGGCAGGAGGCTTCATAAGACTCTATTATAGCTGCGGTTACTACTATGAGGCTGGGTTAATTTTATCAGCTATCAACATTCATGTTCCAAAAGGTTTAGGAATTTTTGATGTTTATGCTCTGGCTGTCGTTTTTTAGGAATTATAGAAGTGAATAATTTTATGTATGTTTGTGATTCCGATAATGTATGTAAAATGTCAAATACTAAGTCATTTTCATGGTTGTTAGTAACTCTGCCACAACTACGGGGATTTACAAGTATGTTAGGAAGCCCTGAAAGTGAAAATAATTGTGATGATTCAGATCTTTATTTATTTGTGGGAACCTGTTTATAATTTCCAATTGTTAATAATTTACATATACTCACGACTATAAATCCCTAGAAGGGGTAGCCAGAGCTAAGGAATTACAAATTCCTCAGCCACTTTTGGAAGTTGCGTGGGGAAAAGATGCTGAAATAAAGGTTGTTGGTGATGGGTCTCCATCCGCATCACCCAAAATCCCTCAAAAGCTCCAATACCGTTACTTAGTCGCCTTTTACAAACACCCACCGGAAGAATGGAGCAGTGCTATTCTAAGCCGACACTACACAGCAAAGTCGACACTACACAGCAGATAATATCTGTTAATAATTTATCAGAAATATTCGTATTTATTCAAACAACCTTACTTAGGCACAAAACCCGCTAAAAACACCGAATAAGTTGTAAATCAATCGACTGAAATGTAAGGATGCGTTCAATTTGTCACGCTCAATTGTGTCGTCCGAAACGGTAGCGTTCAGGAAAGGTAAATATTTTTGGTTAATTTCTTTGTTCACCTGTTTGCACCTTTACAATACCTCTTTGTGCTTTTTATGTTTTGACTATTGTTTAAACTTTAAAGCTTACTGTGAGTTTAGAGTCAATGTTATTTTTTACAATTTTAAAACTTTGGTAGCTTAAATGTTGATTGGTCAGACTTGTGTTTGGGAGGTCTGCATTTGAATCAAGCTGTAACAGCAATGATCAGAGAATAAGCTGAATGCAACTCAAATATTATGAAGTACTTAATAATTATACATACTTTGTGCAAACTAATATTTACATAGTGTTAAATCGGTATATCGGGGTAAATATTAAAATTGCGATTAGTCCTGTACAAATAGTACAAAAAACCCTTTCTTCAATTTGTTCCAATACCATTACGTACAATTTAGCATTAAAGTTTACCTAAAATATTCTATGTACTATGCAAGTAGCTTAGAGCACTCACTTGCTTGATTATATTATAGCATAACTTTTTTTTTAAAAAACACTTTCCTATACAAAAAATCTCGTTTTTTTTACTTTAATTGATACAGAAAAAAATTACATTTTATTTGCACTTAATGTTAGAGCCTAATTATTAAAAAAATATATACTATTTAATTTTAAAATAACATACATACATACATATACTCACGGCTATAAATCCCTAGAAGGGGTAGCCAGAGCTAAGGAATTAAAAAAAACCTCAGCCACTTTTGGAAGTTACGTGGGGAAAAGATGGTGAAATAAAGGTTCTTGGTGACGGGTCTCCAACCGCATCGCCCAAAAATACCTTAAAAGCCCCAATACCGTTAGTCGCCTCTTACGTACACCCACCGGAAGAAATGGGGTAGTGCTATTCTAAGCCGACACTACACAGCTATTTTAAAATAAGTTAAATAAATATTGCTTCTATGAGCACAACATTTTCAATATTTCCCTGCAACCAACCGATGCAATTAATTTCGCTACCTTACGCCACGGACTACGCAATATTTCCAAATTAACCTCCAGCGTAGTTTTCATGCTTGACCGAAGATTTTTTGTCTCCTCAGTCTTTTATTTGCAAGATTTATCAGTAGACCGCCGCCCGCTGGCTGAATAATGCAATTTCACGGGTCGACCTTGCAATTGTGCAACGCATGGTACATTTGCTTTACAATTGAAGGGACCTATGGTGTCCGTGATAGTGAGCATAAGGTTTCAAAGTCATTGGAATTCTGGAAAGAATGATACATTACATACGTATTCTAGCTGATCCGGCAAATGTTGTTTGGCTATATATATGATATCTACGGAATTTGTAGACTATTAAAAAAAATACTAAAATAACCCATATCATTTTGCTGTGTAGTGTCGGCTTAGAATAGCACTACCCCATTTCTTCCGGTGGGTGTACGTAAAAGGCGACTAACGGTATTGGGGCTTTTAAGGGATTTTTGGGCGATGCGGTTGGAGACCCATCACCAAGAACCTTTATTTCACCATCTATTCCCCACTTACCTTCCAAAAGTGGCTGAGGAATTTCCAATTTCTTAGCTCTGGCTACCCCTTTCTTGGGATTTATAGCCGTGAGTATATGTATGTATGTATGTATCATTTAGGAGTATCAAAATAGAAACCTATTCTCAGGACTACCGAATGTGTCTTCATTTAAATCGGTTCAGCTGTTTCGGGCGAGTTTGGTGACAAACACTGTGACACGTTAATTTTACATACATACATATACTCACGGCTATAAATCCCTAGATGGGGTAGCCAGAGCTAAGGAATTAGGAATTCCTCAGCCACTTTTGGAAAGTTAAGTGGGGAAAAGTTGGTAAAATAAAGGTTGTTGGTGATGGGTCTCCGAAAATCCCTTAAAAGCCCCGACACCGTTAGTCGCCTCTTACGTAAATTTTATATATTAGATATACTTATAGCAAAAAATCCTAAAATAGGGTAGCCAGTGCAATTAGTAATTCTTCAGCCACTTTTGGAACTTGTAAGGGGAGGAAATAATATGATAATAGAATAATAGGATGGCGTGTGATGGTTTTCCAGCCACATCGCCCAACAATCACTTTAGATACATACATACATATACTCACAGCCACAAATTCCTAGAAGCGATAGTCAGAGCTACGGAACAAAAAAAACCTCTGCCATTTTTGGAAGTTGAGTAGGGAAAACAAAATTTAATGTTTTCGGTCATGACCATGAGTCTCCAACCATATCGCCCAAAAATCACTTTAAAACCCTTTACCTTAAGTTGCCTGTTACGGTCACCCATGGGAAAAAATGGGGTAGTACTTATAGCAAAAAATCTAATACTAAGCTGACACTATACAGCTACCACTTTAAAAGCTCTTTTATTTTTCATTCTTCTCACTTCGGACCCCCGCCTTTATAAGAACGTTTTCTATCTGGTCAAGAAACGTTTTACAAGGCCGTCCTCTACTAACAATCCCATCCACATTGGCTCTATATATCTCTTTCGCTACTTTATTTTGATCCATCCTCTCTATGTGCCCGAAGTGTGAAGAATAAAAGAGCAAGTATGAGAAGAATAATGAATGTAAGGGAAGCAAAAGAGGTTTGTCAAGATCGTACTAAGTGGCGATCGATAGTCTCTGCCTACCCCAATGGGAATAATGGGCGTGAGTATAAGTAAGTAAGTTTAAGTTGTCCATACGACATTCCGGAGGGTTAGTGTTATTCCAAAGTTACCTCTACACAGAACTATACATTACAATAGAGGAAAAAACTGAACCCCTACTTCCGCAGTCGGGTAAAAGAGATGTTCCGAGTACGTCCGTCGGCAGTCGATAATCCGTATCTAGAATAGAACACCTACGAAGCCTCATTGACGGAAACAGTCCGCTCTACTTCCTATCCGGGTTGTTCCGCGCCTTACATACTTCTTTGTTGCTAACTGTTGTCTAAAAATCTTTTTCAAACCATCAATTTAAAGTAATTGTTTATTGATTCATGACATAAAATTGCAGTTATCGATTGAATTGAAGGATTGAGCAGAGGAAGTTAATATTACGAGTAGTGGGAAATAAGTTCAAAAATGTATGGGAATAAATATTTATTGTTAGCTGCATGTACTTTGAAGTATATTAATTACTGACTAATTAAATAACATATTTTCGTAGAACTAAGATAAGATTCTAAATAAATTACAAATCTCTATATAACTCAGACAGAGACTAAGAGAGAGAGTTCTACGCCTGTGTTTCACCTAAGGAATAAATAAACTACATGAGTTTCTAATACGATATAAGTATAGTTTATTTTTAAAGTCTAATATCACTCTTGCATATGTTTATAGTTAGGAATCGTAATTTTTTAAGTATTTCAGTATTCATTGTATTGAATTTAAAAAAAACATAATAGTGGGTAACAGATGGCAAACTTACCAACATCGGGGACAAAACCAAGACCAGTATTCATTAGTTCTTTATTTTCAAACGCAATTACAGTATGACGAATTATATTTGTTGTTTAAAACAGTAATTATTACAACATAAAGAACCTAAAAGACTTGCTAAAGTCACCATGTGTCTAACTAATACGAGGCTATTTTAAACTATTGTTACTAAAATGGTTAATTACTTTCTTGCACTTATTGTTGTCGGTTAAAACACAATTTGTTGTTGAAGAAAGGTTTGAAGAAAGGCACGCACATGTGTGGTTTTATGAATAGTGACACGCTTAGAAACATTTTGAGTAACTTTAGTAAGTGTCAGCGTAGAATAGCACAACCGATGCGATTAACCACTTATTACGAACGATTAAAGTTACCAAAGGGTTTTTTTTTTGCAATGAACATAATTTAAACGTATTATACCAGATAATAATAATACTATTGGTTGAAAGCGTTGCCTTCTAGCAATCTAGGAACGTTGCTAGACAGGGGCACTTTTTCTATTGCCATAGGTCTAAGGTTGGGCGCGAAATTGAATGAACAACATCACTGCCGCTGCGGTGCTTTAGTGGAACAGCTAGGACACCATGGACTTTCATGTCGTCGCAGCGCTGGACGTCTGTCACGGCATGCTGATCTCAATGACATCATCAGGCGGGCCCTTACCACCATCAACGTGCCAGCTATCTTAGAACCTACAGGTTTGCTACGTGATGATGGTAAGAGGCCTGACGGGATGTCATTGATACCTTGGAGGAATGGGAAGACGCTTGTGTGGGACGCAACTTGTGTTGATACGCTGGCGCCTTCCCATTTGTCAGGGTCTGCGGCTCGGGCTGGAGCTGCGGCTCACGAAGCAGAAGGAAGCCATACTTACGTTTCTTAAGACCCTCCTAAGAAACGTAAGTATGGCTTCCTTGACGAAAGTCATAATTTTGTTCCTTTTGCTGTAGAGACCCTCGGCCCATGGGGTCCAGATGCGCGCAGATTATTCAAGGATATATCTACGCGCCTTGTTGAAACTAGTGGGGATCCTAGGGCTGGCACATACTTTGCCCAAAGAATAAGTATTGCCGTACAAAGGGGCAATGCAGCCAGCTTTTTGGGAACCCTCCCCCCTAGCGGCAGTGATTTTGAAAATATTTTTTATATTGTTTAATTATTATTTCTATCTTTTGTATATATATTTAAAACTCATAGATTAAGGTTATTCTGTACAAATAATTTTTTCCTTAGTTATTTTAATTAAATATAAATTATAATACTATACTATACCATAACATACACAACGATAGCATTTACTAATATTTAGGAGCAAAATCATTTCACTGAAAATAAATATGCTAAGCGCTTGTAAAGCGTGAAAATCTATGTTTATAAAGTTCTCACTATCGCTTCAAAGGAATGTAGTCGTGCATATTTAATGTGCCGAAAGTCTACGTGGCAGGTGGTGGACTAAAAAGTTAAAGGTAAGTACCAAAATTTGTAAGTAGCTTAAAGCACCTGACATACATTACATTCCGACCGGAATATTAAGTGTTTTGGCCGAAATTGCATTCATTGTGATAATGGGATGTATATTAATAGTGATAAAGTTTATTTTTGATTGTAGATATAAGTAGGCTCAAATTCGCAAAACACACGTGGTATGACTGGTGATTACTGATGAATATCTAATTAAGGGTTTTGGTGATTTCTAGGATATTGTATTTTTAGATCAATTCGTAAGTATAACTTACATGGCGTATAAAAAAGTTGATGTACCTATTTACATTAATTGACGTCACTGTACTTCACGTAGGCCATACTTTACAGTTGCAGCTGTTTTTTACCATTCATGTCTTTATTCATAATTTCTTTGTGTATAATGTTTAAAATAGGCTCAGGTAATATAAAACATACATACATACTAAGATGAAGACAGTCTATAAAAAATGTAGCAAATTTTATCTTTAGTCAATATTGAAATAAACGAAATTCCTGAACACAAAACCGAAAATATAGGGAATACTATAATGCAGATAGGGGAGGTTATATCATACAACGTGCTTTCCTATTGTAAAATTAATAAGGACTGTAAATAAGGATATTTTTTATAACTAAAAGAACCCAAAGGATAAACTCAACTCAAACAGCATCGGTATAGGGAGAAGAGATACCAATTTTCATAGGACAGCATTTAAAACCCGAGAGGAAATCTTTCCATTCTGGTACAAGGCAGAAAGCCAACGAATTTTCATTTGAATATGTATTGGCGAGAAACGGAAAAATATACGTAAGAAAATTTAAAACGGCGAGTGCTTTTTAATCAGTAGGTACTCATAAATCGTTAAAGAAACTTGAGGTAGTTTTTTAAAAAACACAGTCTTGTTTATGTTTATATTTACTCACCACCCTGTTTGTAACATACACTTTACTGCAACCATATTGCTGCATTTTCAGGCCTCTATTTGAGAACCTTCAGATAAGTGATTCATAACATAATATATATACAACAGATGTTATGTAGGAGAATGTTTGTATCGTAGATGTGCCTTGGTAAATAAATAAGTTTGAATGAAAAACAAAAAAGGGCTTCATAATTATATCTTTCATTGTCATTTCAGTCACTTTTGGAAGTTAAGATGTGAAATTGCTTACTGAACATGAAGTGAAGTATCAACCTCCGTTTACGAGATAATTTATGTATAACTTTGTGTTTTTACTTTTGTCGATAGGTGGCACTAGTAAAAATATATTAGTTTATATTCTAAACATATGCACAATATAGTTTAAAAAAATAGTTTTATATTAACTATATTCCAACAAGTGCCACCTAGCGAGCAAAGTTAAAACACGAAGTAAGTTGCATTAACGCCCTCTAGCAATTTGTATGTGAACCAACTAAAACATTTGTTAACTATAACGTTGAAGAGGTCTGTCGTATTTATTTTGGTAACGATATTAAATATTAGAGGGCGTGTTTCACAAATATGGCACGTTTAAAAAAAATGTACACACCTGTTTTTGCACTGTCCCGAAAGTTTGATGATTTTGGGAAGTTATGTGTAGCTACATTTTATTGCAGAAGTATTTTTTAAATGAAAGCTTATTTAATACTTTAACACTATAATAAAATTAGTTATAATGCGACATGATAGTCCAGTGGGTAAGAACACCCGCCCGAAAAACAGAAGGGCGTGAGTTCCAATCCTGGGACGGGCCTACACCAATTTGTCTTTTCTAAAGTCATATGTGTGGTTAATTTATCATGGTTGCTAACGGTGAGGGAAAACATCGTGAGGAAACCCACATGGCTGAGTTGTACTTAGTCATGTGACAGTGTATTCGTACAAAACGGCGATAGGCCTGCCCCCTATCACGTGAGTACACTATCTAAGCAAAACGTGGGTACCTTCTCTGGAAACTAGATGGCGCTTGCCATGTGAGTTCAGGAGTATTGGTACCTCTGCCAACCCCTTCGGGGATAAAACGGCGTGAACGTTTATGTTTATGTTATAATGAGAATTTGTAGTAAATAAACATATATTTTCGCTCTGATGACATAATTTTTTGAGTGTCCCACCAACAATTTGATACAAATAAAACGTGTTTGCTATTATTTTTTTATCTAAACCCTTCCTAAATTTGTGTTATATGTGAAGACGCACCCTGTTTTATGTATTTTTAATGCATTTATACATACATTTTCCATTATTTGTACGATAGTACTGTCCCAGAATTTACGAAATCCTGACTAATCTGTTTGGTGACGGCTCAAATTGTAGATTTTTTATCACTTTTTCTTAACTGTGCATTATAAATAGCAAGACTAACACGAGTCAACGTCTGCAAAAAGCTGGATCTGTTTTAAGCTAAAGTACCGGAAAGTAACTTTCGAAAGTCAGTTTGGTGTGCTTATTTCTTCCAAATGGCGGCAAAATACTGTTTCTAGAATTATTCAAGTTGATTGAGGTGGTCATAAGGTTCCAAAAACCAATAAAATATATAACAACTCTGTGATTTTTTCAGGTGAAAAAAATATATTTGTGTGGAACCAAAAAGAGGTGTCAAGTATCTAGGCTGACAAGCCAAGTGGCCAAACTGACGCCACTCAGATGAGCTTACATTGATGCAAAATACTTATTTTGGGTTTTTCTTTTTACATTAATATTACGTAAGGTTCATAAAATTATCAAATGATAAACAATTTTCTTATATTATATATTTTTTTGGATTAAATTATATGGTTACAAATGAAATATAGTATATGGAAGTAATTTCTTTAAATATATATATTGCTGTGTAGTGTCGGCTTAGAATAGCACTACCCCAATTCTATTCATGGGTGTAGGTAAGAGGCGACTAAGAGTGTTGGGGCTGTTTAAGGGATTTTGGGTTGGGTGATGTTCCTTTATTGCAAGAATCTTTCCCCCACTTAACTTCCAAAAGTGGCTGAAGTATTTCTCTTTCCTCAGCTCTAGCTACCCCGTTAAGGGATTTATAGCTGCGAGTATATATGTATTTTCTTTTAGTCAAAAAACTTGTGCGATTTACAGAAATGTGATTTTATTTTACAAACATGGAACCCTACCTTAATTTTATCAGCCTTGCCCGTTTGCTGACGGTCCCACTAATATTTTGCTAAAATGTATTTTATTTGGGTCGTAATATTCTTCTTGCCTTAGACGATTTTATGTTATATCAAAGATAATACTCTCAACTAAATATATTAAAAAAGGTGAAGCAATACAATCCCCTAAATTTAATGTAAGAAGAGAAATATTAGACTTGTTGTCATCACACGTCACCAAACTGAAGAACAAAGCTATATAAAGTGGAATTAAAGAGGTTCTGCATTTTCTGATGACATAATAAAATGTATTTAAATAAAGTGTATCTTTTATAATAATTTAAATTTAATCATATTTATCGTATACAATTTCCAATAAACAGGTTTTTACACTGTCACCAAACTGATCCCAAGTTTCTGCCACATCAGTGAAAACCCGTATAAGTGGATTCTCTTATTTGTAACATTAATGGTATTAAGAACAAGAACTTCCGAAGTGGTATTTTTTTTAAAAAACTTGTAAAAAAAGAGAATGAAAAATAAGTAATGAAAAATATAAATATTTTAAAGATTTAAAACTAACAACGAAAATTGGTACGAACAAAATATTTTGTTTACAAGTATATATTTTTGAAATACCCACATAGCATTTTGAAAAACTGTAAATGTATCTTTATATTCAATACAAACTTAATGAAAAGCAAAAATAAGGATATTATTTATTTTGATTTAAGATCAACGTTTAAAGTAGGTAATTTATCAAAATACTATGTGTGAATTCTCCAAATCATGGCTTTATGATTTTTGGGCAGCAGAGGGCCGCCCAGGAGGGGCTGCGTGTGTTTAAGGAGAAAGGAGTCCTAACTCCTAACTAAAAGACAAGCGGGAGGGGTTATGTTATTCAGAAGGGCAAGCACGAGCCGTGTTTAAAATGGTTATCGCGCGGGATAAAGCAGCCATCTCTTACGCACTTACTTAGTATCGTATACTGCCATCTCATTCTAACCGTTATCGTGTCGATAAAATAGCGCTCGTGTTTGCTATACTGTGCGCTCTTGCGACTGGAGGCCTACGCCAATGGCAGGCTTGGGAGGTGCGTCTGGAGTGGTACTTTCAGGACGAATAAGATTTGTTTCGTATGAACTTAATGTAGTGGTGCCATGTTAACCGAGAATCAAAGGCACAAAGAGTTTTACGTGGATTTTTCGTGAGACGTTCCCTTTCTGATAAACATGGCTGCGCTTTTGGAAGGATTTACCTCAATGCCACTTCCTATCTGTGTGTATCTACCTAAACATGGTAATTCTTTGTCTAAGGAGTTAGGTACAAAAATTGTCGTTATATTTTATTTTATTCAAGGTAAATTTCCTCAGAAAACGCAACACACTAAAGTTGAAAGTCAAAAAGTGAAAATTAACCATTGATGGTTATTCATTCTAGTAAAATAAAGTAGATTCTTTTTTATGGTCTTGTAACTGTAAGTGATATTATTTTAATTAGTAAAACATACTTTCATTATTTTTCAATTAAACATTGTTTATTATCACTTTATTATGGTAATAAAGCTACCATTATAATTAAATTATTCAACCACACGTATTACTTGTTTTATTTTATTGATCAAAAGGTTTTTGCGTTAACGCGGAATACGAAAACATTGACAAATGTATTTTTATTTTTCTAAGGTTCTTCAGGAGAACGCGCCTTTTCAAGAACATAAAAACTGAATTATTTTATATTAAGCACTTATCATATAAAGAAGACAGCAGAAACCGAATGTAACAAAAGTCTTTATCTAAAGTCACTTTAATTCTTTCTACTGTTTCTATAACTAACTAATTTGAATTATTTTTCTACATTCTTCTATCAAAACCTAAAAGAATTTACTTATGAAGACGGTAGGAAAGAATAACCAACTTATTATTTCATCAACATGTTTACTGAATGATATTAGGGATGTCATAAGTAAACACTGTTTCAATGTAACTTCAAAAATATTTTTATAATTCACATTGACACTATTATGGTCTTAACTGTGTAGTGTCGGCTTAGAATAGCACTACCCCATTTCTTCCGGTGGGTTTACGTAAGTGGCGACTAACGGTATTGGGGCTTTTAAGGGATTTTTGGGCGATGCGGTTGGAGACCCATCAACAACCTTTACTTCACCATCTTTTCCCTACGCAACTTCCATAAGTGGCTGAGGAATTTCTTATTCCCTAGTTCTGGCTATCCCTTCAAGGGATTTATAGCCGTGAGTATATGTATGTATGTATGTATATTTTTATAGTAGTTGTCGCCCACCTATGAAAAAGTAAGTGCTAATCGTCAAGATGGCTAAAAGAAGAAAGGAGGTTCTTAGTTCACACCATATTTCATTAAAATTAGTTTAGTAATTTTAGTGTAAAGAGGGGTGATTATCCCGTATTCAAATGTCACCTTCAAACAAAACGAGTAAAATTATCATATAAGTGCAAATAATAAAAAAACAATGCTTTTATTGCTGTCCATTCAAAACGTTATTAACTGAGCCATACATCCTCTACCCAAATTTGTCATTGCAAAAAATCTCTATTGTTATTGCAACGAAAATGGAATGTTATTTACTCGTATTATCTTTATTATCAACTGTTGTTTTGTGACAGCGTTGCTTTTATTTCACACAAATTACTTTGCATTTACGGCAAAATTGTTTAGTTTTGAAATAGCCTACTTATACTTCATTTAACTAAAGCCACTCAACTCTAAGTTTTGAAATTTATTTAACATACATACATACATATGCTCTCGGCTATAAATCCCTAGATGGGGTAGCCAGAGCTAAGGAATCAGAAATTCCTCAGCCACTTTTGGAAAGTTGTATTGTGTTGTATAAGTGGGAAAAAGATGGTAAAATAAAGGTTGTTGGTGATGGGTCTCCGACCGCATCGCCCTAAAATCAATTTAAAGCCCCAATACCGTTAGTCGCCTCTTACGTACACCCGCCGGAAGAATTGGGGTAGTGCTATTCTAAGCCGACACTACACAGCACTACGAAATTTATTTAATTAATGTTAAATGACGTTAAAAAAGTATAACATATCGCCACACAGTTGATATTGTTTTGGTCAGAGAAAAAGAAATCACCAAGACGATAAGAGCCTTACCATAACTTACACAGTCTTAAGATAATTATTATTTATATAATTAATATACAGGTTGTAAATAAGTTGTGTTTAGTTAAGTTCTATTTAAGTTGCATATATACTTGACCGTAATGTTTTAAAGAGTTGTCTATTTGTTCCTCACCATAAAGGTTGACTGGAAGAAATCGCGTTAAGGCGATAAGTCCGCCTTAGTGTACATATACTATTGTACCTATTATGTAATATACTGTTTGTGTGTTGTTTTGTATGCAACAAAGTGTTTAAATAAATAAAAATAGCTCGTACCTTTTATGATATTAATAGGTTTACTGATACACACAGATAATCACGGCCATAAATCCCAAAAACTCGGCTTTGAATGTCACTACCCCTTTCTGCACACAGGTGTCGTAAGAGGTGACTAAGGGTATGAGGGTTTTTAAGTGGTTTGGGGTGGTGCTGTTAGTGACCAAAAATCGACGATACTTTATTTCTAGCATCTTCTACCCTATCACTTCCAAATGTGGCAGAGGAGTTTCTAGCACCAACGCTCTAGCTATCCCTTCTTGTGATTTATGGCCGTGAGGTATTTACATGTGAAATAACTTAATATTTGATATACTTGTAATCATTTATATCACAATGTTTATTTCACATTAAATTCGTGAATAATATATTCATAAAAACTGCAAGTGAATAGATAAATAAATCGCCTCATTATTTTTAACAACATTGTAACTGCCATTTCCATTCGTTATTTCATTAAAACATTTTCAAACATATTTTTAGCAATTTGCCAATAAAATACAAGCGTGCTCGTAGAAAAAGAACGTGATAGTTTAAACAATTTAAACTACAAAAGTTGATTGACCTCGCTTTTCCTCGTACGTCTGAATTAGGTTGCAGTCATAGCAACAATATTACAAACATTTCATGAAATATACTTTCAAGCTATATTCGATTTAGAACAAGGCTCTTGAAATATAAATTTTAAATGTAAGTTAGCTATATCTGTAATCTATATTAGAAGTTAGTTTTCTGTCTACGAAGTGTAACGGTTACATATTTAGGTCATTGAAGGTGCCAGGTCAACATTCAAGAATGTCGTGAATTGCATACATACATATACTCACGGCTATAAATCTCTAGAAGGGGTAGGGGTAAATAGGGGTAGCTAGGGGAGTAGGGGTAGAAGGAGTTTCGGAATTAGAAACTCCTCAGCCACTTTTGGAAAATTTGTTGGGGAAAAGATGGTTAAATAAAGGTTGTTGGTTATGGGTCTCCAACCGCATCGCCCAAAAATCCCTTAAAAGTCCCAACGCTGTTAGTCGCCTCTTACGTACACCCACCGGAAGAAATGGGGTAGTGCTATTCGGTAGTGTTATAGCGGTAGCCGGCACCACACAGCAGCATGGTATGAATTGATTGATTTATGTAGGTGACATATTACTATCACTGTATTTAACGTCCTTATCGTTGTGTAGTAAGAGGCGACGGAACGGATATGGGGCTTTTTTTCTACCATCTGGTCCTCCCTATCAACTGCCAAATGCGGCTGAAGATTTTCCAGCTCTGAAGTTCTGGCTACCCCTTTTTGGGAATTATGGCCGTGGGTATATAACCATTTGACATTTTCATAAAAGTGTGTACTAATCTCGTTTTTCGTGCGCCACTTCTCGCGTTTCGTTGTAATTGCAAGGTAGTTAGATAAGGCGTACAAATCAATACCAATGACTCGCTTGCCGGTATGTCAAGATAATATCTTGCTTGGTTGATATTCATCAGAAACTATTTTTAAATATATAATCATTTTTAGTGTCATTGCTATGTAGTGTCGGCTTAGAATAACACTACCCCATATCTTCCGGTGGGTGTACGCAAGAGGCGACTAACGGTATTGGGGTTTTTTAAGGGATTTTTGGGCGATGAGGTTGGAGACCCATCACCAACAATCTTTATTTTACCATCTTTTCCCCACTTAACTTCCCAAAAGTGGCTGAGAAATTTCTAATTTCTTGGCTCTGGCTACCCATCTAGGGATTTATAGCTGTGAGTATTTGTATGTATGTTGTAGGATCATACATATACGCTACCACATCGATCATAGTTAACAGAGAAAATTAGTGTAGTTTGTTAAAGGTGCCTTCTTACACCAGTAAAACATCTCCAGATACTGTTGGAAGTTGGTAGAATGTTTTGGAGTAGTTGAGTGGATAGGTTTTCCCTATTTACAACTGAACTCCGACGTTCACGCTGTATATCTTTGAAAGGATGGTAGAGGTACTAATACTTCTAATCATATATATATATGTCCGAGCCGATTTCGGCTACAGCGATTGCTCGACTGGCGACTCGTTGGTCCGCGCGTACGTGTGCTCGCATATGGCTGCTGTAGCCAATTTTGGCCTTAAAGGTCCTTGAGCACCTTGGACAAGTGAGTACGCCGCCACTATAGTGATACATTAGAGCCGCTGTTGGCCTGGCTTTTAACTCGTCCCTTTTGACGTCGAGTTCGTCTTTGCGTCGTTCTTCAAAGGCTTCGATGTTTTGCCTTACAAGACGTCTCCACTCCAGGCGTTTTTCAGCAGTTGATTCCCTTGTCAAGGGATCATTTCACATTTTTTCATATGCCTTTGAAGCACATCTTAATTCTTTCTTTTAATCACTTCTAAACATATCGTGTCATTAAAGATGGTCTGTTCAGAGTACTCACATTTTGCTTGGACATTGCATTCACGTGTTAAATTGCTGGCGTATCGCCGTTTTTGTCACATGAATAAGTGCAACCTTATCGTGTGGGTTTTTCGTATTGTTTTTACTTATGTATATAATATTTGTCACATGATTAAGTGCAACCTTATCGTGTGGGTTTTTTGTATTGTTCTTATTTATGAATATAATACATATATACTTAAATACTCACGGCCGTTAATCCCTTAAAGGGGTAACCAGAGCTTCAGAGCTAGAATCTCCTCAGCCACATTTGGAAGGTCATAGGGGTAGAATGTCACTACCCCTTTCTACCCACTGGTGTCGTAGGAGGTGACTGAAGGTGAGGTGAAGGGTATGGGGCTTTTTAAGTGGTTTTTGAGTGATGTGGTTGGAGACCCATCCCCAACGATACTTTATTTCTACCATTTTGTCCCGTATCCACTTCCAAATCTAGCTTTGGAGCTTCTAACTTAAAGATTTGGCAACCCCTTTTTGGATTTATGGCCGTGAGTATATGTATGTATGTATTTTATAATTTTCCAAAACTTCTTATTGAAAGTAGCCATAAAAAATTAATAGCTTGAATAAAAAAAATAACCTATTTATTTTACCGATTTGTTAACATTTATAATTATAATTCAGAGTGGTATTAATCTATACTTATAAACTAGATTGTGGCCCCTGGGGAGTCTTATATAAGATTTCAAAATTTCACTGGACTTAAATGTAATAAGTTAATCAATAAAAATAATAAAAAAAACATCTTATTTATTTAAAGGTGGAAGGCGATGGGTTCACATATTTACCCTCAATGAAGTATTTTTTTAATGCACTTATCATTTTATTTTGTTTGAAATTAATAAGGTCAAGACTTAGTTGCTTAGGCAAGTGGTTAAGTATATGAGGCAATATGTGAGTCCACACCCTCCTCCCGTATTCATTACTACTAGTCGGACATACACACAGTGGCAGATAATTCAGTGGTATTAGTTCTTGTTACTTTAGTGAGCGATTGGATTTGACTGTGATACTCTGATATAATCGCAATCTTAACTTTATCGTTAACATTGATATTTTCACAATATTGGAATAAATCATTATAATTGTTTTTAAATTTTCATTTTATTTTATAGGGAACAATTACTTTCAGAAGTCTTATTTGTAGGTCATATATATTTTGTAGATAGGTTTTGTATGTTCTGACATAACTAGAGATACCATAACTGATTAAGTTCCTGTGCATTAAATATTTATTTATTTATTTATTTTATTTAGGTAAAATTACAGAACTTAAACTAAAAACATATATTAAATCTAATTACAACATGAACATTCCTAGTCTATGTTCCAGTTACAACTGCACACAACATTCACTTGTAATATATGCACGACAAAAAAAGAGTAAACATTACAGATCGAATATAGTTATACATTATTTTTTTTATATAAATATAAACATTATATATGACAATACTTATTAATACTTATTAAAATTGCCGTGTAGTGTCGGCTTAGAATAGCACTACCCCGTTTCTACCGATGGGTGTACGTAAGAGGCGACTAACGGTATTGGGGCTTTTAAGGGATTTTTGGGCGATGCGGTTGGAGACCCATCACCAACAACCTTTACTTTGTTGCATCTTTTCCCCACTCACATTTCCAAAAGTGGCTGAGGAATTTCTAATTCCTTAGCTCTGGCTACCCCTTCTAGGGATTTATAGCCGAGAGTATATGTTATGTCATGTTATGTTATGTTACTTATTAAAATGTGAACCAATGGTTTCGAGACAAAAGACCGTTACGTCGTGCCGCTCGTGCCACCATACCACCTGTCCCAAGCTTCACCGTATGGCCTTTCCGTTAAAAATATGTTAATTTGTTTACGAACACTGTTGGCTATAGTATCCCCTTCCGAATTTTGATATCTATTTTATATTATTTTTTATTTTATTTGTTCGGAAACTTACAGCAAATCATAAAATTAGTGTCGGCTTAGAATAGCACTACCCCGTTTCTACCGATGGGTGTACTTAAGAGGCGACTAACGGTATTGGGGCTTTTAAGGGATTATTGGGCGATGCGGTTGGAGTCCCATCACCAACAACCTTTATTTTTAGCATCTTTTACCCATTCACATTTCCAAAAATGGCTGAGGAATTTCTAATTTCTTAGCTCTGGCTACCCTTTCTAGGAATTTACAGCCGTGAATATATGTATGTATGTATATATACAATTAGTGTTTATAAATTCAGTTATCAACTTGGCCAATAACAAGTATTCGCAAATATTATAAACAAGAAACCTGCGTATTTTTCTAAGTTTTTACTGAATTGGCTCCGAAACTATAAAGATTTTTGTAATTACATATACATACCTAATACCAACCGCATGTCCCAAAAATACCAAAAATCCCCAATTCCCTTAGTCGCCTCCAATTAACACCCACGGAATGTAATCGGATAGTGCGCCGTTAAGCGACTCTACACAACTTTTTATAAATATTTAATGAATATAATCCTATAACCCTCACAAGTAACATACATACATATACTCAAAGGTAAAAGCCTTCAAAAAGCCTAAATTCCCTAAGTCGCCTCTTATGTACACCCATGGGAAGAAATGGGGTAGTGCTAATCTAAGCTATCTAATACTACAAGCTTATACTATAAGTGATACTTCAAATATCTAATAAAATGCGACTTCTCTTTCTTATTATAAGATTGTTATCGTGGTTGTATTTGTACATACATATATATACTCACGCTATAATTTCCCGTTGGGGTAAGCAAAGCATATCGATTGTCACTGAGCGAGACTGGCAAACCTTTTAAGAGTTCATACATACATACATATATAAACTCACGGCTATATTTCCCTAGAAGGGGTAACCAGAGCTAAAGAATTATAAATTCCTCAGCCACTTTTGGAAGTTGAGTGGGGAAAAGATGGTAAAAATAAAGTTTTTTGGTGATGGGTCTCCAACCGCATCGCCCAAAAATCCAATAAAAAGCCCCAATACCCTTAGTGGCCTCTTACGACACCCGTGGGTAGAAAGGGGTAGCGACATTCTAAGCCGGCACTACACGGCAATTTTTTCTCTAATAAATAATTATTAATAAATAATATATTTTTATAAGACTTCATGATTCATTTAAATATTAAAATGTATTGTCCCATGTGCCGTTACTTTAAAAGCATGCCTTTATAACATGTTCTCAATTCGATCTAAATGTGTCTTCTCTAGGTGATAAGCCTGTACGAACTTTACCACATTTTATACATGCATACATACATTAACTCACAGCCATAAATTCCAAAAGGGGGTAGCCATAGTTCAGAGAGCTAGAAAATCTTCACCCTCATTTAGAAGTTGATAGGGACAAGATTGTAGAAATAAAGTCTCGTTTGTGATGGGTCTCCAACCACATCGCCCAAAAACCACTTGAAAAAGCCCTTTCCTCTTAGTCGCCTTCTACGACAACCGTGGGTAGAAAGGGGTAGTGACATTCTAAGCCGGCATTACACGGAAACCAAATCACATTTTATTTATGTATATATTTTAAGGTAACTAGTAAAAGACAGGGTAATTTTTAAAACTCCATTTTATTTTTTCATAGGTGACTACAGGATTTGTGAAATGACCCAGTTTTGTGATGATGCAATGGATTTTAATATAAAGTATATAAATATAATTTCATCTACGTTTCTGTTCTTCCTACAAATATTGATATATCAGAAATATTTTCGAAACTCGTAATAAGCTTAATATGTAAATATTTTGCTAAGGATAAAATTAAGAGCAAAAATATGGATTTACGAGAAAAGGTCAATTCAATGACAATGTCTATACAAACAGTACTTTTAATTTCGGCAGCCTACATATAATAAAATAGATGTTTTATAATGATGGATCTGCGCACTATCTGTCAAATAAATGTTATCATTTGTTACTATCGAAGTACACTATGTCGAAGAGACTTAAAGTAATATTTTGGTGCATTAGTAGTGTGTTCTTTAAATATACAATTTAAGTATATCTAAGTTCAAATCAAATCAAATCAAAAGTTAAATCAAGTCAAAATTAGTTAAGCTTAGCATAGTTTAGCTTTAGCAGCTTAGCTCGCGGTGTGCATCCGGCTTAACATTATTTTAAGTTGCTGAAAAGCAACTTTGTTGAACTAACACACATGCTATCACAAGAAATCATCACTCCTATAGCTGATGGTTTGTCCAAGGTACACTCTAATGACATCTGATTTCAAGAAGATACGTACAGTCCATGGTGCACTTAAAAGTGCTTCATTTCTGTATTATGAATAGTAAGTCAAGATTTCTAATAATTCTAAAGATAAATGTTGAAAAAAAGGACAAATATGAGATGATAGATGAAGGTAACAGTTTTCCTCTACACTACAGAATGAATAAGTAAAAAATTAAAAAATACTGTACTCATAATAAAAAGAAAGAAATAGATTTTAAATATACTTCCTAAAGTGATCCGTAGTGTTGATAACACTGGTTTACAGAATTTTAATTATTGAACTTCAAGAAGAACAGTTTTTTAAAGATATATTGTATCTATGTTTGATAAGTAGTTCTAATAATTTAAATATTAAATTTTTTTAGTGTGTCTAAAAGCAGAAGCTCCGATTTACTAATAAACTAAAATATTATAAAACTTTGTGGTAATATGAATGCTCCTAGAATCAAATTTTAACCCACGTCTCTCGAAAAAAATAAGTTGAAGAATATTTCTTTTACAAACAAAAATTGTCACTTGTGATAAAATGATGATTGCTATGAATAAAATATATACAAAAATCTATATAACAAAATATAACAACTGGATAATGATACCCTGTAATATACAAATATAATTTATACTCGTAATAAAATTAATTTGCAATGTTCAATACAGCTATGCCTTTTATATAATCACAATATTTTATTACCGCTACTGAAATGTACCCAGGTTGTAACAAGCTATACTAGTCTACTGGGATCCTTGGGTTTAATATCTACAACTGCCCAAGAACTACATTGCGCTAAATGGCTACCCTTGGAATATTACCAGACAAAATTTGGTGTCTTCTATTATCTAGGTACATCTAATTCTACTAAAACTTTTTACAAATAATTTTAATATCTTATACCATAATTGTATTACCTATAACGCTTTCTTTGCCTTCAACTAGTTCTGAATATCCTGACTCATCGCTGCAAGCACTCTCATTATCTCCAACGTTTTTAAAAACATCCTCTTCATTAGACTTAATACTATCATATTCTCCCATATTATCAATCAGAGATTCAAATTTATTATCGAAATTCGACAAAACCGATTCGGTCCTCAAAGGTGGATATGTTGAACGTCTCCTGAAATTTTTTTCACCGAGTGGAATGTGATTCACTTCAGAATTCGATATTGCAGTTACATTTTCATTATTGTTATTCTCAGCTGAATTATTTCTAGATTCTTTTATTTCTTCAAATGGATATTGTGAAGGTAATGACGAAGGTTCCGTGTCAGAATTGAGAGCGCTGCCACTTTCACATCCAGAAGAAACAGAACCATCATCACTGTCTGTGATGAGGTAGTTATTCTGATGATTTTTGTCGTTTCTCTCAATATTCTCGATTGATTCATCGATGGATTCGAGTTTATGGAACTCTACGTGACTAGCTTCATGTTCTATCTTTTTGTTAAACTCTTCGACTATTAAACTAATCAGATCATCAGCTACTACGCTGCTTTCTGATTCAGATCTTTCTCTTCCAGCAAAACCATCGGGACAAGACGTTTTGCGAGGTGAAAGTTTCGAACAAAGTCTGTTCAACTCCTCAGAACTTTGTGTCATCATATCCTTATCTGTGGTCATTTCTGCCTCTTCTTCGTCTTCCTCTGAACATAGTTCTTCAATTGCCCCAAGTTTAGGTGCAGATTTAGAACGTTCCAGAGGAGGTCTATAATTCAAGGCACCAACACTCTTCAAGATTTTTCGTTGTGGCATGCTTGGGTTGTCGTATACACTGTTAGCTAGACTTAGTCTGGCATTTTGTTTGGAAATTCTGTCCTTTTTAAATTCTGCTAAAGCTTGTTTCAACTTGACTTGCAGTTCTTCTGTAATCTTTTTCGATACAACTTCTTTGGTGCAAAGTACGGCATGACATCGTAGTTCATGTTTCAGTTTCTTTCCTTCATGTCTGTAGACCCAGCAAAACAGTTTTGGGTAGTGAGGAGGGCTCGCGCAGTAGGTCACCCTGTGTGACCAGTATTCTGTGAGTCCATGTTCCTTGGTGAAGCCTTTGAGTCCAGAATTAGTAACGGAGAGTTTCATCACGACGTCTGGCTTTGTAGATTGTTGGTAGTTGCGCCATAGAGTTGCCAGAGGTTTTTCAATGCAGTTCTCACCTGGAAATAAAGAGAAATACCTTTTATAATTTTGAAATTATTTTACATAGTTGATTAATTATTAGAAATATTATGGACCTAATCGTATGTTCTACTACTAAATGTAACTGAAAAATGTATGATTTTCTAAGGCTATTGATATCAGTCCATACAACGTTATTGAATTACATAGTATATAAGTTCTGCAATTGCATTAAATACAAATCAATTTGATATATCATGGCTATAAAATCCCGCTTCTTTATTTCAGCCGATAAAAACTTATTTTGTTTTCATGTCGCGGTCAAGGTCAAGTGTTGCACACCAGACCAATTTGTTTGCGTTATGTAAATCGGACCGATAGCGCGGTCATACAAATTCAACGTGATGTATGTGAAAGAATTCTATTCTATTTACAATTTTTCTGACGCTTGACATACTGAATGCAACTGACTTATTTGTTTCACTTGGTGTTTTTTATACCTACAAATAAATCCCTAGCCAAGCTTTGGAATCAGAAATTTCTTCAGCCAGTTTTGGAAGTTTAGAGGAGAAAAGATTTTAAGTTGGTGAAGGGTCTACAAAAGGATCGCACAAAAATAGCCCCAATCCCTAAGTCGGCTCTTACGATCACCCATAGGCAGAAATGGGTTAGTTCTATTCTAAGCCGACACTATACATCATTCTTATAAACATATTTTATTTTTTATACATATATTAAGAAGGATTTTTAGTTGAGCTTCTCCGATGTCTATTTTTCGTGGTCAACTTTGAAAACATGCTTTTTAATCTTGGTTTAAAACAAGTTAGGTGGTTCGAGTTTTTTTCACATTATAAAAACTTATGACTTTAGATTTAGAGAAATAAGATTTTCGAGGCGTCATCATTTGATTTATGTAATATTTATTTTATAAATTCTTCTCTTGAACCGAGTTTTTTATTCGCTATTCAGTGCGAATCGCCGCATTTGTTACTGAGTTGGAATTATCTTTAATCACTTTTTTATTTTTATGACGTTACGTTAATTATATTTACTTGTACTTATTTTATACGTATCGTGTGATTTATCAATAAAGGTAAAGGAATGCTAATAAAAATATATGTGTTATTGCTTTTGATACGACGAACAAATTAACCAGGTTCAAATAATAAGAGCGATATCAAAATATAATATCAATTTCAAAAACTTGCTGCAAAATGAGCACAATGATAATCCTCTTAGCTTTAACAGGTGTTTGAGATAGCCCATCTATTTCTTCCTGATTCCCAAAAAATAGTATGGAAGAAATCATCTTTATTCTGGAGTGATTAATGTGATGTTTATATTTTACTCTTTGCCTGCTTCATCAAGATGCTGTAGGAGGCGAGATTAATGAAGCGATTCTATTGGCTCTTCAATAACACAACTCACACATATCTTGTGGACACAAATCCTAACAGTAATGGCAGAGGATTAATGTAGAAATATAATAAAGCTTAAGAGTTTGTTTAATTGAAAGCGCTAAATTCAGAAATAGACACGCCTTTTTAAAAAATATTTTAGTAAAGCTAATTTATAGAGGAACGCTTATCTCCCTTTTCTATGTAATAAAAACTCTTACTAACCGAGCAAAGCCGAGGCACATGGCTAGTATAAAATACATACATACCTACATACATATACTCACGGCTATAAATCCCTAGAAGGGGTAGCCAGAGCTAACGAATTAGAAATTCCTCAGCCACTTTTGGAAGTTGCGTGGGGAAAAGATGGTAAAATAAAGGTAGTTGGTGATGGGTCTCCAACCGCATCGCCCAAAACTCCCTTATAAAGCCCCAACACCGTTAGTCGCCTCTTACGTACACCCACCGGAAGAAAAGGGGTAGTGATATTCTAAGCCGACACTACACAGCAAAATATGAATAGTATAAAATAAAATAAATCTATCAAGCACGAAACCAAGAGATTGATGTCAGTGCCCTATCCGCTACTTTCTCTTTCATTACGCAGTAAAGTACTTTAGCTAAGTGTAACCAAATACGGGTTGATCATGTAATTATTATATTGGCTGTCGATTTTGTTCTGGGCTAGATTTAGTTCAAATATATTTCAGAAAGCGCTGAATAGTATACAACTAATAATAATATAAGATTTTATTTAATTAACTACCACATTGATTGAGTTGAAAATTCAATAACAACGAAAAACTTAGCATCTACGGGTAATTTCCTCGAATGTTGTAAGATACAACACCTTCATATTCATAAAAACATAACGCCCCGTGTATCTGTAGAAGAGTGGGCAGAGGTGGTTATACTTTTAATTTTCGGGTCTTGGCGATCGATAGTCTTTGCCTACCCCAATGGGAATTAATGGCGTGAATAAATGTATTTCAGTGTATCCACTCTATTGTCACTATGTTCGAATACACTGTCACATGTCAACCGATCATGGGTTTTCTCATTATAATTTTCCTTCACTTTAACCTATGTCTCACTGCATTAGTAAGGTTTCCTTCTGACACTACCAAGATTGCAAATGAGGAATTTCCTTTTTCTTTTTTTTATGTTAAATTTTAATTTCTTCTCAATTTATCTTTTAACTTTAACATTGTAAGCACAAGGCCTATAAAACTACAAATATATCTTTTGAATTCGTATACGAATACTCACGGCTATATTTCCCTAGAAGGGGTAACCAGAGCTAAGGAATTATAAATTCCTCAGCCACTTTTGGGGAAAAGATGGTAAAAATAAAGGTTTTTGGTGATGGGTCTAAAACCGCATCGCCCAAAAATCCAATAAAAAGCCCTAATACCCTTAGTCGCCTCTTACGACACCCGTGGGTAGAAAGGGGTAGCGACATTCTAAGCCGGCACTACACAGCAAGAATTTCTATCTTTTGAGTTCCTTTAATCAAAATTGAAAATGTGATTGATTCAGCGCACCGATGAAGAATAGTAAATTATTCTAGCGCCTTTTATGCTAATTTAAGCACGCGGTTGTCGGTTAATCGCCTTAAACTACACTGTATTTGATGTAATGGTTAATATATTTTTTTTCCTCTAATTGTCTTAAAGTAACAGTGATCATTGCTGATCCGAAGTGCTTTCTAATATTATGTTTTGGCGTGTAGTGCCAGCTTTACTAGACCTTTCTACTCACGGATGTCGTAAGAAGCGACTAAGAAATGATTCGTGAGACCCACCACCAAAAACATTTATTTTACAATCTATTCCTCACTTAACTTCCAAAAGTGGCTGATGAATTTTCTAATCCTGAACTCTGTTTTCCCTTTTTAGCCGTGAGTGTAACATAACATAACATAAACGTTCACGCCGAATATCCCCGAAGCGGTTGGCAGAGGTACTAATACTTCTGAACATCACGTGACTTTGTCACCTGGTGTTCAGAGTACCCACGTTTTGCATGGACAGTGTACTCACGTGATAGGGGGCAGGCCTATCGCCGTTTTGTACGAATACACTGTCACATGACTAAGTACAACTCAGTCATGTGGGTCTCCTCACGATGTTTTCCCTCACCGTAAACAACCATGATAATTTAACCGTGAGTGTATGTATTTAAGTTTAGTTTAACAGTCTGGTACCACGGAGAAGTGAAATAGATAATGGCCAATAATCAATTTTACAACAATACAGCATACATTTTCATAGTAGCATCATAACATGCCATACACCGAACGCACACTATTATGCGTAACCGTCACCGATTCTATTCGATTGACGTACGCTTCATGTTAATTGAATCTGTTAGCATTCATTACCTCTTAGCGAGTTTGATTCTATCTTTTTACAATTGCTGTATAGTGTCAGCTATACCACTACCCCATTTCTTCCCATGGGTGAACGTAAGAGGCGACTAAGGGTATCGGGGCTTTTTGAGTTATTTCGGCGATGTGGTTAGAGACCCATTACCAAAACCATTTATTTTGGAAACTTTTCCCAGCTTAACTTTCAAAAAAGGCTGATCATCATGATTTTCTAATTCTTCAGCTCGGGCTACCCCTTTTAGGGATTTATAGCTGTAATAATATGTATGTATGTTTTTACAACAATACATTTTGAAATTTGTAGACAATAAATCGGCGGCTTTTCTTTTTATTTCTGCCCAAGATAAACGAAACACGTACTTTGCGAAATATTCATTTTGATATTAAGTTGAATGACGAAAATAACACTTGGAAAGCCCCTTGACTTTAAGTCATTTCGTTTAGTATTTACGAGTACGTTAAAATAGGTGCTATTCTAAGCTAATTAATTTATTTCACCATCTTTTCCCCACGCAACTTTCAAAGGTGGCTGAGAAATTTCTAATTCCCTAGCTCTGGCTACCCCTTCATGGGATTTATATATTTATAGGAGATATAACGTCCATATATTAAAGTTCTTATAAAACCAGCATCATCAGCCTATAGACGCCCACTGCTAGAAATAGGCCTCCCCGAAAGATCTCCACTCCTCCACTCTCGTATATCAGCCTTAAGTGATCTTCACCTAGTCCTCACTCCACCTTGCTTTTAAGTTACATAAATAAAAAGTTTTAGTCAAATTGGTGTTTATACATATATGTAAATAAGTACAGTTTTATTTCCACAAATTATAAAAGGTGAATAGAATATGATCAGTTTATTATCATCAGAATATCTTTCTTATGAAGATTAACCTTATGCTTGAAATTCAATAAGTTAACTACACAGTTACGTCATAAAAGGCAAGACGTAGTAAATTTAGTTTACTTAAACGCTACTTACATACATTTACATTGACGTATTTGAAAACGATCAATTTGCAATAAAACATTCCACTCAATAGTAGATCGAGACTTAACCGACAATAGTCGTGTATCTTTCTAACATACATACATACATACATACATATTCTCACGCCGTTAGTTCCCATTGGGGTAGGCAGAGACTATCGATCGCCACTTTGTACGATCCTGGCAAACCTCTCTAGCTTCATTCACATCCATCAATCTTTTCATACGCATGTGAGCATTCTTTTATTCTTCCTACTACGGACACCTGCCTTTTTGAGTACATTTTCTATTTGATTCAAATGTGTCCTCCGAGGTCGTCCTCTACTAACATTACCTTCCACATTGGCTCTATAGATCTCTTTTACTAATTTACGGTCATCCATCCTCTCTATATGCCCAAACCATCTCAACATTCCTTTTTCTATCTTTCTTTCAATATCATCTTTTACACCACATCTTTCACGAATCACGTCATTCATCACACGATCACATAACCTCACATTACAAACATTCACCATTTTTCCAACTAGCATCAAAAACAGTAAATTTTATTCAAACTCAACTCAAACGTTTACGCCTTATATCTCCGAAGGGGTTGGCAGAGGTACTAATACTTCTGAACACCACGTGACATTGTCACCTGGTGTTCAGAGTATCCACATTTGCTTGGACAGTGTACTCACGTGATAGGGGGCAGACCTATCGCCGTTTTATACGAATACAGTATCACTTGACTAAGTAGAACGATGTTTTCCCTCACCATTAACAACCATGATAAATTGACCACTCGTATATAAAAAGAACGACTTTATGTATGTAAAAAAGAAGTTAATTCTGAACATTTATTTCATATTATTCGATATTGACAATAGACATTCCACAATTGCTCGGCTGTTTTAGAATGATGATGTCACAGCTATTAGCGTACATTTGTCGCATTTCAAGAGTTTGCAAATATTGGCTAAGTATAGCACTACACCTTTTGGTCCCTTGATAAGTGAGAAGATAAAGGAAACCGACGTATATATGCCGTGTGTACATGTATGTTTTTATGAATGCTCTTAAGTTTTTTCCACTTTAATTATCTTTCTTTTTTATTCATCCACAAAATTTGCTCAAAAATATATCTCTTTTTCTATATTGCCTTCCTTACATTGCTTATAGTCGTTCACATATCACTCAATTTAGTACTAGTGGCATGAATTATGTAAATTTTATCACAATAACATTTCAACAGTTAAAAATACAAAACAGGCAAATATTTTACCAAACTAATGATAAGGTTTACATTCTAAAGAATAATTAAATCGTAATATTCATCAAAACAAAATGTTCTAGATGCTCCTACGTCATTCACAAACAAGAAATGAATAAACTAATTCAAATATAGAGAAAAACAAAGGTTTGGTTTGATTAAAACCTGATTCCATAATTCCGCATTCGGTATTTAGTTTATTTGTAAGCATCTATTAATAGATTAAAATATTTTTATATATTACTAATAATATTTCACATTTTTCTACTTTCACTAGCTTGTTCGGATAAAGATTTTATGAATGTTAAAATAGAAAAAAAAGTCCAGGTTAAATAAAAAGAAATTATAAGATTAATGTATGTATGTATGTATGTATGCAGTAGAGACTGTGACTGTAACCTGCCTTTTTGAGAGTGTGCTCAAAAAGGCAGGTGTCCGAAGTATGAAGAATAAAAGAGCATGTATGAAAAGATTGATGGATGTAAACGAAGCCAGAGAGGTTTGCCAGGATCGTACAAAGAGGCGATCGATAGTCTCTGCCTACCCCAATGGGAACTAACGGCGTGAGAATATGTATGTATGTATAAAATTAAGAATATAAGATTTCTACCCACGGGTGTCGTAAGAGGTGGCTAAGGGTATGGGGCTTTAAGTGGTTTTTGGCCGCTGCGGTTGGAAACCCATCACCAACGCCACTTTATTGTTATCATCTTGTCTCCTATCAACATCCAAATATGGCTGAGGAGTTTCCAGCTCTGAAGGCTACCCCTTTTTGGGATTTATGACTGTAAGAGTATGTATATGTAAATATATAAACAACATTTATGGTAATAATAATGGGAGGTCGTGGCATTTTTCCATGACAATTTCACGCATATTTAATATCGACCTTAAACTTCGAAGAAGATAATTTTCGCCAATTTGCCGTAATTAGTTTAAAGTGGTTTTAACCGGCTCGGGGCAGGGGTCACGTGACTCACAATTACACTAATCACCTCCTCGAATTATGTTGCTAATTGCGAATATACTTACTCATGTATATGTACAATTGTGTAAACACATTAGCACGATTAAACTACGGTGGAATAATATTCGCGTTTGATGTAGGGGCATTTGGGATACTAATGATAGAGCTGAGCCACCAACACTGCTGACAATAATTTCAATCCTGGAGTTTGCGGTAATGGTTGAGACGTAGTAAAACCGGCCAAGTGCGAGTCGGCAAGTGCACTGAAGTTATCAAACCATTTTCTATAAAACAGCAAAAAACATGATCGTTGTATTTTAACCGAAATAATAATTATTTTGTGGTAGCATAAATGAGCAAAAAATATCGTTTATTGTTTTGGAACCCCTGCAATATTAGTTTCTTTATAATATATGACTGGGTCGGAGGGAGCCCAGGCGTCAAGAGTGGAGAAGGGGAAGAGAGGCCTTTGTCCAACAGTGGGATGAATAAGGCTTACAATAATAATATAATATATATGTAAAAAAATTACACAAATGAACAGACGATACTGACATATAACAAAGTCTCACTCAGATTTGGGGTTAGTTTAACCTTTTTATGATGAAAACTCAAAAAAATATAAACTACTGTGTCATTTATATACACGATGACAGAACTTTGTTTTATTCCATCAAGTTCCAATAATTTTATCAATTTCATCAAAATTTCAATCAGTTGATATTTATATTTTTCGCCATCAAACCAGTTTCTTGACGTCACAGTCCTGTTTATGCTAATTTCAACATTTATTCGATTTCATTGGAATATTTTACTTTGATAAGTAACATATATCTTATTTATTCACTTCAGAAGACACCGAAATGTACCGAAAGGACACTCACGGCCATAATTAAAAAAATATATGAAAAGTGCATTAAAAAAATACTTTATTGATGGTAAATGATGAAGATATTTTTAATTATTTTTGTTGATTAATTTATTACATTTTAGTCCAGTAAATATTGTAAAATCTTATATTAGACTCCCCAGGGGCCACAATCTAGTTTATAATACCCCTTTGTATTATAATTATAAATGTTAAAGACCTTTAAAATAAATAGTTTCAAATATATATATATATTTAAATTACTAAAAGAGATAGTCAGAAATAATATATAAAGAAGAACTTAAAATTTTAAAAAAAAATTTAAAAGAGCATGTATGAATAGATTTATGTACATCTCCGGAAGCTCTGCTCGATAAGTTTGCCAGGATCGTAGAAGAGGCGATCCATAGTCTCTTTCGGAACTAACGACGTGAGTATATGTATGTATTAAAACACTTAGCTGCTTTGGAGGTTGCAAGGGTGTATTGGAACACTTAAAGAGCCCGTAAAAATAGACCTCTAGGTTTTAGGGCTTCAATGACCCATGTCGCATGATAAAACCAATATACCAGCCATAATACTCTGTAAATAAGTGTTCATGTCATGAGCGATAAGAAAGGCGTTAAGAAATATTTTCTAAGAGACTACTCGTATTGTTTAATTTATTTTCAAAGTTCCAGTCAATACGTGATTCGTGAGCTATAAACGTTTTCTTATCTAGAACAGGTGAGGAAACATTACTGACCCAGTGACAGATATTTCATGTCATTTTGTCTCAACTGTTTCACGATTTGTAGAACTATACAATAGTATATTCTGATGCGTTTTTAGCACGCATGTTATAGAATATAGCATATGTTATAGCTGTGTAGCGCCGGCTTAGAATAGCACTACCCCATTTCTTCCGGTGGGTGTACGTAAGAGGCGACTAACGATATTGGGGTTTTTAAGGGGTTTTTGGGCCCATCACCAACAACCTTTATTCCACCATCTTTTCCCCACGCAACTTTCAAAAGTGGCTGAAGTATTTTTAATTCTCTAGCTCTGGCTACCCTTTCAAGGGATTTATAGCCGTGAGTATATGTATGTATGTTATAAAAGGTATGGATGAAAAAACTTATCTTTGTAAAACGTTTTTAGACCAGATCGAAAACGTTTTTATAAAGGCGGGGGTCCGAAGTGAGAAGAATTATGAATGTAAAGGAAGCCAGAGGGATTTGAGAGCATTCAAAGTGGAGATCGATAGTCTCTACCTATTCCCATGGGAATAATGGGCGTAAGTAAGTTGTAAATGAAACAGTGAGGGGTTTCGCGAGATGGCAATGAGATGTTGTGGAAACTAATGGCATGAGTATATACATACATACATACATATACTCACGGCTATAAATCCCTTAACGGGATAGCCAGAGCTTTGGAATGATAAATTCCTCAGCCACTTTTGGAAGTCGATTGCGGAAAAGATGATAATAATAAACGTTTTTGGTGATGGGTCTCCAACCACATCGCCCAAAAATCACTTAAAAAGCCCCTATACCCTTAGTCGCCTCTTATGATCACCCACGGGTAGAAATGGGGTAGTGCTATTCTAAGCCGACACTACACGGCAATATGTATGTATGTAAGGTCCAAATAGATCTCCTGATTGCAAAGTTAGGGTTTCAACAACACAATCAAGATCCTGGAACAGAATGACTTTTAGAAATGATATATCTTCCTCTAGTTATCAACTGAATCATGTGTGATTTCCTCTGTACATTTTGATGGGTAATACCACTTTGATATTATTATAACATACTTCCTCAACAAACTATGTCACTATAAAATGCTGAAATACTCGTATTATTAACGATATATTGAACTTTGTTTCTTTTTATTCTGCAAGCACGAGCCGTGTTTAAACTAGTTATCGCGTGGGATAAAGCAGCCATCTCTTACGCACTTAATTAGTATCGTATACTGCCATCTCATTCTAACCGTTATCGTGTCGATAAAATAGCGCTCGTGCTTGCTATACTGATTAGGAGAATGGATGATAGCAACTTGATAAAAGTTTTATAGAGCCAATGTATAGTTAGTAGAGGACGATTACAGAAGACATATTTATTTTTCAATTGGAAAAGTGCCCAAAAAGACAGGTTTCTGAAGTATATATATTAAAAAAGTATTGTTATATGTACACGACGCTCGAGACGATTGGCAAATTCGTAAAAAATGGCGATCAAAAGTCTCCAATGGAATGTTACTTCATAGTGTCACAAAAACAGACAAAGATTTTTAAAAATAAACCATGAGGTAGGTAGGTTTAAAGGTTATCAAATACACATATTTGCGTCGAATAAAACCAAATACAATATCTTATCAACCTAGATTATTTAATGCTGTGTAGTCTCGGCTTAGAATAGCACTACCCCATTTCTTCCAGTGGGTGTACGTAAGAGGCAACTAACAGTATTGGGGCTTTTAAGGGATTTTTGGGCGATGCGGTTGGAGACCCATCACCAACAACCTTTATTTTACCATCTTTTCCCCACTCAACTTCCAAAAGTGGCTGAGTAATTTCTAATTCCTTAGCTCTGGCTACACCTTCTAGGGATTTATAGCCGTGAGTATATGTATGTATGTATTATTTAAATATAGTAATTTTAAGTCAACAGGTTGCAAAGAAAACCTGTTTATATTTCAAAATAAAATTCACTATTTGCTAATTGGTTAGCGTAAACATTACTCAATATTCGTAAACTGTAATTAAATCGATATGGGAACACAACACGTGAAGATTAAGTGATTTTAGCGTTTGTTAAAGTTAAGCAATAGAAAATTGTGTTTAGTTTTTGGGTATGTAAGATTTTATTAGCTAGTCTCATCATATACATACATACATATACTCACGCCATTAGTTCCCAATGGGGTAGGCAGAGACTATTGATCGCCACTTCGCACGATTCTGACAAACCTCTCTAGCTTCGTTTACATCCATCAATCTTTTCATACATGCTCTTTTATTCTTCATACTTCGGACACCTGCCTTTTTGAGCACACTCTCAATTTGATCCAAGTCATCATATACATAAGTATATTTTTTAATTACCTCGTTACTTCGAAATCCACAGATTCATTTTTGTTGAGGATCTTGAGATGGGAAAATAAGTAATTTCCAACCACATCGCACAACAGCCCCTTTAGCCCCTTTCCCTTTGTAAATAGTCTTCATTTTATTTGTAAGTTACATTAATGTTATTAAATTAATAAATAATAATAATAATAATAAAAACTAAATTAACTATACTAATATATTTTTTAAGTTGTCATCTCAACTGATTGTTCAATATCATGCTGTCTACACAGTTTTTTGGTATTATGTCCGAATATGTATTATTTTTTAAATTTTGTATACTAATGTTATGCCGAATGAATAAATGAATAAATAAACAATCGGCAGAGCCCATACCTCTTGCTCAACCCTTAGGATACCCACGGCGAGACTTTGGGATAGCCCTATTCTAAGGACAACATTTACAGCACTACAAAGCAAAGAATAATCAGTTAAATAATTGTCAACTATTCAAAGCTGTGTAGTGTCTGTTTAGAATAAGACTACTCCGTTTCTTCCCGTGGATGTACGTTAGAGGCAAGAAGGGGATTGGGGCTGGGGGAAATATTATTAGGCGAGGCAATAAGAGACCCATCACCAACAACCTTTACTTTACCATCTGTTCCCCACTTAACTTCCAAAAGTGGCTGAGGAATTTCTAATTCCTTAGATCTGGCTACCACTTCTAGAGATTTATAGCCGTGAGTATATGCATGTATGTATGAATGTTAAATATACAAAAGAAATAATTTGAGCATGCTCAAGTGCACCTCGGTTGTGTTAATTAACCAAATCGCAAACGTGATCCATTTATTGTAATTTCCTTGATACATATAACAAGTTAAGCACTAAATACTAAATATTTTGGTAACAGTCCAAGGCGATTATGTTTAGAAATAACATAAAGTTGCAATGCATTAGGTATATTAGCATATTGCGTGCTGTAACATGGCCTATGACGACCTTCGTTCAAATCGATATGGCACAGCTTGTTAATGCGTTTACAGCTGTGTTATATATATGAGCTGTTTGAAACTCAAGCTAACTGGAAACCATTTGATATAGCTTAATATATGAAGTACAGCTTTCATTTATTTCTATTAAAATGTGTGAAAGATAAAATAAAATAATCATTTATTTCAGAGTAAAAAGATTTATTACAGTCACCAAAAACATTTATTATTACCATCTTTCCCCCAATCAACTTCCAAAAGTGGCTGAGGAATTCCTCATTCCAAAGCTCTGGCTACCCCGTTAAGGGATTTATAGCCGTGAGTATATGTATGTGTGTAAAAATATAAATCTTTGTTTTTTTGAACGTCAAATTTCAACTTAATACTAAGTTTACTTCGGATTTGGAAGGTGTTTTGTTGAGAGAAGAACCCGTAAGAAACTCGTCAACACACATCTTTTTTTACGTTCATTACAATTTTGTTGTTAGCCCGGAAACATCCTGCACAGAGTCCTGATGACACCAAGCTATTTCATCATTTATGTAATCACTAGCTTTTTGCCCGCGACTTCGTCCGCGTGGACTACATTGTTTGCATTCGGTTTACATCCCAAATAACGAAACACTATCTCAACTTCTGTTTTTTTATATTTATATTCCCGCGGGTGTTGTAAAGGCCATAAAAGACATTGAGGCTTTTTAAGTTATTGTTGGACGATGCAGTTGGTGAACAATCACTAATAACCTTTATTTTACTACCTTTTCCCAATATATTTCCAAAAGTGGATGAAAAATTACTATCTCTGAAGCTATGGCTACCCTTTTAAGGAATTTATGGCCGTTAGTAAATACTTATGAATGATTGATAGATGAATTTCATAAATTTAATCGCACCAAGTTTTTTGTTTCTAGATACCAAAATGTCAAAAATCATTATTATCATTATTACTTTCATTTGCTATATCAATCCTTTAGGGGTTGAGTTCCAAAAATTTCCTGTTTAATTTCTCATAACAATCATGAAACAACCCATTCTGTACCAACCTATGATCAGAAATAAGAATATCTTTAGTAAGTACAAATACGGATAGTAGTTGATGCTGCCCCTACACTGATCGTTTGTGATAGTGGGAGAGCTTGCAGCGATTGCGAGCGAATATGGGGGTGGTTAGTGGTGGATCTCCATCCAAAATAATCGCTAAAGTGAAGGGATAGTGCTTGCTATTTTTTTTACATATTGCAATTCTAAGCTAACAAAACAAAAATAATAATACAAAAAGCTTGAATCACCTGAGATACGAATCTGAGACGATTAATTCATAATAGTTTTAATTAAATATTTATAGTAGATAGTTATACCGCTTCGCCTCGGGGACGTTACCGGCGGTGTAATTTTTTTTTAAGCTTTATTTTTTATAAGTCCTACTACTATTAACCAACAAATTTATCATTTATTTTTATGAAAATGGATGAAACCCCTTAATTAATCTTAATCTTTCCAAAACGACCATTAACGAAGAGTCTGGTGTTAAATCCATGGATAAAAAAATATTCGCTGCAATATGTTGAGCCAGATATGAGTTAAGATTTTTCGATGCTCCTGTGGGAACCCTTGCATATTTCTCATTTTCGTGGATTCATCATCGTATCATTTAGATTCTAAATTTACATATTTATATTAGTTTGCAATATATTACTTTGTTTTAAACGACACACAGCGCCATCTCCAATACATCTAGCAAGCATACAATATTTTTGTTTTCCCTCGGGAACATCAATTTTTCCGGTATAAAAAGTACCCCATTATTCAATCCAGGCTTCTAACTATACGTTTGCAAAATTTCAAGGCTATCGGTTCCGTAGTTATGGCGTGAAAGCGGAACAAATAAACAAACAAACAAACTCACTTTCCCATTTATAATATTAGTACGAGTATGGATTAACATAGTAATAGGCTTTCGAACTAAGATTTGTTTTAACTACTGCTTTGAATTGGTCAGGTATTTTATTATACATTTTTACGCATAACCCCATGAAAGATGTATTTACTTTTGACAATCTGTATTTATTTTATCATGTAATATAAACCCTGCATGTAAATTTAAGTAAAATAATTTGAAATAGAATAAAGGGCACCTGTTTACTTAACTAGCCATTTTATTTCCAAAACATGTCTTCAAAAGCAATGAGAGTCAATTGATATATATTTTTTTGGCAATGAAATGAAAACATTGATATAAAATCAGTCAGTTTCTCATTTTTGGCGAGATATTTATCATTACAGGTCACAAAAACATGTAATGATCAAGCTATTTGACAACTTTTACTCTGAGTCTGAAGTGAGAAGAATAAATAAAAGAGCAAGAAGAATAATGAATGTGGGGCAAGCAAGATATTTTTTTTAGTATCGTGCAATTATTGCTGTGTAGTGTCGGCTTAGAATAGCACTACCCCATTTCTTCCGGTGGGTGTACGTAAGAGGCGACTAACGGTTTTGGGGCTTTTGAGGGATTTTTGGGCGATGCGGTTGGAGACCCATCACCAACAACCTTTATTTCACCATCTTTTCCCCACACAACTTCCAAAAGTGGCTGAGGAATTTCTGATTCCTTAGCTCTGGCTACCCCTTCTAGGGATTAATAGCCGTGAGTATATGTATGTATGTATGTATGTATGTATTGTGCAATGTGGCGTTAAATATTCTTTGCCTACCCTAATGTGAATAATAGGTATGTATGTAAGTAAGTTTAATTTTTTTGGGATAAATACCGTGAATGCTATGTAAGTATGCTTCAAACGCAATATATACGACAATGACTTTTGTAATAAAGTCGTTAAGATATCAATGGTCGTAATAGTATGCATCATACAGAAACACGATAACTAATAAAATATTTCATTAAATTACAATAAAGTTATTGACGTCAACAGAAACAAATCGATATGCACTAATCGTATTGTCACAACAAAATTAGAATTTATAAAAACTCATTTAAATTGTTTTCTAATTCGTTTGCTAATGAAGTAATTGAATACGGATGTGAAGTGCCCAACAAAAGTTATAGACATGTTTTACGGTGAATATTCCGGAAAGTTTGTCAGGCGTTATTGAATATTTTTAGATCTAGTGTTCAGAGTATTTACCATTTCCCTCAGCATCCAAAAACACATAAGAAGGGTTATACTTATCGCCCCTTTTACCAAAGTTTAAAACTGATGAGAAGAATTTCTAATTCTCAAGCTCTGGCTACCCTTCTATGCAATTTATAGCTGTGAGTATATGAAAGTAAGGTAAGGTGTTGTTAAGGTGTTGTTCAAAGATCCTTCAAATAGGTATTCGTACATTCAGTTTACATTTCTCTGATAGTACATACATACTCACGGCTATAAATCCCTAGAAGGGGTAGCCAGAGCTAAGGAATTAGAAATTCCTCAGCCACTTTTGGAAAATTGAGTGGGGAAAAGATGGTAAAGGAAAGGTTGTTGGTGATGGGTCTCCAACCGCATCGCTCAAAAATCCCTTAAAAGCCCCAATACCGTTAGCCGCCTCTTACGCACACCCATCTGTAGAAACGGGGTAGTGCTATTCTAAGCCGACTCTACACGGCTCTCTGATAGTCCTCAATAATAATCTAGTAACACTTCATAACACATTTGCATACAAAAATACATATACTCAAAGTAATCTATCCCAAACAAAAGGTTAGCCAGCACATCAGAATCGGAAATCCCTCGTCACGTGTCACGTGGAAGTTGAAGGAAAAAAATTGATAATGGGTATCCAACCACATCGCCCAACAACCAAAAAAAAGGCCCTATACCCTAAGTCGCCTTATACGACATCCACGAAGATAAGCTTAGTGCTATTATAAGCTAAGTCAACGCAGTGTATTTGCTTTTCTTCTTATCATGGTTTATATAACAAACTAGCAGCTAATCTCTCACAGTGAAGCTAGTGCATTGCAACCATGTAACCAAACACAACTCGGTCATAACCATAACTAAATCTTGATCAATCGATTGTGTTCGTGTGCAATATTCACGCGCAACACCGGACGCCGTCGTCTATTACCACAGCACACGTGACTTCCGCCGGTTTCTATTCAACCTCATTGGTGTGTGGATCTAGGAAGATTGATGTCAAAGAGATTGGTCAAAGAGCGAATACTTTTTGCTTGTCATAAAAAAGTTGGGCAATTTTAAAATTGTAATTATAGTAGTGAATGTATAAGTAAAATTTAATGAATACGGAACGGACATACGTAATACAGCTTAAGTAAGCATAGCACCAAATAATGACTCACGGCAAAGCAACTTAACTGATGGTCTATTTATCATCTACATCAGCCTAATCCGAACAAGGGTTTGAACCTATCTATTTAGCATCGGGAGATTCTCCCTTGTCGCCCATGTTGTCTGCTGTGGTCTGGCAGTTTAATATATGATCAATATAATGAGGCACTGAAATTACCACTCAGCTTTTTAGAAACACTGAAACTTTAGCTCGTCTGTACGATTACTTACCTATCATAAATATTAAAATACTTTAAGGAGAAGACGGAAGGCCATAATTTCTTAGTTTATTTAAAACTTCAAATTTGTCTGTACAATATTGTCGCATTTTAAACCCAAAAGTGAACACAAATTCAAAGGCTCTATGTCAATCAACAACAACGAGTAAGAAAATGTTAGATGTCAAGTATTATTTCAACAGCCTTATTTCAACATCCGACCTCTATCTGACCCACACTGACATAATGCGAAATTGATTTGTACTTCAAGATGGACTGCGCTATTATTAGCTTTGTTTTGGAAGCTTTTTTGGTTAGTCAATGTTTGTTTATAAATTAATTACTAATTAATGGTTGCATATTAAGTTTGTATAGTGGTAAGTGGGCTTAATATGGTACAACCAAAATTGATGCGTTGCGACATACATAAACATAAACGTTCACGCCGAATATCCCCGAAGGGGTTGGCAGAGGTACTTATACTTCTGAACATCACGTGACTTTGACACCTGGTGTTCAGAATACCTACGTTTCGCATGGACAGTGTACTCACGTGATAGGGGGCAGGCCTATCGCCGTTTTGTACGAATACACTGTCACATGACTATGTACAACTCAGCCGTGTGGGTTTCCTCACCATGATAAATTAAGCTTTGCGACATACGTGGACCAAATGTAGACCTTAGATGTTAATTGAAGAAATTGGCTAACTACTAGATAACTTGACTTATTAACTAGATAATCAGGTCGATGAGGAGATCGATATTCTCCACTGTTCGCTGACTGACTTCACTAAAACAGCACTACGCTATTTATGTTATGAAGTTGATAGTTATACTTGTAGATGTAGATAATAAGGAAAGTAAAAATAAAAATAACTAGGATTGTATAATATAATTAGAATATAAAATACGTGAGAATTAATCGTATTTGGCCGTGCCTGTAAAGATTATTTCTGTGTAAATAAATAAATAAATAAAATAAATAAATAAATAATAATGGACAGGCAAGACATGCAAATACACTGAAACTTTTTTTTGTACAAAAGAATATGGTTTCAGATAAACCGATATTTTTCACATAAGTTTTACACATGAATTGAATTATTATTTGTAAATTAAAAGACAGACCCAAATAAAATCTCTTCACTTATTGTTAATGTAAATGCATAAAATATGGAAAGAACAATAACAAAACTATAGCGGAGAGCAATGTGTTCACGCCACAGGTATTTGATCGTTGAAAATGATTGTTTTCAGAACGTGTGAACAATAGTGAATAAACAATTAAATCATTTAGTTAAATATTGTAATGTGAGTAACTTCGAATAGTTCAACCGTGTTTATTCCAATAGGTATTTTATTACTACAAGGCTCTTCTACGTAAAAACATGTATAAGGGCACACACACTGTAATCTATATTTACTCTTTTGGAGATTTCAGCTTATTCGTACAATGTATCAGTTGTTATATTCCCGTATTTTTCTTATTTTCAAGGAAGGAATGAAAAACAATGGACGGAAATGTTTCAACTTAAAAAACTCTTTATCGCACATCACAATAAAACAACAATTACAAAAAAAATATCGGTATAAAAGCCAAAGTACAACCGGCGGTCTTATCACTAAGAGCGATCTCTTCCAGACAACCCATACTTAATACTTTTCGTTAGTGATTTGATATTAAAATAAGTTCAGTGAACAAGTTTTATCTTACAAACTTTGGTGAAATAATATTAGTATGAAAACTAAAGTTGTTTCTTTTACTCTTGATATATTTTGTTGCGCATAATAAACAGGTAAGTTAACTATTCAGTGTTAATTTTACGATTTTTTGTCAAAGAACTTGAATTTGTAGTTGAGATTCTCATTAGTATGATTTATTTAAGCCATAAATATGCGACCAAAAAACGTAGGTAGCCATTTAAGTCCACCATTTTTAAGTTTAGTCTTTTCAAAATAACATACTGCTGAGAGTTGATTCTCAATATTTTTTCTCTCAATCTAAATGACTGATTGTAATATTTATTTTTAGACAGAGTAATTTATTTAGCTTAAACTAAACTAAGTTTTTTAAAACAAACTTTTTATCTAACAATATATCTGTGAACAACAAAATTTTATTATTTTAATTTATACACGTATTTAATTTTTTTTACATGACTTTAAAAAACACTAATCATTTTCTATATAATGTATTGAAGATTTTCATCATTTAATAATGGTAAAAGGATACTCAATATTTTCAAGATTCTTCTGTTCTGCCTCCCTACCTAGTATTATAGAATATAGCTACATCAACGATAATGTCTTGCTATAAAAGGCTTACAGATAACCTACACTCTTTGACCATTCTTCTTGCGAAATAATATTCTTTCTTCTTTCATATTAATTCAATTAGAAGAAGCACAGAAGATTTCAAGCAAAACAATTATTATTGTACAAAATAGATTCATAAGCAGTGTATACAGCTGTGATAATAGTGTTACATACATACATATACTAACGGCTATAATTCCCTAGAAGGGGTAGCCAGAGCCAAGGAATTATAAATTGCTTCTTTTGGAAGTTGAGTGGGGAATAGGCGGTAAAATAAAGGTTTTTGGTGAACCGCATCGCCTAAAAATCCAATAAAAAGCCCCAATACCCTTAGTCGCCTCTTACGACACCCGTGGATATAAAGGGGTAGCGACATTCTAAGCCGGCACTACACGGCAATAGCGTTATTATTTATTAAAAGCCAGATTAAACGAACAAGCAAGCCTACCAATGAAGCGGTACCTAATGATGTCGCACGTGGCAGCCACACCAGGGGCTACCACTCCAACATATTGTAGGAACCGTTTGAAAAATATATAATCGATTTTATGTTTTCAGAATAAAATAATGTAAAACCACGACCAACTGAACAAACCTACATATTATCATGATATTTAAGAAAGTATGTCTTGAGGCCACACGCACGTGAAACCATACTGTTTATATAATAACAGGTTTAAGACTTGTCCGTCGTACTGAGTGCGGGTGCGGTCCCGGCTAATTGTATGTATGTGAAATATTATTTGTCAACTAAACTGGGACACTGCATTAGTGGGAACCGCCCCGGTTCGTATGGGTAGTAAAGTTTACAAATTTATGTGATTAAAAATATGAGTACATACAAAAGAACAAATGTAGCATTAGTTCCTTCGCACTACATCAGCTTTTTACTAGTGAAAGTGCATTCAAAAACGTTCCAGCTATTTGAAAGCATAAACAAAAAGACAGACCATACCGTGTTTACATATAAATTTAGTAGAAAGAAATTTTTAATATTATAACTTCATCGTCAAATCTGTACAGTTGCAGATCTTGAATGATCTTAATGTTTCCTTTTTTTTAAATGTTTTACTTGTATTTGTGAACTTACTTACTTACTTATACTCACGTCCATTGTTCTCATTGGGGTAGGCAGAGACTATCGATCGCCACTTTGTACGATTCAGGCAAATCTCTTTTGCTTCTGTTACATTCATCATTCTTCTCATACATGCTCTTTTATTCTTCATACTTCGGACGCCGACCTTTTTGAGCACACACTCTATTTGGTCCAGGTGTGTCCTCCGAGGTCGTCCTCTACTCACATTACCTTCCACTTTGGCTCTATAGATCTCTCTCACCAATTTACTGTCATCCATCCTCTCTATGTATTAGTGAACTTACTTAAAAAGCAATGGTACTTTTTAATATTTGAAAAACTAAATTACAGCCACCTTTACAAGTAGAAACTTAAAAATTACACCTAGTTTAGTAAAAATCGGTGGTGGTAGTAATCAAAACTCATCGCTCAACAATCACTTAGAATATTCTCTATTTCCTAACTCGCCTACGATACCAAAATTCGAGGGGTTCTTCTTCACGTTTAATATTTTTAGCAAAATATTTGAAAAGGTAAGCGCCCGAAGCGTAAAGGATAAAATAGTACGTATGAAAAGGTTTATGACTGTAAATACAGCTAGGGACGTTTGCTACTAAGTAGCGATCGATAATCACTGCCTACCGCAATGCACAGCCTTTTATATCTCCAACGTAACGACCGTCACACGACAGTCATATTCACAACTGAACTCCAAGTTCATGTCGTATATCTTTCAAGAGAGAGAAATATAGGCCCACAAGTTTTGCCTGGAAAGTGCATAATCGTGATAGGGGCCTATTCTATCGCCGCCTTGTACGAATAAACTGTCACATGCCTAATTACAACTCAAGCATGGGTTTAAAACATCGAAAAATTTACCACACATATAACTTTAAAATTGACGCTTGGATGCCAAATAACTTCTAGTGGGGTAAAATCAGGTTTTGAACCCGCGTCTCCTACATAAGATCGGTGGTTCTCCCACTGAGCTACTACAGTTAAAATCTAAACTTTAGGCTACCAAGTAAATTATGCTAACTAAATCTAACTGGGATTAAGGCAGCATGGGTAATTCGAACCACGGAGGCTATAACGGGTCTAAATTCCGTTAAACAGGGCCTGCGACCATTGTTTAAGTACGTGAGAATTCGCAACTCGTTATTAATGAGATGTTTCTTTCACGAGTTTCTCAGGAGAATGGTTAACTAGCTAAGTCGTGCGGCTTTGCTTGCGTTTCATTTGGATTGTAAATATATGCCGTGTAGTGTCGGCTTAGAATAACACTACCCCATTTCTACCCGTGGGTGATCGTAAGAGGCGACTAAGGGTATAGGGGCTTTTTAAGTGATTTTTGGGCGATATGGTTGGAGACCCGTCACCAAAAACATTTATTATTACCATCTTTCCCCCAATCAACTTCCAAAAGTGGCTGAGGAATTTCTAATTTCTCAGCTCTGGCTACCTCTTTTAGGGATTTATAGCCGTGAGTATATGTATGTTGATCGACTTCTGTGTCTAACTGGTAAAGGTGCAGGCTCGTTCGGGGTCCAAATCGCCAAAAAATCTTTGTTAAAGCCCCACAACTCTTAGTTTAGTAGTCAATCAATCGTCTCTGCCTATCCCAATGGGAACTGATGTCGTGAGTATATGTTATAACTTTAAATGACCTCGTACAATACCAATAGAAAGGCCTGTGTTAATGCTATTCTTAGTTATAAGATAGGTTACGTACGTGATTGTACACAACTAGACTAAAACAAAAACAATCACAAAATTTCAATAAGATACATACATACATATACTTTTTTAGTTCCATTACCATTAGTTCCCATTTGGGTAGGCAGAGACTATTGATCGCCACTTCGTACGATCCTGACAAACCTCTCTAGCTTCGTTTACATCCATCAATCTTTTCATACATGCTCTTTTATTCTTCATACTTCGGACGCCAGCCTTTTTGAGCACACTCTCAATTTGGTCCAAGTGTGTTCTCCGTGGTCGTCCTCGACTAACATTACCATCCACACTAGCTCTATAGATCCCTTTTACCAATTTTCTATCATCCATCCCCTCTATGTGCCAAAACCATCTCAACATTCCTCTTTCTATCTTTCTTACAATATCATCTTTCACACCACACTTTTCACGAATAACACTATTTCTCACTCAATTCATTTCAATAAGATATGCCAAAATATGGCTTTTAAGAATAAGTTTTGTTACAGGCGCATGTCATGATGGTTGAAAAACACATTCTTTTATTTAGTTTTAGTTTTTTTTTTAGTATTATTTTATTTTTACTGTATTACAATTAAGATAAATATATTTAATAAAGACACGTATCAAAACAATCATAAAATTATTAATTAAGTAATTAATATTCTTTTATAGTCTCTTGTTTATTACATTAAAACAATTAAAAATAAATTGATTTCATGTAATGGAAAAATATGAGAATATAATCATTAATGAAGATGTTTTAAATAAATTTTAATTTATCATGGTTGCTAACGGTGAGGGAAAACATCGTGAGGAAACCCACATGGCTGAGTTGTACTTAGTCATGTGACAGTGTATTCGTTCAAAACGGCGATAGGCTTGCCCTCTATCACGTGAGTACACTGTCTAAGCAAAACGTGGGTACCTTCTCTGGAGACTAGATGGCGCTTGCCATGTGAGTTCAGGAGTATTGGTACCTCTGCCAACCCCTTAGGGGATAAACGGCGTGAACGTTTATGTTTATGTTATGTTTTAAATAAATATATTCAAATCTAGTTTTTTTTAACTCAAAGTATCTTTGTCCTCGGCTTTTTAATTTGTAAATATTCTTAACCATTTATAAACATGCCAACAAGAAAAATTTGAGCGCCGTTGCAAAAAGAAGTCGTAATACTTTCTACAAAGTTAACCAAATTTGCCATGTAGTGCCGGCTTAGAATGTCGCTACTATAAGGATGGCGGTTGGAGACCCATCACCAAAATCTTTATTTTTACTATCTTTTCCCCACTCAACTTCCAAAAGTTGCTGAGGAATTTATAATTCCTTAGCTCTGGTTACCCCATCTAGGGATTTATAGCCGTGAGTATATGTATATATGTATGTGCTTGAGAAATAATGGGCATTGATTGATGATGCTGTGGATGTTTGCCACGACCGTATGAAGTAGCGTCTACAGTATCTGCCTATCCCAACGGGTCGTGAGCATATATATGTAAATCTCTAAACAGTCGTTAATTTGTGCTCTGCCTACACCTTAACGTCATTATGTAACAAGGACAAGACACGCATTATAACTGTAGTCTTGTTAGATTTATATAATAGGTAGGCGCACTTGAATGCTATAATGTCAGAATTTTATGTCTATCTAGTTTTGTGAGGAGAACATGTCTCATTTACCCAGATTTACGAGTAAAAACTGACGCCATCAGCTTTTTTGGGGAAAGCTTTGAAATCAAGTAAGAGTTCTCAAAATCATCGCTCACCCCTTCGGAGATAGCGAAGAGGCTGCAGAGGTACTAATACTTTTGAATATCACGTGACATTTAGGCCAACAGGTGTGCAGAGTACTATCAGAGTAATGCCTGATACAGTTACATTCAAATGATAGGAGAAGGGCTCTACAAATACGATGTCATATGACTAAGGTAGACTCACGATGTTTTCCCTCATCATTAACAATCATGTTAAATTAACCACACATATGAATTTCGAAAAGACGAATTGGTGTAGGCCCTTCTAAGGATTTGAACTCGCGTTGTCTGCATGAGAAGAGATAATTTAACAAAGCTATAAGGATTATACATCTATACTCACGGCTATACATACCAAAAAGGGGTAGTCAGAGCTTCAGGGCAAAAAACTCCTCAGCCACATTCGAAAGTTGATAGGGGACAAGATGGTAGAAATAAAGTATCGATGGTGATGGGTCTCCAACCGCATCGCCCAAAAACCCCTTTAAAAAAGCGCTTAAAGCCTTAATCGCCTCTTACGACAACCATGGGTAAAAACACAGCTATTAAGATTATCTTATAGTAAGTACAAGCGACTGCAAATATTAGATCGACATAACATTCCACAGCAGTAGGCGCACGGCCTTGCCACGGTCGTCGGCATACAGGCGCTTACATTGAGACATTTTATCTGAAACCTGTTTTAATAGTTCTGCTTTCAATTGATCTTTGTGAATTTATCTCACAACTTTGCATTCTTGGAGTTTTCTAGACTACGTTTTGGCCTTCCATCGGAAGAGCTATGTTGTCCTCGGGAACCTATGTTATGTCCAAATCATTCGTTTCAGCACAAACTCTTAGAGATAAATATAACAAATATGGATAGCAATGTCTTTAGAAGGAGGATAAATGCAGATCAAAATGAGATTGTGATAAAAGGCAGGTATTCAATTTTTTATCATTTGCCTCATTGCCTCTGCTGTGACTATACTTGACAACCAAAGTTAACTAGCAAAAGGATATTTTTAAGTCATTCTACCTATACTGTAAAAGCGTTTCATAAGTACTCTCACTTAATTTCTAGTACCGTCAAATTGACCGCTGCGGTCTTTAAACGTATAGCATAGAGCTTGACACTTCTAGTGTTAAAAAGGTTTTCTTATAGTTCGTATCTCGAACTAAAATTATGCAACGACATGGTTTGATACGTTTTATTGAAGTACATGGAAAAATTAACATAATATTATTGAAACTCGCTGAAATGAACCAGATTAGGTTTTGATAAGCGTTTAATCAAGCTTACATTTTACACTTTCTTGTCCTATGTAGATATTAAAAGAATACACTCCTGTCTGTTTGCTGTGTAGTGCCGGCTTTCAAAATCACTACCCTTTTCTACCCACGGGTGTCGTAAGAGGCGACTAAGGGCATTGGGCTTTTATAACGCCCGATTTCTGAATTAAGTATTCCAGCTGAGAACAACTTAAGTATCGTTCTGTCGCATTGAAATCTTAACAACCGAATGAGACAAAACGATACTTAAGTCGTTCTCAGCTTGAATACTCAATTCTGAAATCGGTGTAAGGGATTTTTGGCGAGGGTTGGCAACTTTATTAATAAATAAAGGAAAGAAAAATTTCGACGCCGGCGGGGAATAATTTATACTTTATTTCTACCATATGTCCCCTATAAACTTCCAAATGTTGTATCATGTATCATAAATTGGTGTTTGACTCTGCATTTCAGTTAGGATGTTTTTATGATAACCGATTGGTTCTAGTATGATTATTGCAATAGTTTACAAAAAGCATTGCAGAAACAATTTGTGCAATGAAATTTGGAGAAAGAGTCTTCAGAGTCAAAGTTCTCTTTAAGTAAATTGGAAGTCAGTCAAAGTTATGGTTTTTTTTTATCAAATATTTATAAAACTCGAAGATGAATAAAAACTATTGAAATTATAGTTATAAAACTATTTAAATTCCGATTTTTTTCCTCATTCTTATCTTCCCAGCAGATAATATAATCTTTTTCATCAACGTTTAAACAAGTGAAACTACAGGATAACTATAAGATAACTGCTTGCATACAAATTGTATAAATTCATAACTCACAGTTCTTCCGAGTACAATGTAAAAAGCCCTTGACTTTAAACCTGACGTGAATTATCAGTTATTATATCCTCATATAAGGAGGCTTCTCGGGAAAAAAAACTGGTCTTTACTTTATTGAGTAGTAATTGTTGTAGGAATTAATCGATATTATTTAAACGCTTTTATGAGCGTACATCATTGTAAATTGCTGACTGTCAAAATCGTTAAGATGCTTTTAAATACAATTATTCCTTTTACTATTTGATTTAAATATATTTAAAAAAATGGCTGAGAGTATACAATACAACTTACTGCGATCCCATTTAGGGATCTAAATATGTATTATGATATATTTTCTACCCATAGAATATACCGAATGGTTAAAAAAATCAAATTACTATTAGCTATGAGCGCAACTACACAATAGCAATATTTACATACATACATACATATACTCGCGGCTATAAATCCCTTAACGGGGTAGCCAGAGCTTTGGAATGATAAATTCCTCAGCCATTTTTGGAAGTTGCTTGGGGAAAAGATGATAATAATAAACGTTTTTGGTGACGGGTCTCCAACCACATCGCCCAAAAATCACTTAAAAAACCCCTACACCCTTAGTCGCCTCTTACGATCACACACGGGTAGAAATGGGGTAGTGTTATTCTAAGCCGACACTACACGGCAAAGCAATTTTTACTTTAATTTTATAATATTACAGGTCTCTTTTATTATTGGCTTAGAATAGTACTACCCCATTTCTACCCATGGGTGATCGTAAGTGGCAACTAAGGCAACTTTTTAAGTAATTGTTGGGCGATGTGGTTGGAGACCCGTCACCAACAAATATTTATTACCATCATTTCCACCAACCAGAGGAGTTCCTACCCCTTTTTGAGATTTATGGCCGTGAGTATATGCATGGACGTACCCAGGGGGGGGGGCAGGGAAGGACAGTTGCCCCCCCTGGATATCGTTACTCTCTATTGTTATTGATGTTTTTTTTTTATTTGTAGTACAATATATTCACATTATTTTGAAAAAAAACCAGTACTTTCGTCAATTCCCTTAGGTTAAATAGCCGACCTCGACTGAGAAACGCAAAAAGGCTAGGAGAAAGAATTAAAAAATATGTGTTTCCGTCCCCTAGCCTTCATAGCAACGCAGTCGTAAGGAATATATTAGTAAGTAACATGAGCAGGTAAGGTGTAAGATCACGCAATACACGGTCCTACTGCCGTGTTGTGTAATGAAACTAATACAACTATTGCCCAATATTATGCGTGTGTCATCGCTAGACGCGGGCCGAATTAGGTCGAGAACCTTAGGGTTTTTGTAATCGGTTTCAATCATCTAATATTGTTTGATAACACGATTGCTGTTTTGTGTCGGCATAGAATAGCATTGTCCTTCTTTTTAAGTGATTGTTAGGCGAAGCGACTTACATTATTTTACCCAGTGTACTTCCAATAGTAACTGATGATAATTTTTATTACGAGGCTCTGGCAATCTTTTTGGGATTTGTAGACATGGGTGATTAAATAATAGTATGATAATAAATATAATAATGAAAAGTTCGATATACGTTCATGTATTACAGTTCACGCCGTTAGTTCCCATCCATCAATCTTTTCATACATGCCCTTTTATTCTTCATACTGCGGACACCTGCCTTTTTGAGCACATTTTCTATTTGATCTAAATGTGTCCTCCGAGATCGTCGGAACTAACGGCGTGAGAATATGTATGTATGTATGTATGTATTACAACTCATATTAAATCAGATATATAGGAACCAATGGGTGATCACACCAGTTTTATTAAAGCTATTATTCCTTACATCCTCATTAATATACCCATATAACAAACTTTCTTTGTAATTAATGACATAGAAGTCTAATTATATTTTGGATTCAAACGATCAAACTCATACTTGAACTTACCAGTGCTGTACTTATGATTGTTATCAATACTTATTCTTGTTATTTCTAAACCAAATAATTACCTGAAACAAGAAATATAAAATATTATTAATAATATGAAAAAGAAATAAAAAGCTGTGTAGTGGCTTCGAATAACGCTACCCCATTTATTCCCGATGGTGTTCGGAAGAGCCGTCTAAGGATATCGGGGCTTTTTAAATGATTTTTGGGCGATGCGGTTGGAGACCCGTCACCAACAACCTTTATTTTATAATCCTTTCCCCACTTTCAAAAGTGGCTGAGGAATTTCTTATTCTGAAGCTCAGGCTACCCCTTCAAGGGATTTATAGCCGGGAGTATATGTATGAAAAGAAAGAGAAAAACAAACACGTAAGTAAATGACAAGCAATTAAAATGTGAACTCATATCCGATGTTAAAGTATCAAGTTCATGCGTAATTGCGCTGCAAATTATCAACTATTAACGTCTACGGGACTATTCTGGAAACACAATATTGGCATTTTCATGAAATTATTATTGTTTATTCTGTTGTTTTTGGTGTATAGACATAATTTGAACACTCTGAACACCAGGTGAAAATGTCACGTGATATTCAGAAGTATTTGTAACTCTGCCAACCCCTAACGGGGATATACCACGTGAACGTTTGAGTTTGAGAATACTACTCCTGATAGAATTCTATAATCTTCGTAAATGTAATAAAATGCGAGGTAAATAAAGTGGCATTTGGATATTGCAAATACAACGTCGCTGGTCAATCATTCTGAGGACCGTTATTAAACCACAAAAAGGAAAGAAGCGTTTAAATCCAATGATCTCCGAAAATATAGTAATTATTGAATGTTTAGTAACCGTTTATTCATTTTATCCCATACATACGCAGTCCTAGTAGTAAGTTGTAGGTATTGGGCCAATAAATGCATCAGAATTTTCATTCAAATATGATGCACAGAATAAGTACGTTTGACGCATCATATAAAAGATGAAACATGTCTTTTCATTTCCTTGTAATTACTGATCTTCGTTTACGACTGAGTTATGGAAGCTTTTCATGGATTAAAATATTTTTTATAGTTCGTAATGCAACAAATATTTTTAAATAAAAAAAAAAGTATATTTTTTTGGTAAATGTTTCATAAAATTATCACCTATATACTCACTATAGTTTCAGAATTACATTTTCTTATTCATTTATGAAAGTTGAGTGGGAAAATGATTGTAAAATATTATGGTTAGGGAGTGGGTTCTCCAGACAGATACCAAAACAATGTTTCCATTACGACGCACAAGGGAAGGTGAAGTTTGATCCTATTCTAAACACTGAAAAGTGATTTTTTAATCATGTTTTTCTCAAAACATGATGTTTTTCTTATAAGAATAATCCTTTTTCATGACCCATCAGAAACTGCTCATCATCATTATATTTTACAAATACTCTAAGCTAATTGAATAATAATTCCTTATAACAAATAAGTGTTGGAGTTGAAGAAAAAATAAAAGTTGCGAAATTAAAAAGATGGCCTATTTACATATTTCTTTAATTACTTGTATATTACGAGTGCCATTGGAAGACAACTATATAGTATCTCTGTCACCTATTTCAACGTAGTTTGCGAAGTTAAGTTTTTGTTTATAATGAAATCGTAACATTTAATTAATTGTAACAAATAAATCAGCAAGGCCACCTTATGCAATTGCTTCAATTCCGTAGATCCGTAGTTTTCGTGAGTTTAAAAACTAAATAATATAAACCCACTGTTAATTGTCAATAGTGTTGCACAATTAAACAGTTTTAGAAAATATCGATTGTTTTATCGATACGTTTAATGAACTTGTGCCAAGCTATTGCTCCACTTTTATCTTATTTTTTATTGTTATACAATCACAAATTATGCGCAAACTTTCAGATTTTTATCGCTTAAATAAATTTAAGTAAGTTTGTTTTATAGAATTTTTGCTTAACATAATTTACGTGGGTTCTTCAGAGTATATTTTGGTAAGGCTGGTAATTTATTAAACAGAATTAGTAACACCAACAGACACTACAGTACTTCTGCTACAGGAATAAAATTAAAACTTCTCGGCTTTAAATGTTAAAAGTATTCGGAAGCAAGTTTTACCATTTGAGCTGTCTGAATTTTAAGGATAACTTTTTAGCCATACTTTAAAAAAGAGGGATTGGCTAAAGAACAAAGAATACAGATTTTCCTCATTAGCCTTTTATGAACCACTCAAGCAGCTAAAAGCGGAGAAAATATTACGGAAATAAAAAAAAACTATTTTGATATTTTTAAATAAGCCGTAAAGAAAGATAATTTAAGGAGTTTATATATAATCTTCTCACGTTATGTGATTGTTTTTTTGTGATGGACAATTTATTTTTATTATGTTAAACTAGCGTTTGGTTTTGTCGCATAGAAAATCTTTCATAAAGTAAAAAAAGTTAATAAACTGAAATTGTACAAACCATGTTTTGAAAAAAATGAAAAAATGTGAATGTAAAGAGTTTTTTTGTTGCTTCTTCTCTTTACAAACACCTTCCGAAGCAACGGACTAATGATAAATTTAAAAAATATGACGTTCAAAAAATTTTAGTTTTTAACTTAATTTTGAAGAATAAACTTTTTTATTGGCCTGCAATGCAATTTTATGACTGTTATATGTTCCGCATAGATCCAAGGTGAGGACGTGTTTTGCAAGAGATGCTAGTTGATGAAATGAAGAAACTAAACATATATAAATTCTACATTAAGTAATACGAGGTGATCAAGTTTCTGTCTGTAGGCAAGACATTGCAAATATTAGAATCAAATGTATTATACTACTGTTATAACCATCTATTAATAAAAGTATTGGAGCGACGGCGACCACGTACCGATCGATTAATTGCATATTTTCTATACTGTTTCTATACTCATAATATAGTAGCAATCAGAATTCCGAACAAAGGAAATATCGTAATTTCGAAACAAACTACAAATTTCACCTAACCCTTGGACAAAATGGCGTTTAGGCATACTCAATTGTTTTAGTAAACTCTGAAGTCATATACGGCACTCATCTATGACCAGACCATAATCTTAAACAATAACAAAAGGAATTACTTTTTTAATTAAATATTTTAGTTTGCACATGATTGAAAACTTCTCGTTACATAACGTAGAGTTTTGATCGAAAACATACGTATTTCTTTACTCATAGTCGTCATGATGTATTGATTGATTTTATGTGTTACTAGTGGATCGTCCCAGCTTCGCACGGGTAGCGTTGTTTTTTAAATATCTGAGGTTTCTTTCTTCAGTCACTGCTCAAGCATTGTGAAATTCAGCGCAATGTTTTCAATTTATTAAATTAATAGCACTCCTTAAACAGTGTAGTTTGGTGATTTTGAATGCGCTTTAATGAACGGTTCAGTATTTCCGTTTAATAGCAAATTTTGGAATAAAACGCTATGAAGTATTTATAACAATCTACAAAATAAATCATTACGTGATGTAGGATGCAACTACTGGCGCCATCTAGTATGTTATATGTAAATTAGTAAAGATTTGGTTTTGGTCACGGGCGCGATGGCTTATTTTCTGTATAATTTCGGTGTTTCTCTATCGATTTCTATGATTCTTTTTTTATTGAATAGGTAATAATGTTACCTTTTTTAAATTAGAGATGAGTGAGAGGTTTACAAACGTAAGAATAAACAAATATAATCATAATGTTCCGAACTGCTAAGCTATCAGGAATTACACGTGTTATTGTGAGTCAACCGTAAAAGATAGACATAAACTGTTGAGGATTTTTTTTAGATAATTTTATGAAGAATATTTCCGTCATACATGATTTCTATGTAAGTTTAACCATTAAGGCTGCACACGCGACGGAAACTTAAAAAATGGAGTAACTTCTCCCGTTTTCCCAAAATTTCCCAAAATTCCCCTTTACTACTCTGCTGGAAAGTATACAAAAACCTGTCCAGGAGTATGAAGAATAATTGTACCAAGTTTCGTTAAAATTCGTCGAGTAGTTTTTGTTTCCATAAGGAACATACAAACCGACAGACAGACAGACAGACAGACAGACAGACAGAAAGACAGAAAGACAGACAGACAGACAGACAGACAAAAATTTTACTGAATGCATTTTTGGCATCAGTATCGATCACTAATCACCCCCTGATAGTTATTTTGAAAATATATTTCATGTACAGAATTGACCTCTCTACAGATTTATTATAAGTATAGATTGTCACTCCATTGTCTCTGCGATATAAATCAAAGTACAAAGAAAGAACATTTAAAAGTCACAAAGGTCATGGAAATCAAAAAGCGGAGCCATTCTGAAAATGAACTCATGGTATGAATACAAATTGGAAGAGGACAATAAGTTCTTTAATCTGATTGGCTGTGAGTCGTGTGTCGGTTCAAGGTCATACGAAAAAGGTCTCGCATAGTATGAAACCTGCCATGTATAGTGTAGCGAAGTACGGCGGCGACGCATGCGCAGTAGAGTGCAGGTATTTAGGTTAACAACCTGAAACGATAGTGGGTACTTATCGATACCTGTGGGTCACGATTTATCGATATATCGGTGTCGACGACATGCTCCTGACTATGCCTTATCATGACTCGAATTTACAATTGTTTGTAGTCAATTCCAACTTTTGTTTTGACGACAATATTTCCGGTTATGATAAAATATTTTATTAGCAAAATATCTTAAGACTACATAAATGATTCAACATAACATATAGGTACTTCTATACTAAAACATCAAAAAACTTTTGTCAACCATTATAATTATGCTACATGAATATAACAACCAAGTTGATAAATTATATGAATACTGAATGACCAACAAATTTTATGTTTCTTCATAAATATTTTTAGCTTTTGCTATAAACCTAACCTAAAATTTACTCAAACTCAAAAAATGTAGACGATGTTAAACAATAATTCACACTTATTAATTGTGGGATTAACAAAAAAAAGTTATCGAAAATTTTACATGGTGGTGCTAAATTATACGCATAAGTATTAAAAAAACTTTAATCAATTATTTTAAGATATTAACATAACTTTGTAAAACCCGTGATGAACATAATTTAAATCTTTTTGTTCTTTGTTTATCCGTGATGAACATTTTTTCAGCACTAAAAGAATATTATAAAGAAGTTTAAGAAATATATGTAGCTAAGATTTTTACAAAAAAAATTATTAATAGTAAGAGCAACAAAAAAGTCGACAAAAACTCCGCATTGTTGCAAAATAACTTGAATATAAATGGCATTTAAAATAAAATAGTTTGTACGTGCTAAAATTACATCGTTCTAATATTACGATATTTAAAAAAAATAGAATTCTTCTCCTGCTAACTCACTAACTCAAAAAAAATGCTGACAGTAGCTTAACTTCTTATTTTTTTACATTTGAATCTAAGATTAGGACAAACTATGACTCTCTTGAGGACTCCAAGCAGTTTTACATACATACATACATACATATACTCACGGCTATAAATCCCTAGAAGGGGTAGCCAGAGCTAAGGAATTTGAAATTTCTCAGCCACTTTTGGAAAGTTGAGTGGGATAAAAATGGTAAAGTAAAGGTCTCCAACCGCATCGCCCGAAAATCCCTTAAAAGCCCGAATACCGTTAGTCGCCTCTTACGTACACCCATCGGTAGAAACGGGGTAGTGCTATTCTAAGCCGACACTATACGACAAGCAGTTTTACCAGTCAAAATTTATGGATATGTTAAGTTAAAGTTTTGAAATAATAGTATTTAATTAATCTGTTGAATTAGCGTGTTAAGTGACGGATAATTATTGCTTCAAAAGCGACAACAACGTATAATACTCAAAAAAATACATGTCTAGATTTTCCAGTTACCTATTTTTAGCTTTTGACACTTTTTTCTTTTGTTGAAATTTTATTGACCCCTAGAACACTTGACTTTAGTGATTAATATATCTCTCGACAATTTTAATTATATGAAAAGACAGATTTTTTTATCTTTGTTTAACTTATCTGAGTACAAGTCTTATGTAAAGCATTCACGCGGTATTTCCTCAAAGGGGTAGCAAAAGTATTGATTTTCTAAGTATTTGGTATATGTATAATTTTTTTATAATTTAGCAACCTCTACTCTTGTTTATATGGCATTATTCAAAACAGCGTTTTTTTCAATCTTTTCCCTTTCTTCAAAAAGTAGTTTTTCTATTTTGTATATCTTTGTGTATATGTAAGTAATAACATAACATAAACGTTCACGCCGTTTATCCCCGAAAGGGTTGGCAGAGGTACCAATACTTCTGAACTCACATGGCAGCGCCATCTAGTGTCCAGAGAAGGTACCCACGTTTTGCTTAGACAGTGTACTCACGTGATAGGGGGCAGGCCTATCGCCGTTTTGTACGAATACACTGTCACATGACTAAGTACAACTCAGCCATGTGGGTTTCCTCACGATGTTTTCCCTCACCGTTAACAACCATGATAAATTAACCACACATATGACTTTAGAAAAGACAAATTGGTGTAGGCCCGACCCAAGATTGGAACTCACGCCCTTCTGCTTTCGGGCGGGTGTTCTACCCACTGGACTATCATGTAAGTAAGTATATGTTTTTAACTCGTAAACTCTAGAATATAAAAATAAAATACTGATAGCATTTTACCGTTAAAGCTTACATCATAAATAGCAGCACATATTTAATAATATGTTCCAATATGTAAAGCTTTACCTAGGTCTTATAATTATATCATATATTTATCGGTGTTGTCTCGTGAGAAGGAGCATTGACACGTCAAAGCCATAATCACCTAAATATGGATCTACTTAAGAATCATTAACCTCCGGGTCTATTTTGTTTTGAAACTCTACATGTTTGAAATTATTAAACAATATGGCTTTTAGAACAACACCTTTCCTAATGAGATTATTTAGAGTAACCACTAAATTCTAAATTGAATTTAATAAAGCTCTGTCTTTGTCGGTGCAAAATGAATAGGATTATTCCATCCTCTTTGTTATCAAATCTACGTTGAAGTTTAGTAAATAAATTAAAACTTAAATTACTTTGTTCTGTGGAAATACTGTAAAACAATTTAACAGACAGATTTAAAAGTTACCAAGATAGATAGATACTAAGTTCAGTCTGTAATCTAAGTTGCTGTGTAGTGTCGGCTTAGAATAGCACTACCCCATTTCTTCCGGTGGGTGTACGTAAGAGGCGACTAACGGTATTGGGGCTTTTGAGGGATTTTTGGGTGATGCGGTTGGAGACCCATCACCAACGACCTTTATTTCACCATCTTTTCCCCACGCAACTTGCAAAAGTGGCTGAGGAATTTCTGATTCCTTAGCTCTGGCTACCCCTTCTAGGGATTTATAGCCGTGAGTATATGTATGTCTGTAATCCATAATATATAGCAGAAGTGTGAACAATGAAAAGGCATGCATGAAAAAATAGAAGAATGTCAATGGAGCGCTATAGATTTGTAATAATTCAACAATCCATAGTCTCTTTGTACCCCGATGGGAGCTAATGGAGTATATACATACATATACTCACGGCTATATTTCCCTTAACGGGGTAGCCAGAGCTTTGGAATGAGAAATTCCTCAGCCACTTTTGGAAGTTGATTGGGGAAAAGATGGTAATAATAAATGTTTTTGGTGACGGGGCTCCAACCACATCGCCCAAAAATCACTTAAAAAGACCCTATACCCTTATCGCCTTTTACGATCACCCACGGGTAGAAATGGGGTAGTGTTATTCTAAGCCGACACTACACAGCATGCCGACACTACACAGCATAGGTGAAATGGAGTATATATATGAACTTAATCGCAAAGCATAGGTGAAAATCGTCTAAGTTAAAACAAACCCAACATGTTTGGTAAATATCGAAATTCCGGACCCATATCTAAGGTACACGATAGCTGAGAGCAAGCTGGGAAACCGGTTACTCCATCGTTTGACCACTTGGCTACTTTGTACCACCCGTTAGCTCTTTGGCTGAAACGCGCTTCCATCTCTAAAATGTAATGTTATTATAATTAGATAGGCGTATCTTTAAGTTATCCTATTGTTTTATCGTTTGGAATAATATGCCGAGTTTTAATGATTACTCCTTTTCCGTTAGTATTTCTGCCTAGTGTAAATTATATTTAACTTCTTTAAGCGATATAGAGCTAGACTAAAATGCTAGGCTTGGCGCTTCAAGTGCTAAGTTGTTTACAGCAACTTGTACTCTTCTCTGCGCTGAATGGGGAACGGTAACCTAAGATTTTCATTACAACTATCATCTTTAGTTTACATTTAAGCTAAAGATTTTGCTGTGTAGTGTCGGCTTAGAATAGCACTACCCCATTTCTTCCGGTGGGTGTACGTAAGAGGCGACTAACGGTATTAGGGCTTTTAAGGGATTTTTGGGCGATGCGGTTGGAGACCCATCACCAACAACCTTTATTTCACCATCATTTCCCCACGCAACTTCCAAAGGTGGCTGAGAAATGTCTCATTCCCTAGCTCTGGCTACCCCTTCAAGGGATTAATAGCCGTGAGTATATGTATGTATGTATGTATTTTGCTACAAACCTCTGGCTATCGCTTTTTGGTATTTTACCGCTTAGTGCATCTGTTTTTATTGTAATTTTAATGATATTTACATTCGTTTACGATGTGTATCTCCGAAGGAATGCTAATAAACTTTTATATCAGAACATCATGTGAGATTTGGTCAACTCATGCTTGGCGTACCCATTTTCTGGCGAAACAGTACATACAAGTGACAGGAATTATGTACATCAGCTTATGTCACAGTTTTTATAAATACATTGGCACATAACTAAGAACAATATGGTATCCACGTACAAATTCTTTCTTCCTTAGCAAATAAAAAAAAAAAAGTATATAATGTATTTCTAAGAAAAAAAAACTGATCGGTTACAGAAAATATTGACGTTCTATAAAGAACTGTATTTTACTAGCTATAGCTACCATATCTAGGTATATAAAAAAGTACATTATTGTTCTCCTATGCCACATTATACATTCGATTTTTCAAAGTCCACAAAACTTAGTTGCATGACGAATGTAAGTATTGTTATTTATATAGTACTAGCGACCCGCCCCGGCTTCGCACGGGTGCAATGCAAAATATACCTACTACAGAATGTCCTTATACACAACGTTCACAGCTTTTTTGTCATTAGCCAATACAAACATGTTTTGCTTAGACGTTACTCTTGACAGCGCGACAAATAATTGGCCATGTGAAAAACACTCAACACTCAAGTCTAATCCTGCAACGTTAAAAGTTTGACCCTGCGATTTATTAATGGTCATTGCAAAAGATATCTTTACCGGAAATTGTTTGATATTTTCCTCGCTAGAGAGCTCCGATAAACGCGTGCGATCGCTGCAAATCATTAAGTGCTGTAACTGTAAGGCGAAGCGCGGCCATCGACGCGCTATTTATAGGCACGCGCCGCCTGGCGCAAACAACTACGACCCTGCATTTTAAATTTGTAATATCTTCGGTAATATTCACTTAAATTACATGCTGTAAAAAGCATATTGATCTATAATAAATGCACAATTTATTTAAGGTACTTAATTGGATAAGGATTAATGCTGTATTGTTTAAAATCACTTCGTAAATAACCATTTTTTAGTAAAGAATAAATATGGTTATGCTGGGTTATCCCTAAGAGATAGACATATACCATCGCGGACGTTTTGTTGAACTTTTTAAGGTGAACAATACTGTAGTACATTATTTTGGTCAGTCTCGTAGGGTTCAGCCAGCGTTTGCAATATAAGCGCAAAAAAACGTGCTTATTTACGACATCACATTAGAAACCTTTAAATTTATCAGTGTTTCTCTACTATATTATGCATTTATTATAAATACAAACCTTCCTTAAGAATCACTCTATCTATAAAAAAAAACCGCATCAAAATCCGTTGCGTAGTTTTAAAGATCTAAGCATACATACGGACATACAGTGAAAGCGACTTTGTTTTATACTATGTATTGATAAATAATGCTGAACATAGCATCAAATCATTTATTTTTACAGTAGTGCCTTAGAATAAACTTATAGTCGACTACTAATCCTTCTCTAGGGAGTGCCCTACTACTATTTTATATTTTAATATTGGATTAATGCGAAAAGAATTGCTTAGATTTTATATTCATCTGTATCCGTGGTGATATTAAGTGACAAAAACGAAAAACTGCTGAGACTTATTGATATAATTATGTTAATTTATAAAGAACATGACAATATCTAAAAAAAAGTGACGGTCTCTTTTTAAAAAAAAAATAAGCATGAGGTTTTAATGAAATACTTTTTAATTAAATGCTGCTGTGTAGTGTCGGCTTAGGATAGGTTTCTTCCGGTGGGTGTACGTAAGAGGCAACTAACGGTATTGGGGCTATTAAGGGATTTTTGGGCGATGCGATCGGAGACCCATCACCAACAACCTTTATTTTACCATCATTTCCTCACACAACTTTCCAAAGGTGGCTAAGGAATTTCTTATTCCTTAGCTCTGGCTACCTCTTCTAGCGATTTATAGCCCTGAGTATATGTGTGAATGTACTTTTTATGAATATATATTATATATTTATACACTTGTACTAACATTTAAGACCTATAATGAGTGTTTATATAAAACTGAAATCCAATCTGCAATTCACGGACAGTCCATCCTCCCAATTTAGAACTAATATTTCAAAATAAGTGTATTTTCAAAAGAGCGGTAATTGCAGTTTTAATGCTGTTCAAATATACACAATACAGTTGCTTGGAACCAGCTTGGAACCATTCCAAACATAAGATTTATTTCGGCTATGTGTAGTGCCATTCTTTTTTTCACGCAGACGATACTAATTGTCAGCTGTTTATACGTTAAATGATTGTATAGAAGATTGATATTCTAAATTTAATTGGAAAATAATATAATAACATACATCTAAACACATACTCACAGTAATAAATCCGAAACAGAGGTAACCAGAGCTTCAGAGCTAGAAACTCCTCAGCCACATTTGGAATTTGATAAGAAACAAGATAGTATAAATAAAGTATCGTTGGTGATGGGTCTCCAAACGCATCGCCTAAAAGTCACTCAAAAAGCCCATACTCTTAGTCGCCTCTTACGGCACTACACGGCTTCTAAGCCGGCACAACACTAAATATAACAACATACATATACTCACGGCTATAAATCCCTTAACGGGGTAGCCAGAGCTTTGGAATGATAAATTCCTCAGCCACTTTTGGTAGTTCATTGGGAAAAAGATGATAATAATAAACGTTTTTGGTGATGGGTCTCCAACCACATCACCCAAAAATCACTTAAAAAGCCCCTATACCCTTAGTCGCCTCTTACGATCACCCACAGATAGAAATGGGGTAGTGCTATTCTAAGCCGACACTACACGGCAAGATATAACAACAGAAAAATAAATAAGTATTTATATGTAATTCCTGATAAGTAAATAATTTACATAAGTTTTAATGTATATTCGGACCACATTCTTTGCTAAAATAATTTAGTTACCAACCAAACTAGATAAAACCAGAACCGCTTGTTTGTTTATAAGTCAATCAACTCTTGAGTTTTTGTATAGTTGTTTCGTCTAATATGCTAACTCTTTTTGCGAAGTACATACACAATTACTTTTTTTAATTATTTCTTTAGACCATACATAATCCCCATAAGAAAATGCCACAGCTACGGAATAAAACATTTGTCAGCCACTTTTGGAAATTGAGTGGTGAAATGACGATAGAGTAAATGTTTCTGGTGATGGGTCTCCAACCGCAACGCCCAAATATCACTTAAAAGCCCCAAAACCCTTAATCGCCTCTTACGAACCTCCACGGGAAGAAATGGTGTAGTGCTATTTTAAGCGACACTACACAGCTATTAACTTTTATAACTCATTTATAATGAATTACCTACACACTTTTATAACCATTTTATTTTCATTAAAGTCTTGTTATGTAACGAATAAAGAGGCGATAAGTCCGAAGTAACCTTTGCTTCAAAGCTCAAAAGAGGCTGCATATGATGAAATGGACATACAGATTCTTTAGTTTAGTATGTTGCATAAAATAATTTATAATCAAGGAAGTTACACTGTCTTCCACTTTATGCTTGTTCAACTAGTTGTGCACCTATTAATAAGTTGACATGCGGAAACATATCGATGGTTGATTGTTCATTTGTTCCGGACTGAGAAGGAAAAAATCTATTGAGAGAACTGCCTAGTTATGAATGATTTTATTAGATTACTGTAATTTGCTGCATTCGTTGACCAAAACAAGTCAGTCAAGGATATGTTCCTGGAATAAATTTATGACTGGAAGTTTGATTTATCAATGTGTTTGTAAGAAATATGGAAAAAATCTATAAGTCCTGAAACAATATTATTTATGTTATAATCTCGCTCGACTAACAATAACAGAATAGACACTCCGTTTCCCTTTTTTACATTAAGTTCGGTAAAACCCATCTAAATGCATCCGTTTGCCAAGCAACACACCAAGGTCACCAGATATAGATAGATATAGCTACGTTTTCAAACAGACTTTCCGCCACTCCCAACACATGAGTTTTTTATTTTAAAACAAAACAATACCAGAGACAATTTCCGGCGCGAAACGCATGAAATTGGCTCAAAACACTGATTTCGGAAATCCAGAGCAGGCGCTTGTGCAACGATGGCAACTATTGCGTCTCGGCCGAAAGTGAATGTAGAATTGTTTGATGCGACCGGAATTGTCAAGGAAATAATCAGACGGTGTTACATAAAAGATGCATACGCGGCTTTACGACTTATTCCCTAAATGAGGTCGATTAGGTATGGCGATTTACATATACCATAATTCTAAGTCAATTCTAAAAAGGTGTTCAGAGCTTCAGAATTAGATAATCCCGAGCCATTTTAGGAAGTTCCGTGAGGATCGATTGTAGGAAAAGGGCCAAATTGCGCCTCAGGCCTCATCACCCAACAATTACTTAAATGCCCCCATAGCCATAGCTGCCTCGTCTAAAAGGACGAGTAAAAATGGTTTGAACTTACATATAACCGCATGGTAATAATAAAATAGCATGATTTTATTAATTATTTAAGACCTTTGAAACGAACACTTCAGTAATCGATTATATAAGTTATCAGCGCGTGCGGTTTGGCATTAAATTATTTATCAATTAAGATATTTGGATACATTCATTAATAGATCAATTTCATTAATGAAGGTTGTGATTATCTTACTCGCATATCAAAACAGAATTGTCTGGAAAATTATCATTTATATACATACACAAATGATACATGTAAATGACAAAAATGTCAATTCAGCTCAATATGCCAGGAGTTAAAGCGTAAATAATAAAAGAGCATATATGAAATGATTGACATATTATGTGAATGAAGTAGTGTAGCTGTGTAGTGTCGGCTTAGAATAGCACTACCCAATTTCTTCCGGTGGGTGTACGTAAGAGGCGACTAACGGTATTGGGGCTTTTTACCATCTTTTCCCCACTCACATTTCCAAAAGTGGCTGAGTAATTTCTAATTCCTTAGCTCTGGCTACCCCTTCTAAGGATTTACAGCCGTGAGTATATGTATGTATGTATGTAAATGAAGCTCGAAAAGTTTGCCAGGATTGTACTAAGTGGCTATTAATTATCCTAATGGGAATTAAGAACTTGAGTATTATGAGTGTATGTACTTATGTAAATGTATCATGACTAAGTCTAGGTGTTAAGTCAAATAATAGTCCACTTATAACACAACCGAACTATTTTTCATATATCACGTGTTTAACACTGAAACCAGTGCATCTAAGTGTATAATACTTGTCATGGACAACAAAAGATAACTATCTAGCCAAGTCAGTAAAAACCTCACTCAGATAAACTAAAACCTTTTTAGTCATCATTACATGCAAAACGAATGAATGAAACAGGAACTATTAATGTATATCTGTTTCCTTTTAACATGTGTGAATTGATGTGAGGCTGTCTCTGTCTGTTTTAAGTTTTTTTCTTTTTATGGCATTCCTGTGCCGGGCCTAACACTGGGTTGTTTATTTGGGATTCTCTCCGAATTTGAATTAGTTGCGCTCGGTAGGAAATACAGAAAACAGTTTATTTAAGATATTTTATTACATAAATATTCTTTTTGTTTAGGAATGAGTCATTTTTTCGCATTAGATTTAAAATAATAATATAACTTCATCTCAATAAATATAAGTAAGTTATACAAAATACTATTCTCAAATTATTCGAGAAAAAAACATAGAAATTATTCTGTTTAGGTACTTGTATTCCCTAACAATATTTTTTTATGCATTACGTAATTATTATGTAATTCTTCAATAGGTGAAGATGTGTAAATGGCATTGTTGATTCGTATTTAGTATATTATTGTATTAGTCTGTTAATCTTCCGAAGAAAATAAAATTATTATCATTATGTTGCAGCATACTTTTTACAGCAATTCGCCTAAAAAGGAATCTGCGGGAACTAAAAATAACAAGGTAGCAGTATTCTAAGCCGACTCTAGACAGCTATGTTCGTACGTAGAATAAAGCAGTGCTGTACATGAGTAACTATTGTGCTCCACGTACAGAATATTAAAACTCAACTACGGAACAATACGGTGAGTAATTAATATTCCTAAAACGTATTGTACGAATGATTTGCTAATGTCTGATTGGCGATTTGGTGATTGACGTGCAGACCATATTAGTTTATGAGGTTTATTTCTCATTTTTATGACCCAGAGTTAATTATGGTACATTAATGGGTACTTAAGTTAAATTAATGAGAAAACCTTTTTTAATTTACTCAATTTAACGTGGATGGCCACGTGACGTGATAGAGTAATAAAAGTTTGTGACCACTCACATTTAAGAAGAAAGGTAAAGATACTATTTTGTTCTGGGTGTGAGTGAAGCAACAAAAAGGTAATATGCAAATGTATTGAAGAAAAACCAATAGTACAGTACATAATTCTACAAAAAAATAAACGTACATATACATACATATACTCACGGCTATATTTCCCTAGAAGTGATAACCAGAGCTAAGGAATTATAAATTCCTCAGCCACTTTTGGAAGTTGAGTGGGGAAAAGATGGTAAAAATAAAGGTTTTTGGTGATGAGTCTCCAACCGCATCGCCCAAAAATCAATAAAAAGCAATACCCTTAGTCGCCTCTTACGACACCCGTGGGTAGAAAGGGGTAGCGACATTCTTAGCCGTCACTACACGGCAAAAAAAGAAACGGAGAACCTATTAGTATCAACATCAGGTTTCTCTGACATTTCAAGTAGCAAATATCAATCATGCTGGGAGTGCGCATCAATATCGCAAAATTGACACATTATAGGCCTAACGAAGCTTAAAGCGCTTTTAATTCAACCACGCCAAAACGATAATATGCTAATTTATTGAAGCGAAACAGATACTTTTGAATGCAATGATTATTTCCAGAATCTTCTCAAGTAGCAAAGAGTTCTAACAAGATTATTTTATGTTTCCTTCAATGATTTACGTGTCTAGTAATATTTGACATAATCAATTTGAAGATCACGGACACTGTGAGTATACTGATAAGCCATATCATGATTCTGTGATTATAGTCCAATTAGCTGGACTTAACTGATTAATGATAGTGGAGAAGTTTATTTCCTCGGACTAAAATTTCATGTGATGAACAAAATCTGTTTGAACAACATCACTATCTTATCCTTCACCTCTGTCATATGATTTTATCCGATCAAACAATGTATGTCAATGCTCTGAGATGTACTCATGTATTATCTGAAAGAGCGTGAAATAGTGCGAATCAAATTACGTGGTTTCATAAATGACGTTGCCAAGTGAGAAAGATGCTATATAAAGGTATAAATTTATAAAAAGTAAATACAGTTTTTTAGACACTAGAAGCAGAGATGAACGAGTGCGAAAGATACATAAATAGAGCCGATGTGAATCATATTTTTGGCACAAAATCGATGTAGATTGTGAAAAGACCAGATAGAGACCATACAAAAAAGAGAGTCCGAAGTTAAGAGAACAGTGATGATTGTGTGGGAACCGAGGGAATTTTGTCAGGATCGTACAAAGCATTGATCAAAAGTATAGGTAAACACAAGTGATCTGCTCAAGTTATTAACCTGATTATATTCCCCTGTGACAAGAACATAACCAAAAAGTATTGCCCATATCGGTTAAGACATTTTAATACAACTGCGTAACCAAATAGAAAAGACATTGTAAAACCTATCAAAATTTGCGTACATATTTGAGAGATATTAAAAGTGAAAATACCGTCATAAAATACATTAAAAGTAAGAGGTATAGAAGTGTAATGCGCCAACGAGGTCCACTATTCAACTGATAACTTTCTCTGGTAAATTTGACCTCTGCTTTTTGCAACTTCTTTTTATACATTGTTAATAAAAAGGCACCAATTTTTACTTTCGATTATGTACACAATACATTTTAAATTATGTGTTTGTCATTAATATTTCCCAAACCTATGACTCAATAACATTAATATAAACTAGATAGGACTCTTAGCACAGTACAATGTAGATATACTACACGAATTAATGAAGTTATTATTATAATATAAACATTAAATTTAATTGCTGAGGATGTAGACTTGTTTTGGTGTACTCTGAATGAATTCACAATAGTAGCAATAAACATAATTTGCTACAAGTGAAGAGTTAGTTGTTTTTTAATAATGTTGATTATTTATTATGAATATATTTTATAAGTTTTTATGTATTTCGATGCCATTGCATTAGGCTGCGCCTGTAATGATGGTTATCATGTATGAATAAATAAATAAATAATAAATAAAGAATAGCTAAAGGAAAGAAAAATTTTGACACAGGCGGGAATCGAACCCGCAACCTCGACCTTTTATATTTTTCTTTCCTTTATTTATTATTTATTTGTTAGTAATAATCCCTACATGATGTTTTCATGAACAAAAAGATTTAAATTAAGTTATTATATTTTTTTACCTTTACCCTTTAGGTGATTCGTCGTAAACATATGTTTGATTGTTTATTACTAGAACAAAGTATCCTATAAACAATATCGAGAAGGTTGTCAATAATATTATGATGATAAAATATTAACCATTGCCCTTTGAACTACGATGATTGATAATGCAGTAATTAGTGATTTTACGAGACAACCATTTGATGTACTGCACTATGTTGTGTACATACAAATACAACAGAATAGCAGGATTTAAAAAACGGAATAAGTGTAAATCCATACTAATATTATAAATGGGAAAGTGAGTTTGTTTGTTTGTTTGTTCCGCTTTCACGCCGTAAATACTGAACCGATTGCTTTGAAATTTTTCAGACGTGTAGTTAGAAGTCTAAATTAAATAATAGGGTACTTTTTATCCCGGAAAAAATATATTCCCACGGGAAATAAAAAATATTGTTTGCTTGCTGGATGCATTGGAGATGGCGCTGTGTATCGTTTAAAACAACGTAAAATATTGTAAACTAATATAAAAATCTAAATTTAGAAGCTTAATGGTACGGTAATGGATCCCCGAAAATAAGGAACTCCCGAGGGATGATGTACTATTTTTTAATCGTATACATTTTTTTTACATCTATTTATATTGCAAACGAATATTAACATGTAAATTTAGAAGCTAAATGAAAAGACGACGATTCCTTGAAACTAAGGAATCCGCAAGAGTTCTCATAGGAACATCAAAAAACCTGAACTCATATATGGCTCAAAATATTGCAGCGATTATTTTTATCATCGATGGAATTCACATCAGACACTTTGTTAATGTTCATTTTGGAAAGATGAAGGGGTTTCATCAATTTAAATGACAAATTTGTTTATCAATAGTAAGACTAATATGAAATAAAGCGTAATAAAAATTTGACACCGCCCCAGTAACGTCTCCGTGGCGTAGCGGTATAACTAACTACTATGAATATTTAATTAGAACTATTATGAATCAATCGTCCCGGGTTCGTATCTCAGGTAATTCAAGCTTTTTGTAAAAAAATGTTTTGTTAGCTTAAAATATATAATACACTATATATAATAATAACAAGCACTATCACTTCAATTTAGCGATTATTTTGGAAGGAGATCCAACACTAATCATCCCTATATCGCCGAGCAATCGCTGCAAGCTCTCCCACTATCACCAACGGTCAGTGTAGGGGGCAGCACCGGGCCGTCGCCGCAGCGCCAAACTACTATCCGTATCTGTACTTACTAAAGATATTCTCATTTCTCATTTCTGAACATAAAAACTTGGTATATTTGTTTCATGATTCTTATGAACAATTAAAAAGGATTTTTTGGAACTCAACCCCTAACGGGTTGATATAGTAAATGAAAGTTAATATAGAGTTTTTTTACATTTTATAATAAAACTTGGTGCGATTGAATTTATGAAATCCATCTATCAATCATTCATGAATATATGCTAACAACCATAAATTCCATAAAAGGGTAGCCATAGCTTCGGAGATACTAATTCTTCATCCAATTTTGGAAATATATTGATAAAAGATAGGTTAATAAAGGTTGTTAGTGATGGGTCACAAACTGCATCGCCCAACAATCACTTAAAAAGCCTCAATGTCCTTTATGTCATTACCAACGCCCGCGGGATTATAAACATAAAAAACAGAAGTTTAGATAGTGTTTCGGTATTTTGGTATTATGTAAACTGGATGCAAAAAATGAAGTCCACGCGGACGAAGTCGCGGGGCAAAAAGCTAGTAAATATATATACACATGAATGAAATGGGAATGTCTGTTTGTAATTTTAAAATAACCGCTTTGATCTAAATGCATACTTATGGATGTATACACGGTACAAAAGCCAGGCAAAAATTATATATATCTGTGTCCGCATGTTTTTTTCGGTTTTTATCCGAAACAACTGTACCAATTTTTGTGGGTCTTTTACTAGCAGTTAGATGATGTAATAAGGGGTTTTTTAAGCCTGGTCCCACCCGTCACTATTCGCAGGATCCTGATTTTGTCGTATTGTTCCCAACAGTCACTAATTAAATAATTTGACGAATTGACACAAGGCTGTCCTCTGGGATTTGTTTTGCAACATTCATTTAATAATATCTTAGTCTCTCTTACTCAAGCAAACCTAAAATTGGTTTTATTTAAGCTACGCGGCGAAAAACTACAACCAATTAAATCTTAATCCAAAATTGGGTCAGTGTAAAACAAATGTAACTTACACAAAACAGATTTTTTATATCGACAATCAAGTAAATATTTCGTTTTCACTCATCATTCCGAAGCTATCACGCATCTAAGCGAAAGTAAGTCAGGAATTCAGATGACTTCGCTCTGATAACTAACTCTTTAGTTTAATTCACGAAGCGGTTAATAGCGCTTTTTTGCTGGTTGCTCCTCATAATTGCATGTGACAGAAAGATTGGACTTGATGGGTTTATTACGGAATGCCTGTTGTCTGCTAGTGAATTTGGTTGAGATTGAAGTGTTGCATAATATCTTCCTTTCACAGAAATTACCTATTGAAGTTTGCGAAAATTTTATTTGACCCTCTTTTGATACTACCGTGTAGTGCGGGCTTAGAATGTCACAACCCCTTTCTACCTACGGGTTTCGTAAGACGCGACTAAGGGTTATATGTAAAGTTTTTAGTAATTATAAGTTAAATGTGAGAAATAGAAAATTTCGTTGATTCAAAAGTAAGATGCGCCAATTCAGCAAAGTTCAATATTTCAAATAGAAAAAGCAACCATCGTTTCAGATTAGTCACTACATCTTAATGATCGTTTTAACATCACGCGCTATCATTAAATATATTTATCTTAATATGACATAATTTTAAGTTATGATGACTAACATTTTTTATTTTCAGCTTGCACTATTGACAATAATCTCGCCCGCTTATCTAAAGTAAACAATAGAGACAATTACAAATATAATTAAGTCAATTTTCTTGAGAATCCGCATACAGATTACATAACTCCGTTTAATTCTCCGAACATCTTTGTTACGAATGATGGGCCATGTTTCTTACATAATAATAACACAATCGTATGCACGACTTTACTAGATCCGTAAGAAGAATGGTTACTAGACGGATACTAACTTATATAGCTGTGTAGTGTGGGCTGAGAATAGCACTACCCCATGTTTTCCGGTGTACGTAAGAGGCGACTAATGGTATTGGGGATTTTTAGGCGATGCGGTTGGAAACCCATCACCAACAACCTTTATTTTACCATCCTTTCCCCACGCAACTTCCAAAAGGGGCTGAGGAATTTCTATTTCCCTGGCTCTGGCTACCCCTTTAAGGGATTTATAGCCATGAGTGTATGTATGTATGTATGTAATTGTATGCATGACTTTACTAGATCCGTAAGAAGATTGGTTACTAGACGGATTTTAACTTGCTACTTCCCGCGGTTTCACCTTGCATTATTAAATAATAATAGATTTACTAGATTCATCCGTATTTATCGTATGCAATAATTAAACAATCTAAACATTTAATTAGAGGAAACTGAGAGGTTCTTAATTAGGCCTTTTAGTAACAAGTTTGTTTCGATACTACAATAGAGCAAAAAGTCTGATAAATCAAGATTTCTGATGATGTATTTGTCTAAGTTTATAACAACCTTGAATCGAAATCAAATTCTATAGAGATTAGAACCAGTATTGTTTAGTTAGATCATGCATGGGAATCATTTAGAATTATTTGAATTTACAAAGCTATGCCGTGTAGTGTTGGCTTAGAATAACACTAACCCATTTCTAACGTTGGTGATCGTAAGGTAATAGTATAGGTAATATAGGTAAGCTAAGGGTATAGGGACTTTTTAAGTGATTTTTGGGCGATGTGGTTGGAATCCCATCACCAAAAAAATTTATTATTACCATCGTTTTCCCAATCAACTTCCGAAAGTACATACACACATATACTCACGGCTATAATTCCCTAGAAGGGGTAGCCAGAGCCAAGGAATTATAAATCCCTCAGAAATAGAATTCTTCCGAAAGTAGCTGAGGAATTTTTCATTCCAAAGCTCTGGATACCCTGTTAAGGGATTTATAGCCGTGAGCATATGGTGTGTATTTTAATACACAATTGTATTGTATTTATTTGTACAACTTACACAACAAGAATCAACGAGTATTTTCTTTTTGCTCTAATGGCTTCAGGATAAAATATACTACACGGCCATAAATCCCTAAAAGGGGTAGCCAGAGCTTTAGATCTAGAAACTTCTCAGCCACAAGATGTTAGACCCACCACCAACAACCTTTATTTTACCATCTTTTCCCCACTCAACTTTCCAAAAGTGGCTGATGAACTTCTAGTTCCTTAGCTCTGGCTACCCCTTCTAGGGAAATATAGCCGTGAGTATATGTATGTATGTTAGAAATAAAGTATGGTAGGTGATGCCCGCATCGTCCAAAAACCACTTAAAAGGCCCCATACCCTTAGTTGGACTTACAGCTATGAAAATATCTTGCACTTAAGCGAAAACTTTAGACGAAATCATCTTAAACTTACATACATACATACATACATATACTCACGGCTATAAATCCCATGAAGAGGTAGCCAGAGCTAGGGAATTAGAAATTCTCAACCACTTTTGGAAGTTGCGTGGGGAAAAGATGGTGAAATAAAGGTTTTTGGTGATGGGTGAGCCCTAATACAGTTAGTCGCCTCTTACGTACACCCACCGGAAGGAATGGGGTAGTGCTATTCTAAGCCGGCACTACACAGCATCAGCATCTTAAATTTAATGGTTGATATGATGATAAAGATATCTATAACAATGCAGGTATAATGGTATCTACATCAATGAATATAATAGCACTGAACTGGTCCAAGGTGACGTCAGAGCAATTACTTCAACTCAATGAAAAGGATCAACATTTTAACAATAGTATAACATCATGCTATACCCTTATATTAATCGCACTAAGTTAAAGTGATTTAATAGATCTCATTTAGATTTAGATGTCAAATTTCATCCATTTATATTTTCAAAATGCCATCTGTGTAGTGTCGGCTTAGAATAGCACTACCCCATTTCTACCCGTGGGTGATCGTAAGAGGTGACTAATGGTATAGGGGCTTTTTAAGTAACTTTTGGGCGATGCGGTTGGAGACCCGTCACCAACAATTATTTATTATTACCATCTTTTCCCCCACTTAACTTCCAAAAGTGGCTGAGGAATATTTTATCATCAAAGCTCTGGCTACCCCGTTTAGGGATATATAGCCGTGAGCATATGTATGTATGTATGTAAAGGCCATCTCTAGTGTTATTATTTCTGTTTATTGATCATGTGCGCGATATATATTACTAACTACAATTTTCTAATCTAACAATTATTGGGTTTGTCACCACATTGGCTAATTCACAATTAATGTTGGTCAACTTCAATATCAAAGTAAAATATTTCTGAAATATTTTTAACTGAAATATAATTCAAAATCTTAAATCTATCAACCTAACTATCAATTAAATATTGAGCGTAAGATGATCATGATGAAGGATGAAGAATAAAAGAGCATGTATGAAAAAATTGATGGATGTGAACGAAGCTAGAGAGGTTTGCCAGGATCGTACTAATGGCGATCGATAGTCTCTGCCTACCCCAACGGGAACTTACGACGTGAGAATATGGAAGTATTATGAACGCGTAGAGTGTCATCAAATACCAGAAATATATAATAGTCAAATACCAGATAAACCTCATAAAACTGGGTTAGTCAACTAAGTTTTACCTCTAAGCTTCACTGAAGCAAAATAAATTTGAATACATTATTGGTCTTATTAAGGTACTACATTTAAAATAAATTGTAATCGTGTTCAACGTAATAATAAAAACATTAAGTTCACAGTCTCATTATTATGCTAAAATAAGTGGTTCCACAGGTCTTGATAATTATCCATTTGAAAAGACATACACAAGATTATTTAATAATTATTATTCAAAAAATTATCTTTAACGTATTAGCAAATAGGCTCAATGACCCTGTTTTAAAACTTCGCTCGAAGAAATTGTATATATAATATATAAATAGAGATATTCGGTATAATTGGTATGCATACAAACAAATTGTTTAAGTAGTACTAGTAAGAAGAAATGAAACCATATTCTGAGAATAAAAATTACTATTATTATTATTTAACAAACACAAAGTAATAAAAAAGAGCATATAAAAGCGCGAGTTCATTGACACTTACTGTTTTCAAAGTCAAACAATGTAAGGAGAGAAACTTAAAGTAAAAAATCAACTTTCTTTCTCTGTAACTCAAATACGCTGGTAATATTGGAGGCTGTATTTGGAAGCATACTTGCTCCATATCAATTGATTTATTTATTAAGCATGCACATGCACATTGTACATCGTATGGAATTATAATTTATACATACATACATATACATATACTCACGGCTATAAATCCCAAGAAGGGGTAGCCAGAGCTAAGGAAGTTGAAGTTCCTCAGCCATTTTTGGAAGTTGCGTCGGGAAAAGATAGTGAAATAAAGGTTGTTGGTGATGGGTCTCCAACCACATCGCCCAAAAATCCCTTAAAAGCCCCAATTCCGTTAGTCGCCTCTTACGTACACCCACCGGAAGAAATGGGGTAGTGTTATTCTAAGCCGACACTACACAGCAATATAATTTATAAAAGACATATATATGTTTTGTTCAGATGCAGTACCAGAACAGCATGCACAACCTTTTCCAATTAGTTGAAATAATTGTATTCATCATAATTTCATTGAAAAATTCATATACATAATAGAAATGCCTATGTTTCATATCATAACAGAAACGTTGACGAAAATATATATTCCGAAAAAATATTAAGAAAACAAAGATTCAACAAGCCTTATTATGATAATTTTATTGTGTGTATGTCACAGTAAATGTGTTTATGAACAATGTCAAGTGTTTTCATACAATCCCAATAACACATTTATCTTCAATGCCAATAATTCCAATACCAACTATTATATTCTTCAGGATAAAATTCAGAACTCTGATATTGAATAACATCAAAATAATAATATTTATTTGAATGACAAAGTAGAAACATTGAAAAGCCAGCATATATCTATTTACCATACGCAAAAAAAAATTAATAACACTCATAGCTTAGAGAAAATTAACTAATTTGAAACTAAATTAATATGAAATGATATAAATTATGCAATAAATGATAAACAGTTCAGTACCATTTTTGTTTATAAATCGATATGGTCTGAGCATACGACCTTGATAGACCCCAGGACCAAAACTTTATTTTAATTAGGTATTTCGCAAGTCATATCCATTTAGAGATATTTAAAATAATAGCGGCCTTTATTATCATTTGTTCAAATAAATATTCATTATGTAATGATTAGTAAATTATATACAAATTGAAAATATTGCTGACTTAATAAAGTTATAAACACCTGCGCGTTCTTATTATTAGGCAAATTTTTCGTTATTTATCAAATTTAATGACATAATAATCGCAATTAGGTCAGTTATTGCTTGTTCAAGATAAACTGTTAAATATTTCTTTCCGCGTACTCTGTTCGTGTTGTTATATAGACTAATCCACCTTGAGTAATTATAATACAGGTCATATGAAACTTTTTACAGTTTCCGTCCGTTGTTACTATTTTTACTGCAAATCCTTGAATCTAAACATATGTATTCGTATAGGAAGAAGCACATAGAATTCAATCTCGTTCAGAAAGAGTACGTAGTTAGATAAATTCAGTGTGTTTGAAGATAATGGACTTATCCGAATGGTTAGCAATTGTAATGCTATGTATTATTGTATTTGGTACGTGATCTTGGTCGTAGAAACGAGTTCAACTTGAAAATGGATCAGGTGTGTGCCTAAGGTCAGGCTTTGTACATCTGTTTTCACAAAAGGAGGTTAAGAATAATACTAAAGGAATGTTATAAATGACGCACAATTTTCTTGGGAACATCTATTGTTCGAATTAGAAAAGTTTTATTGAATATCTCGATACTAACGAGTGACATATCTTTTTTGGCACTTGCATATAATAGTAGTAGATAATAATTTGCATCAACTAATTGCTATGATTCAATCATTTAAATCGATGAAGAACTCATAAGCATAGTTAAGTTCTATTAAGTTTAATAGTAAAGTTTCTAAACATTTACGTATAAATCGTATAACAGGCATCGGTAATGTGATTGCAAGTCTAACAAGTTTCCTAGATGTTCCAATTCCACAGTTAAAGTATGAAAAGTGAAGGGCTTTCATCGGTTTAGTAAAGTGCGCACTCACCTCTGGCCCAGCCGGTGAGGACGTTGCCGAGGTAGGCCACTTTGTACACAGGGTCAGGCTCGCTGATCCGAACACTGTTCGTCCGACGAAGCAGACGACCAAGACCTCTGGATAGCTTCCCTATCGTCCGAGCAGTGAAATCTTTAGCGAACGGCGCTTCAGCCAAGCATACTTCCGCAGGGAGGAACGATTTGGCTTCCCCGCCTTTATGATTCAGTATTTTAGGAATCGTTAGAGGCATCGTCCTCTTCTTTTCGGACAATGTTTTTGCCTGATTGACGCTGTACACATTACAGTTTCTTTTATAATGATTATTCGGTTCTTTGGTGTGCTCTACTGCTTCAGTCTTTTCCGTATCAATCTCTGTGAATTTAAGTATCGATATTTTACCATTCAGGTTTTCACTTGATGTATTGTTATTGTTTGAGTAGTCGACATTACTCGTCCGTCGTTTAATCAGGGACGGGTTTCGTAATAAAATACTCGTTTCGCTGGAACTTCTGTTTTTTTGGAAGTGTATCTTTTTAACATGCACAGCGCTACAATCCACTTCGTCTGTACTGACAAGTCTTTCAGTTTTACCTTCTTCATCGAGAAAGCGTACTCTCAAACAGTTTGACTTAATAGTATCACTATTAGATTTGCCGTTAGTATTAAGTTCGGTTTGCGTTTTTACGTTAACGTCCAACCGTTCGTTCTCACTTAACGCACCCCTAGCCATTTCGAAGGTAAAGTATGTAGGTGTATTACATTTCGATCTCACAGTTAGTTATTCATTCACACGGTTTCCGTCCGCTCTCGGTACACAGCACTACAACTCGAATGCACACCGGTTTGGAATGCAGCCCACTCTACACTTACTCAATACACTTGTCTTTAGAGAAAACTTTGACATAAAACTGTGTTGAACTGTTTTAAAACACGCGACTTATTATTGTTAAAACGATGGTGAGAAAGGTAACACACGAGGATGAATAAATAAAACAGGTGTAAAGGATGCTATCCGAAGCGCTAACGATGAATAGCGTGTCGGTGCGGTACGTGCGCTCCGCGCGGGTGTCAGCGGAGGAATGGCTGCGCAGGCGCGCCGCGCGGTGTCGCCGGGTAGCGCGGGCGCACCGTGTCTCGATCTCACGCGTAATCAACAATATCCACTGATTTGTTATTCCGAGAGCTTTTTATGAACCGCCAACCTGTAACAAGAAAGATAACAACATTTAAATAGTCTGTAGTCAAGTGCGGTGTTTTTTTGGTAGTAACCTTAATTAAGTTTTTACACAATTATTGTCGTTTTAGTCTTGGGTTTAATGTCATACATATTTTGACGTATTTTTTTTTCTAGCAAACTAAACTCCAAGTTTTGTTTAGTATTTAGAAATAATGCGTGCATTTAACACTATTCTATGTCATAAAACCATATAAGACGACTTCTCTATATTAACAATATAAGGCTCTACTACCTAATACGAACAATTTGCCTTAAAATGCATTAACACTACGAGTTAAATTAAAATAGACGTGTCAATAATTTATGAACAATATATTGGATGCGTAGAAGTGAGCAAAAGAATGTGGTTTTCAAGTCATTTTGTAGAGCTAGGGAAGAAAATTTTTAGAACAATTATTTCATTATACACACATTTACTTACGATTATTTACTCCAAACAAGTGGTAGCCATAGTTATAGAATTTGAAAATTTCCTAACCACATTTGGAATTCCAGTGGGTAAAAGATAGTAAAATAAAGGTTGTTAGTGATAAGTCTCTACTCTCATCGCCCAAAAATCGTATAAGTCGCATCTTAAAACACCCGTCTGAAGAAATGTGTTTGTGCTATCCTAAGTCGACACTACAGAGCAGCAGATTTACTTCAGTGTCTTGTAAAGTGCACAAAAGACGATTGAGTCATAGTGGGCCATGAGGATATCTTTATGAGTATGAATCACCTTCTTATCGCCACATATTTGCAAAGAGGTCTTACGTGTTCCGTTTTTGCTCTATTATAATTGTAAATATTACAGAGGATGGATGACAGTGTGAAAAAGATCTAAAGAGGCAATTTGGAAGATATTATGAGTAGAAAACAACCACGGGGGACGCATTTGGACCAAAACGAGAACGTGCTGAAAAAGGCAGGTGTTCGAAGTGTGAAGAATAAAAGAGCATGTATGAAAAGATTGATATGAGGAAGCTAGAGAGGTTTACTAGAATCGTACAAAGTGGCGATTGATAGTCTCTCAAATAGAAAATAGCTTGACTAACAATTTTAGAAATAAGGCTATCGAATCATTGATAGAAATTATAACTGATCTAGATACCTGAACTGCTAGAGGAAGGTCAAGGCTTGATGCGCGATCAAATCTAGATTAAATTTTGCTACAATCTATTTATTGCATTTTTTGCAGAAAAAACTGTAACATAACATAAACGTTCACGCCGAATATCCCCGAAGGGGTTGGCAGAGGTACTAATACTTCTTAACATCACGTGACTTTGTCACCGGGTGTTCAGAGTACCCACGTTTTGCATGGACAGTGTACTCACGTGATAGGGGGCAGGGCTATCGCCTGTAACTGTAACTAACATTTATATCTATAATCACAAAAGAGGGTAGCCAGAGTTACGAAATTAACATCTACTTAGCTATCTTTGGTGGTAGTTTTCCAAACATCTAACACAAAAAGCACCTACGCATTACTTAACACTTTCGTCGTTCGGATGACACCAAAAAGTCAAAATAAAAACATAAATTTTACGATCTTTACCCCATTTCCAAAACTGGCGGAATAAAAATCTGGCCACCTATTTTAGGGTATAAATCCCTAATTATATGTATGTAAAACATAAAGCAATGGACAGGCAAAATATAGTCATAGTATTTTTACACAATTATTTCGATTAATATTTGCGTAAGTTAGTCATGTGTCTAAAAAGTATGTAGAGTCAATGTAAATAGTGTCTTCAGTAGTAGACGACCACCGAAAATATATTTGGATCAATTAGAAGGTGGATTAGAAATAAGAAAAGGCGAAATTGTCTCTTAAGGAATTTAAATGAAGCTGAATATATGCATATAACTCAAATTGGATTACCATGGTTTGAAACTCTAAATCGAGACATTTCTAGTTATACGAGGGCTGCTATTTATGTATCCGGAATAAAAAAAAGAAACAAACATATATCAATTAATATGGTTTTATTGCTTCTCAAAATATTCGCCGCTCAGATCTATACACTTTTGCATGCGTTGAAACCAATTTTCATAGCACTTTTTCCACTCAGACTGAGGTATCTCCAAAACGTGCATTTTGAACGCATCGACTGCCTCTTCGCGGCTCGAAAAACGTTGACCACGTAATTTTTTCTTCACATTTGGAAATAAATAAAAATCATTGGGTGCCAAATCAGGGCTGTACGGCGGATGACCTGTCAATTCGATCTTTTGAGCTTCTAAAAACTGAGTTGTGACGGCCGACCTGTGACAGCTAGCATTGTCGTGATGCAGAATGATTCTACGTTGTCGGTTAGTCTTTCTTATTTGTTCAAAGACTTCCGGCAAACAAATGGTCGTATACCACTCCGAATTAACAGTTTTACGATTCTCTAAAGGCACTGTAGCTACATGGCCATTTATACCAAAAAAACAAGCGACCATTTGCTTCAATGTGCTTTTTGCACGAATAACTTTTGTTGGGTTCGGCTCATCTTGGAACACCCACACCGTGGACTGCTGCTTAGTTTCGGGGTCGTAAGCGTAGATCCAAGATTCGTCACCTGTGTAGATATTATAAACAGCTTTTGACGCACCACGGTTGTATTTTTTTAACATTTCTTTGCACCAATCGACACGAGCCTGTTTTTGATCAATACTCAAGTTGTGCGGAATCCAACGGGAGCAAATTTTTTTTACAGCTAAATGTTCATGAAGTATCTTATGTATGCTCGTCATACTAATGCCCAGAGATGCCTCTATCTCACGATATGTAACATGACGATCTTGAGTTATTAGTTCCCGGACAGCATCGATGTTTTGAGGTACAACGACCGTTTTAGGGCGACCTTCTTTAATTTCATCAGTAAGCTTAGATCGTCCACGATTAAACTCGCTAAACCAGTGATACACAGTGGTCTTTGAGGGTGCTTCATCCCCAAAAGTCGAAGTAAGCTGATCGATGCACTGTTTTTGAGTTAGACCACGCCGAAAATCGTAAAAAATCATGGCACGAAAATGTTCACGAGTTAAATCCATGGTGGTGAAGACACGCAATTTTCAAAATGACGCTACGATGTGAAAACAATTGACAGTCACATAAAAATAAATGTATTCTAAAGCTAAAGAGTTCTATTTTTAAATGATGTAATTACTTTTTAAATTATTGTTCTGTAAGTGGCCAGTTCCGGATACATAAATAGCAGCCCTCGTACATACATAATTATATCTATATACTCACTGGATAGTGCCGGCTTAGAATAGCACTACCCCATTTCTGCCGGTGGGTGTACGTAAGAGGCGACTAACGGTATTGGGACTTTTAAGAGACTTTTGGGCGATGCGGTTGGAGACCCATCACCAATAACTTTTATTTTACCATCTTTACCCCACTCAGCTTTCTAATTCCTTAGCTCTGGCTACCCCTTCTAGGGATTTACAGCCGTGCGTATATGTATGTATGTATGTACATACATAATTATATCTATATACTCACTGGATCTACATATGACATACATTTAAATACTTTCAAAAGTATGTACACGCTAAAAGAGTTTAAAGACCAGTGTAAAGCCTGTAGTGGCAGTTGAATTAAGCTAAATTAGAAAGAAAAAAAATATGCGACTAAAAGTGCTCACATTTATCAACCCTGAGAAACAGTACTTGGTATTGCGATCGCTCGTAAATATTCAAACATAAATTTGATTAAACCGAGACCATATATACATTAATCTCTATCTCTGTAATTCCGGTGCGGTAAATACGTAAGAGTTACCGACATTGTAATCTCCGTGTAGAATATTTATTGGAATTTTTACAATTGTACATTAGAACATAAGAAGAATAAACTACATTTATAATCGTTTCCCGCCAAAATGTAGCTAATTCACATGCAAATTATCTAGGGAGTTCGCAATCTCATCTTCTACAATATATCTCTGAAAGGGTGGCAGAGGTATACCAATGAACATCACGTGGCAATTTTTACACTTCTTGCTTGGGCAGTGCATTCACGTGATAGAGGACTGGGCCAGCGTTGCACTGTAATATAATATGACATGATATGAGTACTTGATTAAGTATAATTGAAACAACTATTGGTTGATGATGATTATTTTAAGATGACGTCTTCCCGAGGCCATGATAACTGAAAAGTTTTCGAAACGTCGGGCTTTAAAAATAATGTAATAACACGCGATTAAAATATCCGAAAATCAATAGTTGTTTCAATTATAATGTGCAATCGTGAAAATCTTAGAAAATACTTGATTAAGTATGTTTTTCCTCAGCATGAACAACCACAGTAGATAAACATTACTTAAAAAAATACATATTAATGTAGGTCCAGCTTGGCATTTGAACCCAAGCCTCTACAAACCGTACCATAAAGCCAATGCCCTTCCCACTGAGCTACGTAGGTTTTCTAGTTCATAGCAATTAAAGGAAATCTGCAGGGCGGCTCTTTGCATTGGTAATGAGTTTCTACAAAAAGTTGGATGCGCTCGAGCGAGACGGTGAACGATTAATTAACCTTCACGGTCGGTATCTAGTGCTTTATTTGATTTCTGGATTGTTCTAAACTTACACACGCTTATGACTCCGGAAAAGGGTTGGCAGAGCTTCAGACTTGGACTGCTTTCGATGTTTTTGAAATTTAGTGCAATAATACAACTTCTTCAATCAATTGTATTAAATTATAATGAAATGCATAGGTAACAGTTTTTTTCTAAATAACGAACCAAAATTAAGCGCCACAGAAATTAATAAAAGTAGGTAAATAATAAGGGACTTATAAATATAAAGTGCTGCAGTATTAACTGACTTATATGAATACAAATAATGGCGCATATAAGTAAAAAAACATGATGAGAGGATGGCTATATATAAAGTGATAAAAGAATTATAAAGCCGATCAAAATGGTAACATCAGAAGACGATGACACAGGGGACAAATAAAGATCAAAGTATGATTAATAGCGTATCAAGTGGCAATTAGTAGATTATGCATTCCGCCTAAACCAATGGCGTTACTATATCTATTGTATGTGTTATGGAGCAAGTGATAAATTCGGCAGTATGCATAACGCCCGGTCATTATGAAGAATGCTCAATATATAATGAGAGTGCAATTTGATAATAATTATTCAAATAATCAAATTGACCGGGCTTGATACATATTGCTCATCATCTTTTGGAAGATTAATACAAACACATTTTATATTTTAATGTTTTTTGACATGTCAAAATTAAATTATGTGATAGTTAGGCGTTTCCAACATTTGCATTCTATCTGAAAAGGTAGACAAGTGGCCGTCCGAATTAGTTAAAAATTCGGAGGTAGGAAACGCAAACACTACTTGAACGTGTAAAAAAGAAACAAAGGATAGAGAAATTTCGCGCTGGATGCCAACTGACACTGTAGCTCAGTTGGCAGAGCGACGGGGGCGTATACCCGAAGGTCGCGGGTTCGAACCCCGCCAGTGTCGAAATTTTTCTTTCCTTTAATAACATCTTTTATTTATGACATTTTATATTTTTTATTGTTGTTTTTACAAGCGTGCTCGTTTTTTACATGATCTAACGAAAATCAATTATCTATTAAGAAATAATAAAATCATAGATCCTAACATCACATATAAAGGACAAGTTCTGTCAACGGATATGAACCCGGACCTAACAAATCCAAGACTAAGTTGAACCAGTTCAGCTTAAAATGATTACTTCGTATAAAAAACAACAAAAAACTTGAACACCAAACCGGCTTGTTTCGTTTAAATCAATTTCCTGTAGCAATTGTCCACTGTTGGGCCTAGAACTCTTCCAAAGACTCTTCAAATATCAATTAATAAATAAGGACATCCTTCATATTGCAGCCTACAAGTAAGCACATTGAAAGGTAGAATAACTTATGGTAAGGAATATCTTGCCGATATATTTAATAAAACATACATAAATGACATACATAATGTATACTCACAGCTATAAATCCCTCAAAGGGGTAGCCAGAGCTACGGAATAACAATTTTGGAAGTTGTGTGGGGATAGGATTGTGAAACAAAGGTTTTTGGTAATAACTCTCCAACCGCATCGCCCAAAAAACAATTAAAAAGCCCCAATACCCTTAGCCATGGGAAGAAATAGGATTGTGCTATTCTAAGCCGACACTTCACAGCTAATTTAATAATATATGAGTATGATACTGTTTTGAATAATGACTTATAAACATGTGTTCATATGCATAATATAAATGAGCGGGAATCTCACCGGGATTCAAACCCCCGACCTCCGTTCCAAGGAGCTCGTCCACCAACTATGCCATGAGCTTGGTAATTGTAAATTTTGAAGAGTAATCTTAGTAAAATACGGCATTTGTTTTAAAAATAAAATAAATATTATGTTTATTCGATGTTATAAATTTAAAGTTGGTAATGTTTCAGTTCTGAGAATTCACTTTAAGAAATTTAAATATATTTATTTATATATATATACACAATTGATATCAATTTCTTTGATTTTTCTTTCACGTTTCTGTGATTTTAAAGTGATTTGTTGATGAGTATCATTCTTAAACTTTTTATAGATCAAGAAAAACCGTTGTCTTTAAGTAACCGGTTTTTCATTAAAACAAATATTAGAATGACGCCACTTCTAATACTTTATTACTTCTCATAATGATGTGACAGTGTACCAGAGGACTTTAAGGATAAAACATAACATATTGATACATAAAATGCTAAGTAAAGAGGTTCGAAGAAAGTAATCCCTTCTAAGTATTATAAATTCAAATTGAAAGTAAAGCTAAAAGTTAACTGTTATGCATCATTTTGGTTCACCTATTCCTTGTTTACTTTATACATAATTTATATTATATTTTTAATAAACCGATCTCACCTTCCAAAGGTCGTCTGGAAGAGACCGCTTTTAGCGATAAGACCGCCAATTGTTCCTCTCTGTAAACTGTTTGATCATATATTTTTTGTATTTGTAAATTTGTGTTTGATATGCAATATAGAGTTATTCTATACTATATATTTTTTAATTTCTCTTAGTAATTCTGACGGCGTACATACATATACTCACGCCGTTAGATCCCATTGGGGTAGGCAGAGACTATCAATCGCTACTTAATACGATCCTGGCAAACCTTTCGAGCTTCGTCTACATTCATAAATATTTGGATACGTGCTCTTTTATTTTCCTACATTCAGCCTTTTTAAGCACAATCCCTATTTGATATAAATTTGTCCTCCGAAGTCGTCCTCTACTAATATTACCTTCCACATTGGCTCTATAAATCTCTTTCACTATTTTAATAATCAATCCTCTCTATGTGCCAAAATCATCTTAAAATTTCTTTTTCTATCTTTTTTACAATCTCATCTTTCACACCGAACTTTTCATGAATCACGACATCAAAATCACTTACATTACATTACTTTTCTGAGAGACCTCATCTCTACTGCATTTTCCTTCACGTTACAGTGTGATTAATTGCATTCTTACTCACATGTGACTATATCGACAATTGACTCAAATACTCAAACGTTCACGCCAAATATCCCCGAAGGGGTTGGCAGAGAAATACTTCAGAACATCAAGTGACCTGGTGTTCAGAGTACCCACGTTTTGCTTGGACAGTGTACTAACGTGATAAGGGGCAGGCCTATCGCCATTTTGTACGAATACACTGTCACATGACTAAGTACAACTCAGCCATGTGGGTTTTCTCAGGATGTTTTCTCTCACCGTTAAAAACCATGATAAATTAACCACACATATGTCTTTAGAAAAGACAAATTGGTATAGGCCCGACTCGGGATTAGAACATAGATCGACAATTGAATGTTATCCAATGTTCTCCCCCATCCGAAGGCCGCGTTAGTACTCGAAGATTGTTTACAACAATTGAAAGAACTTATGGACCTCGGTTTTCATCGATATTTGACATACGACGTATGTGTTGTTTGAGATGTATTGTTTGTTATAACGTGTTTCTGCATGGAAATTATGGAAAATAACGGTTGCGTCACCGTGACATGGCTAGGAATATTTGTGGTATTACAGTAGGTTTATTTTTAAACCTTAAATTTACATACACTATACCAAGGCAAACCGAGAAGACAGTAAATCACGTCATGTTTGAGTGCCAGGCTCTAAACAGCCCGTACTCAAAAGATAGGACAAGAACAGGTAGTACAAAAACCTTTTAAAAGACCTAGGACAACTTGAAAGATTTTGGACAGAGTTAGGGTGGATTGAATAAGACGGCCAGGGCCCACGTAAAAAAGTTCCATTAGGGAGCTATGTGCGGAAACCAAAATACTAATCAATCAATCAAATACACTATACCAAAAACACTAAGCTCTACTTTAAGACTTCACTATCCGTATCATTATCATCAGCCAATAGATGTGTGGACATATATTGGCTGCTGGATATAGGCCTTCCCCAAAGATCTCTGCAGCGATCAGACCTCATCTATCGGCTTCCCATGATCTTTGCTTCTTGCGGGAGGTGTCCGGTACTGCGTCGGGCTTCATCAGTATCAGTTTAACGTGAATCGAACTTTAGTTATAGACACTAATGGCACAAAACTGAAATAATAAAAAAAAGCTGACGGCAGCACAGGACTGATCTATGCGGATGTTTAATTAAACCCTATTTAAAAAAATCTATCACTGGTAGAAAGCTATTACGCTTAAAGAAAGACAAACAGGCTACATAAAATCATGTTGAATGCCATAGAGGGTAAGCAGTGATGCAACATGTCAGCACACTCAACGAAGAGATAATTTCTAAATGTATGTGTATGTTTGAAGCTGACGACCTCGCGAAAGGTCATACAAACGATTGCATTCGCAGTATTGAAGGCAAACAAATTAAAACAATAAAACCGTTCAAATAATTCCGGTATTTTATTTGTTTGCACATCCTTAAACGGTAGCTGTGTGGACCAACTGATTGCAGATAGGGTTGTCTCGCAGTTATATAAACAGTGAATATTGACTACAAAATAAACTTAAACGTTCACGTCGTATACCCTCGAAGGGGTTGGCAGAGGTACTATTACTTCTGAACATCACAAAATTGTTTGAATTGAACAGTGTACTTACGAGATAGGAGGCAGGCCTATCACCGTTTTGTACGAATACACTGTCTCATGCTAAGCACAACTCAGCCAAGTGGGTTTGCTCACGATGTTTTTCCTTCACCAAAAGTTCTACCTACCAAAAGAGGGAACCATACGCCATAGTTCGATGCTGCCGTACCAAAAGTTCTTATATTGTTTAACTGTTTCATCTGGTTTTTGTAAGAAGATTGAAACATAGATTAGTAGGTAGTCTTTCTATCATCCTTAAACCAACTTCTCAGACAAGCATTTTTTTAAATATCGTCTTTTATTAGTGTACTACTATTATTTCTCTCTTAAATAACGCTACCATGCTTACAGCTTTAAATATAAAACTGTAAAACGTGTTGCCAAAACATAAGAAAAAGAAATTCCCCAGCCACTTTTCGAACTAGTGTGAGAAAAATATTTTAAGACGATCGGTAATTGATTGGTGTTCGGCCACATCGCTCTACTGAAAAAAGTGGTTTCATGCTATTCTAATCCAAAACTATGCAAGTAAGTAAAATGTTTATTTGGTATTAAAAACAAAATCGTAAACAGTAATTAATAATTAAATACAACCTGTAATGATACCAAAAAGGTCTTGGCTCAGCATAAAATGTACCCATCGCAAGTCTCGCAAGACACAAACGCTGAGTACGCTGGTTTTCAGCCAACACCCCTAACTTATATTTACTACCTACAACTAATGCATAGATCAAAAAAAATTAATGAAAAGAAAGAATACATAAATATCAAAAATAGATAAAAATATTATAAAAAAAACAACACAACTGTACATTGGTAAAATGTTCAAGTAAATTTAAATTTTATAGATATGTATAAAATATACTTAAGAAATTCATTCAGTTAATGTCCTAAACAAGCCTATTATCTTGAACTGAAATTGACAGCCCTACATCCAAGGCATTTAAGTCGCCATCCGACTATTGTTTGCATGACATATGTGTCATGGGAATCAGCTATGCGCCTTATCAGCATTATAAATACAAAGTGCAAACTGTGGATTAGAAGAGCACTACAAGAATTCATCTTGAACATACATACATATACTCACGGCTATATTTCCCTAGAAGGGGTAGCCAGAGCTAAGGAATTATAAATTCCTCAGCCACTTTTGGAAGTTGAGTGGGGAAAAGATGATAAAGATAAAGGTTTTTGGTGATGGGTCTCTAACCGCATCGCCCAAAAAACCAATAAAAAGCCCCAATACCCTTAGTCGCCTTTTACCACACCCGTGGGTAGAAAGGGCTAGCGACATTCTAAGCCGGCACTACACGGCAAACCATCTTGAAGATGGTTTTAAATGAGATTTTGCCGTGTAGTGCCGGCATAGAATGTCACTACTCCTTTTTAAGTGGTATTTCGGCAATGTTGTTGGAGACCCATCACCAACGACACTTTATTTCTTTCATCTTGTCCCCTATCAACTTCTAAAAGTGCTGAGGTGTTTCTAGCTACGGCTACCTCTTTTTTGGGATTTATGGCCGTGAGTATGTGTATTTATGTATTACGTATTTTGAACTGGAATTATTTTTACAAACAAATGAATTGCTGCATTATTTATTGAGTGACAGGCATGATCCCCACGAAACTAGGTGAGGTGAATTCATCAGTAAATATACTTATTTTTCGAAGACAGGCAGAACAAAAGAAAAGTACTCTTTATTGACAAAGGGCCTTAGAATAAATATTCGATTGAAAATGGCATGGACATTACACAATATTCGATAAATTTTTTGACTAACCGAAGAATAAGGTACTCAATTGGATTGTAAAGGGTTATAAACATAATGATGTAAGACATCACATTAAATTCCTTAAATGCCTTTCCTTCATCATAAGAATACGCGGTCCACGCAAAAAGTTGTAAGATATATTTAACCTCCACCGACCCTTCAGGGATTTGCGCCAAAATCGATGAGAGAAAATTTTTAGGCTTTCTTAAAAAAAAGGCTTTAAGACTTCTATCTGTGCACTATATCCACTTGTATTATTTACTTACATTATTATCATTTTATACCTTTCGCCGTTGAAACTCTCGGCCCTTGGGGCAAAGAGGCGCGGCTTTTCTTTAAAGAACTGTCCGCTCGCCTTGTGGAAGTGAGTGGTGATCCCAGAGCTGGCAGCTACCTCGGCCAACGCATTAGCTTGGCCATCCAAAGAGGAAATGCTGCTAGCATATTGGGCACGTTACCCTACACCGAGAACGATGAATTTCACGAAATTTTTCGTTTGTAATATGTACATATTTGGCTATAATTTAATTTTTAATTTTTATATTATCAATGTAAATATTTTTTAATTGTAAAAGTTTAATAAATGTATCTTACATTATTAAGATAACTTATTTGATGATTAACTTTCCAAAAGTGGCTGAGGAACTTCTAGTTCCTTAGCTCTGGCTACCCCTTCTAGGGATTTATAGCCGTGAGTATATGTATGTATGTATGTATGTATTATTAAGATAGTTGTGTTTTTGCGAGCTAACAATAACAAATCACTACAAATTACAGCATAATTTGAAAGCAAGTGATCAATCAAGACGTCTGAAACAACGCCATAGCTAACCAACCGCAGTCAATCACTTTATATCACGCATGTACCATCGTATATGTTTGCTTATACTTACTGCGCAGTTTTATATTAAACTTTATATGCATCTATATGAACTCTGCTCTGTATGCTAAAGGTGAAGTTGCATAATAAATACATACATATACTCACGGGTATATATCCCTAAAAGGGGTAGCCAGAGCTTCAGAATAAGAATTTCCTCAGCCACTTTCTGCAGTTTAGTGAGGTAAAGATTTAAGGCAATAAAAAATTAAATGCTTAAGAATTTTAATCAATTACTGGTACATATATGAATCTTAACATTAATCTATATCATGAGCTATAATCTACTGAGCTACATCATGCCAAATATGCTTAATAATCTACCGAAAACTATTGTAACGAAACTGCAAAATAAAAATAAAATTCAGGTTTTATCTATATTAAAATATATTTTTTCTAAATGCTGTGATATATAAATGCACATGTCTTTCTTCTATTTATTTAATGTATTGTTTTTAGAATATAAGCATACGTAAATATGTATTTAAATAAAAAGCCGAGCTGACTGGGCTGTCTACTAAAAACCTAAAAGGTTGTCAGACTGTCTGGTCAAGTATTGTAAATATTTTTTAAAATAAACAGTGATAATTTTTTAAAAAGAAATATTTCTGAAAATTTAAAAAATTCATGATATTAATTCAACAAATTATTTTTCTTGAACTTGCAATACTCCCGTCCTATATAGGCTGATAAACTTTTTTGCAATATACGATGATGATACTGAAACTATTGAAGACTATAGATTATACTAAGCAATGTATTTTTGTTTAAACTGACACATGTTAAAAAAAACATTTATTTTACTTCTTGTCATCAAAAGATGCATATCATACATACATATACTCACGGCTATATTTCCCTAGAAGGGGTAGCCAGAGTTAAGGAATTAGAAATTCCTCAGCCACTTTTGGAAGTTGCATGGGGAAAAGATGGTAAAATAAAGGTTGTTGGTGATGGGTCTCCAACCGCATCGCCCAAAAATCCCTTAAAAGCCCCAATACCGTTAGTTGCCTCTTATGTTCATCCACCGGAAGAAATGGGGTAGTGCTATTCTAAGCCGACACTATACAGCAGATGATGTATATCATTCGCCGTAAATCTAGTTTTGATTAACTAACAAACAATTCTGATAGTTTACCGTTCCGTGAATTGTGCCTTATGGATCGAGTGTCTATTAAGAGCTATCAAGATTTTTGCAAAAGGCATATTACTTGTTGTAATTATCTAGGACGTATTTAAATATATAGTTTTACAAAAAAAAAAGGACCGCCTTCAGCAATTTGACGAAAACCCAATTTATCATAAAAAAATCGACAAAAAGAGACGTTTTCGTTTACATCACATACATACATATACTCACGGCTGTAAATCCCTAGAAGGGGTAGCCAGAGCTAAGGTATTAGAAATTCCTCAGCCATTTTTGGAAATGATAGTGGGGAAAAGATGGTAAACATAAAGGTTGTTGGTGATGGGTCTCCAACCTCATCGCCCAAAAATCCCTTAAAAGCCCCAATACCGTTAGTCGCCTCTTACGTACACCCACTGGAAGAAATGGGGTAGCGCTATTCTAAGCCGACACTACACAGCTAAGCTAGCTTCGTTTACAATTCGATATTAATGAAATATATTCTTAATCACGCAATCAAACCTGATTAAAATTAAAACTTGGAAGTATATCCAAAACAAAATGATATCAATCGACTATAAACGGAGTAATCGCGTCACATACAAACAAATAAAGCATACAATCAAATTAAGTACTTATTTTTTTTTAGTCGATCGATAATAAAGAATACTGTGGCTACTGAAATTAAAGTAGTGTTGTTTGCTGTGTAGTGTCGGCTTAGAATAGCACTACCCCTTTTCTTCCGGTGGGTGTACGTAAGAGGCGACTAACGGTATTGGGGCTTTTTAAGGGATTTTTGGGCGATGCGGTTGGAGACCCATCACCAACAACCTTTATGTTTACCATCTTTTCCCCACTATCATTTCCAAAAATGGCTGAGGAATTTCTAATACCTTAGCTCTGGCTACCCCTTCTAGGGATTTACAGCCGTGAGTATATGTATGTATGAAATTAAAGTTTCCTTCCTTCATGTAATTATATTGACTTAATGTTACTTGAAGTCCCGATGCTTAACCTCTCTTTTTTAAAAGAAAAGCAGCCGAGTGAAACCATGTAGGATACAAGTAGAAAAACAATTTAACAAAAACAAAGCAATTTATTGAAAACAACAATCAGTTTCCAATCACGTAGTTTGCTCAATCGCTCTGCACAGGTGCGGACGCTCATTGAATGATAATAGGTTCGATTCCTTGACGAGAGAAACAAGTTTGAAAGGAAAATCTTGTTAGACGGATGTAGGATGTTTCCTTTTGCGTACTGCGGAGACATACTTAAACAGCTGTAGAGATTTGCAAGGTTTTTAAAGTGAAACACAAATAAATACCGGATTTCACCATATATGATTGTATGAGATGAATGATGATGTGACGGAAGCAAGAAAAAGATATGACAGGCTTGCAAAGTGGTGTTCGTTAATCTTAGGTAGTTGTCTACCTACCCTAAAGGAAACAAAGATTTATTTATTTATTTATTCCAAAAAACATAATCATTACAGGCATAAACCTAATGCGATAACATTTTAAATTAAATTTTAACATATTACACTTTATGGTACTCTCTTACTTATTGTAACATAGATATTTCAAGGCAACGATTGTGAAGTCACCCAGATGACATGCAAAAACATCCACTTTTTCTGCAAATTCCCGCAAAGCCACTAGTGCTTTGACCAGAGGGCACTGCTGCAATAAATTAGTGCGCGACTGTGGTAAGGCAAAATTTTTTCCCTGTCGTCGTCTCATCGTTCCATTCGGCACTTTCAAATTTATTTGACCCAGTATAAAAGAATTTGGAATGATACCCCGCATAACTATCAATAAATATATAAAATTAGATTTAAATCCCTTCTAACTTGTAATGTATTATAACCAACCATCCCTAAAACAAATTTTGTTGGATACATAAGCGGGTAATAGGGATAGATTATAAATAAAAAGAAGTTAGTGAGTATATAAAAGGAGTGGTAGAGCTACTTCATTTTTATATGGACGACGTGACATGATTGCAACTTATCACAGTCGTTTTGGTCAGTACAACAACCTGACTGAGGGAACATTCAATTCTGTTATCCCAGTAGTCCTCAATTTGAGATATTTGCTAATAAAGAAGACGTAACATTCTTTATGTAAGCTAAACTATTTCTCAAATTCACAATGATGAAGATTGAAGTGAGCCGTAGTGAGAAGTTGTAGTGATTTCGACTTATTGGTTTCAGTACGGTTGGATATCAAAGAAAAGCTTATCACAAAATTTACAAACGGCCATATTAAAAACAATACAGCCTCCATCAAACGTAATACATTATAATTTAATTACAAAAATGTTAATTATGTACCAATGAGTCATATTTCACGTGTATGTTATTGTGTGACAAAGACACGTGAGAGCCATGTTAAACTAAGTAGAGACTACAATATTTTCATACAGATGCGGAACGGTCGCCTCTCTACTAAGAGGTGATGAAGTATTAGCTTGATAACATAATATGAGTCATTGAATATAAACATAATAATTGTGGCTTTAAGTACCATGATTCTTCAAAGAAACAAGTAGAATAATTTACATGTAAGTATGGCATGTATAACAATAATGGGATTCATACAGTTTACCAACAGACATACTTTAATAAAGTTAATGGAAGCCTGTTTCTAACATACAAAGTACTAGGCTCGCAGAAGTTTATCGGAGCTCTTGTCACGTGTACAATATGCATTGTTGTGACGTCACGCCCCTTCTACTTGTCATCGCTTGTAATTTCTGAGAGCCTAGTTGATATATATGATACAGAGTTGTTTTGTTTCCTTTCATTTCGCATGAAGTTCCTTCACTGGAATTCTTACATGTCTTGTTAATTAAAAGACAGGTTTCGTTCCATTTTTAAATCTTTTAGCATTTATGCCAAAACAGGTGAAAAATTAATCAAGGTATAAAACATCTGTAATAATATAATAATGTAAGGTAATGTGACAGAGTGAAACATAGTTTGATATGTAATAAAAAAGATAGGAAATAGAATGTTAAGGTAGTTTGAAGTAGCATATGGATAAAAATATTGACATTAACATACTGAAACATATACATACATACATACATATACTCACGGCTATATTTCCCTAAAAGGGGTAGCCAGAGCTAAGGAATTATAAATTCCTCAGCCACTTTTGGAAGTTGAGTGGGGAAAAGATAGTAAAATAAAGGTTTTTGGTGATGGGTCTCCAACCGCATCGCCCAAAAATCCAATAAAAAGCCCCAATACTCTTAGTCGCCTCTTACGACACCCGTGGGTAGAAAGGGGTAGCAACATTCTAAGCCGGCACTACACGGCATAAACATATAAAATAGAGTTAATGCGAATGGTAATATCAGAAGAGGACGATCACGGAGGCCAAGTGCAGATCAAATAAAGATTTCGTTTAGAAGGCACTTGTGGAAAAATAAAACAATATTAGTGAAACGCAAGTCACTTACTAGGATCTTACAAAGTGGTGACCTTCCCTTACTAGTAACTCTACCCGATCTCTACGGTCTCTACTACATCTACCTACTCCATCGTGTAACTACATGTTTTCGCAAAGATCCTCTCTTTACGTCTTGCTTGTCGCAACGAATAACCGTGTCACATATAAACCAGAAAAGTGGACAGAATATGGTCAATCTACAAAATATTAGTTTATATCTTTTAATATCTATTTAAATGAAATTGCGAAAGAGATATAGTAGAGCCAATGTGGACGGTATTGTTAGTAGAGGACGGCCTCGTAAAACGTTTCTAAAACAGATTGAAAACGTTCTATAAAGGAGGGGGTCCGAAGTGAAAAGAATAAAAGAGTATGTACGAGAATAATGAATGAAAGGGAAGCAAGAGAGATTTGTCAAACTTGTGCAAAGTGGCGATTGATAGTCTCTGCCTATCCCAATGGGAATAATGGGCGTGAGCATAAGTAAGTAAGTTATATACAGAAATACATCTATTTTAGTATACTTTTATGAATCTATTGACAACACTATTCACTATATTGTATATTACAAAACTTTCAGTACTGAAAACCGTGATACTGAATTATCAACCTTCGCACCAGGTACCAAAGCCTATAATCCTGTAGCTAATTTGAGAAAGCATTTCCATCAAAAACTTTCAGTAAACAAGTCTGTAACAGAAAGTTTTACTGGGAATGGCTACTGTGAGGATTATAATATTATAATAGTTTACTAGGCCCTTGTCGTTTGGCAGGCGGCTAGTGAGGTTAATCAATAAATGCTTACTCGTACCACCTTTATAATATCACATCAAATCTATGCAATATATTTTACATACATACATATACTCACGGCTATAAATCCCAAGAAAGGGGTAGCCAGAGCTTAGGAATTAGAAATTCCTCAGCTACTTTTGGAAGGTGCGTGGAAAATAGATGGTAAAATAAAGGTTGTTGGTGATGGGTCTCCAACCGCATCGCCCAAAAATCCCTTAAAAGCCCCAATACCGTTGGTCGCCTCTTACGTACACCCATCGGTAGAAACGGGGTAGTGCTATTCTAAGCGGACACTACACGGCAATCTATGAAATATATTTTAATAAGGTCCAATACAACTAACCTGAGTATATATATTCTTTTTTTTGGTAAGTTTGGTTAATATTTTAAACTATAGCAAAATAACAATACTACAAAGTGTACCTGGAGCTGATAATAGAAAATCTATCAAACATACACAGATACACATTAGAAAGAAAGAAAACTGAAGAAATCTTTGAAAATGGAATTTTTATTATCTTTTCAGGTGAAAGGTATAAACATAGCCTTGGACTACCATCTTAGTTAAACATTACACTAACTGGGATTAATAACGTGCTGCATACTTCACATCTGAAAGATTACATACATACATATGTAGGGTCAACTTCAGGGAGTGTGGAGGTTTTGAAATAAAACCCAAAATAGCGGTACACTTCGTATAATTTCATCTTTCACAACCACTTGCCGATACAACGGACTACTGACAATTGCCCCCGCAAAAACAGAGATCGTATATCTATACCTTACCTAACCTTAAGTCAGTTGACTGTCAGTTGATTTAAATCAACTGACAGTCTCATCAATAATACTCCACTCAAATCTACATAATCATTATTATAACTCATTTATAAATAAATAATAACATTTTAGAAATGAGTATTTACCAAAATTATGGATTTAATTACAATCATTATTTTAATCAGCGTGAGCTGTTTTGAAGTAAAGTCAAACTAGTATCTCATTATTCATACACGACACCACTAATACTTATTAAATAGGTAAACAATATGATTACACAATAAAACTATACAGTTTATCAATTATAAATAGTATAAATTATACAGTATAATAGCCAATCATAGCACACTTATTATTATAAGCTTACAGCTCGGCCTTCCTGTTATAAGCGAGTCCCTTCGCTTTTGGAAATATTTTTAAAGAATTAATAAAACTTTATTATATTATATATTTTTTTATACATAGGTAAGTTCTTGAAATAACTTGTAAATCCTGGTAACAAGTGATTCAAAATTAACAGGTCCTAATGTGTTAATCTGTACTAATGTTTCATAATTGCGATTGCATTAACTTTTTATACATATATATATGCACACACATATCATACACATAGTTTTACAGACATTTACATATTATTTACACATTCAATATACATATATATTTTTATTTACATATTCTACACATTACACACTAACAATGTATTTTTTTATTTTTTATTTATACGAATTGTAATATTAAGCACATAAATATAGAATAGAATAGAACTCATAATGGTACTCATCACGTACCTCCTCCTCACAGTCCATATATGTCCCCACCAAGGAGCTCCAGCCCACCCTACATAGGGCGATCTGGCCACAGTCCACCACGCCGGCCAATCGCGGGCTGGTAGACCAACGACCACCACCGCAACAGTAGCCGGGAGCGACGGCCCAACGTGCCCTCGGAAGCACGGAATCATCTTAATTCTCGGATAGTCAGGTGATTCAAGCCTGCAATATCCCTCCAAACTCGGTCAAATCTTACAAATCAAATTTGTAAGGTGATCACCCCCCCGGGGATCGAACTCGAGACCTCCGCACCCGAAACCAAGCGCTCAACCGCGAGGCCATGGAGGCAGTCATCACAGTTAAAACATTTTACAAAGATTACACTGCTAAACAGAAGCACTATTGGTGGCTTAAAACTATCTCTTCCAGACAACTCTTCAATGGAGAGATCAATACGTTAGTAAAAAGAATAGGCAGATTCACAACTCACATACTCGTGAGGTTACGAGTATAACTTAATTATTAATTATTTGTTTATATATTATATCGTACTTATGTGATTTTCTTATATATATTTTTTTATTTATTCACTATTTAAATCGCTTAGATCATTACTGCCTTCTAGGTATGACTGTCATTAGGGAGTGCTTTTAAGACGCGGTACGAGCCTTAATGTCACAATCAGAACTACTATGGTGGTTGCTATGGAAATATATTATACTGTATGGGACCCCATGTATCAAGTTTATATAAAAATGCTTCAACAAAATCGAAATAAGTGTATTAAACACCTCACTATAGATTTCCATATTTAGACAACCTTCCTAACTTCATCATCATCATCATCATCATCAGCCACTGGACGTTCTAACTTTAAAACCCTTAAGATGTACAAAGGACACTAGGGATCAACTAATTTTATTGAAAACCATCCATAAAAAGGACTTGTAATCAAGGTTAAACTTCAGCTGTTCGTCCTACAATACTAGAATCCGATTCACATTCCGCACCCCATTTTCCGAATATGACATTTTTTCTTTTTTTTATTGAGCATTTATTCATTTTAAATACTTTTGTAAACAGTTGGACTTTGTTGAATCAGCCGATCAACCTTTAATTTTCGAGTCCTAAAACTTTCTCATGATATAATTATTTAGATTATGAATTTATTTATGTTAAAGTATGTATTTTAAGTACTTTTATCCATCAATATATGTATCTTATCTTGCCATACAACGCGGTAACGCTTCCAGCATCTTAGGTACCCTTTCCCGATAAGAGGAACTGGAAGAAGTTTTTAGATTTTAAGTTAGGTTTTTTTTTTTTTTAATAATATATTTTTATTTTTTTTTAAATTTATATATGCCTGACCATGATAATTTAATGTACAGGGTTTATTAATTTTTCCTACCTTGACTTTTATTCAGTAAGCTTTATGATAATGGTAAGCTAGTTCTAAATAAGCTCTTATTGATTGTGTACCGAAAATAATAATTTCCTTGGAAAATAATAGTTGCACGGGGATTTGCTATAACTAACTCATATGGCCAATAGAAAGGAGTTTCCCGTTTCTGATTTGACTCAAGAGCATTCTGCTCCCGGAAAAACTGTCCGTCCACTCTTGGTCTTAGTACCTATGCTGACTTGTACCTAGTCAATATACTTCGTACCAGATACCTTAAGTTGCTAGATTAATAAATCGCGCGCATAGCACACTATTACGCTGAGCGATTTCTGATTTATTCTCTGATTGATTATTGTTACTTTTGTGTTTAAATTACACCATCTGAATTTATTACTGAATAAACTTTTGTAACATAAATTACCCTTTTATTCCCTCAATATGGATAACTTTATATATTATCTTACATATATATCATACAATCTTACATATATATTTCTTTTTGTATTTGATGTTTATTACCAGTTTTTAAATATAAATATACCTACTTCAAAATTAGTACCATATATGACAAAGAATCTTATTTAGGTATACTTAATAATAATAATATCATAATTAATTATACATGTACATGTTTTTAAAATCTTGTTATATTCGCTTGGTCTGGTGGGGATGACAATCTGATGCCTTCAAACGAATTCATCTCTATAAAGTATCCATATCATAGCCGATGTACAATTATTTTGTTTTAAATACTTATTTTAATTTGCAATTTTCTATATCAACTTCAAAATTAGTATACTATACTATAACTATTGGTAGAAACTTTAGAGGTCATCCTTGCTTGAAATATTGTGTACAGTTTGTTTCTCCAATAAATATTAAGCTATGGTAAAATGTACATAATTTTGATTTATACCATTTTAATTTATTTTTACCTTCCCCTGCTCGTGGTTCTAATTATATTTTTAACAAATGGAAGCAGGGCGAAGATTTGAGGTAAAATCTACAGTTATAGTCTTGACAGTTATGATGAGCGGCACTTTTAAAGTACAGAAACAATGTTAAGATTATATATTAATTGTGCTTCACTTATGTATATAGATTGACAAGACAAAGATGACAGCGATATCCAAAAATAATACACGGTGTGCTTAAATAAGTGTGAGTGGGTGACCCTAGTGTGGCGGATTCTATACTAGCCCTATAAAAATTCACGTATTTGACATTTTAGCCCGTATCGTACACTTTATCGTAATTGATATATTGTGATGATAGAAGTTATTATTTGTTGTATAATATATTTGCATCGAAATCTTTTATTTCGGATCCAAAGCAAAGCATATAAGATGGTGATAATTACAGTCTTAATTTGGACATGAATGGCTAAAAATTTAATATTTCCCGAAGGATATGCAATGGATTTAGATTCTGTGCTAATGATTATGACTTAAATACCAGAATTAACGAAAATAAGACAATTATAATTCACACAGACAGTTCATCTTGATGCCTAAGTCGTTGTAGGCAGCTATCGTGTCCGCGAGAGGATCACAGGTATGCAGGAGGTATACCCTTGTTGACGTTTATGCTATGATGTTTATCACTCTCTACCAACCCATGCACCTATACACCAGCATATCTATTATGGTTAAGATATCTCAAAGCTACTAAAGATTTTGGCTAAAAATTACTTAAGATTTAAGAAAACTTCAGAAGAAAAGTATTGAATGTTTGATGCTGATTTGGTTTATATGACAAATAAAACATAGTCTCCACCGATGTACGTCTTTATCGTTCGTTTTACGTTCTGAACTTCTACGTTGTAGTTGTAATGCTCACGGGATTTATCAGAGCCCTACCTATAGCCCTGAGTAGAGGTATACCCTTTGGAACTATCATATCAAAGTTGAGCTCTCTGGCTTTAGTAGGTTTTATGATAGAGCGTGACTTACAACCTCTACACAGCAATTTAGTGCTACCCCATTTACTTTGATGTCAGTTAAGTATTTATCAAGTTCCAGGTCTAAAGCTGAACTTGAGCTATTTCATTGTTTTTCATTTTTATCCTTCGGATTACCCTTCTTGGTATGTATATATTTTTTTTTTTTGTTCGCTGCAATGAACTGACAAATGAGAAGACTTTTCCAGCCAGACCAGGTGAACAAGGCGGTCATAATTATAATAATTTATCTTTGATATTGTTGATATTATTTAATTTAAGTAATGGAATTTAGTTTTATTATTGATATTCAAATACACTATCTTATTAATTTGCAATACTGAATATTAATGCAAAAAATATAAAATGTATACAAAACAGGAACAATACATTCACAAATTGTAACTATGATCAATTTTTGAAACAGAATATTCAATTTATTAAATCAGTAGTAGTCCCCATTTGATGTAAATATTAAATATTGGTTTCAATATCATTACATCAATAAGGCCTCCGCGACAAAGTGAAAATTCCGGCATCTGCCCAACAGGTTCGCCCAGTCCGGAGACACAAATATAACAAACTTTTTGAAATTACCCGAAAATTCAAATCGTTTTCTATTATTATTATTTTAGATTGAGCTACAATTAAACACATTCGTAAAACCTTACATTAAGAATTTGTAAATCTACCTAGCATTAATTGAGTTTATATAGTTAAATAATTACAAGTTGTATTTTGCCCTTTTCGGTAAATAAATTTGAATTTGAAGCATCTTGTCCATCGCAAAAGCAGAGTACATTTGCGATCAATTTTTCGCCTTGAGAATCATTCAAGATGTTCACCATATTGACCAACTTTAACCGTATTAAAGAAATTAAAAACTTGTTCGGGTTTAAGCAGCTGCCTGAGCACCTACACTACACCGTGCAGCAGACAATCTACATCCTGGCGCCCATTAATTTTACATTAATTTAGTAGATTGTTTTTGGCGTAATAATATTGATCAAGCGATTCTCCGTACTGAACTCTTTCAGCCAGCATCTCAGACAAAATAAACAATAGCTCATCCATTATCATTTACCCTACGTCGTTTCAAACTAAGCGACCCAACCAAAGAGCTGCGGTTACTGTCTGTTTTATTTTGGGAATAGTATCCACCCTCGCGTTTGCGTGCACAATGCTGTGAACATCGCTCCCTGCTATTTTCTCGTCCTCGCGCTAGGCGAACGCTCTCGTGTACGCCGAACCGGCTTACGAAGAGACCTCTCCGCTGTTATTGGACTATTCGTTGTTCACCTGTTCACCTCGATTGACCTCGGTATCACGCTCCCGTAATACCCACGGTCGATTTACCTCGGTATCACGCTCCCGTAATACCCACGGTTGTCGATTGACCTCGGTACCACGCTCCCGTAATACCCACGGTCGTTCAGCATAACGCTTCCTGTCATCTCCAACACCTCCGTGTTGACTGGCTTTTTTTTTTTTTTTTTGGCACCTCCATGCCAATTCTGCGCTCAATCTATCGTAACTGAGGCTACGACTCCTGCTCTCTTCTCGATCCATGGTGGAGAACTGAAACTGACAAATTTCAGCTTAGTAAACAATCAAGCCAACCCTCAGTACACATACTTTAGTTTCTTTGATCTCAATGGGCCTAACAATTAGTATAACGCAAATCCAATTTTCTTTTATTGAAATGTAAGGCGACCTTCGCAAATGTAACTTAAATATTTCACTGATAACAAATGTACGGCTGACTATTTTATTAGAAGGTAGTTGTTAAAAGTTTCAAAATGTTTAATTCTTACTTTGTATTGCAAACTAATATTTAAACAGTTACTTTATTAATCCTTGGTCATGTAATTCTCTTACGGACTCACGGTATTATCTTACACACGCTTTGTACAGCTTTACAGGGGACCGAAGAAAATGTATAATACCTACTTGGTTTAATAAAGAATATTTTGATTTTGACGTTTTTACCTCTTACGTGAATAATATGAAGACACTACAATAAGCGGGTGACTATCTCAAATTTAAAATAAATAATTAAGATATTATGCATCATGATGAGTATTAAAACAACTATGTGTTCCTTCGTATTATGTTCCAAAACTAGATTTATAAACATAAAAGGCCTCAATATTTTTTCTATTTTATTTTTTTAAACTTACAGGTTTGCTAAAATTTTAGTAGCAGTAGTAGTAGTAATTTGTAGCAAACCTATGGTAAGTTTGCAGTTGAGTTGTACAAAATATAAAAAAACAACCTGGATACTCACAACCAGGCATGGTGTAAGCAATGCGAGCAATGCATCACACGTAATATCGCTCGGACGCGTACTGATACATTACACATTACTCGACCGTTCCAAACATCACACTTAGCATGGCCTTACATTTCATTTCATTACACTACCATAGAGCACTGCAGTGTGATGCTGCGTGATTGATCGGTAACGAACGTATGGGTAAGCAAATGAAAGTGATACTTAAAACGATAGCAATAAAAATATCCTAAAGTCAATAGTTGTTTTAATTATAATAGCAAAAAGTTTTAAATTGTATTCAAAGAGTTCGGTTAACATCGATGAATCCCGTCAACATTCGTCTCAGGCATGTATTTTATTTAATTCAGTGTAACTAAAACTCTTACTACATTAAAATCAAATTGTAGTTTTCTAGGTTTACAATTAATGCATTAAGTTTTCATAATTTTGGATTAGCACCGGGACATTCAATTTATTTCTAAAATCAAGTTCAATATAATTTATCGATTGATTTTGATAATTGTTTGATATTTAAAATCGTGTTATCTTGACATACATTTCGAATCTTTGTAAACATCAAATGAATCCATGCACATTGCTAGTCCTAAGCCTGGACCACACTTGAGTTAAATAAACGCGAGTAAAAGTATGATGACAAAATAACTTTATTCAAAAACGTATAAATATTTAAAAAGTAATGGATACATTTCTTCTCTAATCCCGTCTTACTCGCTCACGTAATTCTATAACTACCTATAACACTGCTATTCTACCTCATGTGATATATTTATATTCCCATTACACGAAATATTTAATTAATTACACAACACCACACGCCTGATAGTAGGAATTGTTAGATCGTAGCATCACATGTAATGCTTTAAACAGATGTTGTAATGCCATATGTCATAATTTCAAAGTGTACTGTTTTCGCACGTGTACTCACAATCATAAACGAAAAATGTTTTAGAAAATTCACTATACTGTATATCGATCCAACATTTCAATATTATTCGATAATCAGAGATTCGATAATAGCTTTGAAAAAAAAAACAATCTGAGCTATCGGGAAAAAAAAAGACTAGATATCAGGCTCAAGTATGTAACAGATTAACACTCTTATGTATCGCCCCTATGTTTTTGAGAATAAATGAAAATTCTTTTAAAATACTTTCTTGCCTTCAATTGAAATAGACTTTATTATTTACGACTGTTTATGGATGCTATTTTATAAAGAAGAAGGCAATTTCACCATACCAAGGATTCTAATTACGCAAACACAAAAAAAAAGAACAGGGTACTTACGTAGGCGCAGTACGAAAAACGTGATATTTTTCGCCTATCCTCACTTCTGAGTTGTAGGGTCAACTTCAGGGAGTGTGGAGGTTTTGAAATAAAACCCAAAATAGCGGTACACTTCGTATAATTTCATCTTTCACAACCACTTGCCGATACAACGGACTACTGACAATTGCCCCCGCAAAAACAGAGATCGTATATCTATACCTTACCTAACCTTAAGTCAGTTGACTGTCAGTTGATTTAAATCAACTGACAGTCTCATCAATAATACTCCACTCAAATCTACATAATCATTATTATAACTCATTTATAAATAAATAATAACATTTTAGAAATGAGTATTTACCAAAATTATGGATTTAATTACAATCATTATTTTAATCAGCGTGAGCTGTTTTGAAGTAAAGTCAAACTAGTATCTCATTATTCATACACGACACCACTAATACTTATTAAATAGGTAAACAATATGATTACACAATAAAACTATACAGTTTATCAATTATAAATAGTATAAATTATACAGTATAATAGCCAATCATAGCACACTTATTATTATAAGCTTACACATACATATACTCACGGCTATAAATCCCTAGATGGGGTAGCCAGAGCTAAGGAATTAGAAATTCCTCAGCCACTTTTGGAAAGTTAAGTGGGGAAAAGATGGTAAAATAAAGGTTGTTGGTGATGGGTCTCTAACCACATCGCCAAAAAATCCCTTAAAAGCCCCAATACCGTTAGTCGCCTCTTACGTACACCCACCGGAAGAAACGGGCTAGTACTATTCTAAGCCGACACTACACAGAAAGAACTGAAAGATTAAAAGAGCTAAATGAAAAGATTCATGAATGTAAACGAAGCTCGAGAGGTTTGCCAGGATCGTACAAAGTGGCGTTCGACAGTCTCTGCCTACCCCAATGGGAACCAACGGCGTGAGTATATTTATGTATGTATAATGCTGCAATTCATATCGATACTGTAATCTCTACCCCTCCTGCCAATCAAACCCTGATTACGTAACTTTTGCGACCAACGATTGTGTCGCAAGTTGCACGATTGTCGCTGTCATTGTCATAAATTTGTATGCGATTTGACACTTTTGACAGCGACAATATTGCAACGTGCGACTCAATTGTGGTCGCTAAAGATACGTTATCAGCCCCAAGGCGTTTATACCGTCCGTCCGTCCGGAGGTTGTACGACGTCCGTGGCCGAGTAGATAGGTGACTAGCTTCTCGGTCCGGAGGTCGCGGGTTCGATCCCCGCTGAGCGCACCATTTATGGGATGAGCATAAATGATTGCTACTAAGTCTTGGATGTTATTTCTATATGTATTATATTTAATCAATGTCTGCTGTGTAGTGTCGGCTTAGAATAGCACTACCCCTTTTCTTCCGGTGGGTGTACGTAAGAGGCGACTAACGGTATTGGGGCTTTTAAGGGATATTTGGGCGATGCGGTTGGAGACCCATCACCAATAACCTTTATTTTACCATCTTTTCCCCACACAACTTTCCGAAAGTGGCTGAGGAATTTCTAATTCCTTAGGTCTGGCTACCCCTTTTAGGGATTTATAGCCGTGCGTATAGTATATGTATATGTATGTATGTATGTATATATAATCAAATATATGGTTGAGTTAGTATCTCATATTACAAGTTCTACTTAGTTTAGGGGCCAACTTAATCTGCGTATAATATGTTTGTATATATCTCTACTCATATGATCTATACAGATTGGGGTAAATTAGTTTAAAAGCAATCACGTCATCAACTGTTGAAAATTGCGCCACTTGCGCTCTCATGCAGAAGTTCAAGGCAATTTATTTTTCACCCCATTGAGTTCCTGTCAATTTGTATTCGAAACAATCTACCAACGAAACTATTAACATTCTCGAATATATTGTACTCGTACTTAGCTGGAGCTAAATTAAAAATAAGTGACACAACATAGAACAACAAAAATAAGTGTTAAAATTATATAGTTATATAAGCTACTTACAGTTCATATTTGCTGTGTAGTGTCTGCTTAGAATAGCACTACCCCATTTCTTCCGGTGGGTGTATGTAAAAGGCGACTAACGGTATTGGGGCTTTTAAGGGATTTTTGGGCGATGCGGTTGGAGACCCATCACTAAGAACCTTTATCCATCATCCACCACCATCCACCATCTATTCCCCACGCACCCTCCAAAAGTGGCTGAGGAATTTCTAATTCCTTAGCTCTAGCTACCCCTTTCTTGGGATTTATAGCCGTGAGTATATGTATGTATGTAATTCATACATAAACCCAGGGCCATAAATCCCAAAAAGAAGGTGTAGGGGTAGCTAAAGATTCACAATAGATTTTTTTTTGAGGTCGATTGTAAAATAAATGAAGTTTTATTTAAAAGGCCCAATCCACGGTAAGAAATGAGTTATTGCTTTTTGAAGCCAACACAAAACAGATACTGCTACTTCTGATAAACAAATTGTATACACACCGTTTCTTCGATTTCAAGAATTTAAAATTATAAGAAATTAAAAATGGATGTAGAAGGGTATATCTCAATTATGTATAAGCTATCGGTATTTTTTAGCCGCATAGTTCTATCCAATATTTTAAGTGTTATATTGCTTATGCAAAATGGAAAAAAAACTATCACTAAGTGTTGCCAATGGTTACCATTGGGGTAGGTACAATTTCTCAGTCTTTGCACGATCCTATGAACCTCTCCAGCTTCGTCTACATTCATCAATCTTTTGATACTTGACCATTTTATTATTCGGAGTTCGGACGCCTGTTTATATTATCACTTTTTCTATTTGATCTAAATAAATGCTACGTGATCATTCTCTACCGATACGAAATATAAATTAACATTAAAATAATAAAATAATGCAAGCAAAAAATTTAAGGTAATTTTGATGTCTGCATAATATCCTGTACAAGACTTTTGTAATAGCCGCAATAGTTTTAAATAACAATTTTGTCAGTCCAGTATGTTTTCATTAAACCATTTTGGTAAGTTATAAGTATGTGGCAAGGCAAAGAAACGAAAGAATGGAAAACATGTGATTATTAGCAATAGCATGGTTTGTACCTATATTTGTTCCGGTGTATGGATACTCCTTGAGTCGTGAAGTTGCGACGTATCAGTTCCGATTTCACATTAAAACGTGTGTTTGTTGCGATTTCCTATCAAGGACCAATTTTGCTCGTGGTTCAAGTTACGTGGTGACAGATTTTTTAAAGTTGTTATATGCTGTTTAGTTTTAGAAGTTACTAGGATACAGATTTGGCATCACAATATCCTGTTTCTCAAATTGGATCGAAGTAAGGTGTGTTAGAATTGATCAACATCGGTTCGGTTATACTGCTGAACTGATTTTGCTTGTTGATATTGAGGTAAAAAAATATACAGATATCTTCTCACAAGTACTTATAATCATCTAACCCAAAAGATATCTGCAGCTAGTCTTAGACCATGGCTGGACACAGGCCTAGATTTATACTAATAAAGACTTTTTAAAATCCGTTTCTGAGCTAACCCAAACATATCCACTTATTTCTTTATAATATTTTTACATAGATACTTACATATACTCAAGGTTATAAATTCTAAAAAGGAGTACCCAGAGCTTCATATTCAGATTATCAGCCTATTAGTCTACTCGTATATTTAAAAAATGAATTTGTTGCTATGTCTTGTAGCTTGTACCAGCTAACTCAATGAAAGCGCCCCTAAGTGTGATAATACCTTCTGCTACACTTAATTTGTCTGATGCGTCAAGTAGACTCAGTTTCATATTAAAAAAAACTTTTAGACAATTATTGTAATCCTGCAAATAGCAAGCGTCCGTAGTATGAAGAATAAAAGAGCATGTATGAAAAGATTGATGAATTAATACGGCAGATACGGCGGTAGCTACGTCCCTGGATGGTTGTAAATGAAGCGAGAGGGGTTTGTCACGACCGTACAAAGTGGCGATCGTTATTCTCTGTCTACCCCAATGGGAACTGATGGCATAAGAATATGTATGTATGTATGTTCTGACCATCGCGTGTCATTTTTGTCATCAGGTGTTCAGAGCCCCCACTCTTTGCCCAGGCAGTACATTCATTCAATAGGGGCTGGCCTTACCGTTTTGTACAAATACACTGTCATAGTAACAGTATTTATGTTTGTTTATGAATTAGATTAAAATTATAATAAAAAATACGAAATTCGACTGCATGGCCATGACATATTTTCGATAATCGTATAAAGGTATACGGGATTGTCTTTTGTTTTGCTTCGCTACTAAATTTGTTTTGAAGTGAGTTAAAGAATGTGACATGATAGTCCAGTGGGTAGAACACCCGCCCGAAAACAGAAGGGCGTGAGTTCCAATCCTGGGTCAGGCCTACACCACTTTGTCTTTTCTAAAGTCATATGTGTGGTTAATTTATCATGGTTGCTAACGGTGAGGGAAAACATCGTGAGGAAACCCACATGGCTGAGTTGTACTTAGTCATGTGACAGTGTATTCGTACAAAACGGCGATAGGCCTGCCCCCTATCACGTGAGTACACTGTCTAAGCAAAACGTGGGTACCTTCTCTGGAAACTAGATGGCGCTTGCCATGTGAGTTCAGGAGTATTGGTACCTCTGCCAACCCCTTCGGGGATAAACGGCGTGAACGTTTATGTTATTATGTTATGTTAAAGAATGTGTACGGGCACCTAACAACTAGGCTAGGCATGACTAATGTGCCTGAAAAGTATCTAGCTCTAAAGCTGTGGCTACCCTTTTTTAGGGTTTGTGGCCGTGAGTATATGTATGTATGTATTTTCCTTGTCAATCGAGTAAAGACAAAGTATTCATGATGATCTAGGCAATGTTGATACTGACAAGTGAGCACAAAAGCGCTCTTAAAGGAATATATAACGTTTCTCTACTCAGCAAATCTAGCAATGTAGGTCAAAAGGATTTCAGACAGAGTGTGCTTGAAGTAAGCCGAGTTTAAGCTTACTCTCGCCACTTCAAAGCCCGCAAACTTTCGCTGCGTAATGGCTATGTTTTAATTGGTTTTCGTTGATATGTTTACGCGGTTGGATGTTAAAGCAAGAAGAAATATGAGTAAATAAGTGCCGGTTAAAATCTCACACAAATTTACAAGTACACATACATACATACATACATATACTAACGGCCATAAATCCCAAAGAAGGGTAACCAGAGCCTTAGAGCTCTCTCCTAATTCACATTTGGAAGTTGGTAGGGGCAAGATGGTAGAAAGAAAGTATTGAAATGGTTGTGGGTCTCCAACCGCATCGCCCAAACAACACTTAAAAAACCCCCACACTGTTAATTGTCTCTTACGACAACCGTGGATAGAAAGATTAGTGTCATTTTAAGTCGGCACTACACGGCAAATGTGGTCGTCAAATGGCGGAAAAGTCAGTTCCACTTCCACTTAATTTTAATTTAGTAGTTAATAAGAATGTATACGATAACCTGTTCCCGCGTTTTCATTATGTAATTAAACCGCGAACATAGCTCTGGCTACCCCTTTACGGAATTTATGGCCGTGAGTATATGTATGTATGTTGACGACAACCTAATGTTTCATACAAAATCGATAATCAAAGAGTCTTTGACGTAGTCATTATGATATTTTGTAATATTTTTATATTGTCATGAAAATTAAATAGGAACACTCTGAAAGCATTCTAACAGAACAAAAAAAAAGGAAATGGATAGACTATGGACACAGTAATCGCGTATCATACATATAAAATACATACAATCGAATTGAGAACCTCCTTTTTTAAGTCAGTTGAAAGTAAGTAAAAATTTATAAAATTTAAAAAAAGACAAGTGGGTTATGGTGTTCTGCTTAAAAAAGTTTTTATTTTTTTATTTTACTGTTTAGTGTCGGCTTAGAATAGCACTACCCCATTTCTGCCGGTGGGTGTACGTAAGAGGTGATCAACGGTATTTGGGCTTTTAAGGGATTTTGGGCGATGCGGTTGGAGATCCATCACCAACAACCTTTATTTCACCATCTTTTCTCCATGCAACTTCCAAAAGTGGCTGAGGAATTTCTAATTCCTTTAGCTCTGGCTACCCCTTCTAGGGATTTATAGCCGTGAGTATATGTTTTTCAAAATATACAACACACGCTGGTACGAGTCCTATTTTCAAATTAAGAGCATCTTAAAACTGATCGAGTGACCCACTTATAGGCTATGGTATGATCTACTTATTTTTGCCTTTTAAAATCAAAAATGCACTGTTAGTATTGAGTAACACATTAAACAAACCTCGTAAGACCCCTTCCTTACGCTTTTATTTCTTTCAGCAATCTTTGGGAGCCGTTTTCGTAATACACATTTAAACTTCTTTTTCAATATAATGAATGTCCATCTAGATATTCAATCTTAACGTTAATAAAGAAAACTATAATTATAAAAAACTTAGGCAATTTATTTTTAATTTGACCACAAACACTTTACAGACTGCCCAAAAGGTTACTTAGCTGAAAAGGGGTGTAATAGGGAAAACACCTGTAGGTATTTAAATATTATTTTTTTAATAAGAAAAAATTTCACATTTTGTAGTGCCTGCAAATATAGCGTTTTTAAAAAATACTGATATATCTCGTCTATAACCTTTTATCAAATTGAAATGAAAGAAGCATTGCATATCCAACCAAGATTATTAACAAAATTAAGCTCTTGTCCAGTCAAAGACTTAATAATTACAATTTCACTCAACTTCTTCCCAGTTTACTGAAAATAGTACTATGCAACTCCGGCGAGGAACTTATTAATATAGATAATATTATTGCAAACAATTTTACTAAGAAATTTATAAATAATTTTATGTATGTGTGTTAGAATCTATAAAAATATTGATTTAATGAATAATTTGAATAAATACAAATGAAGTTTTAGAGGTTTGCCTAAATTGTACATATTAGCGATAGATAGTCTCTGCCTACCTCAGTGGAAACATGTCGTCAATATATGTTTTTAAAGAAGAATTTGATGATTTTAACTTTTACAAACAATATTTCATCCAAAGAAAACTAAAGTTTGTTACAGCTCAAACATGTATTGTCGGTGGGAATTTCCCCCTTTAAAAACCTTAAACTCATTTCACGTAACATGTGATTTCGTTCGTATACTTTCTTTCAAATATTACACAATACAACGAACTATTAATAAGATAAACTTACCTTGTTAACAAACAATATCACTTCAGCGATAATATTTCCAAAGCACTCACTATAACATGTAGGGCGGGCGGTCGGTAGGGCGGGCGGCGTGTTCAACGGCCTACGCACGACTGAATTCAATCTGATAATGCTTTCTCAATTATACAAAGGTAGGGCTTAATAAATCATATATTCGAGGCTTGTTTTCCTGTGTCAATTTAATTTTCTTAAACGTTTTAAGTATAGGCTTAGGATATATCTTGACAAATACTTTGATCAAGTATTACTATGAATATATAGTTTTATACAATTTTATACAAAACATTTCGCCAATGTTGAGGAAAACTATAACAGACTTAAACTATTTTAAAAGAACTGGTAAATAAATGTTTCATTCCTTCTTACTCACAAACGTAATAAAATTGAGCCACTAATAATTGAAGAAACGCATATGATTCAAAAGTTAATTAGATATAATAGACATCAACCCATTCCAACAAATTTCTATTCTATTTTTTTATCAAAACATTCTACACTTGCAGTCAAGGAGTGAATAAAGTTCTTAGTTCATTCAAAATTTGCCGTGTAGTGCCGGCTTAGAATGTCGCTACCCCTTTCTACCCACGGGTGTCGTAAGAGGCGACTAAGGGTATTGGGGCTTTTTATTGGATTTTTGGGCGATGCGGTTGGAGACCCATCACCGCAAACCTTTATTTTTACCATCTTTTCCCTACTCAACTTCCTAAAGTGGCTGAGGAATTTATAATTCCTTAGCTCTGGTTACCCCTTCTAGGGAAATATAGCCGTGAGTATATGTATGTATGTTCATTCAAAAATAGTTAAGGCATAGTTCCGATGTATTTTTTTGCCTTGTTTTAACAGCCTGACTTTTTGGGTAGCTACTCTACCTTTACCTAGATAGTGCTTTGGCCATAGTATCAATATTAATCTAGACTTAATATTAATGAAATAGCAAATATAAAAATATTTATGGATGTAAACGAAGCAAAAGAGGTTTGCCAGGATCTTTCAAAGTGGCGATCAATAGTCTCTGCCTCCCAAAATTGGGAATAATGGTGTGAGTATTTATGTACATACATACATATATATAGTCTCACGAGTATAAATCCCTAGAAAGGGTAGCCAGAGCTAAGGAATTAGAAATTCCTCAGCCACATTTGGAAAATTTAGTATATGTATATATGGACTTAATACATACAGATATATACTCACGACTATAAATCCCTAGAAAGGGTAGCCAGAGCTAAGGAATAAGAAATTCTTCAGTCACTTTTGGAAAATTGACTGGGGAAAAGATGTTTCAATAAAGGTTGGTGGTGATGGGTCTCCAACCGCATCGCCCAAAAATCCCTTAAAAGCCCCAATACCGTTAGTCGCCTCTTACGTACACAAACCGGAAGAAATGGGGTAGTGCTATTCTAAGCCGACACATGTACTTAATATTACAGAAAACTTAATTTTCTGTGCGATGGCCTCAATACGTGGTTAATATCTGAACGGCTACTCGATATGAATATTGAATAATCGCAGACCAGCCTTGTACCAAGTTAAACTTTGATGATCGTGTTCTATTTACTATGGGATGCCAACAACGTAACTAGATATCGCGTTAGGACTCTGGTCAAACTGCTTAGTGGCATTTTTATTGAATGGTGTAGTTAGTAACACAGGGGAATATTTCAAAGTAAAGTAAAATGCCACCGTGTCTTTAAACCAGGGATTTCAGGTTCGGTTCCCGAGTAGAAGTATGACAAATAAAATTTCATAGATCTCCTTAATAAAAGGTATAAAGGTATGAATATATTACAAAAAGCTGCTAAGTTAAGATAAACAAATTAAACGATGGTTTCAGAGAAGAGATTTTTACTTTTTGGGATTAGTTCCGCAAGTAACTCTGAGACAGGAGAATTTCATTAAGGATGCTTGTAAAGTATCTTTATTGTATACTAGCTTTTTGCCCGCGACTACGTCCGCGTGGACTACATTTTTTGCATCCAGTTTACATCCAAAATACCTAAACACTATCTAACTACACTAACTTCTGTTTTTTTTTATTTATATTCCCGTGGGCGTTGTAATAGATATAAAGAACATTGAGACTTTTTAAGTAATTATTGGGCGATGCAGTTGGACGGTTGGACGGACCCCATTCAACTTCCAAAAGTGGATAAAGAATTACTATCTCTGGAGCTGTGGCTACCCTTTTTTGGATTTATAGCCGTTAGTATATTCTCAAGATTGATTGATGGATGAATTTCATACATTCCTTTTTGTAGTTGTTATATCAGTCAATCGCATCAAGATTCAAATTTCTAGATACATTGTTTTTACAGATCAAATATCTGTATAATATATTTCAATCTCTTAGGGGATAAGTTCCAAAAAACCTTTTTAATTGTTCATAAGAAACATGAAACAAACCATTTTGTAACCAAGTTTCTAATATCAAAAATGAAAATATCTTGAGTAAGTATGGATAGCAGGTTGGCGACCTGGTGTTGCCCCCTACACTGACTGTTGGTGATGTGTGAGAGATTGCAATCATCGGTCAACAGATAGCGTTACTGAATTAACATTGAGATATTTACTATTATTTACAAACTATGCATTCTGAGTTAGGCTTAAACAGAATATTAATTTATGCGTAAGTAAAGTATAATATATTCATGAGAATATTAGTTAAAATAGTTAAAAAAACAAAAGCTATAAACATATTCTCAAACCTACCAAATGAATACGCAAAATTTATACAATATACTTTCAATTATATTTATTCATTCATATTCGCATAGTTGAATGTGAAAAAGAAGGATTAGTGCATCATATTATTCTAACCTAGCACAAAAGCAAAACAGTCTCAAAAAGACTTTAATCACCCGGGATTCGAACCTGGGTCATCCGTTAGTTTAGTTTTAACCAATCGGTATACAGCTACGCCACAAAAATATTAGTAATGATGTCAAATTTGTGATATGGTATATATCTAGTAGCCATACTATTGACAAACAATTAAATATTTACATACATACATACATATACCCACGGCTATAAATCCCTAGAAGGGGTAGCCAGAGCTAAGGAACTTGAAGTTCCTCAGCCACTTTTGGAAGTTGCGTCGGGAAAAGATGAAATAAAGTTTGTTGGTGATGGGTCTCCAACCACATCGCCCAAAAATCCCGTAAAAGCCTCAATACCGTTAGTCGCCTCTTACGTACACCCACCGGAAGAAATGGGGTAGTGTTATTCTAAGCCGACACTACACAGCAATTCATTAAATGGACATTTATTTTGATGAAAATGGATAAAACCCTTATTTTTTTCAAAAACACTGTTAATAAAGAGTCTGATAAAGTCGGTCGATGACAAAATTAATCGTGTAAATATGGGGAGCAATAAGTTGGTGATGTGAGAGAGATTGCAATCATCGGTCAATAGATTTCAGTTTCATATAAGTTTTTAAAATATGTTTATTATGATAAGATAAATAGAATAATAATAGAAATGTAAATATTATGTGATGAACAGTTCTGGATACAGACTTAGTCTGTGTCTGTTGTTTGTCCAAAATAAATAAATAAATAAAATAATGGCGGTACTGAATTAAAATTGAGATATTTACCATTATTTACAAACTATGCATTCTGTTCTGAGTGAGGCTTAAACAGAATATTAATTTATGCGTAAGTAAAGTATAATATATCTATGAGAATATTAGTTAAAAATAGTTAAATAAACAAAAGTTATAAACATATTCTCAAACCTACCAAATGAATACACAAAATTCATACAATATGCTTTCAATTATCTTTATTCATACATATTCGCATATTTGAATGTAAAAAAGAAAGATTAGTGCATCCTATTATTCTAACCTAACACAAAAGCAAAAAAAATACGCAAAAAGACTTTGACCACCCGGGATTCGAACCTGGGTCTTTCGTACTTAGTGTTTACCAAACGGTATACCGCTACGCCACGCAGACATTTGTGTTAGTCTCAAATTTGTGATATCCTATATATCTAGTAGTCATTATTGACAAACAATTAAATGGACAATTATTTTGATGAAAATGGATGAAACCCTTATTTTTTCCAAAAAAAAACTATTAATGAAGAGTCCGATAAAGTCGGTCGATGAAAAAATTAATCGTGTAAATATGGGGAACCATATAAAAGTTATGTTTTTTTATGCTCCTGTGGGAATCCTTGCGAAATCCGGGATAAATTATATCCTATATGTTGGCCAGGTGTATAACCTACATTCATGCCAAATTTGATCAAGATCGGTCCGGTAGAATTAACGTGATGAACGGACATACAGACAGACAGACATTTTTTTCAAAAATAGCAAATTTGGCTTCAGTTTCGAAAATAAAACATATTCCACCGGTTTTTTCCCCCACTTAACTTCCAAAAGTGGCTAAGGATTTTCGTACCGGCACTACATGGCCCGGTTTTACATACTACCTCTTAAAGAATATACGTTGTGAAGTTTGTTTTATCAAGTCGCATCTTCAGGTCACGACTTTACGACCCGATGAGGGTAATAATTTATGTTGTCAATACCCTTTATATTTTTTAGGTTCTTTTGTTATGCGTTCTGGTATAGTAAATTTTTATATTGTAAAAATATCAACGAGGTATCGTTTTTGACGTTTTCTCACACGTTTATGTACTGTACCCTGATGAGTATTCAGTGTTTGCTCTCACACCTCTTTGCATTAAAATAAGGCTTTTAACCACTGTAAAATCTACTATTTAAAATTATTTACATATGAATGAAAAAGTTAACAAAAAGTATCTACTCGTATTAATAGCAACACAAAGATGTCAGTCACATGGAGGTATTAAAGCCATGGTCAGACATAGTTACTCACAAATAAGCATTATTTTTACATACATACATATTCTAACGCCGTTAGTTCCCGTTGGGGTAGGCAGAGACTCTCGATCGCCAATTTGTACGATCCTGGCAAACCTCTCTGACTTCGTTTACATCCATCAATATTTTCATACATGCTATTTTATTCTTCATACTGCGGACACCTGCCTTTTTGAGCACATTTTCTATTTGATCCAAATGTGTCCTCCGAGGTCGTCCTCTACTAACATTACCTTCCACATTGGCTCTTTATATCTCTTTTACCAAAACATTTATATATTTAATATACAAAAACCAGTGTCAACAACCTCACTCACGCACATATCTTCGCATGGGAACCTCACAACTTCCTAGTACAAAAACAGTACACCAAGAATAGACCGACAGAAAATTGTCAATAGCTCGTTAACAGCCTGTAACGACTGACGAACGTTTAACGACTTGTGGGAGGTTCTGCTCGTATCGTTTGGGTAGATCTTTATTCAATTTCAGTTTTGTTTTATTCTTCATTGTTTGTCTTGTGTTATGTATTAAATACTGTGTTGCTATTTATTTATTGTACATACATACATACATACTGACGCCGTTAGTTCCCATTGGGGTTGACAGAGACTATTGATCGACTCTTTGTACGATCCTGACAAATCTCTCTGGCTTCGTTTACATCCATCAATCTTTTCATACATGCTCTTTTATTCTTCTACTTCGGACACCTAGCTTTTTGAGCAGCCTTTTATTTATTACTAGTGGATCGGCCCAGCTTCGCACGGGTAGCATAATTATTTATTTATTTATTTATTTACTTATATTGTACAACATCACAGAAGACTAATTCGTTATACAAATCAAACTAACACTAATAAAATAAGAACATAAAACATAAATGATAAACTCTTAAAAAGTAACCAAAACATATAGAAAAACATCCAACATAAAAATATCTGAGGTTTCTTCAATCACTGCTCAACCTTTAAGAAATTTAGCGCAACTTATATCAATCCTGAATAATGTAGCTTTGTGCTTGTGAAAGCGCTTCGATGAACGGTTCAGTATCTCCGAAAATAAACCCATGCAAACAAACAATCAGAGTTACAAACTTTGTATACATCATACATATACTCACGGCTATCTTTTGCCCGCGCAACCATTACTAAAAAATAATCCTTATAGCATGATTCAGTATACACGTGCGTCGACAGGACGCGATGGCTTATTTCATGTATAAGTTTGGGGTTTCTATACCGATTTCTATTATTCTTTATTAAATGAGATATGAATGAGAGAACTATAAACGTAAGACTAAACAAATATAATCAGAATGCTCCGAACTGCCAAGCCATCAGGAGTTACACTTGTTATTGTTAGTCAACCATAAAAGATAGACATATGCTGTTGATGGGTATTTTTTAGACAATTTTATGTTAAATATTTCCGTGATACATGTTTTCTATGTAACTATAACCATTAAGGCTGCACACGCGACAGAAGCTTACAAATTGGAGTAACTTTCCCCGTTTTCCCAAAATTTCCCAAAATCCTTCTTCACTACTCTGCTGAAAAGTACACTATAACCTGCCCAGGAGTATGAAAAAAAATTCTATGAGTAAATGTTATATTAATGAAAGAAGAATTGTTATTTTTTGTCTTTTTTAACATACATATATACATATACTCATGGCTATAAATCCCAAGAAGGGGTAGCCAGATGGGTAGGAAAGGGGGTAGTGCTATTGTAACCCGAAACTACACAGCAATAATTTTAACAACTTTAACATAGGAAAGAAAATACTGAATATTACACAGGCATACTCTTTCTTCACGCCATGCATATCCGAAGCGATGACAGAAATATTAATTTTCTGAATCTCACGTGAAATTATTGAAACCTCGTAATCAAGGCTTAGACTGAGCAAAAATCTGGATCAGTAATGGGATGACATAATGTAAAAAGGAGTCATTTATGTTAGTGGGTAGGGTTGTAGAGCTGCCATTACAAAACATATTTTACAAATACTTCAAAACGATAATGTTGTTTAGTGACATAAGCAACTGTCGTGTAGTGTCGGCTTAGAATGTCGCTACCCCTTCCTACCCACGGGTGTCGTTAGAAGCGACTAAGGGTATTGGGGCTTTTTATTGGTTTTTTGGGCGATGCGGTTGGAGACTCATCACCAAAAACCTTTATTTTACTATCTTTTCCCCACACAACTTCCAATTCCTTGGCTCTGGCTACCCCTTCTAGGGAATTACAGCCGTGAGTATAAGTATGTATGTGACATAAGCAAATGTTGTTATAAAATGTAGGGCAAGATTGACTTTCACTGTGTAACATTAAGAGTACTCACAATTTGCTCTTTGCCTGAACAGGGACAGTGCATTCACGTGAAAGAGGGTGAGTCTATCACCGCTTCATACTGACACACATTATACATGACAAGTGCAACTGCCAAATCTCTGTATGCTCACGATTTTTCCCTAGCTAACTTTTATATTTACATACATACATACATATACTCACGGCTATAAATCCCGAGAAGGGGTAGCCAGAGCTAAAGAATTAGAAATTCCTAAGCCACATTTGGAAATTTAAGTGGGGAGAAGATGTTAAGGTAAAGGTGGTTGGCGATGTGTTTCCAACCGCATCGCCCAAAAATCCCTTAAAAGCCCCAATACCGTTAGTCGCCTTTTACGTACACCCACCGGAAGAAATGGGGTAGTGCTTTTCTAAGCCGACACTACATAGCTATATAACTTTTATATTTGTAGAAAATAATTAAATTATAACGCCCTTTACAGAATTTAAATTGCTGCCTCGAACAGGTATTTCTTAAGTGGAAATTTCAGTGGTAGACGAGCAATGATGGGCTATAGCCTTTATCAAAAATCCTATAAACTGACATTACAAGGTAATTTAAGGCTTGAATTGGCACTGAACTGACTCGATCAGTATTAATTGTAGGATGTAGTGTCAACTAAAATTGAATGACTCTATCTCTCCCCTTAATTTTAATAAAGTTTTTATAAAATTTCCCTTGGAAAAAAACGGCCCTCGGAAACCTTTCCGAACCTTTAACTTTAAGGGACTTATAACTTTATAGTACATACATAAATATACCCACGGCTATAAATCCCTAGAAGGCGTAACCAGAGCTAGAGATTTACTAACTCCTCAGCCACTTTTGGAAGATAAGTAAGGAAAAGATGGGAAAATACAGGTATCCAACCGCATCGCCCCAAAATACCTTAAAAAGCCACAAATACCCTTAGTGGCCTCTCACGTACACCCGGGGGAAGAAATGGGATAGTGATATTCTAAGCCGACACAGCTTTATAGACATGCGTATAAAAGTAAAAACAACAAACTCTTCACCCTGATGTTAATGAATTTACATGGATAACTAGTATACGTAAAGTAATCACATAAAAATTACAGTGTACTGTTAGCAAGTGAAATACATACTTGAACTTAAAACGTGGCTTCAAAACGTGATCTGAGGTTAGATCAAGACGCCATTATGGCTAAGAATAGATTAAAATGCATATATCATTTTCATTTACGTATCAAATACAATATTCATGAATATTCTTTCTGAGAAGGGGTAGCCAGAGATTCAAAGTTAGGAGTTACTCGGTTACTTTTGAAAGTTGGTTGCGAAAGTACTGTGAAATAAAGGATAGTGGGTGATAGTGATGGGCTCCAGACACATAGCCCAACATTGATTAAAAAGGCCCAATACCCTAATTCGCCTCTCACGATACCCCCGAGAAGAGATAGGATAGTGATATTGTAAGCTTTCCGAGTAGTTTTCTTTTACTTCCTTTTTGAGTAACACGATTTTTTTTAGAAATTTGCTAACAGTTGGCAAAGAACAAGTTCTTACATACAGCATAAAGTACATACGTTATACGTTACTCAGCCACGATTGGAAAAAAAGTGAGGAAAAGATGGTAAAATAAAGGTTCTTGGTGATGGGTCTCCTACCGCATCGCCCAAAAACCTCTGGCTACCCCGTCTAGGGATTTAATGCCATACATATCGTACGAAGTGGCGATCGATAGTCTCTGCCTACCCCAATGGGAATTAACGGCGTGAGTATATGTAAAGATAAGATAAAGATAAAAAATATTTATTTCAAAATAAACAGGATTGTTCTCTACTTTTTGAACGTCACAAACTTACGTATAAGTTAAATCTTACTCTACTGACTCTACTTCGGATTCGGAAGGTGTATTGTTGCGAGAAGAACCCGTAAGAAACTCAGCAACACACATCTTTTCTTAGTCATATTACAATATTGGTGTATGTCTGGAAATATCCTGAATAGAGCCCTGGTGACACCAAGCAGTTTCATCTATCATATAATCATTTAAACTGTAATAAGCTTTTAAATGAAGACTGCGTTTTATAATTACTTTGAATTTCTTTTCTGTTAGATTCAAGATGTCATCAGGTATTTTATTGTAAAATTTTACACATAACCCCATAAAAGATGTATTTATTTTTGACAATCTGTACTTTTGAATTGAAATTTTATTATTATCTCTAAGACTTCTAGTATGTCTGTCACAGTTTTTGGAAAATGCTTTCAAATTTTTTCTTACATACATGATGTTTTCATAAATATATTGACATGGCAGTGTAATTATATTTATGGTTTTAAACAATTCTCTAAGGGAATCTCGTGAACCTAAATTATAAATAGCTCTTATTGCTCTTTTCTGTAGAATGAATATGGACCCAACATCAGCAGCTCTGCCCCAGAGTAAAATATGTATGTATGTATGTATGTACATACTGTATGTATCGGGCAGCCAACCCAATCATCAAGTCCACCAGGTAAGCTCTGAAATCTTGTATTCTTTCCAAGTGCAGATATTGAATACTTTATCAAAGCAGCAAAACGCGAAGTCTTTTTAATATCGGGGTTGTTGCACTGAACCTTGATCAAATGCCCTTGGTCAAGGTCAAACCAGATACTTAAAAACTCATTTTCAATTCGGCTGCATACGGAGCGAAGCCAGTTAGTTTTTTGTTGCACGTATTTTAAGTTTCTAAACAATGAAATTGATGACGCAATTTCTCATACTTGGTATATTATTTTTTAGTTTACATTTTAATGCTGTGTAGTATCAGCTTTAGAATAGCACTACCTCATTGTTTCCTATGGGTGATCGTAAGAGGCAACTAAGAGTATCAGCTCTTTAAGTGTTTTTGGTGACCCATCACTAAAAACATTTAATTTACAATATTTTCCCCACTTAGCTTTCAAAAGTGGCTGCAGAATTGTCTGATTCTGAAGCACTGGCTACCCCTTACAGGGATTTATAGCCGTGAGTGTATGTATGTATGTAGTCGAACAGTTCGCAAATAGCCACCAAATGCAATACGTGTTCTCGCGTATCATTTCGTAAAATGTTGTTATCCTAATAAAAAAGTCTTCTTACTTTTGAGAGACATTTTAAAACTGTGATTTTGTACCGGCACCGATCTATTATCTATATTTACTTATTAAGTGAATAATTATATTCCATTGAACTGTTAGCAGTAGAAATTTTACCTTTTACCTTAAGACCAACGCTATTTCAAAATCAAAATCATTTATTATTTGCTTATTAAATCAACAGGAAAGGTAGAAACCTCAAAATTTACTCAAATCTATAAGGACAACCTATTTAAACATAATAGTTTTAAAAACTGATCAAGAGTTTCTCAAACAATATTAAAAAGTTAATCTCTGACATCACGTTGCATGTAAAATTATAGTAAGTAAACGGATTTTGCGCGAAAGTAATTTTACTAAACTTAATGAAGATATAAATCTAGTAAGTATAGTAAATTATCTGTGTTAAAAAAATAATATTGTTACGATAATGATCTTTTATTACAATAGTATTACCTCTGCCATCACTTCAACCTTGTTTTCATTTTCTTCGCTCCCTCACATCCTTCCAACATTATCAATACAGCCTACCCTATCAGTACAGGTTTTCATAAAGCTGTCAGTTCTCAAGGCAATTTCCCGTCGTCGTCCCGTCCAAGTAGTTTAGTAGGACAGTGGGACGAGCCACGTGATTCATTGTACTTGTACATTGTGTGTATGAGACAGATATTGAATGCCCATTTATATTATAGTTCTTCTTCATAAGCTTTACTACATATTTGAAGTGTTTTACTGCACTTTAACTAATTAGACCATTTAAGGGCGTCCCCAGAAAAATAGGTTGATATTGATTGTTTGGAAATTCTATAAAGTCTGATTTGATGATATTGATATGACATGAATAAAATATAGAGAAATAATAAATCCAGCCACAGAATTTTTTTTTGGCCACGTGGTTAAACTTCTCATTTAATAACTAAGCATCGGAAATATGACATAGCCTTTAATAAACTAATTCATCATCTTCACAACGCCAACTAAAATTGGTAAAGAAAGCTTCAAGTTTAAATCAACAATTAATTTTACTTGTCTTTCTGATTTATACATTGCCTACTAATTTACTAACTCGGCCACGGAATTTGCAACTCATCACCATTTTACGTTTTACAGCTTCAATACAAGCTCCTCAAAATATAATGAAAATAAAATATATGTTGGTAATTAGTTTATGGTGTTAAAATTTGATGTTTAACATTTTAATAATTTGTTGAAAAATAGGCTCCACTGGCATAACATACATACATACATATACTCACGGCTATAAATCCCAGGAAGGGGTAGCCAGAGCTAAGGAATTAGAAATTCCTCAGTCACTTTTGGAAATTTGAGTAGGTAGGGAAAAGATAGTAAAAATAAAGGTTGTTGGTGATGGGTCTCCAACCGCATCGCCCAAAATTCCCTTAATAGCCCCATACCGTTAGTCGCCTCTTACGTACACCCACCGGAAGAAATGGGGTAGTGCTATTCTAAACCGACACTACACGGCACCTAAAAAATAACATACATGTGAACTGATTATGTGTTTATATACGCGTAGCTTTAAGATCTGTAACTTTGATGTTTAAGTTTTCATTTAAACATTATAGTTATTCAATAAAACTAAATAAACTACATTTATCCTGCGCGCGCGTTTTTTCCGTCCCTGTCACTCTCAGTAAATTTGACGTAAGAGTGAGGGCAATCGCTGCAAAATGCGGGGAGGCCCTTAACCGATTTTGCTAAATGGATCTAATAGTCCTAGGAAAACGTGGGAAAGATAGCAATTAGCGCAAAATGTCCTGATTTCAAATATTAAATTAACTCTTTGTGACCGAAACGACCATTACTGCGTTTTAGCTTCTGGACGGCAGATTATACTAGCGATATATAAATGTTCTACAGCGGCTTCAGAAGTGTTACAAGTTTTGCATAATTTTCTAGTTGGCTTGATGTCTCTTTTACTCTCTTTTCTTTATACTTTTAGCATTCTAGCAACCCCTTTTTAGTGAAATAAATGTGCTTATAATGGTGGTTCTGCAGATGTGTAGAGTCGGATTGGAACATCACTATCCCATTACTTTCCGTAGCTGTTGTAAAAGTTTTAAGCGTTTGGCGATATTACTTGAGCATTACCCCTCATCAAGCTTTTCTTTGTTTAACAATATTTACCTCACTTTACTTCCAAAAATGGCTGATGAAATTCCAATACCAAATCTCTGACCACCCTTTTGTAGAATTAATATTGCTTAGTAAAGTTAGGTAGTGTAATAGTAGTTCCTAATGTCACATGTTGCCAAGCGTGTTGCGGTGTATGTGCGTCAACTAACCGCTTGTAATAAGAACCTACTATCAAGATCACTCTTAATTTCATATAATTTTACGGTCGGACTTACTTAGAAAATATAGAGTACGTCAGAACACGTGGTAATACTAGAAGTAGGATACTACACCTTATTCGTGGCTATAAATTAAAACAGGGTTAGCCAGAGCTTCAGAATTATTAATTCTACAGCCACTTTCAGAAGTTGAGTGGGTACAATATAGTGAAATTAAAGGATATTGCCTAATAATAATTTAAAAAGCTATAATTTCAAAGTGTCATGTGAAAATTCAATCGTAAAAAAGATATGAAAGATAATTTTGGTTACATAGAGAGGATGAATGAATGTACTACATACATACATACATATACTCACGGCTATGAATCCCTTGAAGGGGTAGCCAGAGCTAGAGAATTAGAAATACCTCAGCTAACTTTTGGATGTTGGATGGGATAAATGTTAAGTGGTGAAATCTGGTATATCACCAATGTGGATAATGTAAGAATAGGACAACCACGCAGAAAGCATCAGCAGCGTAAATCCATTCGTTTCAACGAACGCTATTTTTTAGGAAAAAAGAGCATATATAAAAATAATGATGAATATGAGGGAAGCAAGAGAGGTTGGTGTGGCACAAAAGATATTTTCTTTTTAACGTTCTTTATTGGTGTTTGAGCTACGAATAAATATTTAAATTATTTTAACGTTACGGGTCATCTCAATCAAATCAGTCAATGCAATGTTTGTTGTGTACAATATTGTCAAAACTAATCTTAGCAAATTAATTACAAAGAATTTAATTATACAGACAAGTTCATAAGCCTATTCTTTGTTAAAGTCGTTTAATGCAAGATGTCCGATAATGTTCGCTATAATAGTCTTCTAGTGAAGTCGTGCGATAATCTGCGTAATTAGTAATTACTGTAATTAATGCAATTGTCAAACTGTAAAATGTTGTATGACATGTAGAACGAAGTAATAAATTATTGTACTAAAAACATCATCGCCATGTCATTGGGTAGTGAACTAGTGATTTGTATAAAATATATTTATAGTACAGTTGTTTAGAATAGTTTTAAACCATTCTCCCCGCGGATGTCGTACATTGAGACTAAGGGTATCGGAACTGTTTAAGTGATTCTTGGAAGATATGGCCGGCGACTCATCACCAAATATATTTTATGTTGGCCCAAAATAGCTCTACCCCATTTCTACCCGTGGGTGATCGCAAGAGGCGACTAAGGGTATGGGGCTTTTTAAGTAATTGTTGGGCGATGTGGTTGGAGACCCGTCACCAACAATTATTTATTACCATCTGTTCCACACACAACTTCCAAAAGTGACTGAGGAATTTACTTACTTACTTACTTATACTCACACCCATTATTCCCATTGGGGTAGGCAGAGACTATCGATCGCCACTTAGTACGATCTTGACAAACCTCTCTTGCTTCCCTTACATTCATTATTCTTCTCATACATGCTCTTTTATTCTTCTCACTTCGGACCCCCGCCTTTATAAGAACGTTTTCTATCTGGTCAAGAAACGTTTTACGAAGCCGTCCTCTACTAACAATCCCATCCACATTGGCTCTATATATCTCTTTCGCTACTTTATTTTCATCCATCCTCTCTATGTGCCCAAACCACCTCAACTTTCCTTTTTCTATCTTGCATACTACGTCATCTTTCAAACCTACTCGTTCACGGATCACAGTATTTCTCACTCTATCACACAGCCTCACATTACATATACTTCTGAGGGATCTCATTTCCACTGCATTAACTCTACTTTCATGCTTCTTCTGCCATGCCCAACATTCACTACCATACATCAGCGTGGGAACCAGAACAGCATTATGCACAGCCATTCGAGCCTTTTCTGACAACGACTGGCTCAACATCGGACTGTTCATGGCTCCATTCACCGCGTTTCCCTTTTTAACTCTCCTTTCAATATCTTCCTCACATTTTCCATCCCTAGTAAACATACTCCCCAGATATACAAATTCTTTCACTTGTTCCACTTTCTTACCATTTATAACAATGTCACATTCTGTCATACTTTCCTCTCTTTCAAAAACCATTGTTTTGGTTTTGTCCACATTCACTCTCATTCCCTTTCTTTCGAAAGACTTACACGCAATGTTCACCATCTCCTGCAACTCATTTACCGTTGATGCAAGTAATACTTGATCGTCAGCGTATAAGAGGCATTTAATGATGAACCCACTCATTTTCAGTCCATAATCACTTTCGCGCAGTTCTTTCAAACAGTCGTCCATGAACAAATTGAAGAGCCACGGAGAAGCCACACAACCCTGTCGAACACCCCTAGAGATCTCAAACCAGTCCGTGTCTTCTCTGTTTACTCTCACACATGCATTGGAATCCTCATAGAGTGACTCCAATGCACGTATAAGTTGGCTCCCCAAACCGAACTTAGACAACACCTTCCACAAATACTTTCTTACTACCCTATCATACGCCTTCTCCAAATCAATGAAGGTGCAATACACTTTTTGGTTTTTTGCCACAAATTTCTCTGTGATGCACCTTAAGGAGAAGACTTGATTCATACATCCCATTCCCTTCCTAAATCCTGCTTGTACATCCCAAATTTTTTCATCCGTTTCTTTCATCACCCTTTCGATCAGAACTTTCGCATACAATTTGCGGACAACACTGAGTAGGCTGATACCACGGTAGTTTTTTGCTTCTTGGCGTGACCCTTTCCCTTTATATAGGGGCACAATCACGGCTCTACACCAATCTTTTGGTACTTTGCCAAATGCCCAACACTTCTGAAAAAGGAAGAACAGCCAAGAAGCCACTAACCCTTTACCAGCCCTCAGCATTTCGACACATATCCTATCATATCCTGCCGCTTTTCCTAGTTTCATACTTTTCATCGCTTTTACAATTTCTGCCATGTGAGTTCAGGAGTATTGGTACCTCTGCCAACCCCTTCGGGGATAAACGGCGTGAACGTTTATGTTATGTCATGTTACAATTTCTTCCATACTTATCATACTTTCAGACACGTCACCCATTACCTCGTCACAATTAACATCGCTATCAATTGCTGAAGTAATGGGATCATCCTCTTTTACGAAGAGACCCTCAAAATAATCCTTCCATACTCTTTTTATTCTTGTTCCATCAGTCATTAGTTCACCTTTTTCAATTTCTCATTCTAAAGCTCTGGCTACCCCGTTTAGAGATAAATAGCCGTGAGTTTATGTATGTATGTTACACACCGTTGGTTGGCATTTTGGGTAGGATCTATCGATCACCGCTAATTTGTTCAATTCTTGCGAACCTCTCGAGCTTCCTTGACATTCATTAATGTTTTCATACATGCCCTTCTATTCTCCATATCGACTTCGGACGCCTGCCTTACTGGACGTATGATGCTGAAATTCAGATGTTTTTGAAATGTTATTTTTGACTGACGCACAAAACAAAGTTGTTAATAAAAATTTGAAATTTAGTTCGTTTATTTCTTGATAGGTTAAGAATTCATTCGAGATTTATACAAATAGTGAAGATTTTATGAAAAGATATCAAAGTTTGCATATGTTTAAAAATCCAGTATAGTGAATACATATTCTACTAAGTTGGATGCACAAAATCTAGTTCATACCAACGAAGTAGCGGGAGGAAGGTTTGTTTCATATACATATACAAATACTCACAGCTATAAATCCCTAGAAGGGGTAGCTAGAGCTGAGGAATTAGAAATTCTCAGCCACTTTTGGAATTTGCGTGGGAAAAAGGTGGTGAAATAAAGGTTGTTGGTGATGGGTCTCCAACCGCCAGTGATGTGACTTATCTAAGATACAAGTATTTGAAATACAGATACAAGATACAAAATACGTATTTTCATCTTGTATCTAAAATACTTTTTTATAAAGGATTTTGTATCTTATATTTAAATACTTTTGTTTAGTATCTTAGTATTTTATAAATACTTTTTCTGATAAAATACTTTTTCTAATAAACAAAATATTATTTGGTGTCATTTGTAAAATAAATGCGTAGAACTGAACTTTACATTTGATTGCCAGTACAGACTTCAAACAAGCTAGATTGAAAAATACCTTGTATAAGAAAATTTATGACGCGGCATTAGGAAAGTGCCAATCTTTGTGGAATTTATGTTCTAGATCACCAAAAGCGAGTGAAACATATTTGGAGATGCCAGGTAAATCACCAACGTCTCCATGCGCAACTCGATGGAACTCGTATTACAATTCTATAAAAGATCTTTTAACTGTACAGAATCATCTTACTGAAACCATGAAAATGTTAAAATTACCTCCGTTGAAAGAAATGGAAATTCATTTTTTAAGTGAATATATAAACTGTTCAAGGCCAATAGCAGAAGCTATTCAAAGCTTGCAAGGAGAAAAAGATACCTATTATGTTTGTCTATTACCAGAGCTAATAAGAATTCAACATATGATCAAAGATCTTAGGTCAGAAAATTTAAAATACTGCATCTGTCTGCTTGATGTCATTCAAGAAAACCTAAATAAACGTTTTAAGAAGTTTTTTCAGTTTGAGCCTTCAGCAAATGATGCCATTTTAGCCTCAGTACCACATCCGTTTTTTAAAATGAAGTGGGTACCAAAAGAGCGTAAAGAATATGCAAAAGAACTTTTCTTGACTGAAACACGAAAAATAAATCGATCTGAAAAACAAAATTCGGAGGCTTTGGACAATGTAGTAGTAGGTGATATAAAAAAAAGTCAAAGGATGAATCTTATTATATGTTTTTAGAGGATTCTGATTCCTCTATTGCAAGTGGTGAAAACACGGGGTCTACTGCCAGCGCTGCTGACTTAGAAACACTGCAATACCTTAATAATAAAGATATAAGCCTAAAGAGTTTAAATACTTACCCTACAATAAAAAAAATATTCTTAAAATACAACACCTGTTTGCCGAGCTCTGCCCCTGTGAAGCGACTCTTTTCTTTTGGGGGTATGATTATGAGGCCACATCGAAGGAAAATGACTGATAAGATGTTTGAAGAGCTGGTTTTACTTAAGTCTAACTTAAAATTAAATTAATTATTCTTGTGTTCTAATAATATTCTATAATGAGAGCTATAATAAAAAAAACTCAAATTCAAATGTTGTTTTCTTACAAAAGTATTTGCATTTTTTATAAAGTATTTATAAAATACCTATTTTGTATCTCGTATTTCAAATACCTTTCTCGAAAGTATTTTGTATCTGGTATCTGAAATACTTAATTTAAAAGTATTTTGTATTTTTTATTCCAAATACTTTGTACGGGGTATTTTGTACATCACTGCCAACCGCATCGCCCAAAAATACCTTAAAAGCCCCAATACCGTTAGTTGCCTCTTACGTACACCCACCGGAAGAAATGGGGTAGTGCTATTCTAAGCCGACACTACACAATTTGTTGTTTTGAAGGTCTACACAATTTGAAGGTTTGTTGTTTATATAAAATTGCTATCACGTCTATTTATAAAGTAACTTTTCCATTGCAAATTGGAGTCATGTCAGATACAATCATGCTTTCAAATGCAGATAATTATCTAATTGGATATAAAAACACAAACAACTTAACGTTGTCATAACTGGCGCAGAAAAATCTACTATCTACCTATAGTTACGGCTGTATTCCCTAAAAGGGGTAGCTAAAGCTAAGATATTAAAAATTATTTAACCTATTTTGGAAATCCAGAAGGGAAAAGATAGTAGATAGATAAAATTACATATAATTATTATATTATGTGTATAAAAAACGTTGCCCCTCAATCACAAATAAAATTGAGCCTTGCACATAATTGCGATGCAAATAATTTGTATATTTAATTATTACCTTTTTATATATACGTGTACAAAAACATGAAAATAATATATTATTTAGCCTTGATCTTCTTAACTATAAATCATTTAAGTAGATTTAGGCTAAATAAAGTGTTATTTATATGTTTTTTCTTGTCCATCCCCTAATACGAGACTCATTAAACAGACTTTGGGGCTTTTTAAGTGGTTTTTGGGCGATGCGGTTGGATCCCATCATCAAATGCAATATATAATATAAATAATACTTGCAAATGTGGCTGAGGAGCTTATGGCCGTAGTATATGTATGTATAAATCTAAGTAAGAAGATACATTGGCATTTACAATTCTACACTACACGGCTTTTTCATTTGATATAAATATAGGCGGATGATACTAGGTAGGTATGAATGCTCCAAGCAAATGTATGGTATGTATGTGTTTGTATATTTCAACATAAAGATAGCTGTTTGAGAAAAAAATAAATCTCAATAGATAATAAGTTATGTAGTTAATCAGTTCAATGACCGACACTTAATGATGTGAACACTCCAGTTTGCGTTATTTATAGTCAATCTTTTTTGAACTCGACCATTTTAGGATAAAAGATGGTTGACCTGTGTGCACAACAGGGCAGGGCAGTCAATGACCCAAAAGGGTAGAAAATGTTAGACACGAAACCCTTTTTCGGTGATAATAATGTCAGGTGATTCAAAAAATTAAAAAAAAACGTCTGTTAAATATCGACGTCGGCAATATCGTTAGCGTAAAATAGCATTAATCCATATCTTACGGCGGGTGTCATACAAGGCGACTAAAGGTATGGATCTTTTATGTATCGTTGGGCGATGTGGCAGGACCCAAAACTTACTATACTATGTTACTACTACCTTTTCCCCAAAACACTTCCTAAAGCAGTGTGGATTGTAATGAGAGGTTTTCTTTTTGAGAAATAAAAAAACAACATAGTTTCCTAGTCTCTGTAGATGGCGTTAATGTAACTAAGTTACTTACTTAAATTTTTTCTTCGTGGCCTCAAATCAGAACGTTTTTATGTACGTTCCGTTTTACGATATCATTACATCCAAGTGTGAAAAACGGTGTGACGTTCCGTTCCTACCAGTAACATAGCAAGTCTGGCGCCATCTATCCTGAGAACAGGGAAGAAGAAAAAAAGAAAAAAAAGGAAAACCTCTCATTGGGAAGCTCTGACTACCGCTTTTTGGGTGGGATATATAGCTGTGATTATAGCCTAAAATCACAGCTCATAATACCTATAATTTATAGGTATTATGAGCCAAAAAACTTTTGTCTGATGGAAATGCTACGCCTAAGGTTTTTTTGTGGTAGGTTCTGTGGAATTAGCAAAAGCAATATCGATAGTTCTTCCGACTACAAAGTAATATTTTATATTCATAATCGAAAATACGTTTAATAATATTAATAAAGCGCGAGTTATTTAGCAGGAAGTGGCAATGGTTAATCTTGTCTTTACCACTGAGACCTAATGGCGTTGGTACTTGTAGTTGCAAAAAAACTTGGTTTCGAATATTGTAAGCCTCAAAAGCTGTTTTGGGGTCAAGGTACGTTCGTGGGTTTATCACCCTTACTTTTTGTGAAATAACTTGTTTTCATACAGGTAAATGACTGGTACTTTTGTAAATTGGGATTTCTCTGTTTCTTTAACACAACATATACTAATTTTAATGTTGGTTAGGAAGTGAGGGTAATATAGTTTAAATAATAAAGTTGTAATAAAATATTTAAAATAGCTGTGTGACTTATAATAATAGTACTACAACTTTTCTTACCAAGGGTGATCGTAAGAGGCGACTAAGGGTATCGGGGCTTTTTAAGTGATTTTTGGGCGATGCTGTGGGAGAACCATCACCAAAAACATTTATTTTATAAATCTTTTCCCTACATAACTTCCAAAAGTGGCTGAATTTTTGGTTCTGAAGCTCTGGCTACCCCTATTAGAGATTTATAGTCGTGAGCATATGTATGTATGGTAATAAAGTTTTGAAGGTGTGCCGGAGATTATATTGAATTTTAGGCAACATATGATTTGTAGCCGTGTAGTGCCGGCTTAGAATGTCACTACCCCTTTCTCCCACTGTGGCCTACTCATCGTACTCAGGGACATATAAGGGCTGCGATTTCACTTGCCTATCATTTGATGTATATTCTGTTACATAACCAGAAATATAAACATGAGGCGGTGAACGGAAGTTTAAAGATTTAAAGCTCTATCATCGGCTTAGAATAGCGTACCTACTTCAAGTCATTAGAGGCGGGTGCAGTAAAAAGCCTTAGTCGTGTCGTATGAGAAAAAGTTTATCTTATTTTAAGTCGACAATAAGGAACTATTATAGGTAAAGCATATTCATTCATTTATTTGTTTGGAGAACACCTAACTTAGAAAAAAATGCCTGTATAAGTCGGTATACGGGCGAAAGTTTTACGTGACAACGACTTTGAGTGGTAAAATAATATTAATGTGAATATTCATTCGTACAGTAGGAAGAAGGATGAAATTATGTCTGTCTCTCTCGCTCTTAGGCGGGCTAACCATGCCCGAGCGGAAGGGACGCGTGCCTCTCACTTGCTCTCATTGTGAGCGCATAACGTGAGCGGAGCGTAACGCAGTTTCTTGAAGTGTCACCCGGCAAACCAATTTATAAGACGTTGTCACGTCAAAAGTTGATATATAAAAGTTTGGAAATCAGCTATATAATCTTATTTCTAGACTTAAGCACTTAAAATCATCATCATAACTCAGTCAGTGTCAGATAAATAAATCTGATACATAATATATTATTACGAATACTTACATGACTCAGACTTCCTCTATCACGTGACCGGGACTAACACTATAGTTCATCACAAGGAACTGTAGGCAGCGACACTAAACACAAATCCAGTGGCCAGTAGTTCGCCCGCACGAAATAGAGATACTGAATCGAAACCGTAACTAGTTAGTAGTTTCTAGCTCGTAATTAGTTTAATTGCTTCGAATATTCGACTCGCGAGCGGCATAGAATGCAAAAATGTATGATAGCTATTGCAGTGTAGGGTGCCCATGCTGCGGGCAACTCTTTACCCTAGTAGAACTATACAATATGGATACTCTACTGGAAAAAATGACTTTAATTAGACTAATTAGGTGCTTAATTTTTAATTTAATTGAAATAATAAAATGGGCAAAATTTAATATACACAAGATTCTGTTTATAGCTAACAACATACATACATACATATACTCACGCCATTAGTTCCCATTGGGGTAGGCAGAGACTATCAATCGCCACTTCGTACGATCCTGACAAACCTCTCTAGCTTCGTTTACATCCATCAATCTTTTCATACATGCTCTTTTATTCTTCATACTACAGACGCCTGCCTAACAAATAATAAATAAATAAGTAATAATAATAATAAATAGTTAACAAATAATCCGAAATATCGTTCAGCAAAGCTTAGATCATAAGAATGGATCTGGTGGTAGAAAATACGCCGATAATACTCGAATACATTTATTCGTATTCGAGTACTATCAGCGTATTTTCTATCACCAGATCCATTCTTATGATCTAAGCGTTGCTGAACTAGATTTTGGATTTACTAACTACTACTATTCAAGCTTACATTGATTCGCTAAAACAGGTATTCAAATAAATTTTACGTGATGTATTAACTGAGCTCCAAACATAATTCACCGCAAACACCAAGAACCAGCGAAGAAGTTTTAATAAGTTTCTAAACCAAAGCATACATACATACATATTCTCACGCCGTTAGTTCCCATTGGGGTAGGCAGAGACTATCGATTGCCACTTTGTACGATCCTGGCAAACCTCTCTGGCTTCGTTTACATCCATCAATCTTTTCATACATGCTCTTTTATTCTTCATACTGCGGACACCTGCCTTTTTGAGCACAAGTTCTATTTGATCCAAATGTGTCCTCCGAGGTCGTCCTCTACTAACATTACCTTCCACATTGGCTCTATATATCTCTTTCACCAATTTACTGTCATCCATCCTATCTATGTGCCCAAACCTTCTCAACATTCCTTTTTCTATCTTTCTTACAATATCATCTTTTACACCACACCTTTCACGAATCACATCATTCCTCACACGATCACATAACCTTACATTACACACTTTTATGAGGGATCTCATTTCTACAGCATTCACTCTACTTTCATGCTTCTTCCGCCACACCCAACATTCACTGCCATACATAAGCGTAGGAACGAGGACAGCATCATGCACAGCCATTCGGGCCTTTTCAGACACCGACTGACCAGACATTAGACTATCCAGTGCTCCATTTACCGCATTACCCTTTTTCACTCTTCTCTCGATATCTTCATCACACTTTCCATCCCTAGTAAACAAACTTCCCAAATATACAAACTCTTTCACTTGTTCCACTTTCTTACCATTAATCTCAATCACGCATTCGGTCATATTCGGTCATATACTCGTGTTTTGGGAAACTCCCTTTTCTTTCCGGATATATTTCCAGAACAACTTTTGGTTATTCCGGAAATTATCGGAGAGTTTCCTCTCACACCATTCTATCAGATCACGCTTTTTCTTTTCTATTTTCTTCTTAACCTCATTCTTAACTCTCTTATATTCATCTTCACTATTCTTCACTACATCATCTGTTACTCTCGCATCCATTCGTTTACTAGCTTTAATCGCTAGTAAATCTAACCAAGCTTTCTTCTTATCTCCAACTGCCTCTTTCACATCTTTATCCCACCAACTTGTTGGTGGTCTATTTGTTCTTTTACTCAATCCACATACTTCCGTCGCACATTCAACCATTGACGATTTGAGCACATCCCATACTTCTTCTATTTCCAATTCATCCTTCATCTCCACGCAACTTAGCCTGTCGTCCAATTTCTTCATACATTCATCTCTAATATTTTCATCCTCTTCCAATTTCTCCACTTTTACTCTCGCAAATTCAGTTGTCGACACTTTGGCCCTGTGACGCCAACGCGTGCACAGTCCCCTCAATCGTGATATCACGAGAAAGTGGTCTGTGCCAACGTTAATGCCCCTATGGACTCTGGTGTCAACAACCTTTGCTCTTAGCCTTTCATCCACTATCACGAAATCTATCATACTTCTCTCGCTTCCTCTCTGTCTAGTATACATATGGATATCTTTGTGTTCAAACAACGTGTTCGTAACACAAAGATTCCTCTCCAAACATACATCAATCACTTTCTCACCATTCTCGTTCACTCTTTTATCACCAAACTTTCCTAAAACTCTTTCACAACCGTTGCGTGACACACCAACCCAACCATTAAAATCTCCTAACATAATTTTCTCATTTTCATCACACCCATTCGCAACATCGTCTAACAGATTCCAAAACTCCTCCCTCTCGGATAGTGATCTGGACATGTCCGGAGCATTCACGCAAATTATGCGCATCCGGACAAGCCCTACCTTCACCTTTATCCATAGGAGCCTTGGACTCACACACGCATAATCTTTCATGCACTTAGCCATCCTTTCAGATATCAGAAGTCCCACGCCTTGGCAAGCTCTGTCACTCTCGGCAACAGATAGCTGTAAATGGGCCAAGTTGTGAAACCTCTTTTTCCTTGCGCTTCGTTTCATTTACACACAGAAAATCTAGTTTTCTTTCTTCCATAATCAAACATACTTCATCTAATTTTTCATGCATCCCTCCACACACATTCGTCGTACCAAAGCGGGTCTCTTTAGCCCACTTTTCGCCCCGCGAGGAACCACGGCGTGATAGGTGGCGAGCCATATCGCCGCCATCGTGTTTAATTTTTGTTGCGAAACACATTTGGACCCCACGAAAAGCAAGGGAAGTAAACTGTCCGCCTAGCCAGAGCCCCGCTTGACTAGGTAAGGTTATTTAGTACCCGGAGTTCACCAGGCTCCGGGAAGGCGGCACGCTAACGACCAGGCTCACCCCTGGCCACGCATCCCTCGGCACGGCAGACCTTGGATTGGTGTAGGGGCGAAGATGAAAAAGCCCTTTTCCCTTAGTCGACTTCTACGACACCCACGGGAAGAGATGGGGTAGTGCTATTCTATGCCAACACTACACAGCACATACATATACTCACGGCTATAAATCCCAGGAAGGGGTAGCCAGAGCTAAAGAATTAGAAATTCCTCAGCCACTTTTGGAAATTTGAGTGGGGAAAAGATAGTAAAAATAAAGGTGGTTGGTGATGGGTCTCCAACCGTATCGCCCAAATCCCTTAATAGCCCCATACCGTTAGTCGCCTCTTACGTACACCCACCGGAAGAAATGGGATAGTGCTATTCTAAATCGACACTACACGGCTTGCAAGTATATTTAAATTCGATTATATAAGGTCCAAAGAACAGACACCCTACATTAATCAAATTCCTGATACAAATCTGATACACGCGAAAACGTGTATGTTTCACTTAAGCCACTGTAAAGTGGTTTATAGTAAACTCAGATGTTCATATTATTAAGTACACTATAATTAATATTTAGACTTAATAGCGAATATCGCTAGTACATTGTTGCACTTGCTCACTTTTTTGTTTGCTTATACAATCTTAGTTGATGATTGAAAAAAACGCGCAGATAGATGAAAATGAGAAAATTTGTTTTTTTACTTTTGCGTAGGGTTTTTTTTTCGTTTTCTCTGACAGTTTTGATAGCTGTTAGAAACCTGAAGGGCAAGCAAGAGCGCTATTTTATCGACACGATAACGGATAGAACGAGATGGCAGTATACGATACTAAGTGCGTAACTAGTTGTAACACGGCTCGTGCTTGCCCTTCTGGTAGTTCCAAGGTCGATAATCGATAGAAGACAACTCATTCTACCGCTTGCTGGTCCGGTATTGTTTTATTTTCAAGTCTTAGTAAGAAGACCATTTTAACTGATGTTTTCCTAAATACGACCGAATGCGTGATTGAGATAATTGGTAAGAAAGTGGAAAAAGTGAAAGAGTCTGTATATCTGGGAAGTTTATAAATTGGGGATGGAGAGTGTGTTTAAGCTATTGAAAGAAGAGTGAAAAATGGTAATGCGAATCACGGAGCAATGAATAGTCTAACTAATGTCTAGTCAGACGAAGTCCGAAAAGGCTCGGATGGCTGTGCATGCTGTTCTTGTTCGTACGCTTATGTATGGCAGTAAATGTTGCGTGTGGCTGAAGAAGCATGAGATAGAGTGAATGCAGTAAAGATGAGGTCCCTCAGAAAAGTTTATAATGTAAGGTATGACGTGATTCGTGAAAGGTGCGATGTGAAAAATGATGTTGTAAAAAAATATAAAAAGAAATGTTGACATGGTTTGGGTACATTGAGAGGATTGATAAACGTAAATTGGTGAATGAGATCTACAAAGCCAATGTGGAAGGTAATCTTAGTAGAGGAAGACCGAAGTATGCAGAATAAAAGAGCATGTATGAAAAGATTGATGGAAGTAAACGAAGCCTGAGAGGTTTGCCAGGATCGTACAAAGTGGCGATCAATAGTCTCTGCCTACACCACAATGGGAAAATAATGGCGTGAGTATATGTTTTCCTAAATTTGTGTAACGATACCATTTCAATTTATTTTTTGTTGTGCATTTGTTTAGTTTACTGTCTGTTTCTTTACTATTTATTTAATTTTGTTTACTTCAAATGTGGCAGACACAGATTTTTTTGTTTATATATTAATTAATTATGTGTAGTGTAGTGTAGGCCTTAACTGAAAACCAGTGTTTTGCCACTTGGCAATATCAAGCACTGAGTTAGGACCTAGTTTGTGTTACCATAGCACTAATTTTAAGTTTAAAAAATATTGTTTTTTTTTTCACTTTATGTATTGTTTTTCATATTGTATGTGGTGTTATGTTAACATAAATAAACGAGTTATCTATCTATCTATCTATTTCGATTCTCTGTGGTATATGACTCCATGTTCAGACAGCTTTGTGTTTGTGTTATTTCAAAACTAGCTTTTTGCCCCGCGACTTCGTCCGCGTGGACTTCATTTTTTGCATCCAGTTTACATAATACCAAAATACCGAAACACTATCTCAACTTCTGTTTTTTATATTTATAATCCCGCGGGCATTGTAAATGACATAAAGGACATTGAGGCTTTTTAAGTGATTGTTGGGCGATGCAGTTTGTGACCCATCACTAACAACCTTTATTAACCTATCTTTTATCAATATATTTCCAAAATTGGATGAAGAATCTCCGAAGCTATGGCTACCCTTTTATGGAATTTATGGTTGTTAGCATATATTCATGAATGATTGATAGATGGATTTCATAAATTCAATCGCACCAAGTTTTATTATAAAATGTAAAAAAACTCTATATTAACTTTCATTTGCTATATCAACCCGTTAGGGGTTGAGTTCCAAAAATTCCTTTTTAATTGTTCATAAGAATCATGAAACAAATATACCAAGTTTTTATGTTCAGAAATGAGAATATCTTTAGTAAGTACAGATACGGATAGTAGTTTGGCGCTGCGGCGACGGCCCGGTGCTGCCCCTTACACTGACCGTTGGTGATAGTGGGAGAGCTTGCAGCGATTGCTCGGCAATATAGGGATGATTAGTGGTGGATCTCCTTCCAAAATAATCGCTAAATTGAAGGGATGGTGCTTGTTATTATTATATATAGTGTTATTTTAAGCTAGCAAAACATTTTTTTACAAAAAGCTTGAATTACCTGAGATACGAACCCGGGACGATTGATTCATAATAGTTCTAATTAAATATTCATAGTAGTTAGTTATACCGCTACGCCACGGAGATGTTACCGGGGCGGTGTCAAATTTTTATTACGCTTTATTTCATATTAGTCTTACTATTGATAAACAAATTTGTCATTTAAATTGATGAAACCCCTTCATCTTTCCAAAATGAACATTAACAAAGTGTCTGATGTGAATTCCATCGATGATAAAAATAATCGCTGCAATATTTTGAGCCATATATGAGATAAGGTTTTTTGATGTTCCTATGAGAACTCTTGCGGATTCCTTAGTTTCAAGGAATCGTCGTCGTTTCATTTAGCTTCTAAATTTACATGTTAATATTCGTTTGCAATATAAGTAGATGTAAAAAAAATTGTATACGATAAAAAAATAGTACATCATCCCTTTGGGAGTTCCTTATTTTCGGGGATCCATTACCGTACCATTAAGCTTCTAAATTTTGATTTTTATATTAGTTTACAATATTTTACGTTGTTTTAAACGATGCACAGCGCCATCTCCAATGCATTTAGTAAGCAAACAATATTTTTGATTTCCCATGGGAACATATTTTTTCGGGATAAAAAGTACCCTATTATTTAATTTAGACTTCTAACTACACGTCTGAAAAATTTCAAAGCAATCGGTTCAGTATTTACGGCGTGAAAGCGGAACAAACAAACAAACAAACTCACTTTCCCATTTATAATATTAGTATGGATAAATAGAATATCGATCCCCACTTTGTACGGTCCTAGCAAACCTCTCGAGCTACAATTACATTCATTTATCTTTTGTTGCTCTGTTATTTTTCGCACTACGGACGCCTGGTTTTCTAAGAACCTCTTTTTGATCTAAATGTTTATTTCGTGGCCGTCCTCTACTGACATTACCTTCCACATCGGCCCAATAAGACTCTTTCAAGTATCAACAATATAGTATATCCTCTCTATGTGCTAGAACGATCTAAAAATACATTTTAATATCTTTTTGCAATATCATCTTTCCTTACAAACGTTTCTGAGAGACCTCATCTTTACTGCATTCACTCTGCTCTCATGCTTCTATTGCCAAACCCAACATTTACGTTACAATGCACAGTACATAATATTTTCCTGAGATGCGGTGTATTTGGAATCAGTAATAAAAATATAAAAGCTACTAGCTACTACTATCTACTTATCCTAAGATTAACAAACTTTTAACTAGCACACCAAGGAGATGGTGGGAAGACCTGGACACCTTTAGCCTGGTGACAGCAGGTTGAAGACCGGAATAAGTGGAAAATTAAGGGAGACCTTTGCCCAGTAGTGGGACACAAAAGGTTAATAAAAAAACTAGTTTAAATTCACCATACTGCTTTCTTAAAGTAACTTAAAGACTTTAAGAGATATGGTATACTCTTGTTTTGAGTTTAAGACAACAGGATGTTTTGATATTGATTGAAAGACTGTATATTTTTTAAGTTTTTTTATTAATTTTAACTTACAATAAAGGTAGGTCTTAGATCCTTGATGGGTACAGCATCTGCAACAAAAAAATAAATGTTTTAAATGAAGTTATGCTTTATCTGACTTAATTATTTGGTAAAATTAAATCAGTTAATGTTTGTCCACAAGGTGATTCAGGTTTCAAATGTCTAAACATCATTTGGAAAAGTGATCTGTAATTAAATGTGATCTGCTATTATCAAATATACTATAAAATGAACTATGTGTGTACTAAAAATGCCGTCATCATATACTGTTACTCCTATAAGGTAACACCTTCCCTATAGAGGCCTTTCTTTTTATTATTTTAAAGAGAAATGATTACACAATATATTCAGGCATATATTTACAGTCATAAATGCCTAGAAGGGCTAGTCAGAGATCAACCAAGCATAAATTCCTTAGCCACTTTTGGAGTCAAGTGAGGGAAGTATCGTAAAAAGAATGAAATTGGTGATGGGTGTCCAACTGCATTGCCCAAAAATCACTAAACAAGTCATAATACTCTTAGTTGCGTCTTTCAAACACCCACAGGTAGAAATGGGGTAGAGATATCCTAATTTGACAATACCCAGCAACAATATATTAAGGTAACTATTTTAAGGTAAATCTGAAAAATCTTACATGAAGATTTAATGCAAATTTTACATGAAGATTAACTGCGAATCTATTAGTTAATCTTCACTAGCTTTCTGCCCGCGACTACGTCCGCGTGGACGTACGTGTACCAAAACACTAACAATAACTTCTGTTTTTATATATTTATTGAAAATTGCTCGTGAGCAAATCAATTCAATCTCGTGACTGACACATTTGAGCGCGCTATTACTCCAGCAAAGTCTATGGGCCAATTTTGACAATTTATAAATTGCTAACAATTTAACTAATCCAGAAGGGCAAGCACGAGCGCTATTTTATCGACACGATAACGGTTAGAATGAGATTGCAGTATACGATACTAAGTAAGTGCATAAGAGATGGCTGATTTATCCCACGCGATAACTAATTTAACCACAGCTCATACTAGCCGGGCAGTTATGGAAAATGTATGAGTTTTTGGCAAAACTTCAGATCAACACAGGCTGGTTAACAAAATCCACCCTCTCTCATTTAATATATAAGGGATTAACCAGTATTTAAAAAAAATAGCTTCCTCGTCAGATTATCCACAAGGTATGATCTGAATTCTAAGAAATCTAGAGGATGTTAGAAACACAATCCTAAACTAGGGTTGATGTTAAATGATGAATATTAAAATTCACCTGACACATCTATTTTTTTTATAAATAATCTGTGATAAAAGCGTAAGATAATATAATATGGTTGGTTAAATAATAATCCCTTCTAGTGGCAGAGCACACTCTTTGGGTGGCCTAATTTCATGTACTAGAACATTCATGTTCAAACAGAGTCATGACTTTAAGTATTAGGGGATTAGCACAGGATTAAGTATTGAAATGGAGGCACGGTTTGGTAACTTGGAGTCCGATAAAAACTGTATTTGACTACAGCTCTGGACCCCTGATCCAATTGATATACAGTAATGAGAGAAACCGACAAACGGGAAACAACTTAAAAATGTTTTTTTTTTCTGAATAAGAATTTGCCAGTACTAAATTACGACTACAAGTTATATTAATTAATAGTCAGTAAATGTAACAAATTAAACAGAAGTAACAATTTAAATTGTAAGATAATAGTGAAAATTGTTAAAATTAATGAGTATATTGATTAAAAATGCAAAACTTTTTTTTATACTTTTACTTAGTCGTACAAAACAACAAAGCTTCTAATAAATTTATAAAAATGATATTAAAAAAATATCTTAATGCATTCGTATCGTAATTTGTTATCGTATTTGGCCATTACGATGTATTCGTCATTCGTATTTGTATTGTAATAGACGTATCGTTGCATCCCTTTTTTATTTTCATTGAGGTGGAATCCCTGCTATATGGAGGGGTTTTAACCACTTCCAAAATGGTATTGGGTTTTTCTACATCTTAAGAAAAAAAGGGGAAAATGCCTAAAAAGAAGTTCATGAGTCATATTGTTATGTTGTGAATTATTATTATTATTATTATTCAAGATAATACACTAGCAGCAATATTATGCTGATGCGTGTATATCACTGCACTTGTTTTAAATATTTGTCAAGTCTGTTTTTAAAAGAGTTCACTGAGGGAGCACTGATCACTGTCTCTGGTAGTTTGTTCCACACGTCCACAACACGGTTTGGCAAAAAATTGAGTCTCGGATTGCTTGTACACGAGAATGGGTAATCTTCTGCAAATTTTGTTTAGCGTGTAGCCATTATCAAGTCTAAATACATAGAAAATTCTTCCACTAATCAAAAGAGTTTTATTTTGATAAACCAGAGGTCTGTTCCCCCTTCAAAACAGCCAGAGGATCACATGCGAGAAGTACATTGATAAAAGAAATTTTAACTCACCACACGTATTCTGTGTCCCATAGCTTGTGCTGGCAGATTGGTCTTGAAATGTGCGCGAACACTGCCAGAGTTTCCATGAGGTCGGGTCACCTTACCCCAGATAGCACGCAACTTGGTCTTCTTACCCTTGGGGCCACCAGCAATGGGGGTTCGTTTCTTAGCGCGGTACACATACACGCACTTCTTTCCAGCATAGAAGAAGGCATCTTCACGGCTTTTGGCACCTTCAACCTGGAATCAGTGGAAATGGATTAAGAGTTCGCTTTGATTGAATGAGGGACTTAGTGTTAAAGTGTTGATCAGTAAAAATTTTGTCCACATTGGATTTCAGGTTTCAAATGTCAAAAGCATCATGTGTGATACTATGTTGTGGTGTGACTACAGTCTTTCTATGTACCCCAATTGCCTGTTTACATGTCTGAAAACAAAAGCTGCAAGATTTAAATGGCCAAATCAATTGTTGATATGTTCCATGTTACTGGCATGGCTGGGTATTCCCTATGTGCAGAGAGTTATTAGACACAGGCACTCAGGGGATCAGGGAGCCTAATATAATTCCTGCAAAGATTATTAACTATATTTTTGTTGCACTACATATTCTCAATAGTTTTATGGCACTCTTTACTTTTGTATTCACAGTCTTTAATATTAAGGTTTATGCAGCATAGTGTTGTTTATGAAACTTTAAACTAGAATATACAATAGCCTGATGAATGAAACCTGAACAGTTTCTTTGGTGTTTAACAAAATGGCATCTTTTGAGGAAACATTTTTGTTTGTAATAGATATTTACTAACTAAGTAAACGAAATCAGTTCTATATAAGTTATAAACATCTAATTGAGTATGACATTTCTTTGAGTTACCAATTTTAGTTAGCAACCCTTGAGTATGTGTATTAATAACTTGCAACTACAAGAACAACAATCTACAAATTCAAACCTCAACTACAAACTACAAACCCATCAGAAAACCATGTATTAACACTTAATAAGGCAAGGTATGATCAAAAATTCATTGTATTTCACTTGTATTTGAAGCTAGGTAAGGTTGAAATTATAGTGGTTGCTATTTGGCCACTACCTCATAGAGGGTTAAAACAGAATAAAAATGATATCTGTGAAAATTGCTGATACACTATATTGGATTGAGTCCTGCTGTATGTAATATGTCAATTCCATGATAGCACTAATACAAAACCTCAATGAGCCCCAGATTCTAACCTCTGAAAGTTGCCTATATTAATGTTCTCACCTTCAATAGAGCTGTGTTTTCATGTTGATTTCTGAGTCCTCGCTTGTAACCAGTGAAAACAGCTTTGGCGTACAGTCTACCGTGACGGGGCTTTGAAGATACTTTACGTACAACCTTCGCAGGCTCAGCAGCTGCAGCTGGTGCTGCCTTAGCTGCTTTCTCTTTTGGTGCCTTTGTTTTGGGCGCCTTCGCCTTAGGTGCGGTTGATGGCGCGTCAGCCATAGCTAGAAAAACACAATTAATTGAAACAAACCACCACTTCTTTTAGAGGTTATGTTGACATCCAACACTTGAAATGAAATCCAATTTAATCCAAGGGGCATTCACAAATATTTGGATTTGTTATGAAAATTAATACGCGAATATGGTGTCACTACACAGTTTAAAGTAGATTTTTCAATTTAATTCAATATTTATGTTAAATTAACTTAAATAAATCGCACTAACCGGAAACTATTTCTTACAAAAAGAATTTTACTTGCCAGGAGAAATATATCAATGATTTAGTTACTTGACATTTGTCAAGACACACAAAGTTGCCAGTATAGTCCATGAAAAATTTACCTTTCTGTATCTGACTGACTGAACCATAATTTTTACGAGTAATGAAACTTCGCTGCATGTCCGTGCCCGATTTTCTGCAGGTCGTAAAATTGATCTCGCAATTATCATTTTTTTATCGCGGGGTGGCAGGATCGAATAATGTGGAGTAAGTGCGTTCCGGAGAAGACGAATGGAAAGCTACCCATTATTTTGGGATAGGCAGAAACTTGGTTATATTTGCGTTATCCAAAAATAAAACATATGTAGAAATGTTCTTAGCGCTATCGTTTGTTAAGTTACTCTTCAGTTATATTATATCAAGGTGTCAGCCATTGTCAGCATAATCGAGAATCGGTAGAAAAAGGGATTGTGCTAACACAGTTTTGGTAGCAATAGGAGGCATCTTACGATGAAGTGTATGTATACGTATAGAAATTTCGGCCACGCACGGCTCAGTCCATGACCGTTATTGTACGTATGCATAACATTTATGGCTTAACTAAATGTTTTTCTTATTTCTTCCTTTTAACACCACTTTCTTGTAGTCGGGTTGTAGTTTTCAGACTTTTAGTTTTTGTTTTAAACTTACCGTTTTTAAATCGAGCATATATATTGCATATACAATGATTGCGTAAATGAGTAGCAATGAGTTCTTTAGCTTTAGTATTTTAATATACAGGGTGTAATTGTAACGACTGTTTTCAATGAAAAGTATGATTAATTATCACGTATAGAGGCAGAATTCGTTGAAAAAAAACACACTTATTTTTTTTCAAATTTTGTTAAAATTTGCACTAAGAAAGTAGTACTATTGACACCAACACGCTCAATGTGTGCGTGAAACGCGATGACAAGGCGGGCAACTCAGCTGACAGCTGCGACCCGCCGTGACCCTTAACCGGCGGCCAAATCAAATCAAGGCCAGTAAAGTAATCAATCGAACTTAGCTTCTAATATCTTCTTATTTTTTACATGTTATTATTTGACGTGATAAATTTGAATAACTCTACCCCATAGTTAATACTGCGTTGAAATGCGGCAGTATGTTCAGAGAAAAATTCATAATTCGTAAACATCGATCGCCGCGAAATTCAAAATCTGCATACGTATCAAGTCGGGCGGGCTTGTCGGCATTTTATCAAAGGAACAGTATTAGTACTAAGTTAGTTGTTTGTAGCTCATTGTGTTTGTGTCGCTTATGATTGGATGTCACTTTGATTTTTCGCATTAATTTTCGGAGTGTGAGTTCAGTTTTAGTATCTTGTGTTGTGATTGTGTTGAGTAAATATGGCGTACACGAACCAGCAAAGTTCAGTGTTGGTGTTTTATAATGTTAATTCTCAAAATGTTCTGCGTTTTGCGCAAATAAAGGTGATAGCCCGGATCTGCCACTGCCAATCAAAACAGGGTGAGTTATTTTTATTCGTATTCTTTAGTTAACTGTGATAGAGTACAGATACACCCGTTTAGAGCCCTTTAGCCCCGAGAGAGTTTAGTAAACACCAAGAACTCCTCCGATGTCGGTTAATGAATGAATAGGTATCTCTTGCGCACTTTATTTTATGCCACGTAAATGCATCGTTTCGAGGGTCTCTATTTGTTTTTAACTTTATTATCTTACGCTCATGAAGTACATACATTACATACATACTCACGCCGCTACTACCCTTTGGGGAGGCAGAGATGTAAAGTAAAACAAAAATAGCGGTAGCTGATTATTTAGGACGACAGTTTTGTTATAATCGTCGGTGTTAATTAATAGAGATAGATTTTTTACATACATATTCTCACGCCATTAGTTCCCATTGGGGTAGGCAGAGACTATCGATCGCCACTTCGTACGATCCTGGCAAACCTCTCTAGCTTTGTTTACATCCATCAATCTTTTTACTTGAAAATGTTTGAATTACACTACCCCATATTTAATACTGGATTGAAATACGAGGCGACTAAGACCACAGCCTCACCAGGCGCGGCGATAAGTTCAAAGAAAAATCAAACATAGCCACGAAATTCAAAAAAAATTTGCATTGCTGTCATAGTGCGGTTTATACGGTCACGAGCAAGTGTGCGCAAGACTAGATGGTCACATGACGCGCCCGCTGTTCTCTGTGTGTGGGTGAGACATTATACGGGTAGGAGTGTGTGCGCTAGGCTAGTGTAGATAACCACAGTTTTCCATCTGATGGAGAAAGTAAGTTTTTCTGCTAAAGCGGTTTTAATCTTTTTGTTTATTTCATATGGTGGATATTAAGCATTAAACTTTAATATACGAATTAATATTGAAGTAACAATCGCCGTCAAACTAACACGCTGTATATATATATATATATATATACATTAACGTGCTATTTATGTGCTCAATTCGATTTGGGTGTCTTATTTTTTTCTTATTGTAATCCAAGCTGTTATTTTTAATTGTTGTATTGGTTGTTTGTTATTGATAGGTTAACAGCAATGGGCTATTTGACAATGCGAGAAATAAAGTGTCAATTGCTGTCATCAGTATAAATTAAGAGTTTAAAAATGGTTATTTATTAACGTAAGTTGAAAATAATAATAGATTTCTTCAAAAATCCATAAATAAAATGCAAATTTTTAAGCGTTCGTCACGTGACACAAAACGTTCTTGAATGGTCGAGTTTATGATGACGTCACATGCCTGTAAAGAAAACTCGTGGGTCGTTTGTTGCCACAGACCAAATACAGGCAAGTGACGTCACTGACCCGTTTGCAGCGCCATATTGTCAAAATAGTGTTTTGACGCGCTATTTGAATATTCAATTTTTAATTTGATATTTTTCAGCAAATGTGCACCAGATTGAAAAAATGTAACTTTTACTGGGTTCCTTAAACTCTACTACATCATATAAAATGGATTTTAAAAATCTGTCAAATAGCCCATTATTGCAATAATGATTCAAAATGGCTGCCGTCGCCGTCGCCGTCGCCTGTCTTGGGAGAGTTAATCCATTGTTTTAATAATTCTCTCCAGAAATTTGAATACTCTCAGCAGAAAGACTGCTACGAACGCCACCTGGGGGTGTTTTATAGAATACTTTGGCGGTTCCGCGTAGCGCCCCTTAGTGAAAATAACACCGAGCGTAATGCGAGTTTCAATCGAAATCTAAAGTTTAATCTAAACCTAAAAGATTAAACGAAGTTTAAGTATTTAGGTTAAAGAATTAATTATTTTGATATATTTTACTCTTTTGCAATATTTTACTTTCTGCGATAAGTACACGAATCGAAAAAACTCTCATTCAGCGTGAACGCGGATTTCCTAAAATCGGTTCGAAACTGTATGAATGTATTTTGTATAAAAGCCCCTATGCAGTGGGATTTAAAATGATGTTTCTCGCTATTGTGCTGGTCAGAGACGGTTAGTGTCTTTTTGCTTATACATACATACATAATATACTCACGGCTATAAATCCTTAGAAGGGGTAGCCAGAGCTAAGGAACTAGAAGTTCCTCAGCCACTTTTGGAAAGTTGAGTGTGGAAAGAATAAAAGAGAATAAAAATAAAAAAGCAAAGAATAAAAGAGCATGTATGAGAAGAATATAATAAGAATGTATGAGAATATTATTGTTAGATATGTTTTCTGTACATCTGTGAACATCTGTCATTGGCCTTACTTGATTTCCATTATTAACTGTGTATTATTACTTATGTCGCTGTTGATGTTCCTAATAAAAATAAATAAATAAAATAAAATAAATGATGAATGTAACAGAAGCAAAAGTGATTTGCCTGGATCGTACAAAGTGGCGATCGATAGTCTCTGCCTACCCCAATGGGAACAATGGGCGTGAGTATAAGTAAGTAATAAATAATAAAAAAATAAAAAACCATTTCTATTAAAACAATAAATACGCTGAATACAAAAACAATAACAAGGTGGGTTAATATTGTAAATTATCATGATTGAGGACGGCAAGTGTCTTTGGATGTAAAAACTAAATTAAAATCCTTTATTACATACGTCCAGTTTAAAATAAGGTAGCAATAAAAGCGTTCTGATGAAGGTATCACATGGCTAATGTGAGACAGTAAGTAAGAGTGGGGAAAAGATTTGGTGATGGGTCTCCAACCGCATCGCCCAAAAATCCCTTAAAAGACCCAACACCATTAGTCGCCTCTTACGAACACCCACCGGCAGAAATGGGGTAGTGTTATTCTAAGCCGACACTACACAGCATTGCTTATGTGATACTAATGTAGAATTATGACATTTGTTAAGCGGCCAGTACACAATGGCGGACGATGGCCCACTGCTCGCCATCGCCACTGTGTACAGGGGGCAATGGTGCATGATGGCGGACAATTGCCGATCGTGGCGCGCAATGGCGAAGTTGTCGGTTTTTCGGGCACACTTCAAAGGAATCGTGGCGTAGCATGGCCGGTGGTGTTTCCACAATGGGCCATTGTTTAGTTCGTCACCGGCCGCTCATAGATATTTATACTTTTTTGGAATATTTTATTGCAAAATGTATTTATAATCAATATATGACGTAAAAATAACATAAATAGCGCCATAAATAAAATAAATTACATACATAATAATAAATAAATAGCTGCAGCCATAATTACTTCGACGTCCGTCGCAAGTGGATTGCCAGGCAGTAATGAGCAATGGGCCATTGTGTGAACACCAATTGATCGTGGCCTACAATTGCCTATTGCGAAGCGTGGCCCATCGTCCGCCATTGTGTACTGGGCGCTTTAAATGAGACAATCAATTCAATTTTTCTTCAATGGCCTTTGACCGTGTTTTAACACAGTAACTTTGCCAACGTCCAGTGAAAAGAAAACACATTTTGAAAAGTTAAAAAAAATATTTGAAACTGATTTACATACACTCATTGATCATTCATGGTTGAAAAATAAAATAAATATTACCAACAAAATAATTACTACAAAATTATCAATATGAACAAAAAGAATGCATTATAATTTTATATTATGGACCTTGATGAAATGACATAAAGTTTTAATGAAAGGGGTATATACAAAACAAAGTAAACATTTAAAATTAGTAGGAAGAGGGATGAAAGGAGGCAAAACATCATATAAAGAAAATGATAAATTAGGACATGCGAAAAAAATATGGTCAACTGTTCCTTCATCTAATCCACACTCGCAAATCGAACTGTCCCTTATCCTTATTTTAGCAAGGTGAACCGGAGTACACGAATGACCTAAACGAAGTCTACAAATAGTGGATGCTACCCATTTGTCAGCAGATTTACATTTGAAAAACCAAGGTCTAGACGGAATATCGTCACCCTGGATATCACCGTAATATTTACCTTTTAAAGATTTTGACTGGAGCCAAAGCAATTTCCAAGATTCAAACATTCGAGGCCTTGCTATCGAGCTAATGAGACGTATGGTAAAACAAAACGCAAACCTCCTGTCATGATAACACGATTTGGACCAATCAGGCGACACCACGAAAAAATGAAGTAAAGATGGTTTGTGGCTCTGTCAAATTAAAGTAAATTCTATTTTGTATTCAATTCTCGATAAGGACTGCAGTGAATTATTAATCAAGTAATGATGGACTACTTATCAAGTATCAGCTGGAATAAAGTTACACCATGTCTTCTCTTATTAATCATAGAATTAGTGTTAGATTGTAAGTGTACTTTTTACCGTATTTTAATTGGGATTTACTTTGTTATTATATGATATTGTGGTGGTTGCTGAAGTTAGGTGGATTAGTTTCAGAGTGTGCGACGCAGGCGGAGGTGAATAAACATCTAGAACTTGGCCGGGACTTCTTAGCGAGGGGCCAACTATCTGATGCTCTCACTCACTACCATGCCGCAGTGGGTATGTATTATTTCTCAATATATCTGAAGTAAACATTCAGAACACCGCTTATTGGTCTAAAGTGAGATTCAGACTCAATATTCAATATTTTAAGAAATAATAATAATATGTATTATTGGTGTAAAGTTATCATTCTAAAAGGTTTGGAATTGGTTTGAATTTATTTTTGAAATGGACTTAAATTTAGCAATTAATCTTTACAGCTACAAATAAATTGGCATAATTTCATATCAAAGTATTATTACAAGGTATTTTGAGAAGATGTAACATTAGTTTGATAATATTTGAAATAAAATTTTCATTAATCTTCACAACTTAATATTTTTGAAAGAGTATTATAGCTGTATTGATTGTTATGTTGAATGGTTGCTTCGTTACATCACTCTGAATAATACCATAAAATGAAAACATAGTACACTGAACTTTCATTGTATTAGTTAACAAACTCCATTTATTTTATTATTATTTAGTTGATAGCATTTATATTTGATCACATAAGACTGATATTCAGTTTTATGAATATTAAAAAACAAGTATAATTATTGCATTTAACAAAAGTAAAATTGGCAGTCTTATCTCTTAAGCAGTCACTACCAGACAAATTTTGGTTAGTAAGGTCAAAAATAAGGTCATGATATGTAGAATTGTACATAACATGGTGAAAATAACGATGAAGAGAAGTTTATTGCAACAGTAGCCAGTGTATTCTATGGTGTAGCGCTATTTGATGACAAATGAAAAGTAGTTTCATTAGTCATTTTTATTTACATAGTTGTAATACAGTCTTTTAATTGTCTATAATGCTACAGGTTTTTCATTTGTTACCCACCTACAGGGTAAAGTTGTAGTTTATCTACCAATTTTTCAGGTTGAAAAGTGGCAAGTTCATTACATCACCCACCAATTATTATAACTCTCCCTGTATACATTAACCACATTTTGAGGTGGGCTGGTGTTATTCTAAGCCATCTAATGTGGCTACTACTTTATAATTAACAACAAAGGAAACAACTAATATAATCATTTCCTTTTCAGAGGGGGACCCAATTAACTACCTCACTTATTTTAAACGAGGCACAGTTTACTATGCTCTCGGTAAAGCCAAATTTGCATTACAAGACTTTACAAAGGTAAGTTCTATATTATTAACTAGTAAGCAATAGAATGAATTTATTAATGAACTTTTTGTACTTAGCCATGTGACAATCATAATGGCAATAAGCCTGCCACTATCATGGAGTACCCTCTGTCCAGGCATAATGTGGGTACTCCGGTCCCTAGGTGGCAATAATGTTATTTGATGTTAATATACATTACATACATATACTCACAGCTATAAATCCCTAGACGGAGTAGCCAGACCTAAGGAATTAGAAATCCCTCAGCCACTTTTGGAAGTTGCTTGGGGAAAAGATGGTAATCATAAATAATTGAAAAGTTGTTGGTGATGGGTCTCCAACCGCATCGCCCAAAAATCCCTTAAAATGCCCCAATACTGCTAGTCGCCTCTTACGTACACCCACCGGAAGAAATTGGGTAGTGCTATTCTAACTAAGCCAACACTACACAGCAGTTAATATATATTAGTACCTTGGCAACCTCTTTGGGGATATATGGTGTGAATGATTGAGTTGTGATGAGTTTGAGAGTAAATAATCTAATATTTCATAAATATCCTCTAGATTATCTATAGGTGTTCTCAAAAGCATTTTATTATAGTTAGGTAGCTTTGTTATATAATTTTATGTATGTGTGGGATTTTTATTAGGTGAACTTTTCCCCTGATGATAGTCTTCAGTTCTTGAATAGTCTTGAGATACAATTTGTATCGGAAACTGATGTACATTATTTTTATTGACAGGTTCTGGAGTTAAAGCCAGACTTCACAACAGCAAGATTGCATCGAGCCAACGTGTATCTAAAACTAGCTCAGTATACAGACGCTAGAGATGACTTTGAGCATGTTGTAAGTATTTTAATATTTGTGTTTGTATGTAAGATTATGCCTTATTTCTAAAACTAGTAAAGAAACGAAAATAAATGATTAATGATAAGAGAACAGATAAAGAAAGACGAATATTCAACATGTAGGTTTTTTTCTACCGCTGTTTATGGGTAGTTCTACAAATTAGGGAATTTTATGGGGCTCACCTTGTAGCTTCTTAATTTAACAATGATTTTGTTTCGCTTTTAAGTAGTAGTAAAGTTCAACTTAATTTGTACTGGGACACTGAATATCAACTCGTTTATATTAAAAAATCTCTGGTAAAAATGGCTTCAAATAGGGAAAATTGTCACTTCCCTGTGGGGCGACATCCCAGAATGTATTATGTGAATCTCAATAAAACCTTATAGAATAACAAATTAGTCAAAGTTAGTATTATATTCAAAGTACCATAAGTGTAACTTGCATTTAACCTAATTAGTTCAGGTTTGGATCCTCTATTTACCTAATTTTTCAATAGGTAAACGAAGGCGACACGAATTTAACATCACTTCCCTGCCACCTTTAAACACGATAAAATCTGCAATAACTAAAATACTAAGCGACGTTACCGTTCTTGCGTTTGAAAGTATATAGTGAAGTTAGCCTAATCAAGCTTTTGTTTCGGCCAAACCGTCAGTCAGTTAGTCGTAGCTGCAGCGTCTTTGCTTGTTGTCGTGTCTGGGCCAGACAAAGTTTCACTCACCTGGTACCTATTAATTTACAGTGTATTAAATATTATTTCGATCTTTTAACACAATATTTTGAAGCTTACTTGCATCCATTTACTGGTATCATTAAATTTGATACCAAAATTGTTTATTTCATTATTTTGGCAAAATACATCAAAAATCTCACTTCCCTGTGTATCACTTCTCTGGATTCACGTAGACAGGGAAGTGATAGCTTGCCAGGGAAGTGAGATTTTTAATCACTAATTCAATTATTTTTACAATTAGGATTAAATAATCTACCGAAATATCGTTAATATATGATACAGCGAGAAGATCCACTCATTTCACTTTGGGGGATCGCGGATGCAAATATCTCTGCACACTGTTGTCATATATTTGCATAGGTCATTAAGATCGTATTGTACTGCTTCAACGAATTTGTTTCACAATGTATACGCTATTTGGGCTCATCTTCAACCTGTTTTGGAGGAACTTCCTCATAAAATTGAAAACATCAATTTTGTCAGTGATGGCCCAGTCACCCAGTATCGCAACAAGCTAATGTTTTACATATTAGCGTGCAAAATACCTGAAACGTGGCCTCGATTAAAAACACTGGACTTGGAACTATCACGAAGCTGGCCATGGCAAAGGTGCACCGGACGGCGTAGGTGCTACGTGTAAAAGAAACAGCAGACCATGTCGTGGTCATGGGTTGTGATGTAAGTGATGTAACTAACTTAACTCAGTTTTGTGGCGCTGTTCAAGATCGATGCCCAATTATAACTCTATTTACTGTAACTGATGCCGAAATAGAAGAAATGGAAAAGTTATTATCGAGTAATCAGCCAAATTTAGTGCTTTTAAAGGCACTTTGCAAATACACCAAGTGCAGGGAAATGCATACTCTCCATTGAAGCTGGTGATGAAAACTCTTAGTTGTTATTGCAGTAACGAGTGCGAGCACTTCCGAATGGGCGTCGCAAAATATTTCACTATGAAAGCAAATGTTGATGATGTTTATAGTGAATCTGATACTGACAAAAGTAATGACGGTAGCACCAGCATTAGGAAGTCAACAGACATGATTGACTTTATGAGTGTTTTTGGACTGAGTACTGATGATTCTGATGGATTTCTAGAGATGCCCGGTATAGATATTGACACTAATGAATAGTTTCCAGTCAAAGAGTCGCGTCGAGCGAAAAAGAGGGAAATTAATAAAAATATTACTTCAATAGAAAGAGATAAGAATTGGCGAAAAAAAAAGGAAAAAGTAACGAAAAGAGATCCAATCTAAGTGAGAAAAAAAGAACTAAATCAAAGCCAAAACAGACAGTAAAAGGGATGAAAAAGAAGTGGGACGAAAGTGAAACAGATGATTGTTCATGTCTTATTTGTGGAGCTTTATATAAAGAAGACACAACTGGTCAAGATTGGATCCAATGCATCATGTGACATCAATGGGCGCAAATAAATTGTATCAAAACCGATCCTACCTCATTTACATGCTCAGAATGTTTGCCAGATGGAAATTCATTATTATTTGTTGTAGTTGATTTGTTAACTTTATAAGATCTTTAAAATGAACGTTCATAAGACTGTAGCTATTCTAAAACTCCCTGTTATATAATTTTAGTTTGAAGTAAGTACTTAACTGTTAACTCTTGCCGTGTAGTGTCGGCTTAGAATAACACTACCCCATTTCTACCCGTGGGTGATCGTAAGAGGCGATTAAGGGTAAAGGGGCTTTTTAAGTGATTTTTGGGTGATGTGGTTGGAGACCCGTCACCAAAAACGTTTATTATTATCATCTATTCCCCAATCAGCTTCCAAAAGTGGCTGAGGAATTTGTCATTCCAAAGCTCTGGCTACCCTGTTAAGGGATTTATAGCCGTGAGTATATGTATGTATGTATGTAATCAAATTAGTCGCTTATTATGGACCACGACGTGATCTCTCTAAATGTGATTGTCACTTTAAGGATAAATAGACAGTTCCTATTGAAATTGAAAGTCTGTGACGTTATTATTATTTTAAGTTAATATAAGATAGGTACTTCAATACCTAGATTTAATACTAAATTGATAGTGTAACTTTATGATGCACATTTTTTTATTTTTGGAATAAATAATATAAACTTTGATGTAACCTTTAATAAAATTTTCACTTACCTGTACATGTTCTCACTTCCCTGTCCATCTAAAATAGAAAAACCGCTGTAAAATTGATATTAATAACAATTTTGTATGGCGCGTTAAATAATGGATATGTTGTAGTAAATTCTTGGTCTCTAATCTCTGTTTATATCAATTAACAACAATAAAGTAAGGTTCACTAAATGGTCCCATTTAATTCCACTGTGAGTAGAACTACCCTTATAACAAAGACTCGAAAACTCTTTTGTTAGCCGCCGTATTACGTATCTCTGCGATCGCCAATAGGCTATTTGACTGTAATATACATTTCTTTTATTTCAATAGTTTTAATATTTCTTTTTTGGAGCAATATGTAATAATGCGAGATAAAAATATTGCATTATTTCACTAAAATCCGTCTTCTAAAATAAGTATTTTCGATGCAACTGTCACGTGACTAAAAACGACCGTGATTGGCTATTTCTATAATGACGTAGATCACGCATAAACAGACTATGTATCGCTTCGCTCATTGGTGGTTAATTCGGAATTGACGTCATTTGTGCTTCAGCCGCCATATTATTTAAAGTCGCGTTTTCGCGGCACATTTGAATATTGCGTTTTCTTTTTCGATTTTTTAATAAATTAGCTAAAATGCAGACAGAAAAATATTTTTTTAGGGCTCCTTATAAACAAATTAACACCGTAAGATAGTTTTCAAAACTTAGTCAAATAGCCTATTGTGTCGCAAGTTGCAATATTGTAGCTTTTAAAACTATCAAAACGCATACATTTGACCTCTGCACCTCTGCCATTCCTTTGAAGACATACGGCGTAAATTGTACGTGATCGCCATATTAATATTTTCTGCTTTATCTCAGTTAATATTGAATAATCATAAGAATTATCAATATTTTCATGGACAAGGAATCTGATATCTAGAGTCTAGAATATTCCTTTCTCAGTCCTTTTTTGTTATTTGTTATTCTTAAGTGTTGAATAACAAAAGAAATATTCTAGCGATGATTTCTTAATATGATAACAAACTGTTCATATCACTACGTTTTCTTACTGCAAGGTTGTGTATGAAAAAATATATAGCAGAAAAGTTTTTTTTTCTTTTCTTTACGGACAAAAGTATGACCAATTGATTTACCTTTCCTGATAAATGGTATGGTGATATCACATACCTATGTTCATAGTTAATAGATTTTACACTTTAAGCTACATATAAAATATAATTATGTAAACCGTCACTATTAATTTTTCTCCTTATATTAAGCGTATCAATTCGCACTCTCAGAACGAAAGAGGCTCAAGTCCAAAAATAGTGATATTGAGTTACAATCATAGAGAGACATAAAAAAGTATGCTCTATCCGATGAATAGTAAAACGGAGGCACTTATTGTTAAAATAAACAGGATAGCCAATTTTCGTCCCTATAACAATAAGTGCCTTTGTTTTAAAACATACTTTGTTATGCCTCTCTATGATTGTGACTGAATATCACTTTTTTTGGACTTGAGCCTCTTTCGTTCTGAGAGTGCGAATTGGAAAATAAAACAAATAAAATAATACAGCCGTGATAGCCCATTGGGTATCGTGTAAGCGACTAGTGTTCAAATCCTGGGTCGGGCCTACACCAATTTGTCTTTTCTAAAGACATATGTGTGGTTAATTTATCATGGTTGTTAACGGTGAGGGAAAACATCGTGAGGAAACCCACATGGCTGAGTTGTACTTAGTCATGTGACAGTGTATTCGTACAAAACGGCGATAGGCCTGCCCCCTATCACGTGAGTACACTGTCCATGCAAAACGTGGGTACTCTGAACACCAGGTGACAAAGTCACGTGATGTTCAGAAGTATTAGTACCTCTGCCAACCCCTTCGGGGATTTTCGGCGTGAACGTTTATGTTATGTTATGTTATGTTTATGTTATGTTATGTAAAATAATACTTACACATGTGCATATATTTACGGCTGTTAATCCCAAAAACGGGTAGCCAGAGCTACTTTTCTAACTCTAATAAGGAAAATTTAGTAAAATTATGGTAGGTTGGTGATGGGTCGCCAGTCTTATCGCCTTACATACATAATATACTTACGGGTTTAAATCCAAAAAGTAATAGGTGGCCAGAGCAACGGAATTAGTCTGTAATCTCATTCTTTTTATTCAAAGTTAGTTATTTGGGTGTTTCTCCGTAAAGTGGGCAACTTTTGGGCGAAAAGTGTCCCAGCCAATTTTTATTTAATTTTAAAGACCTGTCTACTCAATATAATAGTTTATTATGTATATAATATTATGCATTAACAGAACGCTTGAAGTTCTACTTATTTTAGGAAATATTAAACTTTTTCGAAAAAACTGACACAGGGGACTGTTGCCTGCTACAGGGGACTGACTTTTTATAAATAATATGCACTGTTTAATCACAAAATCTACATATTTATTTATCTTTTCTTGAGTACTTATGTTATACATCTTATATTTTGACAACCTCTTAAAGAAATCTTAAAATTAGCTATGAGATCTCACCTTATAGGTAAGTACATTATTATCAGTAGCTTAAATTCTTAAAAGGAACTTTGAGTTTCTGTTCAGTCCTAATTTTTAATTATCACAATCAACTTATACTTAATAAACATTTAAAAATATATAAAATTCACTTCAGCTTTCATATACTTTTAAAAGCATATTTTTAAATTATAATTTTAAAGGCAAAACTGCAACAACATAATTTGGTATCATTTTTCAAAGACATTGACAGGTAAATCAAACTTATAAAATACTCTATTGCCTTTTAATAAAATATTTGGACTAGGCAACTTCTCCACCACTTGATCCAATGTTACATCCGCTACATCCTCTTCATTAAATTAAAATGTTTGACCTTTTTCATCATGTAGTTTCAGAAAAGTAACAGTAATTTCACCTTCTTCATCATCTATATCACGAATAACACTTACATATCTCCACTCCACATTCTTGCCAGGCACTCTAACCAGCACATAATCACCGTGTTTAAAATCAGTTTTATCTGTGTTACTTGGTCCAGCTTCAGGCTGTAATTCTGGTTCTGAATCTGTATAAACGCCATCCACGTTTAGTCTCGGCAATAATTCATAACCCATTTTTCCGATGTTGAAATGGGCGCAACTTTCTTCACCACAGAAGCAGCTTAAACTCTTCATCACTAATACGACGTTACTTAATCTTAAAACTAGTGACGAATAGAAGATTCCTGTTACTTGGTAAGGAGTCCTGTCAAAACAATTTTGGCATTCTCTAGACAAACACAGCTCTTCAAGAAGCTTTGGGTGGCTGTTATAACTCAAAATTTTTACGAGAATGAAGTGCTGTCAATTTTAAGTCCACATTTGCATGTGTGACGCACAGGCAAGTATCGCGTTCTCCAAGTTTAGGAACATCCACACAAAATGGGCGTAGTTTACAGAAGGTCTGATAAGAGATCTTGACACGTGAAGTCTGCTTGAACTTTTTATACAAACCAAGTAACCAATCGAGCAAATATCTTTTTTGTTTCCGCAACTTTTTTGTCGTTATGAACTCCTTCTTCCCTGCTCACAGTCTGCTATTTGGGTCATCTTGGTAGAAATTTGTGACCTCAGCAATCACTTTGCTTGAAAGTTTACGTTTTCTTGTTACAGATACTTTAGCTTTCATTATTCTTTTATAGTTTAAAACTCCAGCGTCTTTCATTCTCCATAGCTTATATTTATTCAACAACTTTCCTGACACTATTTTGGTAATCAAACGTTTCTCGGTCACAGTTTTAGTTTGAGATAAGTTTTCTTCCAATTGCTCCTTCAAGACTTCGCCGAACAAAGCTTTCTTAACTAATTCTTTTCTGGATTCTGGTGTATCAAGCATCTTTTGCAGTTTGGTATTTGGAGTTTGATTCTGAGAATTTTCATCTTGCTTCTTCTTTTCTAGTCTTGATAAGCGTTTCTTATATTTCGATAGCTTTTTCTTCAACCTCATAATTTCGTAATTTTTATTTTTCATCATCATATACCGCATTTTTCTCGCTTTATCATTTTTCTTCTTGGGCATTATTTGAGGAGCAGGAGCAGATGACTGGGTCTCAGATGCAATGGAATCAGGTGTGTTTTCCTTCACAAACATTTGCGTGATGTCTCGTAACGCCTTATTCTTTTTTCGATACTGCGTGCAGTGCTCTTTCCACTTCTTCTTTGTTTCTCTGTGTTCTCTCGGAGTCATATCTTTGACAAGTTTTTTAGAACCCTTTTCCTTATTTTTCAAGTACTTGAGGCGTACTTTCTCTCTCAGTTCTTCCCTTTTCTGTGGATCATTTTTCATACGTTCATATCGTTTACGCTCATTATCTCTTTTTCTTTGTAGTGTTTCTTCTGTTGTAAGTTTTTTCTTCCTTGGTGCCATATTTCAAGTCGATAGACGAACCTGAAATAAGTGAAAAGAAGATAAAACAGTCCCCTGGGACAAGAAACAGTCCCCTGATCTAATAAATAGCAGGGGACTGTTGCCAGGGGACTGTCTATTTTGATTTAAATACAAACTTGTATAGAAAATATGAAGCTTACATTCAAATTAAAACCAAAAAACACAATTAACTACAAAAATACACAACACATATAAATATTATTACATAAATTTTAAAATTGCCGGAAATATTACTTACCAGTGGACTGACGGACGTAGCGTTCCAGTATGTGTCGAGGTGACGAGAACTCGCCTGGCACTAAGCAAAATGGCGTGGGTGTGCTTTTGGGGGAATCTTTGCTAACTTCAGATCATTTGCGTTTCGTTTCTACTGCTTAATCCCAAAATCAAACTTGAATGATATTTTAATAACGTTTTAAATATTTGACAGGGGACTGTTCACAAAACTTGGGGACAAACTTTGAAATAGGGTATTATTAAAAAAAAATCTTTTATTTAATTTACTGAAATATTTTTCATAAATATTAACTTTTTAGAATTATAACATGGAACACCAGTATTGATTTAGCAAAGTAATATTGAAAATAAGTTACCTAATAACATAGAATTTGATTTTGTGACCACCCAGGGGACTGTTTTTCGGGCCTAAAAACAGGTTTTTTTAAATGGAAATAGGTAATTGTACTATTTTGTTTTTATTGTGACAACTATATGACGTTTTCATTAAACACTTTTCATTCTCAAATATTTAATTGGTTAACTACTTTATTTTTAATTGCTTGGTGACCATGAGTTGCCCAGTTTACGGAGAATCACCCATTTACAGATACTTTTTGAACGTCACAATTTCAAACTTACTTGATCTAGCTTTAGAAGTTACATGAAAGTTACCAATTCCTCAACAATTTTGTTTTATTTTCTCGTCCATTAACTTATTTTAACTTTCACGATTTCGTATTCATGTTTTACCTACGTAATATGCGGTTACGTTCTCGCCTCTTGTTTAATGTAATGCATTTTAGTTGTATTAAATGAAACCAGTGTTGTAACTGAAATAAGTAAATGAAAAAATCATGTGTATTTGTCGCAGGCGGATTGTATAATCCGCCGTTTTACATTACGGCTAGCCGTTTTCTAAAACAGCGCCGTTTTGTAATGCGGCGGTTCAAGCATTAGGCGGATTGAATGCGGCTAGATATAAAACCGCCGGTTTGCATTCGCCGCCATATGTCATTCAATACGGCTTGCCATAATGTATAAAAGCGAGAGATTAGCCGCCACTTTGAAAGTTTTTAGTTCCGATTCTTAACACTCGTAGCGCTACCTGACATAACAACAACAAAACCTACTCGAGGTTGTTGAATTGTGAAGTTTTGAGTGAATTTGTGAGTGAACAGTGACTTTGAGAAATAGTTTCAATACAGATAATGCATTAAAGGCTTCGCTCGCCGTTTTTATACATAACCTAAACTAGCTAAATGTGACCTAGCTTTTCTTCCCCTGCAGGGGGCTTTCGCCCCCCGACCCACCCAAGCAGAACTTCAATTTTTTTATGAAGACTAATCATTATGATTTTAAATGGTATGTGAAATATTTTCGGACCTCCAATGATGGGAGTTAAAAAGTTATGTAAGAAAAAGTGCACCCGAGTATGAGTACGATGCGGCTAAACGTGGGACGTATCGCAATATCAATCCGGCTAATGCTTGAACCGCCGCATAACAAAACGGCGCTGTTTTAGAAAACGGCTAGACGTAATGTAAAACGGCGGATGATACAATCCGCCTGCGACATATTCATTAGGTCTCGAACGTTGATGATTCGTTTAAGATCCTTTACCAACCTTTTAAGATATACGACATATGTGGACAGCCCTAGATTTACACGGACAGCGTTATTTTTCAAATGTCTATGTTATTTTCAATGACTGTTTCTGGTGTAAACATAGATATTTAAAAATAACACTATACGTGTGAATCTAGGATGGGCAGACCGTTCGTTACTACAAGAACTATTGTATAACACAAAAGTAATGAACAGTGAATTGATTTTTCACCTTACGCCGATGTGAATGTAGCGAAATGGCCAAGCCACATATTTTGACTAAGTTGTAGAGTTTGTGAAGTTAGGCCTCGTAGAGTTAGGGCGTGTAGTGTTAGAAGCTTGGCTCTACATGAGATCTGATAACTTTTTGACAGTGCGAGTCATATGGGCTCGTCTTGGCAACATTTTACATGAAAATGTTTTTGGTGGGTTTACAATTAAAGAAGTACAGTTTCTTATTGTAAGAGTTAATAACTACATATTTTTCCTTCTTATTTCATATCGACATTTTCGCAGTGAAAGGTTGTTTGTTGACAAGTATTTTCTTAAAGTTACGTGCGTGTAAAATAAAATGTTTTTATGAACGCACTTTAAATACTGGTATTTTGACTGGTGAAATGACCACTGTTATTGGAATTAGCCCAACACGTCAGTACATTTTTAAGAATGTGTGCGATCGACTATAGATTCCCTTGCGATCGACCGTTCGCCCACCCCTGGTTTACAAGTTATGAAATTAAGCGTGATGACATACCGCATTATAGCGTACCCGAATAGTGTAGCTTTCTGATTGTGCAGGAATTTTCATGGCCGGTTCAGTATTAGCGACGTTTAGCCCTTACAAACCAACAAACAAGTTACAAACTTTACATCTATACAGTATTAGTAAAGCTAAACAGATATTACAGAATAAAAGGTTTTTTTTCGTGTATTGAATTGCCGTGTAGTGTCGGCTTAGAATAACACTACCCCATTTCTATCCGTGGGTGATCGTAAGAGGCGACTAACGGTATTGGGGCTTTTAAGGGATTTTTGGGCGATGCGGTTGGAGACCCATCACCAAAAACCTTTATTTCACCATCTTTTCCCCACGAAACTTCCAAAAGTGGCTGAGGAATTTATAATTCCTTGGCTCTGGCTACCCCTTCTAGGGAATTACAGCCGTGAGTATATGTATGATGTATGTAGGTGAAAAAAAAAACCACACAAAATGAGATTATAGCATGTTATCGACGATGATAATTCCATTACTTACAAAATAATGTATTTCAAAGCGTGTCCTATCAACATATTTGAAAAGTAATGTTTTTTATTTTCTCAGCCATATGTTCAATATTTATCAATATTAGAACAATGAAAACAATACATAATAACTCTACGATTAAAACAAAGGCGCTTTCAATCGCTTTAGCCTAAGATGCTATCCTAAACCGAGGCAAACGACCGACAGATTTTTTGTTAGTGCTTTCATTATAGTAGTAGTATTTTATTAGTACTCACCCATTTCTTCCCGGGCGTGTGGTAAGAGGCGACTTAGGGAATGGTGTTTTTTTAAAGTAATTGTTCGGCTATTTGGCTCAAGCAACTTACTTACTTACACTCACGCCCATTATTCCCATTGGGGTAGGCAGAGACTATCGGACTACTATTGTTCGGCTATTTGGCTCAAGCAAGTGGCTAAGAAATTTGTAATTTGGAAGTTTAGGTACCTGTTTTGGAATTTATAGCCGTGATTATGTATATCAATGACAGTACCAAATAAGTCTTATAAAAGAGTCCCATAATAAATAATAAAATTGTTTATTGCGCATTCCCATGAAGTATCGATCAAGTTTTCGGGAAGTGCTTTTCTAGACTTTGCCGTAACCCATAACCCATTTCCACCGTAACACTAGTCGACGTCCATGGCCTAGTTCAGTGTTTTTCAATCTGTGGGTCGCGATCCCTACTGGGGTTGCAAAGCCTTACTGGGGGATCGCCGACTGAAAGAAAATGCAAGGTTCTAACACTGCAGTAAAAATACAATCAAAAATTATACTATTACATACATATACTCACGGCTATAAATCCCTTAACGGGGTAGCCAGAGCTTTGGAATGATAAATTCCTCAGCCACGTTTGGAAGTTGAATGGGGAAAAGATGATAATAATAAACTTTTTTGGTGACGGGTCTCCAACCACATCGCCCAAAAATCACTTAAAAAGCCCCCATACCCTTAGTCGCCTCTTACGATCACCCACGGGTAGAAATGGGGTAGTGTTATTCTAAGCCGGCACTACACGGCAAATTATACTATTGTACCTACCAAAACTGAAAAAAATCGTCAACGTTGTCTCTTAATTAAATTTTAGGTATTTCTTTGTCGTTCAATGCAAAAGGGGTCGCCAGAGCTTTTCAACCTGTTATGGGGTCGCGAAACAAAAAGTTTGAAAAAACTGGACTCTAGTTCAAAGGTCGCGGGTGCAAATTCCGCTGATAGCAACATTTATGTGATAAGCATAAATGTTTGATTCTTAGTCTTGGATGTTATTTAAATGTTTCTTATGGATATACTGACTTAGCGATCTGTGTGTTATGTTATGGCCCTAAATATTTATTAAACATTTTTCCCCTAACAGCGCCAACAAGAGCCATCAAACTCGGAAGCGTCCCAATCGGTATCCCGCCTCCCGTACTACTCGGAACAACTGCAATCCGTCGTAGCGCTACACGAGGCGGGGCAGTATGGATATACTGACTAAGCTATCTGTGTATTATGTCCGTCAATAATTAATATATATTTTTGTTACAGCTCCAACTAGAACCCTCAAACTCGGAAGCGTCCCAATCGCTGTCCCGCCTCCCGTACTACTCGGAACAGCTGCAGTCCGCCGTAGCGCTACACGAGGCGGGGCAGTACCGCGCGGCCGCGGACGCCGTGACGTCACTACTCGACGTGTCGCCGTGGAGCGCGCGACTGAGACAGCTGCGGGCAGACTGCTACGTCGCTTTGGTGAGTCAACCAGGACTGTAAAAAAATGCTTTGTAACCCACATGGCTAAGTACAACTTAGCCTTGTGGATTTCCTCACGATATTTTCCCTCACCGTTAACAGCCATGATAAATTAACCTATTATTAACACATGACTTTAGAAAAGACAAATTGGTGTAGGCCCGAACCTAAATTTGAACTCACGCCTGTCTGTATTGACGGGCGGTCGTTCTACCCATTGGACTATCACGGCTGTTTTATGACTGCTTAATGAGTGATAGATATTTACATTATAGAGTAGTAGGTCTAGACGACACCGTGACGTCACAGATTTGTTACCTGCCATTAGTTCCTCTTGGTACGCAGGTACTTTAACAATCGTCTCTTGATACTATCCTGCTAACTTCTCGAGCATGATTTACAATAATTAAGCGTTTCATACTACTCTGTGTAAAAAGTATCGGGAATATGTCAATAAACAGACCAACGTAAAAGAGTTCGTTTTAATTTTCTTACTGCATGTTGGTCTTCGAAGATTTTTACAAAGGAAAATACTGTTGATCAAAGAGTGCCTTAAATTTTGTGTTTCGAATGATATTTCATGTAGTGAATCGCATAAAATGTTGCAAAACACCTACGGCGAATGTTGTATATCAAAAACAAGGGCATTTCAATGGTGCAAGGCTTTTAAAGAAGACCGAGACGTAATAGTAGATAGTAGTCTAAGCTAACATAACACAGCAATAATAGTTGTTGTATTGTATTAGTCTAACATACTAATTATAATCGTATTTCCAGAATGACCTATTCGCCGCAGTGTCGGACATCAGATCGGTTAACCGACTGCAGCAAGACTCCACGGCGGGATACTACCGGCTGGCTGTGTTGTTGTATCAGCTTGGACACGTCAGCGATGCTTTGAAGGTGACAAATTTATTACAGTATAACCCGCTTAAGACGATTTCCCAGGGACCCTACTAAAAACGCGTCTTAAGCGAGAAATCGTATTATGCGGGATAGGGAAAGTAAAACCAACGTACTACATTTTTTACATTCAATACCTTATTTAAAATAATCACTCATTTTGTTTCGACAGAAAGATTTTAATGCATTAGCAATCAAAGAATTTCAACATAACAAAACTGTTAAAATGCGTCTTTACTTCAAAGATGCAACATAGCGTTTCAACCCAGCTGATAATGCCTTAGAGGCTTTCTCGCATATTATAGGGTACTTATGGGCAGTTTTGAAGCTCGTGCTTGATGAAGCCATTCCACCAAATTCTTTTCTAATTTATCAAACTTTCCTACCATTCGCTTTTTACTCTGCACACCTCCCAATCTGAATCTTTCTTTAATTCCTACTCTATTCGTCGTTGTTGGTGACTTGTAATCGAAAACTTTCAATATTTAATATTTTTTTGAAGTGACAGTGGCTTTTGCTTAATTGTAGTCATATTGCAACAAACAAATGATGCACTATTACAAAACAATCAAAGCGTACGCGCGACAAGTCAAGAAATGACGATCGGACAGAGGCGTATTAAACGGGAAGACGATCGTATTAAGCGTTAAGAAATGTATGAAAATATGTTTCAAGATTGAGGGACTGGCGTAAAGTGGCGTATTATGCGAGAAATCATATTAAGCGTGATCGTATTAAACGGGTTCTACTGTAATTATTGTTAAGTTTTATTGGAATGTTCTTGTTGAATTGTTACGTAGTCTTGTTAAAATTAATCACACCTCAATGTGTCTAAATCACCTGCGATTACTGGAGGTATACCCATCAATCCGCAAATGATAATAGCAATCTTACCTTTTCTAACTGCTTGTAAATTATATTCGTATCCCTCTCTCCGCTTCGAAGGTCAAACGAAGTTTGTAACTGAAGAATAGAATAATCAAGATATTTAGTAAGAATTCCGCTTTTTGAATTCCAGGAAGTCCGCGAATGCCTTCGCTTAGATCCGGAACATAAACAATGTTTCCCGTTATACAAGAAAATCAAGAAAGTAGACAAACTCCTACTAGACTGCGAGCAAGCGACAGAAAACCGGGATTTCCTCGCGTGCATCAAGAACGCTGAGAAAATTCTGAAGATTGAGGATGAAGTTAGTCTAGTCGTGTTTGAGGCTAAGAAGTGGCTTTGTAGCTGTTCTGTTAAGGTTTGTTTCATTTAACTTATAGATGTAACTCTCGTGTGCAAAACTCTGCCGAAATTTTCATTTGTGAGTATATTTTGTAATATATGGCATTTGTCATTATTTTGAATTGCTGCACGATAATCAGTACCTGCAGAGTTAACGTTAAATTCGAAAAATATCATTTACCACCTTTTAAATGCAAATTTTCGTTTCGTGCAAGTGCGACAGAAATAGATTTTAATAGAAGTTAAAAGAGATGTCGACGAAACGAACGTTGACTTACAAAAGACCTCCTGAAAATGGAGCGTACATATTTTCTTATATTCATACATACATACATACATATACTCACGGCTATAAATCCCTTAACGGGGTAGCCAGAGCGTTGGAATGAGAAATTCCTCAGCCACTTTCGGAAGTTGATTGGGGAAAAGATGGTAATAATGAATGTTTTTGGTGACGGATCTCCAACCACATCGCCCAAAAATCACTTAAAAAGCCCCTATACCCTTAGTCGCCTCTTACCATCACCCACGGGTAGAAATGGGGTAGTGTTATTCTAAGCCGACACTACACGGCGATTCTTATATTCCTCCGAATAAACCCTCTGAATAATAAAGGTGTTTCACTCCGTTTTGTAACAAAGATTTTATACCTTTTTAACCACCTCCCTAATAATAAAAAGTTATATGACGTAAATTAATGCATGTATTACCGAGTATGTTGCCAGCCCGTAATGTAAAAGTACCTGATATGCTGTGTAGTGTCGGCTTAGAATAGCACTACTCCATTTCTTCCGGTGGGTGTATGTAAGAGGCGACTAACGGTATTGGGGCTATTAAGGGATTTTTACGCGATGCGGTTGGGGACCCATCACCAACAACCTTTATTCTACCATCTTTTCCCCACTTAACTTTCCAAAAGGCTGAGGAATTTCTAATTCCACGGCTACCCCTTCTAGGGATTTATAGCCGTGAGTATATGTATGTATGTATTACCTCTTTTTGAAAAGTATAGTCCCTTAGTTTCCTCATAGTCACAATATTAAATTCATTTTCTCATATAACTCTCCATCTACAGTAGCTCATAATCACATAAATTCCTCCCACTTTGATAATTAACACTTTGGCAATTGGCAGAGCGATGGGGGCATATACCCGGAGGTCGTAGGTTCGATCCCCGCTGTTTTTTTGTATATTTTAATTATTTTTTCAAACAACAATCACTATCGACATGGCCACAAAATTAAAATAGTTTTTTTACAAAGCCGTGTATTTACAGTAATAATCATGTTTCTTTCTCCCCACAGGAAGAACTTTACACGGAAGCACTAGGCCACTGCGCGGCCGCGCTGGAAATACAACGCGACGCGAGAGTTTTATGTGACAAAGCGGACGCGTTACTCGGACTTGACATGTTTGACGATGGTTGGTATCTAACTCATTAGTTATTAATCGAGGTTTTCTAGTACATACATACATATACTCACGGCTATAAATTCCTAGAAGGAATAGCCAGAGCTCAGGAATTGGGTTTTTGTAAAGTTGAGTGGGGAAAATGGTAAAATAAAAGTTGTTGGTGATGGGTCTCCAACCGCATCGCCCAATGATCCCTTAAAAGCCCCAATACCGTTAGTCGCCTCTTACGTACACTCACCGGAAGAAATGGGGTAGTGCTATTCTAAGCCGACACGAACACTACACAGCATAGTTGAATCATACACAAATATAAGTTACACATGGAAAGAAAAGGCCATTTACCAAAAGTTGACGTATAAAACAATACATATTATAAATTGGCGTACTTTCTCATGTAATTTTTTAGGTTCTCTTTTGGATAAAAACCGTATAGAAAAGCTTTTTATTGCACCTCTATATCTATACGTATTATAAAGAGGAGGAGGAAATATTTGTTTCTGTGTTTGTTAATCTATTATGAGTAGGCTCCGAAACAACTCAACCAACTTAAGCAATTTTTTAAATATCTAAAACATTCCCAAAAAACATGGGGTATTTACATACACACATACATACATATACTCACGGCTAAATCTCTACAACCATATCGCCTAACAATCACTTAAAAAGTTCCAATACCTTAAGTTGCCCCTTACGTACAACTACGGGAAGAAATGGGTTAGTGCTATTCTTAGCCGACACTACACAGCTATTAACATATATATGAATATATTTTAGTAGGATAAAATTTGTAAATATTGTCTTTTAAAGCCACTAATATAAGAACTACAAAACTTTGATAAGAACTATTTAACGTGAATTGTATGCTGAAACACAGACTATCGTCTAGTTCGGCTGCAATTATCTTTAAAATTTCACTGTAAAGTTATGCACAGTTTTTGTTTATAAACCATTGTAATTAACTTGTACGCTTTTCATGAATAAACTTTTTGTATTTGTATATAATTTTTAATGTGTCAATATAATTACAGCAATAAGTACATACAAGGACGCGTTGTCAGTAGAAGATGGTTTCCAGAGAGCGAAAGAAGGAATTAGTCGAGCTCAGAAACTGCAGAAACAGTCGGAGCAGAGAGATTACTATAAGATTTTAGGTGTTAAGAGGTAAATATCATTTTTTTTAATCACACCTTTGTAGTTGATAGGTTGGCAGGTGGCTTGGCAAATGTATCTTTGAACAATCTATTTTGGTCTTCAAAATGGTATTTCTATGATTAGAAATCTTCGGTCTGTACAGTATTATCTAAAGCTAAATTTTCTGTATCTAACGAGACAATGCCCAAGTAACTGACGTAATTGTGAAAATACTTTGTTAGTGTCAACACCTTGCGGAGTTTACTATAATGCCTGCAACATTAACATTGACAACGTATTTTGGACAGGTATAAACGCGGCTCGATTAGTCGAAATATCATTTTGCAATTTAAACTTTTAACTCTTGATAAACCTTATCTCTACGTTTTGCCAATATATATGTTTTTGTGTATAATAGGCCGATTTGCTTGTAATGAAAAAAACTTAAAAATCGGAACAATTCATTGCCTTAGATCATTTTGTATGTATTTTTGTAGTTATTTCATTTACATAGCTATAGTATAAACTTACTAAAATATATAGTTTCCATGAAATATATATAGAGATATATATGAAGGAAATGAACAAATGCTGTGTAGTGTCAGCTTAGAATAGCACTACCCCATTTCTTCCGGTGGGTGTACGTAAGAGGCGACTAACGGTATTGGGGGCCTTTGAGGGATTTTTGGGCGATGCGGTTGGAGACCCATCACCAACAACCTTTATTTTTACCATCTTTTCCCTACTATCATTTCCAAAAGTGGCTGAGGAATTTCTGATTCCTTAGCTCTGGCTACCCCCTCTAGGGATACAGAGCTGTGAGTATATGTATGTATGTATGTATGTATGTATATATATGAAAATACTTACTGACTGATACTCACGCCATCAATTGTGTTTGCGGCAGGCAGAGACTATTGATCGCCACTTTGCACGATCCTAATAAACATATCTTGCTTCCCTCACGCTCATCATTCTTCTAACTAGTACATGCTCTTCTAATCTTCCCACTTTTCTCTTCTCTTCCTTCTGCCTTAGTAAAAACGTTTTCACTTGGATCTTTAAATGAAGTCTTTCTCTACTAGGGTCTTTAAATGACTTGTGAAGTCTTTCTCTACTAACATATTCTATTATGTATACTTAATAAAATTACTGTAAATGTATACTTAGTAAATATTAATTATTATAGAACAGCAAATAAGCAAGAAATAGTGAAGGCGTACAGAAAAGCTGCTCAGAAATGGCATCCCGACAACTTCCAAGGAGACGAGAAGAAAATTGCGGAGAAGAAATTCATTGATGTTGCTGCAGCTAAAGAGGTAATTATTATGTTAATTTTGTAATTAATACTGCTATTACTACTAACCGTTTAGGATTGATTAAGATTAGCTTTTGCTTTTGGTAATACATACATACATATACTCACGGCTATAAATCCCCAAAAGGGGTAGCCAGAGCTGAGACATTAGAAATTCCTTAGCCACTTTTGGAAGTTGAAAAGGGAAAAGATGGCAGAATAAAGGTCGTTGGTGATGGGTCTCCAACCGCATCGCCCAAAAATCCCTAAAAAGCCCCAAGTCCGTTAGTCGCCTCTTACGTACACCCACCGGAAGAAATGGGGTAGTGCTATTCTAAGCCGACACTACACAGCACTACCTTTTGGTAATAGAAAAAGAAATATGGTTAGTTATCGTCCTTTTGATTTACAAAAGTGGCGTATTGTAGATTCCGAAGCACAAACTGCAGTTTTTTGGATTGAAGGTCAACTCACAGTTCATATATGTATTCAAATGATTATCTTGTATATTGTGATTTGGCCTTAGTCAGCTACGCGCGCCTAGTGCGGATTGGTATAAAAAGATTGATTCCGGGATAGTAGCCGATACTAAGAGGCTTAAAAAAACTTTCTGAAGCACGGAATCATCTTTTTTTTGAAAATACCTACCTACCTATACTCATGGCTATAATCCCTAGAAGCGGTAGCCAGAGCTAAAGAAATAGAAATTACTCAGCCACTTTTAGAAAGTTAAGTGGGGAAAAGATGGTAAAACAAAGGTTTTTGGTGATAGGTCTATAACCGCATCGCCCAACGTTACCTTAATAGCCCCGATACCGTTAGTCGCCTCTTACGTACACCCACCGGGAGAAATGGGGTAGTGCTATTCTAAACTTTACACAGCGATAATTTTTTTGAAAATATCACGTGTTTTTCAACCTGAAATATTCTAACCCAACTGACATTGACATTAAATGGTAACACGAATTAAACCCAAATAGTGATAGCACATAGATGGCGTTCATATCTTAATTATACATTTTTTGCCCACAGGTACTAACAGACCCTGAGAAGCGAGCACAGTTCGACTCCGGAACCGATCCCCTCGACCCCGAGACCCAAAGGGGCGGAGGAGGCGGCCCCTTCCATCAGCCCTTCAACCACTTCCAACACGGCAGCCCCTTCCAGTTCAAATTTCACTTTAACTAGTTTCTACCATCTGGTACTGTTTTGTGGAGTTTTTCATACAAATATTAAAATTAAGACAAACAAACTTTATGTTATTTAAAATGATATATTGATGTAATAAATTGTCAAAACTAAAAATTATACTGTCACTTGTGATTGACGGAATTATTTGCTATCTTGCTTTTAAAACTATTGCTATTTGGTAATTTAAATATATAGATAAATTTTCGATACTTATTTTAATATTTGTATGTAAAATTATGTTTAATTCGGTCACTGAGATCATCGCTAGTTTTTGTACATTGTGATATAGATCTTACACAATCATACGTCATGATAAAACTAGACTAAAACCATAAGGAATGTAAATGAACTTTTTAAACCCTTCCAGTTTCAAATTTGGTTTCAATAATCGTTATATTGTGTGATATTAATTCAATTATAAATAATAGATGGAAACTTGGACTATTTTTGTTTTTTGGCTTAAAGTTTAATAATTTCAACTAATATTTAAGCACAGATAACCTGCTTCCAAAAATAATATACCATCTAAGAGTTTGATTTTGTATGCTAAATTTAAAATATAACCAAAAGCTAATTCGGAAAATTCTTATTCAGTGTTTATGCTTTTAAAACTTTAACTCACTGATGCATTTATAAATTTTCAGGTTTTAACAAAAGTACTTTAAGTACCAATCTTGCCATTTAATCGTATGGCAGTATGATAATCTGAATCCAAAAAATAAATATATTTACATAAATATTACACTTAATTTGAATAATATTATAATAGTACAATTTACGTTTGGCATTTATTTCTTAAAATATTACTGAATAATGTAATTTAGTACTAAACTATTAGTTAGCGAAAATTATAATTGTGATTGTTTTTTTTATAGATGATACTCAATTTCTCAACATATCGAAGCCATTAGTGATGCTACAGTTATAAATATTCAAAGAAAAAAATAAAACATGATAAATTTTATTTAAACATAATTGCCTGTTAATCAGTTAAATTAATTCTTGACGGTTGAATGATTTTATGAGTAAAATTAATAAAAAACTTAACTTTTTGTGTTATATCGAACTTATCGGTAGTTTTGTTTGATCTTATTTGATTTTTACATGAGATATAAGATTAAAATTTATTTTTTACTAGTCGCTTGTTCAGATGATTTTATAAGGAATTAATTAAAAATATAAATTTCCGCAAGTTTGTATTGCTAATTGGAGGTTGTTTAGTAATCACGCATCTTATTATATATTGATTCTCTTTCTCTGAGAACCCAAGTGATTATGAATGTTTTGTCAGAAAAAAAAACTTATGAGGAAAATATTTGAGTCAGCAACCATACCATACCCCATTGTTGTACTTACTTTGCTAATAAGTTCAGCTTTAGTTTCAGTAATTTTCCCTGAAAACTTATTAAACCCCATTCAGCCAAGAACCCAGAAATGTAGCTTTTAAAACTGTCGACTTCAAAACAATAATGTAGACTGTAAAATACAGGTTGAATATCACAAAATGTATATAACAAGTAAATATATATGTAAATGCCCTTGAGATCTTAACTAATAAAATGTACATTAAAACACATTTTTAATAACTAAAAGATCTGAAACTATCTTGCTCTAACTACGCAATAAAATGATATACCTCTCTCTTTTTAATAAGTCATATGTGAAGAAAATTTTCTATTTATACATTAAAAGTTTCAGAATATCTTTTTGATATGTAAAAATGTGTTTTATCCTCACTTATTAGGATTATAAGTATGATTCAAATGACTGAGGTAATATATTTTTTTGATTAGTGATTTTGTTGGTCATGATAACTTGTAAATATCTTAGCTAATAATGAATAAAGTAAGTTATTTGAAATAAAAACATCTTTTATTATTTTGATCAGTTTAATAAATTAACATCAGTCTTATACGCCCGATTTCTGAATTGGGTATTCAAGCTGAGAACGACTTAAGTATCGTTTTGTCTCATTCAGTTGTTAAAGTTTCAATGCGACAGAACGATTCTTAAGTTGTTCTCAGCTGGAATACTCAATTCAGAAATCGGGCGATAGCTATTTAAATATGACTTAAATAAAAAAAATATATTTTTCTTATTACATAAACCAAATATACGATTTTTTGCGGTTCATGTGGAAGATTCTATAGTGGATTGCATAATATTTTACTAAGATATTTTGTGCCGTGGAAAATATTCAAGGAAATTCTGCCCAATCGTTATGTCTCTGGTTACTCATCACTCCATAAAATCTTAGATTTCCTGTTTTTAGTGTTCTCTCCCGCAAGTTTCATTTGTCGTGCAACTCTTTCTATCTCATTGGATATCTTCGTTTTGTCTTCCTCCTTCTCACAAATGTACCTGAAAACATCAACAAAAATATAAATTATAGTCTTGCGAAATGTGTAACATTCCATTTAGTATCCCATTCAGTAACTGCCCAAGGAATAGCGAAAACAATATTCCACTATTTAAAACGTCTATTCAGTGCCCCGCGGACAGTGATAAAAAGATTCCAACAGCTCGACACAAAACAATACAACGTGCAATTTAAGCTGCGTAGTTTTGGATTAGAACAGCATAAACCACTTTCTGTCCATGGGTGTCGTAAGAACGACTTCGGCTGGAGACCCATAAACAACCATCCTTTATTTTACATACATACATATACTCACGCTATAAATCCCTAGAAGGGGTAGCCAGAGCTAAAGAATTAGAAATTCCTCAGCCATTTTTGGAAATGTGAGTGGGGAAATGATGGTAAAAATAAAGGTTGTTGGTGATGGGTCTCCAACCGCATCGCCCAACAATCCCTTAAAGGCCCCAATACCTTTAGTCGCCTCTTACGTACACCCACCGGAAGAAATGGGGTAGTGCTATTCTAAGCCGACACTACACAGCAAATTTTACAATCAATATTTTACATCTTTTCCCCATTTATCTTTTGAAAGTGGCTGAGTATTTTCTAATTCCAAAGCTCACGCTATCCCTTTTGTTATGTGCAATAAAGAGTTATTCATATACCAACCGATGCCTAAACTGGCAGTCCTGTACCCGATAGGTACACTTAGAATCGCGCGGCTGCGACCAGATCCAGTAAGTCAGGGTTCAAACCCAATACCGTCAGTCTTATTTTACGACACTGGTTACACATCTCTCCATAACCTATACCCAAGTATAAACTATACTAACCGATGTCTAAACTGGCAGTCCTGTCCCCGGTACACGTACCTACGACTGTGACGTCACTAGTCGCGTTCGTTAGCACTCAGTCGCATTTTAGGATTTGGAAATGGATTAGTGCTACTCTAGGCCACCACAAAACAGCTATAGGTATCTTAAATACATACATACATACATATACTCACGGCTATAAATCTTTAGAAGGGGTAGCCAGAGCTAAGGAATTAGAAATTCCTCAGCCACTTTTGTAAATGTGATTGGGGAAATGATGGTAAAAATAAAGGTTGTTGGTGATGGGTCTCCAACCGCATCGCCCAACAATCCCTTAAAGGCCCCAATACCGTTAGTCGCCTCTTACGTACACTCACCGGAAGAAATGGGGTAGTGCTATTCTAAGCCGACACTACACAGCAATCCAAATCAATCAATATCTTAAATCCAAATACATAACCATACGTACCGATGTCTAAACTGGCAGTCCTGTCCCCAATTCGTGATTTCAGTCTATTCAAAGCCAACACTACTCAGCTACCTAATCCTAAATCGAGGTGCACATACTAACCGATGTCTAAACTGGCAGTCCTGTCCCCGGTACACGTACGACCTGGCGGCGGCGTCGTACACGAGCGCGAGACAGCGGCCGTCGCCCACCACTGTGACGTCACTCGTCGAGTTGGTCAGCACGGGGCGCGCTGATGATGACCAGATCCAGAGTAAACCCGGGTTCAGGCCGCCGGTCCACCAGTCCATGTCTGGAGATTTATTATAGATGCATTATTTATTTGCTCGAGAGTTTAAATTTTAGAGATTGTTTGCGCTTTTGGTGAACAATCGGCATTTTGCCTTTTGCTACCTGGTACTCTTTAACTTCTCAAAGTTCCTGAGGAATCGTTGAATCCAAAATTCATTACTTTGTTGTATAAGATCGCTTTAGGGTTGGAATGGAAGATAAGTAACACCTACACCAACAAACATTGAACTTTTGCATATATTCTGTTTATTGTATTATCTGGCTTAAAGTGTGATAACAAGCTGTGCACCTAGTTTAGTACAAAGGTTCTTATGAACTCATTATATTTGCTGTTTTGTTATAGTAAGTTATGCAAGGTCTCTCATATATGGGGCGTGATATGTGAATATAAATAAATATGTGACTCTCACTCATGAGTTCATGCAAGTAACTAAAAACAAAGTGTACCTTTTAGTTTATCTTGTCCCATAAATGGGTTGTAAAATGTGAGTAACCAATAACCTATCATACCCTTAATCTTCGCGCTGGAATGCATGTCTCACCTTTCTCCAATGAGTTGTAACATATAAGTAATCTCAAGAAAGTGATCATACCCTTAATCTTTTCATTGGCTTGCATCCCGGCGAACAGGCTCCTCCGCTGGTCCGGCTTATCCAATAACTTATCATACCCTTAATCTTCGCGCTGGAATGCATGTCTCACCTTTCTCCAATGAGTTGTAACATATAAGTAATCTCAAGTAAGTGATTATACCCTTAATCTTCTCATTCGCCTGCATTCCGGCGAACAGGCTCCTCCGCTGGTCCGGCTCCCGCAGCTCGAGCATCGCGCTCCGCAGCTTGCGACACGCGATGTTGGCGGTCTTCCAGTCCAGGGACTCGGCGGAGAAGTGGTAGCACGACTTGCCGACGCGGGTGAAGTTGTCTGGGCATGGGTCTGGTAGGGGAGGTGGAATTGGGTTATTTGGCTGATGAAAAATACTTAGTGAATGATCAAGTAATTATCTATGTAAGATTATTTTCTCTCTTTCTTGGAAATAAATTTTTGATACTATAATCCAAGTAAAATAACTGTGCCAGTAAAGTTATAGATAATTGCTGCCGTATAGTGTCGGCTTAGAATAGCACTACCCCGTTTCTACCGATAGGTGTACGTAAGAGGCGACTAACGGTATTGGGGCTTTTAAAGGGATTTTTGGGCGATGCGGTTGGAGACCCATCACCAACAACCTTTACTTTACCATCTTTTCCCCACTCAATTTTCCAAAAGTGGCTGAGGAATTTCTAATTCCTTAGCTCTGGCTACCCATTCTAGGGATTTATAGCCGTGAGTATATGTTATGTTATGTTATGTAAACTATACATATTCAAAGGGCTGAGCCAAAAAATAGTACATGTATTATAAAAAGATATGGTGCTAAGCATTTTCTTAAACTTGGAGTAAATTAAAAAAAAACTCCGCATACATCAGAGATCAACTATTTACTAACCCGGCACCTTATCCTTCCCCACGACCAAATAATGCACCGTATCTTCCATCTTCCTCAACCTCTTCTCCATGATGTCGACGCGGTACACCAGTTTCTCGATGGCTCCGAGGAGGTAGAGGTCTGTCTCCGAGACCTCCTTGCGCTGCGGCGGCTGGTCTACGCGGTCCACCGAGTTGGGGCCAGGGCGTTGGTTCGTTGGCTTGGTCGGCGGTTGTGGGGGCGGCTAAAATATAGTTGAGGAATGGAGTACTCTTTATTAAATGTCATAGTTTAAGTTTTATAATATAAGGGAGATTACCTAATATCCGTTTTATTGCACTCTCGTATATAGTATTTGTGGCTGAATTATATTTATGGAGTTGAAACCTGGTTAATTGGGTGGTTGGTCGTAACATTACTAATGGACTTGAAAATAGAACCATTTATGTGGTAAAATAGCTATCGTATCGTATCCGCCAAAAATACCCCTTATTTAATATAAGTGTTAAATTCACTTTACATCTCGCACCTCTAGTTCAAGAGTGACGGAACTCAAAATTTTGGGTTTCGCCTTTTTTGATGCAGAACGACGTAAAATTCACGGCCCTACACAGTGGCGCTATCAGAAAGAGAAAAATTATACTTTACACGGGCGAAATATATATCCGTCTCTCTCGCACTTGCCTCCCGCACCCCGCGATTTTCGAGAAAGAAGGACGGAAACACTTCAGCGTCGATATTCAAAGGAAGCGGGACGGTTGTGCGCTGACGCTTTCCTAGATGTGTCGTTATAGCACGAAAATTCAGGTATGTTTCTTATTATTATTATTGTGTTATACTGACGTATTTAAGAATACGTCTTTCTATTGCTGATATTAATGAAATGCTGTTGTTGTTACATTTATTGTGTCTCTATTTCACAGTAAGTAACTATATTTTTTTTTGATATTTCTAACTACTTCATTATTGCATTAAAATTATTGCGATTAATGAATGTTTATTGTGTATTAAGCCATTATTCAATGACCAATGAGTTGGAAAAAAATATTTTAATGTCGTTATACATACATACATACATACATATACTCACGGCTATAAATCCCTAAAAGGGGTAGCCAGAGCTAAGGAATTAAAAATTCCTCAGCCACTTTTGGAAGTTGAGTGGGGAAAAGATGGTTAAATAAAGGTTGTTGGTGATGGGTCTCCAACCGCATCGCCCAAAAATCCCTTAAAAAGCCCCAATACCGTTAGTCGCCTCTTACGTACACCCACCGGAAGAAATAGGGCAGTGCTATTCTAAGCCGACACTACACAGCAAATATAGTTATACCACAGATAATATAATACTATGTTATACCTAGTTCACAATTTAGGTTATCAAGGTAAAATCACTAATAATTAGTAAGAAACTGAATTATTTTATCAGCTTATTTATATATTTCAGAAAAAAGTCGTCAAGATCCAAAAAATACTTCAACTAATAAAAATAACGGAAGACAACTTGATTAATGATGAAAACATCCCACCATTGAATAATGTAAGTTTGGTATTTTACCCATTAGTTCTTCTTTTGTACTTTACATACATACATACATATACTCACGGCTATAAGTCCCTGGAAGGGGTAGCTAGAGCTAAGGAACTAGAAGTTCCTCAGCCACTTTTAAAAAGTTGAGAGTGGAAAAGATGCTAGATTTAAGGTTGTTGGTGATGGGTCTCCAGCCGCATCGCCCAAAAATCCCTTTAAAGCCCCAATACCGTTAGTCGCCTCTTACGTACACCCACCGGCAGAAATGGGGTAGTGGTATTCTAAGCCGACACTACACACCATAAATACTTTACATAATACTAATTAGAGAAAGTGCTTTATGCACCTTTGCACTTATGACACTGCTCTTTGGTTGCTTACTACTTTAGCTTCCAGTAATACAGTATATACTTATGTAATTATTGTGTTTGCAGGTGTCACCCGATAATATGGCACAGTCAGAAAAGGTAGTACCAGAAACCAAAAGTGGGCAATCACCTCCCATAATAAATAGTAGTGTAAGTACCAAATATTTTTTTCAACATCGGGATTAATTAGATAAGGCTTATACCCAGTTGTGTAGGTAAAATCCTTCCTCATTCTAACCTATGACAACATTTTACTGGATCTAACCGACGTGGTTGCGTATCACTGCTCTTTCATGGCATAGTATGTAAATATACGTAATAGTTGGCTAAGTAAATGTAATATTTAATATTTTCAGGCGCCACCTGTAAACTCCGATTCTTCTCAACCTGAGAACACGGGCCGAGGTCGATCACAATCAAGTAGTAGTAGTTCCAGTAGCTCTAGCAGCTCTAGCTCATCTTCAAGTTCATCTTCGAGTAGCAGTAGCAGTATCAGTAGCAGAAGTAGTAACACGAACAATAATGAAGATACCACAGCCACAGCCGTTTCGCCGTCAATTTTGAGGTCTTTCACCAACACCAACATCAACTTGTGGAAGAACAGCTACACAGGTAGATTACCACATCTCTCCAATTCATTCGGATGAGAGTGACGTCGATTTAAGTGACAATGAATCCACGTATAACATCATCAATGACAGATCACCATGTACCTCATCAATCATACCGGCGAGTTCTGATGATGATGATGCTGCTACTGCTGCTGCTGATGTAATAAGACCACGCAAACGAAAGGCAGACCCAGCAAAATGGAAACGTAATGTATGCAAGACGAAAAGAAACCGTGGCGAGGAGTATAAATCAGCTACTACCCAGAAACTTGTACCGGCACGGTAGATGAAGCCACCTTGCCAAGACAAGTGCCGGTTGAAATGTATCGAGAAATTTGATCATGCAAAGCGACTTGAACATTTCAAAGCCTACTGGGCTCTAGGCGACGTCAATTTACAGAGAACATACATTCCGTCTTGCATGACAAAAGTGGAGCCAAAGTACAAATATACTAACACCCAATACCCAATCACGCCTTCCATATGAAAACAAACAATGGCAAATTGAGAGTGTGTATGACATTCTTTATGAACACCCTTTTAGCTTGTAATCCCTTTTTGCTATACAGAAATGATACAGAAATGATACCGATGTGATTATTCAGCTCAATTATAGTTTAAGGTTTTTAGAATGTTTTAACAAGTTATTTTTAATAGTGCCAAAGTTTATAAGTGAGTTTAAGTATAATTATTGTTACCTGGAAGTAAAGACTGATCGTTACTTAAATATTACTTTAAAAAATTTGTAAGATGTCCAGACATTACTTTACTTTACTAATAAAGAAAACTTTTTTTGGAAATTGTTGTCTTGTTTTATTGCACAACATTGACACATTAGAACACAATCTGGTTAATATTTAGTACTGTAATGACATTTTCTGAAATAGACCGAAAAATATTATCAGGCATTTATATAATAGTGACTTAAACCTTAGATAGCCACCAAAAATTATATATTTTTTTTGCAAGAGTGACGGATATTTTTTAAACGCAATTTTTATGCACAAATATAAATATTTTCTTATTTTTTTAATGTATACTAAATCTAGATATACCTGAGTATTTGTGTGACAATTTTAGTAAATATTAATAAAATAGTTTAGACACAATACGCAAATAGGTGAAAAATGACTTAGTCCGTTTTTGTTTTTTACGATTTCCCACAAAGTGAGTTTTTTGAGTTCCGTCACTCTTGAACTAGAACTGATTCTAAAACTTACAGTAGTCACGTAGTCACGTTGGGAATAAATAAAATTTGACGTGAGGTGTCAATAATTCACCATACTTACAAGGCTTGGTTTGAATTTGTCTTTATACGGAGCTTGGGGGCGGTTTACGATTTTGCCAGGGCTGGGCGCATGAGGGGGCGTCATTTGCCATTCTTCAGAATATGTTCGACGAGGAGGTGGGGGCGGTATCAAGTCAATTCTGAAAACATACGTCAAATGTAACATTTAACAAATATATTTCAAGTTAATTAAATTCAACAATGGAAAATAGTTCAGCCACGTATAAACAGTTTAATTTAAATTTACGAGTGTTGTATTGTCATCGTATGTTAAATGTTTTTTTTTTGTGTTACTCATACTTCATTTGTTAGTCAACCAATAAACTGACCTATCATACCCTAACCTATCCATAACAAAGTATCTCTTAGTAGGCTGAATGCGCCCCTGTCGGCCGGAGTCTAGCGCCCGCTGCTGCAACTTTTTTTGAGGGGTTGGTTTCTGCTGGGTAATTAGCCCGTGGAGCTTCACCATGAATTCATGTGTGCCGGCAGCTGAGGGCCGCCCTGGTGGGGCAAATGTATGAGTATCTACATGGGCGTACCCAGGTTCTGGGCTAGGGGAGGGCAAATATTTTTTTTTAATTCTTTCCCCTAGCCTTTGCCCGTTTCTAAGTCGGGGTCGGCTATTTAACCTAAGGGAATTGACGAAAACACTGTTTTTTTTTCAAAATAATGTAAATATATTGTACTGCATTTTTTTAAAATAAATAACAATAGAGAGTAGGGAGGTATACGATATCCAGGGCGGGGCAGCTACCCTCCCCTGCCCCCCTGGGTACGCCCATGTGTACCTAAACTAAATAGGATAAAGAGGAAGGTGCTGCAGCAATACTACAAGATTCTATTTTTTTAATAAAAACAAACAATACTCTTCCGATTCGTAACATAGCTAAAGACTACTCTACCTATCAGTAACATAGTATCCTTTAGCCGGCAACGCCAAGATACGCCCCTGTCTCCCGGTGTCAGCCAAGGTCCACTGCTCCAGCAGCGCGCCCCACTGCCCGCCCCCCTCGTCGCACCAGTCCGTGGCATTGTCACTAGAGACGTGAGTTACGAAGAGGATGGAGAGTAGGAGAATTAGGGACATCTGGAAATTTAAAAAGTTGATTTATTATCTTATAGATTTTACACAGCTGTATAGTCTCGGCTAAGAATAGTCCTTAGGGTTTTTTAAATAATTGTTAGGAGGATGCAGCTGCAGACCCATCACCATCAAATTTTTACAGCCGTAAGTATAGTTATAGCTTAGTTTTTAATACTTATTACCAAAAGTGTGCTAGATAACACATTAATTTAAAACTTTCGCCAAATTTATACATTCACATAACTCTGCATCAAATCATCACAACCTTAGTGTGTACCGAGGAGCTCGAATTTATCCAGGTAATTAGCCATTCCATACCACGCTGGCCTAGTGCGGAATATCAGACGTGTGGCATATAATGCCCTATCTACTTCCACTATAATGAATGACGGCCTCTTTCTAAACAACCATTTTGTACTTCTCATGTGTAAAATCACTTCCCTGGCTGACGTGACAATGAGACCTACAATTAGTCAGGAAGGATGACATAGATCAAATAGAGAATATGCTCGAAAAGGCAGGTGACCGAAATGTGATATGCCTACCCCAATGATAACTAATCGTGACACAATATGTATAAATATATCCGCAACAGAAAACACATTGTGTATGTTTTGGAAGCATCACCCTGACCCAATACACATCACGTCAAGATTACGGTGTTACGTGTCGGTCAACTCGCGTGTGCTGTTGTGCAACCGAGAGAAAGTGGATCCGTATGTTTGCGATAACAATGCGTCATCGCCTTGCGTGGTTTATGCGGATGGAATTGTAGGTTCTTAGAGTAGGTTTATAAGGGAGGGCTTATGAGAGTGTTCCAATTAGGTTTTACTGTCGAGTGTCGATTTAGAAAACACTGAACCATTTTTTATCACTGGTAAAGTGTTGTATGTTATGTGACAAAAGTGATAGTAACGACGAGGCTAACTAGTTAATTAACTGATGGTCCCAGAAGTTAAACAAGGACTGTTCTATGAAAATACAGACGCCCAAACTTTATAATAAAAAGGCATATATACAAAAAGAATAATGAATGTAAATGAGGCTCGAGGGATTCGCCAGGACCGTGCGAAGTGGTGGCTGGAGGCTCTGATTACCGAAATGGGAACTTATATGTATGTATGTTATGAATCCGTGTAGTGTCAGCTAAGAAGATTACTATCCCATCGCTTTTCGTGTGTAGTACGTGCGATTGCAATGCGATTTCGTAAGAAATGTAATAATAACGGCTATTTATTTTACCGTATGTGCCTTAACTGCCATATTCTAAAAGGATAAAGAGATACACGATTCATAAGCTCTGACTTCCACTTTGGATTGGTTTTGTAAACACTGAGGCACATGCATATAATATAACTACCTAATTGTAGTTGCTGTGTAGTGTCGGCTTAGAATAGCACTACCCCGTTTGTACCGATGGGTGTTCGTAAGAGGCGACTAACGGTTTTGGGGCTTTCAAGGAATTTTTGGGCGATGCGGTTGGAGACCCATCACCAACAACCTTTACGAATTTCTAACGAACCGACGAACCTGGATGACGAATTTCTAATTCCTTAGCTCTGGCTACCCCTTCTAGGGATTTAAAGCCGTGAGTATATGTATATGTATGTCTGTACCTAATTGTAGAATATGCTCCAATAAAGACTGGTGTCAAAAGTGTATTCAATAAACGAGATATATGAAATTATTGATGAATGTAAATGAAGGAATGGATAGTCCCTGCACACCACAATGGGAACAAGAGTATATACTTAAATATTTATAAATAACTATAGGTTTATACTCTACTCCAACTATATTTCACATGTGAATTTGTTTATTTTCATATGTCATAAATTATAAAAATCCATTTGGCAAAAAATAAATATATTTAATAGTTAAAATATTTAAAGGTCTTACCTTAATTTATCTTAAAACCGAAGAGAACACAATCACGAAACCACTTTCACTGACAGACGAGCGATCACCAACACTTTTACAACTTGTCTGAGAACACATCGCCGAGATCACAGGAGGGGCGGCTAGAGGGACTACTATGGGAATTTATAACATTCTTCTGTTCATATAACAACGAATACTTTGATGGCTTAGAAGAAAAGAGCTCTGCCTTCAATGCGGAGGGAATGGGTTCGATTGGGTTGTATTGCTGACATCTCTTTGTATTTTTAAGTGAACTATGTGATATGATAGCTTTGTAATGTCGGCTAAAATTAGCACTAACCAATTTTTCATCGCGGGTGCCGTATGAGACTACTTAGGGTATTCGTGATTTTTACGTCTTTGTTGGGCGATGCGGCTAGAGATCCATCCATACCCAGGTCTCTGACATTGATTCTCCAAATGCATGCATAAAATCACTTAACTGATGCTGTGTAGTGTCGGCTTAGAATAGCTTAGCGAGGTCGATAAGGGTATTGGGACGTTTTAAGTGAAAAAAAATAATGACTTACATTATCAAATAATCTTATTTGTATAATAAGCGCAATGGCTGAGTTGCCTAAGTTATGTGAAAGAGTTTATTCGTACAAAACGACGATATGCCTGTCACCTATCATGTATATGCACTCTCCAAGAAAAACATTGATAATATTAGTACCAAATCACAGAAATGTCATCTAACATTTAGTGGTATAAGTACCACTGCCACCCCTTCGAAGGGTTATGGCATCCACCTTAACAGAATAAATTAAGATAAATTAACAAACAAATGTTTCCCAGTTTTATTATTAGATAATGATACTTTCCTTCAAGGAAAACAATGGTGAAACTACAAATTATAGCAACAAATCATATAACCAACAGCTTGTTAAAATAATCTCGATGTTTCTGTATTGTGTAAGGATAGCATTAGCGCTCACTTTCTCCGCAAGGTCGAGCGTGTTCACTGTTCATATTTGCATAGTTAATCAAGCGCGTTCTTATTCGATTAATTTTAACAGAAAGGAAATACTTTTTACCAATGTTTTAATAAAATAGCGAGTACTTTAAATTGCGGTGTAGTATTAGTTTCAAATAGCATCGATACTATTCTGTCCGAGGGTGTCGAATGAGGCCACTGCGTGGTCGTCCTCTAATAACATTAACACCTACATTAGCTCTGCATACCTTTTCAACAACTTCACTCTCTATGCTCTCCAACCATACATATAAATAATCTCAGCCACTGGTGGCATCTTATTGTCAAGATTTTCAACGGTGCTGAGAGAAAAAGTCGTGAGAACGTTTCCTCACCAAAGCCGAATGGCCAGCTGCATTGCACAAAAATCTCCTCATATTTTACAAAGGACATACTTTATTACTGCACCTGTAACTTTGTGTTGTTTTTAAAACATATCAACTCAATAGTATTTTCTAAGACTTTCACGACTGCACATTATAATTAAAACCACTTTTGACGTTCCCGTGACCATGATAACTGAAAAGTTTTCGAAACGTACATACATAAATACATATACTCACGGCTATAAATCCCTTAACGGGGTAGCCAGAGCTTTGGAATGAGAAATTCCTCAGCCACTTTTGGAAGTTGATTGGGGAAAAGATGGTAATAATAAATGTTTTTGGTGACGGGTCTCCAACCACATCGCCCAAAAATCACTTAAAAAGCCTCTATACCCTTAGTCGCCTCTTACGATCACCCACGGGTAGAAATGGGGTAGTGTTATTCTAAGCCGATACTATACGGAGAACTTTTCGAAACGTCCTACGCTTTAAAAAACCATGTAATAACACGCGATTAAAATATCCGAAAGTCAAAAGTTGTTTTAATTATATCAACTCAAACTCATCTTCATCTTCACTCAGCGGTACTTATATGCTACATAATATTTGTGCCGCTAAGGAATAACCCGTGCTGTGAGTCATTTTAAATCTCTCCATTCATCTGAATACAAACAAGTAAGTCACGATAACATATCACAACCAGTTTGAAAACTCGGCAGTTAGTTCTTTTCACCCTTTAGAAAGCTTTATTATATTATTACAACGTAACGTCAATTGCACTGTAAATTATGATTTGTCTAGTAATGAGCCTAAATGTTTCTACTTTTTTGTTATTTTAGCTTTGCATTTGGTAAATCATCCAAAAAACATGACTGACAACGCAAAGAGTTAAATGTCGTTTAGCCAATAGACATCCACTGCTGGACATAGACCTCCCCCAAAGATCCCCACAACGACCGGTCCTGTGCTGCCTCCACCTTTCGGCTTCCCGCCATCTTGACCAAAACGGTTCAACTAATGGGAAGCCAGCAAAACTGCGACGTCGCTTCTCGCAAACCCTCACTATGATTGTGACTTGTGATTGTGATGACGATAGATTCGACCAGGTTGGGAAGAAAATTAAACGTCGTGCAAACAACAGAAATAGGCGTGATACTGTTTTGTTAATCTCGTGTTCATTGAAGGCTAAAGGGTACATACATACATATACTCACGGCTATAAATCCCTAGAAGGGGTAGCCAGAGCTAAGGAATTAGAAATTCCTCAGCCACTTTTGGAAGTTACGTGGGGATTAGATGATGAAATAAAGGTTCTTGGTAATGGGTCTCCAACCACATCGCCCAAAAATCCCTTTAAAACCCTTATACCGTTAGTCATCTTTTACGTACACCCACCGGAAGAAATGGGGTAGTGCTATTCTAAGCCGGCACTTCACCATCGAAAGGGTAAATCTATATATTATCACGAGTAGCTACTAAATTAGGCATAACGATGCCTTAGGCCAGAAAAGTCTCAATATTTCGATACTATTCAATATTATATTGAACTTGTTGCCTGCAATGAATTATTTATTTTAAGTTTAAACATAATTTTTACATCAACTCTTCCATATCCGCAAAAAAATTGGTCTTCCAACAGCCTCAAGTTGGTCGCGAGGCTGTTCTGAATTAAAGCGTTTACATACAAAACAATTGGATTATGATTATTTCTGTCAAAATTAAAAACCATATGTCAGTGATGTCGTGAGTCAGATCGATATATTTCTGACATTTCTATTTGTTGCCGTGTAGTACGGGCTTAGAATGTCACTACCCCTTTCTACACACGGATGTCCTAAGAGGCGACTAAGGGTACTGGGGCTTTTAAGTTGTTTTTTGGGAGATGCGGTTGGGGACCCATCACCAACGATACTTTATTTCTACCATCTTCTCTCCTATCAACTTCCAAATGTGACTGTTTGTATGTTTGTTCTATTTATTGAAATCAACAAGGCAGTAACTAATTAGCAATGCAGCAGGGCTAGTATTAAATTCATTTTAAATTAGTCCGTGAAAGCATGATAAACATGAAAACTACTTGCTAATTAACTGTAGGAATTTTATTAGTGGCAGAGCGATCATATAATCGTTGCGATTGGTATAGTCATATTTTAACATACAAGACTGCGAGCTACAATATGGAGATGGCACTCCCTGATGATCATATTTTAAGTTCGTACAAACTATAGCCTCACAAGTGCTAGAAGTATATTTCCCATTGAGTTTTTCATATAATTTTCGACTATGTCTACATCTTACTCCAGAGAATAGGCTATTTGACTAAGTTTTGAAAACTATCTTACGATGTTAATTTGTTTATAAGGAGCCCTAAAAAAATATTTTTCTGTCTTCATTTTAGCTATTTTATTAAAAAATCGAAAAAGAAAATGCAATATTCAAATGTGCCGCGAAAACGCGACTTTAAGTGATAATATGGCGTCTGTAGAACAAATGACGTCAATTCCGCATTAAACACCAATGAGCGAAGCGATACACAGACAGTTTATGTGCAATCTACGTCATTATAGAAATAGCCAATCACGGTCGTTTTTAGTTACGTGACAGTTGCATCAAAATTACTTATTTTAGAAGACGGATTATAGTGAAATAATGCAATATTTTTATCTCGCATTATTACATATTGCTCCAAAAAAGAAATATTATAATATTATATATAAATGTATATTTTTATTACAGTCAAATAGCCTATTACAATAATTCGCTAAAATAGTTCCTTAGGGGTAGTCGGAGCTTTAAAAGCTGTAGGTGCCTATTTGAAAATTAGCTAGGTAGTAAAAATACACAATATAATGAACAAAATTTATTAACATCAGAATAATTCGTAAATCAGTATACAAAAGCTTATTAACTAAATAAATTAACATTCGAGTATTACTTACATTTAGTCATAAAATATTTAAAGACAAGAATATAATAAAGATCTTTTGAAGTATCAGAGTAATATATGATAATAAATTTATTATCAGAAGCAAACGATTAATATTTACCATTTATACAAAATTGTTAATTTACAAATATATCAAAAGTACAAATAAAGTAAAGGTAAATATTTAACAATAAATATCTTAAGCTAAAAACTGGACGGAATGTATATGATCTCACGGTCATCTAAAATACGTATAACCAAGATTATTACTTTTTACTTAGATCTCCACTTATATAGGATATAAGCTATGTATTGTGAAATTATATTGGAATCTATTTAACATTTTTTTATTTTTTTAAGTAACCACCAATATGAATTAACAAGTAAACTGTTTGGAGTTAATGTATATTATTTTGTCACTCTCTCAAAAAGTGTAACCGTACGGATCAGAGCTAAGCGTGATGTTAAAATATCAATATTAAATTCAATATTAAAGGTTCATTACGCAACGATGATGTATGATTTTACACGTCTTTTGCCGTGTAGTGCCGGCTTAGATTGTCGCTACCCCTTTCTACCCACGGGTGTCGTAAGAGGCGACTAAGGGTATTGGGGCTTTTATTGGATTTTTGGGCGATACGGTTGGAGACCCAACACCAAAAACCTTTATTTTTACCATCTTTTCCCCACTTAACTTCCAAAAGTGGCTGAGAAATTTATAATTCCTTAGCTCTAGTTACCCCTTCTAGGGAAATATAGCCGTGAGTATATGTATATGTATGTTATTAGGTATGCGTTTTTTAATCAATTCAAGTTTAATTTCAACTTAAGAAACAATCAAAAATATACAATAATATTTTCAATGGATAGAGTAAAGATAAAACTTATCATTATATTTGGTAGATCGTGGTAATTTCTTTTGAGAATATTTCAGAAATAGATGGAAATTACTCATTAGTTACTAATACAGTCATAAAAAGAATAATCAAAGCATAAGTTAAGAAAATTAAAAGTGCATTTTTTATAATGTTATCATTATCAATAACTTGCGAAGCAGGAAGACTACCTAACTTTATGTAGTATCCTAACGTCCTTGATATATATATTTGGGAATCTGTTTATTTTATATTATAGTTGTAACCTACAGTTTTAGTCAAATATCTTTACTAGAAACCACAGCAGATTGCAGATATTGTACTTTACATTTTAAGTTAGCTTTAACTATCTTGATTTGTTTGAATTATGAGGAAAGGAATACTTTTCTAATTCTACATGATTTTCAAAGGCAATTGTTAATTTGTGAACATACAGATGTAAGTTTCCTATTATATGTATGTATTATAGTATAAAATGTGGTTGTAATTTCAGCGGAGTTCAACGGATAACGTTTATAAATGTTTACATTCCGGATTCCCTTTGAATTTGATACGCAAAGTAAAAGGACCCTTGCCTTTACAAGATATTCATTCGCTTTTTATTTCTCTGCCCTTTAGCTTCCTTGAAACGTAAACCGTCTTGGAACTAAACGAACATAGAATAATTATGTAAAGGAGCTTTTGTAAATATTATAAAAAAAAACACTTCGGGTTGTTCTGTTGACCAGAACCAATGCAACAAGTGATGTTAAAGTGTGTAATTTATTACACAAAATTGTGTTTCAAATTAAAAAAAAGTAATTTACATATATTTTTAAAATACTTTGAGTTGTTTTGTGATGATGATTTGGAATATAGGTAATCATAAAGATAACGTCATCTGTCAAGCTCAACTTCCACTATCAACAAACATTTTAGTCTTTTACGGCAGTGATTTATTTTACATATACAGTATAAATCTTACAGTTGATATATTTAAAGTAATTGGGACATCGTAGCATCATTTTATTCTAGATAATATTTACTATATCTAATAATTTCTTAATCTCATAGCAAGATGTATATAAAAAGAGTTGTTTAATACCTATTTACATATATTTGCTTACTAACTACTGACAACCCTAAAGATTTGGGGCTGTAAAATTATGCTATAATAAAGATTTAATATTTTTGAACTTTTTATTACTTAGCTGGTCTTAAGATCAAACTCTGGAATGTATTCAAGTATTTAAAATGGACAAGATCGATTCAAGTATTGTCGACATATCAATCATAATGATGAAGAAGAAATTTCGAGTATATTCTTTTAATATTTTAAAATCAATCTCTTGATATCCTGTGTTTACCAATAGAATGGAAAATCCGTGTAAGCAAATAAATATAGTTTATTGCATAATATTGCCTCGACGAAGTTTTTTGTAATGGAATGAAAAGAACGTCAAGCATCTGACCCTTTTTAAGTTTTCTGTGAAATATTTGTTGCCTACTGATTCACCATACATGATACTATAATATACTATGATAGAGAATACGCTATAAATATGGAGACACCTAAGTTAACATTAGTATAGAACCGATGTAAATAATATCACAAAATGGTCCATGCCTTACTTACTCAGATAATTTTAATAAAGTTATAATAGTAAAAGCAATCCGATATATACAAAGTGTAAACATATAAATATTTAGAAGTAAACTGTGAGATTCATATTATCCGCTATGTTGGGATTGGTCGCGTCGTGGATCTCGGGATTCGAACCTGCTGCCCGCTGGAAAAATAAACACGTTCTTAATTAAAAATCCTCTTTTTAATGCCGTACTTAACAATTATACGAAGGCTGTACTAAAAGTATCGGGAATGGAACATTTCCATTGTTCCTGCCATATAAAAAAAAATTAAAACTTCTTGCTTTAAAAATCTAATAAAAAAAAATAGTGGCCACGTTTGTCTCCAAAAGGATGATGATGCAGAATGGGATGCTAGCATTTGTGAGAACTGCAATCGCCGCATCATCCTCCATCACGACAATGCGAGGTTTCACTGCGCGCAGAGAACAAAAGAGTTTTTAGATCAAGAAAACATAGAATTATTAGACCATCCGCCGTAACGCTAAAAAAAGCCTAAATGATTTCTGTAGTTTCCCTAAAACAAAGAATAAACAATAAACATGGACAAAGACTTTTATCACCTGAAGAAGCTGTGGACGCCTACAAAACGGCCATTTTGGAGAGCCCATCTTCCGAATGGAATGGTTGCTTAAATTATTGGTTCCATTGTATGGAAAAATGATTCAAATGAGAATACTTCGAAAAGCAATAAATAAATTTTCCTTGATTCCCGAAATTATCAGTGCCGCCCTCGTAGGCCGTTATCGTGTCCGTGAAAATTCCTGCTTTTTTTGACGTTTGTCACGTTTTTAAATATCTATACATTCAAATCTTACGTCGGACCTGCACCAATTTGATTTTTATAAAGTCAACTTACAACTAAGTTAACTTACATTAGCCACATCCGTATCGTCCCAGCTAAGCTTCTTGACCCGCGCAGGAATAGTCCCGCTAGGCCAGGCCACGCCGCTACGGCCGCGCGCCCCGCACAAATGGTCGCTTAGTAGCGCATTGGTACCCGTGGTGGGGACTATGGTGGGGTTGGGGGTACTTTGGGGGGATATGGTACCGGGAGGGAGGGGGGCTATGCGGCTCTTGCAGCGAGGTTGGCGATTGGCTGATGATACTGGAAGTAACAAACTTGTAAGTTTAAATAGAAACTGATAACTTAAAACTTTGATCCGATGTGACAAAAATAAAAGAGCATGTATGAGAAAAATAATGCATGTAGAGGAAGCAAGAGAGGTTTGTCAAGATTGTACTAAGTGGCGATCGATAGTTACTGCCTAACCCAATGAAATTAATGGGCGTGAGTATAAGTAAGTAAGTAAACTTAATCCGTGGCTTCTCACGCTTTTGACAGATATGATATATGTTTGAATATGTTAATATTATTAATTAAATTAATTATTTATTTCTTTATTGTGAATAAATATGATAAAGGGGTCGTGGGAATATTGATTCCTGTTTTTTCCTCTATTTTTATGAATTATATAATGTTAAGTTTTTTCCTCTATTTTTATGAATTACATAATGTGTTAACTTTCGCCGGCCGAATCAAATTGTATGGCACTGGCTGAAAATCAGCGCCACGGTTGGTGACATCATCATCTGTGGCAACATGCTGAGCCAGTAACCAATTCACTGCATAGGGCTGCTTTTTTATATAGTATTTTCTAAGATTTTCACGATTGCATACTTTTTTATGTTTCAATTTTTTTTACTTATGTTCTTTTGTTGTTTTTGTTTACCACTATGTTTTTTTTTTATATTTTTTATTTGTTGTGTATTTTCCTGTGCACTGAATAAAGTTTTTTCTTTCTTCTTCTTTCTTTCTTTCTAATAAGAGTTTTAACTAATTCACTTCGTGTATTTTGTTCCTGATGGTTCTATTTACAATTTACTGACAACGAGTGTGGTAATATTTTAAAATCTAATATTACAATTTTACTGAGATGAGTCTCATGAGTTATCTTATACATTTTGTTTAAGATTCAAATTCAAATGCTGACGAATGTCTTTAACCTTGCAAGTTTCTTGGGACACATACTACAAATATTTCTGCGAGACATTTACAACAATGCAATAATTCTTTTAGTAATTTTATATGGTTGACTGATGTACCCTTAACTTTGAGTTAGGTTCTTAACAATTTGAAGCTAAATTTCATGATCACTATCAATCTAAGTATATATCTATATATAAATATTGTTTAACTTACCCGGAGCAACACTAGTCTCATTATTAGTCCGCACATCAAGACTGGAGCTAGAGTTCCGTAGAATAGTACTGGCTCCCGCACTAACAGATTGTAGGGAACCGGAACGTTCCAGCGAGTCACCGTTACCGTTGGTAACGTTGTTGCTGGGAACGGTTCCGGGTACTGATTTGCGTCCTGGGTACTCGGAGGACTCTTTTGTTGGTTGGCGGGAAGATTTCGAGCGTTTGCTGAAATTTGGATTTGTTTTAACTTAGGCTGGAAGTGTGGGAAGAAAGTGTTAAATGTGAAATTTAGAATGTTCAATATTGGGAACTTCTTAATAAAAATACACCTATTTCAAGTATTAGATTAACAACATAAAGTCCACTTGCATTGAAACAAGGTAATTAATCCTACACCTTTTGCATTCAACTCCTTTTACACTGTTTAATCGATCGTGTTTTTTTTTTTATTAGTTAAAGACAACCAGGAGATGATTTTTAAAAGTAGATATTTAAATATGGTAACTATGAAGTTTTTTTTCTACGAAAGCGATCATATTAACGATTTTTTTCATTTTATTTTTCATATTATCAATTGTACCGCCAGTATTTTGCACCTAACTGGTAACTAAAAGCAACTCAAATACAGAAAATTGCTACCTTCGCTTATGTAGTAGTAGCGTCGAGTATCTTGTAAATTTTTCAACTTGATAAAATATATATAAGTTGAGCAGAGGAAAGTATGTCAGTAAGTGATATTGTAATAGGTGGCAGAGCAAGTGAAAGCATTAGTATATCCTTGAAGTTTTTTGCTAGTGACGGCTATCTATATATCAATACGTACACATTGCACGTAGCTAACACGACGACCAAAAAGTAATAGTACGTGATATTTAAAAAAAGCGTACATGGGTCATCCGACTGGACAAAGACCGGTCGGGCGCCCTCGGCACCGCTGGTGTGAAGTGGTAGAAGCAGATCTTCGTGAGTTTCAGGCAAACGATTGGCGAGAAACCACACAAGACCGAGGCAAGTGGCGAAATCTCGTATCGGAGGCCAAGACTCATTTTGGGTCGTCGAGTCAGCGAAGTAGTAGTAAGTGATATTTACTGACTACTAATGGTAAGTAAATGGTTTACGTCAACATACATACATACATATACTCACGGCTATAAATTCCTAGAAGGGGTAGCCAGAGCTAACGAATTAGAAATTCCTCAGCCACTTTTGGAAGTTGAGTGGGGAAAAGATGGTAAAATAAAGGTTTTTGGTGATGGGTCTCCAACCGCATCGCCCAAAAATCCAATAAAAAGCTCCAATACCCTTAGTCGCCACGTCAAAAATATTGTTTTTTAACATTTTGTATTGTTTTCCTATTGTATGGTGTTATGTTAACATAAATAAAGGAGTTATCTATCTACACATGTATGTTACAAATAACAATACGTACACATAACACGCAGCCAGCACCACGACGGAGGCCACGGCTAGCAGTGCTGCTGCCAGCGCGCCCACCAGCGCGGCGGCGGGGCGCGGGGCGCGCGGGGGGAGGCGCACCACCACCGGCACCGCCGACTGGGGAGAACCATTTTATTTAGTTACATTGAAACAAAGAGGTTAAGAGTGAGTGAGTAAGTAAAGGCCTTGTGGTAAAGTAGACACAGTATTTGATATTATAAAAAACACCTTTGAATTGTAAAGTATGAGTACTATATAACTTGTGGCATTTTGGTTTCGTTTTATTGCTGCATAGATTGAGGAGTAGTGAAAACTTTTATTTTGAATAGTGCCGTTGTTCATAGAACTCTACATTACACGGAATGTTGACAGAAATACAGTTTTACAATAAAGTAAAAATCTTATCTATGAAAAATTCTTTTAATGCCAGATATTGTCTTCCTATGACACCCAATAAGGTGTCATAGCACGGTTTTCCGTCACGCCTTTCTGTCGGCAGCGTGTCCCTGGCCGCAGTCTCGCCGCTCGCAGTCTAATGTCAATATAATGTCTGGTGAGCTATTGCTGATTTCATGAGTCTGGCGTCTTGGTTAAGACAGTAATTGCAGCATAATATCTTGCTTTTTTCATCAGCTGCCACAACTTGGATTACACAAGTTTTCCCTCCACGGGAAAGTGAATCCGAGCACCTCTTCACCGGCCTCTATGTAGGCAGTGCAAAAACGAGCCTAATTTTCTCAAACTCGTGTTTTAATTCCTTTAGAAGTTTGAACTGATTCCTGAGTAGACAAGCGGAATTCTTACCGTCCGTCCCTATGCTGTCGATAGTTTCTTATCTTCAAAGCCTTAAAAGTCTCCTCGGAGTTGCAGCGTGGGGAGGAAAGTTTGAGCCTACATCGTACATCTAGCAGGGACTATCTTCATGTGAGGTTGATCGCAAGATAATCAATCTGGTTGCGAGTTACGACATCAGGGGAAATCCATGTTGCTTTGTGGGACTCCTTGTGATTAAAAAGTGTTTCTCCTATCACGAGGTTTCTAGTTCACCGAAAAGTTCTCCGTTCTCGTTTATGCTTCAGATGGCTCCATCAGTTATCATGTAGTGTTCTTTACCCTCATTGCCGTTGCCTAGCTTCCTAATCAAGTAATATGTCAGGAAAACGATAACCGGTTTTCGGATCAGCCTAGAACTGGTCATAGAACGCTGCCTTCTCATCTTCTGTAGCTGAGTCGTTCGGAGCGTATCACTAGACTATTCTTATCTTTGATGCTCGCGGGTAAAAACGAACTGATATGAGGCGCTCCGACAAAGCACCTCATCAGATTTTTTTGGCACAGCGACTAAGAAACAGATAACCTCCATATTCCCTGCTTGCGCCAATATCCTATTTGTCACTGTAAAAAAGTGTGTTGCCAAAGTCAGCAACTTCTTTACCATAACCATTGCATTTCGTCAAGCTAAATCAAAGAATGTTGACTTTATAGTCTCTCATGTCTTTGGCTATCTGGGATACCTGTTCGGGTCGAATCATGGTTCTGATACTCCAGCACTCAATCCATGACCGCTGTTTAAAGCCAAAGGTCGTCGGTTAAGACATTTGGGTATTCTTATTTACAAGTTTCTTCATGTAGGTATGTGAAAAAGCCAATTATCAAAATTATTATGCTAAACTAACTAAATTTGTGATAAAATAAAGTCCTTACATAAAATAATACATACCTGTCTAGGTGGATTCCCTGAGTCAGTGGCGGTAGCAGTAAGTATCAGCTGGGAAGTGTTCAGGGAAGACAAAGCTTCCCCACGAATAAACATGTCTCCCGACTCGTTTATGTAAAAGAGGCTGAAAATGTAGAAAATATAGTATAGAGTCCATAAATACATACGGATTCATTTGTTAAGATTGATTAGATAGCGTAAAAATACTTCAATCGGTTGGTAACTTTAGAGGAATTTTTAATGCAGATGATATTCTACATTTTCGTTCAGATTCAATATTCAGAAGAGGTAGAATTGCGACAAAGTAGACCGAAGACTTGGTGCTGGTCGCGGGACGCCGACGGATGAGGGTAGGACAGGAGCGGTCGTTGTGGAGATCTTTAGGGGAGGCCTATGTCCAGCAGTGGACGTCTTAGCTGATGATGAATTTAGGTTAAATTTTTAAACATGGAATTCCGTTAACGATTAAAAAAAGATTTTTTCTACAATAAATATTCGTATATGTTTATAAATTGCAACTAGCATATTTTTTATATCTAGAAGTAACAATAACATATAAGTAGCATGTCACGGCTTAAATGTGGCCTAAGTAACTTTTTACTAAGTCAGATATTTGTCAGCTCAGAGGTACATACAAACAGACAGAAAAAAAAAGAAAAAATAATATTTTATATGTACCGTATATAAATTAACATACATGTAATAACAACTGTTTGTATTCACATTACAGACTCCAATTTAATTTACTTATATAAACTTCAGAACTCAAATAGCTACTCAATGCTGCTGCGGTCGATGCAGTGCGAGCTCCACTTATATTAGTATTGTTGTATGTATGTATATGTATGTAGGTACATATAAATACATACTGTTGCTGCGGTCCATGCAACGCTAGTTCCACGGCGTCCCCGCGGTCCCCGTCGAACACATCTAAGTATTGTAATAGTGTATGTATGTATGTATGTATGTAGGTACATATAAATACATACTGTTGCTGCGGTCCATGCAACGCTAGTTCCACGGCGTCCCCGCGGTCCCCGTCGAACACATCTAAGTATTGTAATAGTGTATGTATGTATGTATGTATGTAGGTACATATAAATACATACTGTTGCTGCGGTCCATGCAACGCTAGTTCCACGGCGTCCCCGCGGTCCCCGTCGAACACATCTAAGTATTGTAATAGTGTATGTATGTATGTATGTATGTAGGTACATATAAATACATACTGTTGCTGCGGTCCATGCAACGCTAGTTCCACGGCGTCCCCGCGGTCCCCGTCGAACACATCTAAGTATTGTAATAGTGTATGTATGTATGTATGTATGTAGGTACATATAAATACATACTGTTGCTGCGGTCCATGCAACGCTAGTTCCACGGCGTCCCCGCGGTCCCCGTCGAACACATCTAAGTATTGTAATAGTGTATGTATGTATGTATGTATGTAGGTACATATAAATACATACTGTTGCTGCGGTCCATGCAACGCTAGTTCCACGGCGTCCCCGCGGTCCCCGTCGAACACATCTAAGTATTGTAATAGTGTATGTATGTATGTATGTAGGTACATATAAATACATACTGTTGCTGCGGTCCATGCAACGCTAGTTCCACGGCGTCCCCGCGGTCCCCGTCGAACACATCTAAGTATTGTAATAGTGTATGTATGTATGTATGTATGTAGGTACATATAAATACATACTGTTGCTGCGGTCCATGCAACGCTAGTTCCACGGCGTCCCCGCGGTCCCCGTCGAACACATCTAAGTATTGTAATAGTGTATGTATGTATGTATGTAGGTACATATAAATACATACTGTTGCTGCGGTCCATGCAACGCTAGTTCCACGGCGTCCCCGCGGTCCCCGTCGAACACATCTAAGTATTGTAATAGTGTATGTATGTATGTATGTATGTAGGTACATATAAATACATACTGTTGCTGCGGTCCATGCAACGCTAGTTCCACGGCGTCCCCGCGGTCCCCGTCGAACACATCTAAGTATTGTAATAGTGTATGTATGTATGTATGTATGTAGGTACATATAAATACATACTGTTGCTGCGGTCCATGCAACGCTAGTTCCACGGCGTCCCCGCGGTCCCCGTCGAACACATCTAAGTATTGTAATAGTGTATGTATGTATGTATGTAGGTACATATAAATACATACTGTTGCTGCGGTCCATGCAACGCTAGTTCCACGGCGTCCCCGCGGTCCCCGTCGAACACATCTAAGTATTGTAATAGTGTATGTATGTATGTATGTATGTAGGTACATATAAATACATACTGTTGCTGCGGTCCATGCAACGCTAGTTCCACGGCGTCCCCGCGGTCCCCGTCGAACACATCTAAGTATTGTAATAGTGTATGTATGTATGTAGGTACATATAAATACATACTGTTGCTGCGGTCCATGCAACGCTAGTTCCACGGCGTCCCCGCGGTCCCCGTCGAACACATCTAAGTATTGTAATAGTGTATGTATGTATGTATGTGTGTAGGTACATATAAATACATACTGTTGCTGCGGTCCATGCAACGCTAGTTCCACGGCGTCCCCGCGGTCCCCGTCGAACACATCTAAGTATTGTAATAGTGTATGTATGTATGTAGGTACATATAAATACATACTGTTGCTGCGGTCCATGCAACGCTAGTTCCACGGCGTCCCCGCGGTCCCCGTCGAACACATCTAAGTATTGTAATAGTGTATGTATGTATGTATGTATGTAGGTACATATAAATACATACTGTTGCTGCGGTCCATGCAACGCTAGTTCCACGGCGTCCCCGCGGTCCCCGTCGAACACATCTAAGTATTGTAATAGTGTATGTATGTATGTATGTATGTAGGTACATATAAATACATACTGTTGCTGCGGTCCATGCAACGCTAGTTCCACGGCGTCCCCGCGGTCCCCGTCGAACACATCTAAGTATTGTAATAGTGTATGTATGTATGTATGTATGTAGGTACATATAAATACATACTGTTGCTGCGGTCCATGCAACGCTAGTTCCACGGCGTCCCCGCGGTCCCCGTCGAACACATCTAAGTATTGTAATAGTGTATGTATGTATGTATGTATGTATGTAGGTACATATAAATACATACTGTTGCTGCGGTCCATGCAACGCTAGTTCCACGGCGTCCCCGCGGTCCCCGTCGAACACATCTAAGTATTGTAATAGTGTATGTATGTATGTATGTGTGTAGGTACATATAAATACATACTGTTGCTGCGGTCCATGCAACGCTAGTTCCACGGCGTCCCCGCGGTCCCCGTCGAACACATCTAAGTATTGTAATAGTGTATGTATGTATGTATGTATGTAGGTACATATAAATACATACTGTTGCTGCGGTCCATGCAACGCTAGTTCCACGGCGTCCCCGCGGTCCCCGTCGAACACATCCAGCCGACCGAGTCCGACCAAACCGTTGGTACTGGTATTGTTCTGGTCGAGACGGAACTCGTAGTGAGGATGGCGGAAACGAGGCTCCCAGTCGTTCACGTTTTGGACTGTGATGTTCAGAGTTGCCGTGTCGTTCTGGAAGTGATATTTTGTTTTAGAGGTTTGGTATTAGTGAGAGTTAAATGCCCGAGCCCAACCAAGCCATTACAAATAGTATTGGTGTAGTTGAGATGGAATTCATAGTGAGGATGGCGGAAGCGAGGCTCCCAGTCGTTCACGTTTTGGACTGAGATGTTTAAAGTTGCAGTGTCGTTCTGAAAGAAAACTTAATATATAAAGTATTAAATTAACTTCGTATGATCTATAGCTATAGTCATAGCTAATTATCCCACGAAGGGTAGCTATAGCATTAGTAATAAAAATACCTCACAAACTTTTGGAAGTTCAGTGGAGACAAAATATTGGTTTCCAACCACATAACAACACAATGTGAGAAACATTTATATGTTTTTTTATACAACCGTTTTCCTGCCTCTACGAATCTCTTCTGCTACAAAAGAATACACTATATTTTTATAAATTTAATATTGTTATACCCACCGCGTACCCGCCGCGGTCTCGGCCTCGTAGTCCAGCGCTCTGATACGTAGAACTGGAGGGGGGAACATAAAACACTGATGTACCCACCGCGTACCCGTCGGTCAGCATGACCTGGTAGAGGTAGCCGGTCTCGGCCTCGTAGTCCAGCGCTCTGATAGGTAGAACTGGAGGGGGGAACATAAAACACTGATGTACCCACCGCGTACCCGTCAGTCAGCATGACCTGGTAGAGGTAGCCGGTCTCGGCCTCGTAGTCCAGCGCTCTGATAGGTAGAACTGGAGGGGGGAACATAAATCACTGATGTACCCACCGCGTACCCGTCAGTCAGCATGACCTGGTAGAGGTAGCCGGTCTCGGCCTCGTAGTCCAGCGCTCTGATAGGTAGAACTGGAGGGGGGAACATAAATCACTGATGTACCCACCGCGTACCCGTCAGTCAGCATGACCTGGTAGAGGTAGCCGGTCTCGGCCTCGTAGTCCAGCGCTCTGATACGTAGAACTGGAGGGGGAACATAAAACACTGATGTACCCACCGCGTACCCGTCAGTCAGCATGACCTGGTAGAGGTAGCCGGTCTCGGCCTCGTAGTCCAGCGCTCTGATAGGTAGAACTGGAGGGGGGAACATAAAACACTGATGTACCCACCGCGTACCCGTCAGTCAGCATGACCTGGTAGAGGTAGCCGGTCTCGGCCTCGTAGTCCAGCGCTCTGATAGGTAGAACTGGAGGGGGGAACATAAATCACTGATGTACCCACCGCGTACCCGTCAGTCAGCATGACCTGGTAGAGGTAGCCGGTCTCGGCCTCGTAGTCCAGCGCTCTGATAGGTAGAACTGGAGGGGGGAACATAAATCACTGATGTACCCACCGCGTACCCGTCAGTCAGCATGACCTGGTAGAGGTAGCCGGTCTCGGCCTCGTAGTCCAGCGCTCTGATACGTAGAACTGGAGGGGGAACATAAAACACTGATGTACCCACCGCGTACCCGTCAGTCAGCATGACCTGGTAGAGGTAGCCGGTCTCGGCCTCGTAGTCCAGCGCTCTGATACGTAGAACTGGAGGGGGAACATAAAACACTGATGTACCCACCGCGTACCCGTCAGTCAGCATGACCTGGTAGAGGTAGCCGGTCTCGGCCTCGTAGTCCAGCGCTCTGATACGTAGAACTGGAGGGGGAACATAAAACACTGATGTACCCACCGCGTACCCGTCAGTCAGCATGACCTGGTAGAGGTAGCCGGTCTCGGCCTCGTAGTCCAGCGCTCTGATACGTAGAACTGGAGGGGGAACATAAAACACTGATGTACCCACCGCGTACCCGTCAGTCAGCATGACCTGGTAGAGGTAGCCGGTCTCGGCCTCGTAGTCCAGCGCTCGTCGTAGCAGCACCTCGCCGCGCCCGTTCACGCCGAACTTGTCCAGGAACGAGCGCTCTGATACGTAGAATTGAAGGGGTGCCTACGGATGTAGAAATACATACATACATACATACATATTCTCACGCCGTTAGTTCCCATTGGGGTAGGCAGAGACTATCGATCGCCACTTTGTACGATCCTGGCAAACCTCTCTGGCTTCGTTTACATCCATCAACCTTTTCATACATGCTCTTTTATTCTTCTTACTGCGGACACCTGCCTTTTTGAGCACATTTTCTATTTGATCCAAATGTGTCCTCCGAGGTCGTCCTCTACTAACATTACCTTCCACATTGGCTCTATATATCTCTTTCACCAACATTATGATATGAGGTAGTTAAGTGAAGATCGTCAAATTGATTGTGGGTCTCTCCCTCAAGTGTTGTAGGAAGGGATAGTTGTTGGCAAAGAAGACAATTATTGAGATAAAGGGGTGAGTAACGGATCTCAAATCTCACTGCTAGGACAGATGTTGGGGTGGTAGAAAAGCAGTCGCTGTGCGTTCAGCTGAGAAATACCGCGGAAATGCTCGTGGCGATATTTGTCTAATCAGAGAGGTAAAACTTGATATAAATTCTGTCAAACTACCCTCACATACCTACACAATATAACTTACCTTAGTGCCAGTAGTCATCAACGTAGTAAGTACAGTCCCTGGGGGCGTGTCCTCCGGGACACTGACAGAGTACAGTTTCTGTATGAAGCTAGCTCTCTCTCCCGGGTTTGCTCGCGGTCGGGATATCGTTAGTGTGGTTAGCGCGTAGCGGTCCGCGTTGTCGTATTGAGTTGCCTGGTGAGATTGACAATGTTTCAATTAGCAAAATTGTTTTTTTACTTATATTTAATGAATATTAACAGGAAAAGTTCTTTATAAGAAGTCAAGTGAAAATTCAGTACAATTTAAGTCAAAAATGTGTACAATTCTTCAAAATAATTAACTAAAAAAAAAAACAATAAATCACAAATAAAATTTTATAATTTTAAGTTATAACGCCAAAGTACAGAAAAGTTCTAATTTATTTAATAATTCGAAAAACACATTGTGCAATCTAGTAAAATAATTCAAACTTATAGCAACACCGAGCATATTTGACCGTATCGGTCAATCGAGCTCTCTCTCACACTCGCGGAGGGTTACGTTATTACGTGCGTGAATCCGGCGCTCATCTATTTATCATCGTTACTATAATAAGACACCATTTAGAAGTAACCTGACATATCAAATAAATAAAAATTACCTTCACAACAATTGTAACAGGTAACTCCGCCTCCAACAAAGGTTTCCTAATCCTCATTTGTCCAGTATCCTTATCAATGGAAACCAGTAGACTCTGTTCCGCTGAAATCGAATAATAAACTGGCGCGTTTATACCCTTGTCTTGGTCGACCGCTCTGATTGGCTCGGGAGATATTTCTAGCTCCATGCCCTGAAAAATTAAATAGAAATTAGAGGGAAGAGGGAAGAGTGAAGAGTGAAGAGTAGGCATCTAATAAGGTGGATTGATGACTTGGGTTGGGTATGAGTAGTGGGAAATTGGTAATCTCTAGGGAAGGGTTTTTATTATTCTCTTTGTGTTCACACTGCCGAATACAAGACTGATTCTCTGGTTGCTTAAATAAAGCAAATCGGAGTAGATTTCGACCAGATTAGAAGCAATGCCTCGTAAATAATATAAGCACTAGATCTTACAAGTTTAAAAACGATTCATTCAGCTATTGCTATATCCATAATACCCCTTCAGTATAGCTCTTTTATAGCAGTCGATTGTGTTGAAAACACAAAGTATATTTTAAGGTGCGAATGAACATTTCTGTATTCAGTATATCAGTGCATGTACTATACAAATATACCAATCTTAATGGCAAACGTAAGTAATGATATTTGTTTTATATAATGCAAATTATCTCTTTACCAATATTATGTCTGTATAGCAAGCACGAGCGCTATTTTATCGACACGATAACGGTTAGAATGAGATGGCAGTATACGATACTAAGTAAGTGCGTAAGAAATGGCTGCTTTATCCCACGCGATAACTAGTTTAAACACGGCTCGTGCTTCTAGTATTTGTTTTATACTGTGCAACTTACCTCTTTAGCATTATTAGGAATGGTAGCGGAATAACGACTTGCTAAGAAGGCTGGGTTTTGATCGTCCGCGTCGTCAAGTGTCACAGTTAGAGTGACGTCACTGTGTCTTGGAGTAGAGCCTCCGTCCGTTGCTCGTAACACCAAGGTCATGTTAGGATTCGTTTCAAAGTCTAACGGACGACGGATGACGAGGACGCTTTCAAGCTCGTTGGGGAAGGCGAAGTAGTCCTGTGGATTAATTGAAATTACTAAGGATCTGAAATTATTCATAAAACGCTGGTTGTATCAGCTATTCATTAAAAGAAAAGTTAACCCACACTGTACAGCCCTGGAGGCACCTCATACCACAGCTACTCGTTGGGTACTATTTCTAATAAATAAAGAATAAATAAAGGAAAGAAAAATTTCGACATAGGCGGGGATCGAACCCGCGACTCTGCCAACTGAGCTACCGTGTCAATTGGCTGCCAGTGCGAAATTCTTCTATGCTTTATTGCGTCGGGGCGTTTACCCGAGGTAGCGGGTTCGATCCCCGCCTATGTCGAATTTTTTCTTTCCTTTATTTATTCTTTATTTATTAGTAATAATCCCCACATGAGGTTTTCATGAACAAAAAGATTTAAATTATGGGTACTATTTGTTTGACCTAAACTCACATGGATCTACTAAAATTACGAAATTTCCTCATCGAACATCTCAGCGGCTTCTAAGCTGGTTTTTCGGTTATTTCAATAAATTTAAAATGAGTGTGTTAAAATTATTTAAGAGGAACAAGTCGTGGGAAAATACATCTCAATATAAGCGAGCGCTTTTAATAACATGTATTTTCTGTTGTGTTTATTGTATTTACTCACACTGTTCGGTCCGGGCAGCACAGTAAACCGCAGCTCCCCGTTGGGTCCGGGCGGGTCGCGGTCGCTGGCGGCCAAGGTCACGGGCAGGCGGGACCCGACACTCGCTAGCTCCGACACGCGCGCCCGGTACTGCGCGGCGGACCACGTCGGGGAGTGGTCGTTCACGTCCCAGACGCGGACTGACACTGGGATCACGAAGCTCTGGAATATACATGTACCTATATAATACCATCAGCAATTTTAATAACTAAGAATAAAGCTTCGCATATTTGGCTGTGTAGTGTCGGTGCAGAATAGCACTACCCCATTTTTTTCCGGTGGGTGTACGTAAGAGGCGACTAACGGTATAGGGCCTTTTAAGGGATTTTTGGCGTTGCGGTTGGAGACCCATCACCAACAACCCTTATTTTACCATCTTTTCCCCACTAAACTTTCCAAAAGTGGCTGAGGAATTTCTAATTCCTTAGCTCTGGCTACCCCTTTTAGGGATTTATAGCCGTGAGTATATGTATATGTATGTATGCTTTGAAGAGAAGCTGAACAATATTAAAAAGATGGAATAGAGGAATGGTGTGAAAATTTCACACCATTCCTCTATTGCACAGTGAAAAATTCTATAAGCGCGTGCTAGTTTTATTTACAATAGTTTCCCATAAACATATATGGGAAACTTCAAGGGTGATCATTCCTCAATGGTAACATTTATTCGAAAAATTTCTCCGTCACAACCCGGTTCTTGATGCCTTGGGCCATCATGCAAAATTTGGTTGAGGTCGAATATACCGTTAAGGAGGAGTTAGGTTACATTCAAAATACAAAAGTTGGGGTTAAATGAAGCTTCGTTCCTATCAATATGTTATGTATAATAAAAAATATAACTCACGGGATCTGTAGTCCTCCTCCGATCACACCTAACATTGACGTACACATTAGATGGGCCTTCCAGTTCTTCTCGGTCCAACTTCTTCAGCAGCGTGATGTTCTTGGTGCCCGGGGCGATGCCGATAGCTGCGTCCTTCTCTTGTAATCGGAGCGATATATTTCCCGTGTCACTTGGATCGCCATTCACACTTAGTGTGCCTGGAATTTTATATAGTGAGTGTTAAACGTTTGACGATATTTATTTTATTAGTTTCTGCAACAATGTATGGATCTTGGATGCACATCACTGTATGGTTTTGCATATCAGAATGTAACATTTGCAAAAGAGGATTTTATAGTTTTATTTTAGTCTCAGTTAAAGAAAGAAAGAAAGAGGGAAAGAGAGACATTTATTCAGATAGATATTTTTATGTGTATATTCGAGTTTATAAGGAATAAACCATAATTTTGTTGTTGATTATTCGGATGAAGTCCTTTCAGTCAATATTAAGTAATTGCTATGTAGTGTCGGCTTAGAAAAGCACTAACCCACTTCTTACGGTGGGTGTACGTAAGAGGCGACTAACAGTATGAGGGCTTTTAAGGGATTTTTGGGCGATGAGGTTGGAAACCCATTACGAACAACCTTTATTTTACCATCTTTTCTCCACTTAAGTTTCCAAAAGTGGCTGAGTAAATTCTAATTCCTTTACTCTGGCTACCCCTTCTAGGGATTCATAGCCGTGAGTATGTGTAAGTATGTATGTAAAATACTGATTGTTAGAAAAATATACGGACATATAATCAAGTTTTAAACCCAAAGTAAGCATAACTTAATGACTGTGCATGTACTTAGTAACTGTGGTATGGCATACCAACTGCGCAATATATTGAGTATATTATAATATGATACACATATATTTAACATCCAAGATTAAGAAAGCTCTAAATTATATTTAATTATTTATTACATACATACATACGTACATATTCTCACGCCGTTAGTTCCCATTGGGGTAGGCAGAGACTATCGATCGCCACTTTGTACGATCCTGGCAAACCTCTCTGGCTTCGTTTACATCCATCAATCTTTTCATACATGCTCTTTTATTCTTCATACTGCGGACACCTGCCTTTTTGAGCACATTTTCTATTTGATCCAAATGTGGCCTCCGTAATTATTTAATATTCCTGCAAAACAGTTTTTTGGCAGGCTCCAACGATTAATTCGGTATAAATAGGTCGAAGTAGTTGCTACGTAAATAAGAACATAGAAAGCCTTACCTATGACGCTGCCAACCGGCGTATCCTCAGCGATGTAGAAGCTCTCAACCGCGCCCCCATTCATCAGATAACATCGGCTATCTTGGATTGCTGGAAATTGATAAAATAAACTTTAGTTGCGGGCAATATTGATATCAAATGAACACTGTATTTATTTGTGTAATTGTTTTAACTTTAGAAGATATGATGGTACTTAAGAGCAACGAGGCAATTGCAAAGTAGCAAAATTACTGTACCTTATCTTTTTTATGACAATAGTACTTCAAAAACCTCTTGCCAAAAATTAACGGGATTTAAAAAATAAAAGTTTGTTAAAATATTTACCTTTTTCCCAATTAACAGAGGTTATCAAACGAGTAAATAATATCTCTAAAAAATGCTTATACAATAATAATATGGTTCTTTCACCGTAAAAGATTACAGTCAAAATTATCGCATATTTTCTAAATAAAAATCGTTTTAAAACTAAACAATTATGAACAAAACTGATAATAATCTTAAATGTGAATACTATCAATTAAAATATATGTAAATTAGCACACTATTTCAGTGCTAACTATAGGCTAATAATATGTATGTGCATTCGAAATAACTGCGCTGTTTGAAGTTTTGAGATATGCATGCAGCTTTCACGCCCGATTTCTGAATTGAGAACTGAAAACGACTTAAGTATCGTTTTGTCTCATTCAGTTGTTAAGATTTCAATGCGACAGAACGATACTTAAGTTGTTCTCAGCTGGAGTACTCATTTCATTTCTATTTTCTATTTTCATTTTTATTATTTCAGAAATCGGGCGTCAGTGTTCTTATTTGAGATTCTTACTCAAATAAGCCGCATTTACAATACTTTCAGGTGCCTTTACTGTGCTGTTGGTTCTATCAGTCATTCCAGTGGTGATGAATGTAATGCATCTATTAAGTTCACATCCAGTAGAACAAAAATATTGTAGATCACACTATAGAAGTTGCAACTCATAATGGTTTTGTGAAATGCTAATAAAGAACCTCAATAGGAACAAACCTGAGCGTTCGGAAATCCTTTGGTGTTCTGTTGTGACCGAAATCGAAGTAAAGCACTTATTTGCAAAAAATAAAAGTAATATAACTAAAATTATCATTGCACAATAAAAACTCATTGTTATTTTTTATTAATTTAGATTTTTGTATAATTAATTATATCAGTAAAAGTACTATTTTTTATCTAAAGCTACAGAAGAATGTCCTTACAAAGTTTTTGTGATGGTTTCCGTCAGAATTACGAATGTAGTTTTCATTCAACGTTATATAAAATTATTTTGTACTCGAAAGATATTGTTGTTTTTTATTTCTTGCAAGATTATCTTCCTCCAGCTTAATACTTTATTTTTGTAACTGATTTAATTTTATTCATTTTAATTTTGTGATTTAATTTTACTTATGTCACAAACAAATCCACAGGTGAAATCATTTGTACATTTATATCGATAAAAAACTAAATTCAACTACCCCATTGCAATTTATTTGGTCTACTGAGCATTGGAAGTCACCACCTTTGATTTCCATAATGACGCGGGGTCAGGCGGCCCGCGGTCGAAATAGGGACAGGGGGTCAATCGAGGGCATTTCCTTGAACGGGCGGCTCAGGAGGTATACCAACTATTTCTTAATCGATGAGTAATCGAATTAGGTGTGAGTTTTTAATATGATCCTGTTTGTGTTTCGTAAATGGTTATGAGGGTGACTTTACAATATAATCTCTTGGAGCTAAAGGGATTATAGAGATTTGGATGAGTTATCCATGGTAAGGTAGTGTAAATAGCCCATTATAAAGGGGTACTAATTACACACAGAGGAATTTAAATTCTATTCTTGGTTTAACTGTCGATTTGTGATTTTCCATTTACAGTTTATTAATAAATTCTGATTACTAACATATCGGAACTTACAACAAACATTAACTTTTCGCAGTCCAATAACACAAGTTAAAGAAGACATAAGCTTCATTAAAAAGAAAGAAAAATTACAAAAAGCAGAGCTATTTTCATGATTTGTGGCTTTTTGCGATGCAGCGCCAGACTTGACAGACAGACAATATTTAAACTTTTTTGTACGGTACCTTAAAACAAATATAGTTTTCAAAGAATCAAATACAAAACGAATCATAAAATAACTAACCCATTTAGATACGATATCATTAAACATCTGAAAATTTGGAACAGTTCAACAATTCAGTGATCAACAATTACTATTCACAATTAAAACGAATCGAGTAATAATTTCATGGTACTCAATAAATAATCAAATGACGAGTTGACCCGAATACGTACCATCACTATATCAACTTTTTACTTGATTGCTATTTTCCCTCACACCATTGACGATGAAATTAATGTTGCCCCAATTTCATTCATGACAAGATTATCGGTAGTTATTTGATGTGAATCAAAATACTAGAAGCAATTACATATAGAGTTTTCAGTTCAGCTTAAAAGTTAAGTAAGAGTTGGTTTTGGAACTTAAGTAGGGAAAAAAGTAAAACTCATGAAATAAAGATATCTTCTTGAGTTTTGATCTACATCATGAAAGAATAATTGAATAAATCCGTCGTGACAATACCAGAGGGTAATAATAGGGTAGCGGTATTCTGAGCCAATGCTATAAAGCTATATATATATTTTCTAAGATTTTCACGATTGCACATTATATAAGAATATATATATTTCATTATATACAGGATTCAGTTTCATTCAAACGACATTATGCAAGTGTGTGTTTTAGGATTATACAATACTGCACGCAATACATAGATTTCATCTTTGGTCTATTTATTAATATGTAACTTGAGCTTATTGTGCTTTTCCCTCATGCCAAAGCGCTGCAAAATAACATATTAAAATATTGGTTCGTAGACAACATAACAATAGTAACAGGCCTAATAAAAATCATTGTTTATTAGGCATAAGAACGAAAAGAATAATCATGAAAGACGCCTACTGTATAGATATAATAATCATTTCGGCACTGTTTCATTTCCAAATAAATCATACTAGAAAGCAGATGGCCGATAAAAATCACCTAAAATGGGTACTAAATAATGAGTAATAACATATATAGAGAAACACGAGTACATCAAAACGATGATAAGGTGAGTTCTCACGGGCCTTTTTTATAACGAGCTTACTTTACGTGACCGATTTTTGGAGCATATTCGTTTATACTGCTAGGCTTTAAGCACTGAACTACTGAATTTAGAAAGCTCATCGAAAATTTTAATCCTTAATTTTTTTTAGTAATTGTTAAACATTTCTTTTAAAGAAATTTGATTAGTTTTTTGTTTCAGGGCTCTTTAACCTTTTTGAAGATCTTCAAACTTCTTCTTCATTCAAACTTTCATTCTGTAGAATTAAATAGTGCACCCAGGGGGTGTTAAGTATTGTGAGAAAACAGAACACACAAAATAAGGAACATCAAGCCCTATCGATAATCTTCTTTCATTTTAAATCATTATATGATTAATTAGGGAGATGATTATCTGAAATAAATAACTTATTATGAATATTATTAAATCAATAAATGAAACATATCTAAAAGTTCAAGATGCCACATATTTCCAAAATACCAAGTAGTTAACAAAACGAGCATATAATAATCCTAATTAGAACATGATCGGTCAGATATGATTACTCGTGTTTACACTGTAGTTAACATTTGCGATACAAATCATCGGTCTTGGCGGAGAAAGTGGTTGGATGGGATCGCGAGAACTGTACCATTATGGTTGGATTATAATGCAAAATGTTGGTTAGTTTACTATTGCACAGATATAATTAAATTATAACATACCACTGTATTTAAAGTTAAGTGGTGATAGATATACAAAGTGTTAAGCGGAAATAACACTGCCATCTTTTTATACACTTTTTATATATTTTTTCAATTAAGATAATGTATATTTTGTTGCTGTTTATGTACCTATTGATTAGATAAATACATGTCTTATATACACGTAGTTCCCTGTTCCCGAATTGAATAGCGGTAAAGCTATATTGCTATATAAAAAAATACAAACAACTATATTTTTATTTTTAACGTATAGAATATTTACCTACATCAAAAATCTAGAAATCTCTCATATTTCAAAATCTCTCATCCCCAGCGCCACCCATCAAATGGTTTTTGATAAGTTACTAAATATTATTTAAAAAAATACTTATTTGTTACTCGATACTTTTAGACATTAAGCAGGCAATGTTGGACAGATTACTAAGACTACTAATTCAAGTACTAAATACAACAAACATTTAAAGCGATGAAGTAAAATCAAAAATGAATTTCTGAACATCGATCTACAAACTGTGAAGCCAGAAAAAATAATAATTGCGTTACATTGCTACTACAGTCTGAGTAAACTTAACAAAGCAAATAACATAGTCAGCAATGTATCACTTACGTCTCGATCGTATCGAGAGCGCTATAGCAGCGATGGCTGGCTTGGAAGAGTTCCTGGGTACTGTTGGATAAAGGAGAATTTAAATATAATTACTCTCGGTATCATCATCATCATCAGTAAATGGACATCCACTGCTTGACATACGCCTTCCTTAAAGCTCTCCACAACGTCTGGTCCTACGTCGGTCTTATGTATCGGCTACACCGACTTTCGACAAGTCGTCAGTCGTCATCTTAAAATAATCTTACTGACTTATACTTACATACATACATATACTCACGGCTATAAATCCCTTAACGGGGTAGCCAGAGCTTTAAAATTAGGAATTCCTCAGCCACCTTTGGAAGTTGATTGGGGGAAAGATGTTAATAATATGATGATAAAAATTTTTAATAATAAATCTTTTTGGTGACGGGTCTCCAACCACATCGCCCAAAAATCACTTAAAAAGCCGCTATCGCTTAGTCGCCTCTTACGATCACCCACGGGTAGAAATGGAGTAGTGTTATTCTAAGCCGACACTACACGGCCACGACATATACTTTCTGACTCAAATACAAACCCAAAGTGTTGGACTTTATTAACCTAGTACTAATAGGGAAAGATCGAGCCCCTCATTTTTTCAGGACACATGAGCTTTGATAATCCATAATTCCAACACTTCAACCTAAAGAAGGTACATTGACTTTTCGTTTAAAAATACTTCCTGAAAGAATTTAACTACATTTGTCTTACAACTACAAAACATTGCAAAATGCGGCCATTACAATATAATAGGATCTGCATATCAGCACAAAACGGAAAGTGTAACCAGCCGCGCCCTACATTTGTGCGCGCCATTTTGAATATGAAAGTATCCGGAAGTGGGAGGGGGGATTTATCGCGGTCACTTCCGGTGTCTTTGGCGGGTTTATTGTAGTTGACCACGGAACCACAGTGTGATAAATACTGAACGCTAAAAGTTGGAGCAGAGTTATGTATGGAGGTTATACCAGGTCGTTGGACTAAGAAATAATTAGAAAAATAAGCATATTATTATGCCTGATAATGGAAAAGTGGCATTATGATTTTTACGGGTATGAATAAATATTTTATACGGTTTTTCATATTTAAAATGTATAAGAAGCAGATACCTTAACAAGTTTGGTAGCTCGGAGGAAAGAGCACCACCTGAGAAGATGATAAAAAGGTACTCAAAGTTGCGATCAAACATACAGCTGATTACCTAGACTCTTAGGTCATGTAACAATGTGATTTATGAAATGCCTCTGCCTCTGGCACCCTGGGCGCTCTATGTTGTACATATAAATACATCATAGTTTTTCTGTAAACATTTGCACAAAAAATAACATTTATTTATATGGTGAAATATTTTTTTTTTGATAATTTTAACACTGAGGCCACTATATTGTCCATCACTCATGACTTAAAAACGCGTTTTATTGCCTCATATTATTATGACTCATTCGACCCATGAACCGAAAGGATAGTGTTTTCTTTTACTGAGTCTATGTGGCTGAATTTTACCTGTCGTTATGATCAAAATCTAAATAATCCCAAAGTGCAAATATTTGGCAGTATAAATTTCTTATTGTACAAATAATTCGTTCCCATTGGGGTAGGAAAACCTCTCTACCTTCGTTCACATCCATCAATTATTTCTTACATGCTCTTTTATTCTTGTTCTTATGTAACGGATAAAATCCTAACAAAATCACATCTATAATTGAAACAACTTTTTGATTTTCGGATATTTTAATCGCGTGTTATTACATTATTTTTAAAGCCCGATGTTTCGAAAACTTTTCAGTTATCATGGTCACGGGAAGACTGAGGTGTTATTTGTCATTATACAGTACTATAAAATTATTAATACTAACTACCTTCACAAAATTTTAAGTTACATTTGCGTTAAAATTTCCGAAAATCAAAAAGTTGTTTCAATTATAATGTGCAATCGTGAAAATCTTAGAAAATACTAAAATCACATCTACCTTCAATCCTTGTTTTCCGAAGGAATTTATATCGAAATCGCCGGCTCGTACGTCATCGTGTCGGACAAAATAACTATTAATTAAATAACTACAAAAATCCAAGTAAGGAAATGCTTTCAGGAAATATATTTACAGAATGTTGCTTGTAAGCGAGCCACTTTTACAGAAATTCATACACCTAGCATCTAACGAGGTGTACTAAAATCATTAGCATATTTCCCGTTTGCATGCGTCCATCGATTTAAACATTCCCGTTTTTAACCGAGGGGTAAACGGGAACATAATGAATAAACGAACTGACCTGTCCATTAAAAATGCTTCGTTTTAGCACTAACATGGATCGCGGGGCTAATTATTAGTTTGGTTCTAATAGCTGGGTATTTTGTGTATTTGTCACGCATTTACTCGAATTGTTATGTCGGTGTCGGTTCCGTTAAGGGTTTGTTTTCTTAAATTATAAGTATAATTTAATTAAAGCCATTGGGAGAACCATCGCTTCTCAAGCAGGTCTATCAAAATGTGTCTTTTCTTAAGTTATATGCGTAAATAATTTATTATTATTGTTAATGATGGAGAAAAACAAAGTTGGGAAGCACATATGGCCTAGTTGTACTTAGTGTGTTTTTACAAAGCCGCGATAGGCCTGTCCCCTACCACGTGCACTCTCTAAGCAAGAGGTGAATACTCTGAAGGGCAAGCACGAGCCGTGTTTAAACTAGTTATCGCGTGGGATAAAGCAGCCATTTCTTACGCACTTACTTAGTATCGTATACTGCCATCTCATTCTAACCGTTATCGTGTCGATAAAATAGCGCTCGTGCTTGCTATACGGTGACAAAATGTCTCTTAATACATACATACATATACTCACGCCATTAATTCCCATTGGGGTAGGCAGAGACTATCGATCGCCACTTCGTACGATCCTGACAAACCTCTCTAGCTTCGTTTACATCCATCAATCTTTTCATACATGCTCTTTTATTCTTCATACTTCGGACGCCAGCCTTTTTGAGCACACTCTCAATTTGGTCCAAGTGTGTTCTCCGTGGTCGTCCTCTACTAACATTACCATCCGCACTAGCTCTATAGATCCCTTTTACCAATTTTCTATCATCCATCCTCTCTATGTGCCCAAACCATCTCAACATTCCTTTTTCTATCTTTCTTACAATATCATCTTTCACACCACACTTTTCACGAATAACACTATTTCTCACTCGGTCACACAATCTAACATTACAAATTTTTCTGATGATGATGATGTCTCTTAATGTTCAGAAATATACCTCAGTATATAGCGTAAACGTGCCGTATAGGGCTGGCTTAGAATGTCACTACCCTTTTGTACCCACAGGTGTCGTAAGAGGCGACTAAGGGTATGGGGCATTTTTAAGTGGTTTTTGGGTGATGCGGCTCGAGACGAGACCCATTACCAACGATACTTCATTTCTACCATTTGGTCCCCTATCAACTTCCATATGTGGCTGAGGTGTTTTTTTTTGGAATTTATGGCCGCAACTTACGTGACGGCCCGTGAGTATATAGTATGTATGTTTCACACTCTCAGAACGAAAGAGGATCAAGTCAAAAAATTGTGATATTGAGTTACAATCCTAGAGGGACATAAAAAAGTATGCTCTATCCGATATATAGTAAAAAAAAGGCACTTATTGTTAAAAAGACAGGATAGCGAATTTTCCGTCCCAATAACAATAAGTGCCCTCGTGTTAGAGCATACTTTTTTATGCCTCTCTATGATTGTAACTCAATATCACTATTTTTGGACTTGAACCTCTTTCGTTCTGAGAGTGCGGTTTGTTGAGTTTCACTGTAAGAGATCATTTTTTAAAATTATATACATTGAACACTACATTGTGGTATACAACGAAATCAATTAAGCTCACTCCATCGTTTAACGTGTTGAATGCAAGTTGAAAGTGGTGATTAAAATGATAATGCCAATGTCACGCTTTCATACAATTCCTAATTCGCGACAGTTGTGCCCACTGCGTCGGTAATTGTTATCTTTCGTCATCTTTTTCTATTTAATAGCAGTTAGTACTTTCAAATATTACAATCACATGATTTATGTACGCCAATTAGATATAGGTCTTAAAAATGATTAAAGTGATGTTTCAAAATTACGTAACCAAATGTAATTGCTAGAATAGTACAAAAGATAAAAGTGGGCAAAGCCAAGGCATGTTCTAAGGAACCGAGCGTCGTAATGACTAGTTGCTGAAGTTTGTCATACGCCTATTTTTAACACATCTATACTTATAATAAATCTGTAGAGAGGTCAATTCTGTACATGAAATATATTTTCAAAATAACTATCAGGTGGTTATTAGGGATCGATACTGATGCCAAAAATGCAATCAGTAAAATTTTTGTCTGTCTGTCTGTCTGTCTGTCTGTCTGTCTGTCTGTCTGTCTGTCTGTCGGTTTGTATGTTCCTTATGGAAACAAAAACTACTCGACGGATTTTAACGAAACTTGGTGCAATTATTTTTCATACTCCTGCGCAGGTTTTTGTATACTTTCCAGCAGAGAAGTAAAGGGGAATTTTGGGAAATTTGGGGAAAACGGGAGAAGTTACTCCATTTTTTAAGCTTCCGTCGCGTGTGCAGCCTTAATGGTTAAACTTACATAGAAATCATGTGTGGCGGAAATATTCTTCATAAAATTATCTAAAAAAAAATCCTCGACAGTATATGTCTATCTTTTATGGTTGACTCACAATAACACGTGTAATGTCTGATAGCTTAGCAGTTCGGAACATCCTGATTATATTTGTTTACTCTTACGTTTGTAAACCTCTCACTCATCCCTAATTTAAAAAAAAGATAACATTATTACCTATTCAATAAAAAAAAGAATCATAGAAATCGGTAGACAAACACCGAAATTATACATAAAATAAGCCATCGCGCCCGTGACCAAAACCGAATCGTTACTAATTTACATTATAACATAATAGATGACGCCAGTAGTTGCATCCTTCAACATTTAATGATTTATTTATTAGATTGTTATAAATACTTCATAGCGTTTTATTCCAAAATTTGCTATTAAACGGAAACACTGAACCGTTCATTAAAGCGCATTCAAAATCACCAAACTACACTGTTAAGGGAGTGCTATAAATTTAATAAATTGAAAACATTACGCTGAATTTCACAATGCTTGAGCAGTGACTGATGAAAGAAACCTCAGATATTTAAAAAAACAACGCTACCCGTGCGAAGCTGGGACGATCCACTAGTTTTTAAATAAAATTTATACCTTATTATCCTCGCTGTCCAAGAGAGTTAGTATACGAAGATAAGAGTGTATTAAAATTTCATGATGATGTAAACAAAAAAACACTTTCCGATCCCCGTGGCAGGAGAAGGTTAAAAATTAAGATTAAGTTTACATATTACATTAAAAAACAAAAAAATACCATTGTATTTTATATCCTTTTATTTATTTTAAATGAAAACGAATTCTTAATATCTACATCCCTGCATTGCTTAATTTCTCTTTCCAGAAATGTAGTCGTGATCTTATATATGTCACCTTGCGAAGAAATTTCCACTAATAAGGTCATCTTACAAGCACAATAGTGACAGTGGTTTGAGGTTTGAGTACAGTCGGGAAAGTGCGGTTCCTTTGTATGTGCGCTTTCGTGGTCAGGAGAACCTACTTAATCGCAAAGAGCTATTAAGATTATATATATTAATGATTTCTTTTTGGTTTGCTGTGTAGTGTCGGCTTAGAATAGCACTACCCCATTTCTTCCGGTGGGTGTACGTAAGAGGCGACTAACGGTATTGGGGCTTTAAGGGATTTTTGGGCGATGCGGTTGGAGACCCATCACCAACATCCTTTATTTCACCATCTTTTCCCCAGGTAACTTCCAAAAGTGGCTGAGGAGTATCCAATTCCTTGGCTCTGGCTACCCCTTCTAGGGATTTATAGCCGTGAGTATATGTATGTAAGTATGTTCTTTTTGGTAGAGGAGGAGAGAAAGGTTTGCTTTGTAGTTTTGGAATAATGGCACTAACCTATTTTAATGTGAATTTACAAGGTAACTAAAGAATTTCAAGCTTTTTAAGTAAGCTAATCATAAATAAATAAATAAAATAAGTAATAACTTTATTGATAAAAAGGTACACAAATTGAGTTTCATACTCCCTAATAAAAGGGCAAAGCCCTGTAAACTTAGGATAAGGTATTTTGCTCAACCCATAAAGTTGGTCCACAAACATTTCAGCTTCTTAAAAAATATGTTTATAAACTAGAAGTAACATAAGATAGAGATTAACCAATAGCATAAGTTCCCTTAAAGAGAAAAAGTATAATTTAATATTATTTGAAAAAAACTTAAATTAAATACAAGTGGTTTGCAATTAATTGCATGCTTTTGCATCCTCGAATGTGTGTGTACATAAGTATCTATGTATGTGTGTGTGAGAGAGAGAGTGTGTGTGTGTGTATGTGATTGTAAAAAATATAGTTTATTTTGAAAATCCTAGGAGAGTCATCAAATATTTAGCATAGTATTTCTAATAAGTTCTCAGCCTGATTATAATCTAAAGTCAGTAACCAGGGTATAAGTTTACACTTACATTCGTTACTATTTAAATCTCTTATATCAAGTATTTTATTTATAGAATTGTAAAGGTGAGGGACTAAAAATGCAAAATAATTTTGACCATATTTTATGTTTAATTTGATAATCATAAGTAGTTCGGACCGCTCAGATTTATTCCACGTCAAAGGATAAGGTTTTGAATCTTATTCAGTTTCTTAATAATACCGTTATACTTAAATATTACGTTCAAATTATATTACAGTATGAACATTACGTCGTCAATATTGCCATTCGTCCACCCCGGCTAAACATGCAAAAAAAAACATAAAAATTACAACCACTGTCCCAGCTTATCTCTCACATGCTTACCACCATACCACAAATGTGCCCTGGAGTGGGAGACCATGTTTACTTACAGATGCGCACGTTCTGGTTAGGCCTCGTCATGAGCAGGTACAGTGGACCAGTCACCTTTAGGTTTTCCAGGGGCCGAGATTTTATTTGCACACCTGATACATAATATTATTACATTAATTTAATAATAGCCGACAAAAGCCAATAATTCAGTATGTAGTTTATCTAAAAGGTGTATTGCGGGAGTATAGTGGTATGCTGTGAAGGATAAACTTTTACGATGAACGAGCATGTAAACAAAGACTGATGAATGTTAATGTAGCTCGAGATATTTGCCAGGATCGTGTCGTGTTAATTGGTAATCACTTTTTAGGGTCCCCTACCAAAAGGTAAAGCGGGACCCTACTACTTAAGACTTTGCTGTCTGTCTGTCTATCTGTCTCTAGGCTGTATCTTCTAAACCGTGATAGCTAGAAAGCTGAAATTTCCACAAATGATGTAGTTCTGATGCCGCTATAACAACAAATACTAAAAAGTAAAAAAAGGAATATTATGATGGGTGTTTATACAATAAACTTTTTTTATCGTATTTTAATAATTAGTAGACGCTTCAGCTATTCACAGAATATTTATTTATATAACACCCTTCAAAACAAATTAAATAGCAGTGAAGTAAAGATCAAAGGAGGGCTCCAATACAAAAACGTAATTTGCTATCATAGATGATAGTACGGAACCCGGAACGGACATAATGACCTGAATGCCAAGATATGGCGAATTAAACCAAATTTATTAACATTCAAATGCAGACTTATGTCATCCACAAAGAACTTCAAGGGCATCTTAAAACAATTTATTTTTATTTATTTATTTATTTTTATTAGGAACATCAACAGCGACATAAGTAATAATACACAGTTAATAATAGAAATCAAGTAAGGCCAATGACAGATGTTCACAGATGTACAGAAAACATTTCTAACAATAATCTTGTTTTTACGTTATATTTGAGTTTCAACACATGTTTTTTTTTATAGCAAGTAACTCTAACAAATACATACAATTTTAAGAGGAAATAAAATATATATTAACAACAATATTTAAAGCAAAATTATTTTGATCCACGATATCTCAAGGGTGTGTGTATGTGCATGTGTGTGTATATGCGTATGTGTGTGTGTGTGTGTGTGTGTGTGTGTGTGTGTGTGTGTGTAAAACAAATAAAAATCTGTGACATACATAAAGGCATATAAGAATGTATGTGTTATTAAATTATACTCATAATATAATATGTATTTTAAGAATTAAAAAGTACGTCCATTACAGCTTTCCTGAATGCGCATCTACTTTGATTAAATAGATCTAAATCATGGAAGTTTTTATTATATTCGGATAAAATACGACTAAAAGGAGCGTTCTGTGAGTAGTTAGTTCTGGAAATTGGTACGGAGAACAAACTATTTATGGTATGGCGAGTCCTATATGATGGCGTGTTAAGTCCAACCTGTGCAAGTAAGTTTGGGTTATCCAAACGACCATGTATTATATCATGTAGAACGGTTAGGTCAGTTAAAATACGGCGATCCTCTAATCTTAACATTTTATGAAATTTACAACTCATTTCGTAACACTTATGGAAGTTCTTAGTTTTAAAATTTAAGTGTCGTACAAAAATATGTTGTATTCTTTCAATCATATGCTTGTACTTAATGTACTGAGGGGACCAAACACTTGAGGCGAACTCCAGAATACTGCGAACATAGGCATAATAAACCGTCTGTACACATTTAGGGTCTTTAAACGTTTCACAAGTCCTCATTACAAAGCCCAGATTTTTGTATGCACGATTAGTGATATCAACAATGTGTTGTTCAAAAGTAAGCTTTGAATCTAAAGTAACGCCGAGGTCTTTTACTGCATTAACTCTCCGGATAGGCTGTTTATTAATATAGTAAGTATTAATGATGGGTTTAAAACTGCCAAAATTAAAGCATGACTAAGGCATGGGGTACAAAAAAGGATACTATACGAGTAAAAGACTCCGTAGTAGTTGTATAAGATTGAAGTGGGGTCGGAGGCACTCAAGCGTAACTCCGGTGTTAACCGCCACTGCCTGCGTGCTCACGTGGGATTGTCTTGCATATGAATCCTTTGATCCCTCCAATTTTATTAAACAAATAGAATATTTTTTTTGTTCTGCGTAAAACGGCACAACATTTCTTTTAGTAGATTGTGTATGAGGCGAACAAAAGTTTAATAGTTTAAAGGGATTGTTGTTAAACGGCTTTAATTCCTTGTAAGGTATAACCCTTAAGTGGTAAATACATATGTATAGACGACGAATACAGAGAACTAGTTAGCCAAAACCTATTAATCAAGCTTAGGAATCCTTACTTGAAGATATAATTAAAATATACAATACACATCAATGACACCCCAGACAAAGAAAAATACAAGAAGAAATCGAACTTGCGGTCTCCATATCCAGAAGCTTATCTCCTAACCACTGGGCCACGGAAGTCATTTAATATCTATGTATGTAGAAAAAAATAAGATACAAGTATGTTACAGTCTGATAAGTCCACTCTTAATTATTTAGGTCATCAAAAACGTTAACTTGCTGACCATATACCATGGCACTGACTAGCTATAATTATAATTATCTCCGGGTGTAGTGTAATTCACATATCTGAGAAAAGTTACTACAACAATTAAGTTGTTCTAAGTTGTAGTATTGAGTAAAATACCAATAAAAAGACTACATCGAGATACGAAATAAATAGTGTGCTCAAAAAGGCAGGCGTCCAAAGCTGCGATCGATAGTCTCTGCCTACCAATGGGAACTAATGGCGTCAGTATATGTATGTATATTATTAGCTTATATTCGAGTTAACATACATACACACATATATTCACGGCTATAAATCCCTTAACGGGGTAGCCAGAGCTTTGGAATGAGAAAACCCTCAGCCACTTTTGGAAGTTGATTGGGGAAAAGATGGTAATAATAAATGATTTTGGTGACGGGTCTCCAACCACATCGCCCAAAAATCACTTAAAAAGCCCCTAGACCCTTAGTTGCCTCTTACGATCACCCACGGGTAGAAATGGTGTAGTGTTATTTTAAGCCGACACTACACGGCAAGTTATATAGTTATAATTCGAGTTAAGTAACAGCAAAATATGGCCATAGCATGAAATAATTACAGCCGAAGTAGATTCTAAAACTGAGCCGGGGGCGCGGACTTTTTAACCGAGTTCTGCTATGACTAACTGCTTACGAGTGTCATATTCCATTTTTTACAAGCTTATATCCAGTATTTTTGTGAGAAGAAATACTTACTTCTTATAAAAATAACAAAATTGTTTACCAAATTAAAAAAATACATGTTCAGGCAAATTGATAACTTTCTTCTTTTTCGCAGTCGGTTAAAAATAGAATAGCGGTGTAAATAACAACTGCTTTTACATTCGTACAAGCGTCATGGCTGTCATGGCTGTTTAGTGTTGGCTAAGAATAGCATTTACCCTGTGGTTATATGGACTTAGAGCTTTGAGGTTTTTAGGATGTTGTCGGACAATGTGTCTAGCTAGACTATGTGTCACTAACAATGTGTCACTAAATAGAAGATTAAAGTCCAATTTTACGAAAAAAAACTGATAAATAGCAAAAAGTCCCCTAAAAAACTGTGGCGTACAATTAATGAAATCACACAGAGATCACAAACGAAACCATCGTCAAATGATCTTATTTCACGGAAAAATTCTGAGAAAGAGTGTGTAAATATAGTCAATGACCACTTTGTTAATGTTGGCCCCAATTTAGCAAAAACTATCCTCAATAACTTGAAAGAAACCCAACAATCCCTTGCAAGCAAAATAGAAATTAAAAATCACTCCCCACTTAACTCTTTATTTATAGCACCTACAGACCCCGAAGAAGTCCTTAACCTGATTAGAGCATTAGATAACGATAAAGCCTCTGGAATGGACTATATTAACAATAAACTTTTAAAAATAATTGCGCCCTCTATCTCCCGCCCCCTTGCTGATATTTTTAACCGGAGTATCTACACTGGCTGCTTCCCAATACTCTGGAAAAAGGCTCTGGTGAAGCCAATCCACAAGGGTGGTCCTAAGGATGTTCTTAATAACTACAGACCCATATCCCTTCTCACAGCTTGCTCTAAACTTCTAGAGCGTATAATAAACAGTAGGTTAGTACGTTTTTTGGAAAACAATAGTCTATTACACAATAAGCAATTCGGCTTTCGCCAGGGGAAATCAACCCAACATGCTGTAAATCTTTTGATCGATACAGTGTCTAGAAGCCTCGATTGTGGACTAAAATGTCTGGGCATCTTCTTAGACCTAGCTAAGGCATTCGACACTGTCTCGATCCAAATTTTGCTCAAAAAAATGGAATCGATAGGTGTGAGGGGTGTGGCCTTAGATTGGTTCACAAGCTACCTTAGTTCCAGGAGTCAGTTTGTTGATATCAATGGTCATAGAAGCTACGAAAGAACTGTCACTTTCGGTGTTCCACAGGGAAGCATCCTGGGCCCAACTTTGTTCCTTATTTACGTGAACGATATCACATTAAATGGTTTACCCAATGCTGACCTCATATGTTACGCCGATGATACAGCTCTTATCTTCAGCGGAAAATCCTGGCCTGATGTTAGAGACTTAGCGCAACAGGGCTTGACTATTATCACAAACTGGCTTCACATTAACTTACTCACTTTAAACATAGCCAAAACTCAATACATTTGCTTCCATAAAACAAAGGCATCAGCTCCCCCCAGTGCTTTGATGCCCATCAAAGCGCATGATACGTCCTGTCCTCGATATCGCAATAACCCAACGACATCGTGTTCGTGTGAGAGTCTTGTAAGGACCCCTAGCTACAAATACCTTGGTGTGATTGTTGACGAGAATCTAAACTTTAAACTCCACATAAGTTGCACTGCGTCCCGAACCCGTAAATTGGTCCATGCTATGAGACGCTTACGTGAATTCGCCGATGGAGATACAATCAAGATGGTCTATGCGGCTCTTTGCCAGTCTGTACTTGACTACTGCATTTTGGCATGGGGAGGGAGTGTGGCTTCTAACATGATTATTTTGGAGAGAGCACAGAGAGCAGTCCTTAAGACCTGTTTAGGTAAGCCTCGAAGATTCTCCACAATGCAACTGTATATGGAAGCAAATGTTCTAAGCGTGCGCAAATTATTTGTTTTAAGACTGGCAATGTATTCATTCAGGGAATTCAACAAAACAATTACATCACAGTTTAACAGCAAGAAGCGCGTCTTTAGTGTAACTGTCCCGAGAATGAATACATCCTTTGGCCAACGCTTCCTTAGGTTTCTATCACCCTTCATTTATAATAAACTGTCCAAACTGACGGACACTGTGGTAAGCGGAAGCGCTTATGAATGTAAGAAAGTAGTTTTTAAAATTTTATTGGACATGAGCTACGAGGACTGCGAGGCACTGCTGAAAGTAACAAGTTAAACCTTTTCTCACATACACACATACGCTCTCACACACACATACATACCCTCTCACACACACATACATACGCTCTCACGCACACATTCATACGCTCTCACACACACGTACACACATAGCACAGCTGCATGACGTTTTACCTTATAATTATAACTTTTTATTTTGTTTTAAAACCTTTTTAAAATTTGTAATATAGTTTTTAATTTTTATTAAATTTAAACTTTATATGTGTTAAGTAAAATTGGTCCTCGCGATACAGGCTTAGCCTAGTGCGAGGGCAAATGTAAACTTAAATTGTAAATTTGTATTTTTAGTAAATAAAGAAGTTTTTTTTTTTTTTTTTTTTTTTTTAAATGATTTAAAAATAGCTACGAGCAAAGGAGCAAAAGAACTACTATAAACGCCAATAACAAAATATACTGATACTTAACTGATTACCAATTAGAAATGGAGATATATGACTCTGTATCTAAATTGTTAAAGTAATAAGTAAGCACATTAGTCACATGAACACACATAACGGACGATTATGTACAGTTAGTAAAAAAACTGTTTAAAGTTCTAACTATTTTACACATAAAAAAAAAACAACAGCATTGCAGTCTGGATTGGAATTAAGGTAAAAGTTTCATTGTTTTTATTTGGTCTGTTCTATGTAGTATTGGCTTAGAATAGCACAACTCAATTTCTTTTCGCGTGTGTTTGTAAGAGGCGACTAAGACAGAAGTGGCTGAGAAACTTCTTATTCTGAAGTTCTGGCTACCCCTTTTTGGGAATTATAGCCTTAAATATATGGATTTATATTAATTTCTTCGTTCTCCAATTATGCTATCCGTACAAGTCAAAGGAAGTATTAACTCTAACTCCTGTGACAGTGATTCGTTTAAAGCTTTTCAACTTTTAACTACCGACTTAAAAGTACCAGTTTTTTATGGAAGCTCTTTCACTTTCACTGCAATTAAGTTATTTTGACGTGTTGATAACATTACACCATAACGTTTAAGATATCAATCATATATATTTCCACCACATATATTGTGATATTCTAACGGCCGATTTCACAATTGAGAATTCAACGGTAAAAGCATCTCAATACGTAATTAAGTACGAACTTACCAAAATTACGTTTCTGAATTGACCAAATATTGGAATGTTACCAAATTTTGATTAGATGCTCAAAATGTTGAGCATAAGAGCAGAAGATTATAAAATCAACTAAAATGTTGAAATTTGCATTTCTGAACTCGTTAGACAATACTTAAACCGTGATCGCATGCACCTCCACGATCCTTCTATCTCTCAACAACTCGCACAAGTTCTGGTCGACGGTCACCCTTATACAGAATATGCCATTCACATAATGAAAAGTTTTTGCCAATGGATATTTTTAATAAGAAACAGGGAGAAATTAGAAAAAAAAATAAATGAAATTACATAAGACTAACTACTTTAAATGTATTAAGATTTTGGTATTTATTTATTTATTTAATATAGTAATATAGTATGTATAGCTTTGTTGTTGTACCTTTTTAAAGTATTACTTTTGAAATATTTAATGTGTAGTGCCGGCTTAGAATGCCGTGTAGTGCCAGCTTAGAATGTCGCTACCGCTTTCTACCCACGGGTGTCGTAAGAGGCGACTAAGGGTATCGGGGCTTTTTATTGGATTTTTGGGCGATGCGGCGACCCATCACCAAAAACCTTTATTTTACCGCCTTTTCCTGATTTAAGATTTGATCATGGACAAGGCACATTACTTAAGGTTTTTGCACCCGATAGTCATTTTATAAGCCACAGACTTGTTAAAATAATCATTTTATTACTATTTTAAGAGTGTATTTTCAATATTTATTTAATGTATTTCCTAATATACATTTTTAAACAGTAAAAATCTAGTTGCACTAAAAGGCATAGTTTTAAATTAACAGCAACCAAACGGACCTGAAGTTGTTACGTGCCAATTGTCAATCTATTCGATTATTGTACTAAATCGAGATTTCGATAATTCGATATCGATATTAATTTTAGGATATCTAGTCACGCTCTCACTCTGTTACTCTTCACTATTTAACTATCGATTTTATCGTAATTCATGCATGAGATAGATCACTATTATGATGTAATTTATTCAATAGAAATGTTTAAACAGAATGAAATAGCGCATAAATTGATTAATTCTTTTTGTCGTTGTATGATTGGATGTCGGAAAAAAATACTTAGAAACAGCGTCAAAAGAAATATTTCTATGCAGAATAGAAATTATTGGAATTGAGTATCTTCAATTTTTACTTGGTATTATCGTAAAAAAGTTTCAAGTATCTTAGTTACTCATATATTTGGTTTTATTATGTAAAGCAATTTATGCTATGTTTATTATTATTTAATAACATCTTGTTTTTAATCTTTTTGTTGTGTTCCTTTGCTTATGAATAAACGCTTTTCTTACCCTTCTTTCTTTTCTTTTAGGTAAATCGATTCATTGAATACCTTGCTGAAAAAAATGCGAATAAGCTAACCCCAAAGCTCAAATGGATTAAAGAAAAACTAAAAAAAAACCTAGATAATCTAAAAATACATAAATCACTAACTAAACTACCCATGTTTTCCGACACATTCAATTGATAAACAAAAACGCTAATAGCCACTCACAAGTTATCAGCGATTTCCTGACAATTAAAATAATTACTACCCACTTTTAACTAAATACTTTACGAGGTCCTTGGAACAGACAATATTTTAGTAGTCAAAGGAAACGTACATATTCGACATCACTATCTGAGATGTACTCAATGTACAATGGGCTTCCGTTCGACTTCTTGATAATTGTTATATGTTTAGGGACTGACGTTTAGGAGTTATTTATTGTGAGGTCGAGGATAAATTGTTTGTGACGTGGAAGTCAAACAATAGTATTATTTGTGTCTTTGTGGAAGTAGTGTCAAAGGAGTGCCACGATAGGTCAGTCCTGTAAGTAAACGTCGAATGTCCAAGCAAAACGAGGGTGCTCTGAACACTACGGGACAATGTAAGTTGATGTTCAGAAGTATTAGTACCTCTACTTTCAGGGATATACGGCGTGAACGTTTGAGTCTATACATACATACATATAAATCCCAGGAAGGGGTAGCCAGAGCTAAAGAATTAGAAAATCCTCAGCTACTTTTGGAAATTTGAGTGGGGAAAAGATAGTAAAAATAAAGGTTGTTGGTGATTGGTCTCCAACCGCATCGCCCAAAAATCCCTTAATAGCCCCATACCGTTAGTCGCCTATTACGTACACCCACCGGAAGAAATGGGGTAGTGCTATTCTAAACCGACACTACACGGCAACGGCACGGTGCTTTCATACTTCACTACTCTACTTCATAGTACTTCATGTGATCTTAACTACCTCCGCTGTCGAACTGCGGGGGGTTATCCCACAATATTATAATTTTTTAACCATGTTCGGAAGGTTTGAATCAACTAATAAGGAATAAAGGAAGTAAGTCACATCTCCTGCCATCACATTTTATTCCTAGGAAGGAATAAACTAAACTAAAATTTAAACTAAGTGGTCATGAATGTTGCGCGATGCCAAATCGGAGCGAAATGGCGAATGAGTGTCTGAAATTTTGAAGTGTGAATATACCTCCGTTGTAAGTCCGGTCTGAAATTTTATTATATTCAGAAGATCTACAGCATTAAAACTTTTTGATACAAACTTAATGATTATCTATTATTGTGAAAAATTAGGTCCTGCTCGTTTCTTTGGTTTTGGAGGAGATCCCTGACAAGTGAAATACAAACTCGGGGCTAAAGCACGCGGAGCTTGGCACCCCTTGGTGAGGACTTGTAGGCTGTGACTGTGGATGGTGTGGTGTGAATAGGGTGGTAAAGGACTCAGATTATTAAAATAAAAAAAAGAGATGTGACTTAAGTAAGCTACACGGACTCTTCATGTTACATTTTTGTCAACATAATCATGTCTTTCGTCTAAGACACAGGGTTGTGTTAGAACACAAGACACTAACTAAATTAAGTTCCCATTGGCATTGGCAGAGATCATCTATCGCCACTTTGTACGTTCCTGGAGAACCTCTCGGGCATTATTCGCATTTGTCAATCTTTTCATTGCTCTTGTAGCTTTGGCCACCTGCCGCTACTACGTCCTTTATTTGATCTCAGTGTATCCTCCGTGGTTGTCATCGGCTGATACTTACTTATACTCACGCCCATTGGGGTAGGCAGAGACTATCGATCGCCACTTAGTACGATCTTGACAAACCTCTCTTGCTTCCCTTACATTCATTATTCTTCTCATACATGCTCTTTTATTCTTCTCACTTCGGACCCCCGCCTTTATAAGAACGTTTTCTATCTGGAAATTCACTATTCAGAAAACTGTTCACATAATTTACGTATCACAGATGCTTTATTTTCCACAACTTCATTAGTACATAAATACATTTTCTAGAAGTATCACTTCCCAGAAAAACTAAAACCAGATTATTTAAATGAACTTTTTGCTTTTACCAACTATATCTTTTACTATAATCTCGTTATTCCAAAGGTTTAAAAGACCGAAGTAACTTTATCTATAGTCTTACATATCGTAAATCTCTTTAACCAGATATTTTTATGTTAGAAAAATTGTATAAATAGAACGCAGATGCATACCTGTTTGTATGTATACTTGCTTGCTTGTTTGCATGCTTGGTTGCATATAGGAGGGTGCAGGGGGGCAGAGCCCCCCTGCTTGGGGGGGTCGGGGGGCAAAAGCCCCCTGCAGACAAAGAAAAGTTAGGTTACATTCAGTTAGGTTAGGTTAGGTTAGATTATGTATAAAACGAGCGAGCGTAGCGCAGCGGAGCGAGCACCAAAAAGTCTGATGCATGGTATACTACTAAGCGGGGTATACTACTAACTTAAAATATGCCTGCAAAATTATTCATAGCAGTAGGTATCATTCAATACATCTGTATTTCAAATATATGGAAAATGATTTTTTGGAATAGTGATTATTCGGAAAAGCAATATTGCGGAATTAAGGTATATCTGGTTTTCGATTCTTCGGGAATCCGTTCTAGTGGTTAATCAAAATGATAGTAAACAAAAACAAAAACCAAACGATAATCTGGAATGTAAGAATATGGTATTTGAAATTTCGGTGAAACAATATTATGGCAATTAAAAAAAAGGCGATTAGTTTTCGGTAAAATAATATTCGGGTTTAAAAGTTTCGGATATACAGTATGTAACCGATATTATACCATTATTATCCGGTAATTAAATTTTGCATTTTCAACGATCGAGAAAAATATTTGGAGCTATTTATTGCACTAGTTTTAACAAATGACGAAGTAAGTTACTTAAGAGGCCTAATATCTAAAGCCGGTGGCACGGATGTTACTAACAATGACTGTGACAAATCAACTGTTAGCCTGTATATCGCAATTGACTTTCTGTTCAGTGATGTTTTGGACCAATAGTGAATATCATCAAGACTGCCTGCATAAGCCAGCAACCACTTTAAAACCCCCGCACCCTTAGTCATCTCGTAAGCAGCCAGCAAAAAGAAATAGGGTACTGATATTCTCAGCCGATCCTACACAGCTTTCATTTCTTTTACAAAAATACATACATATACCCACGGCCATAATCCCAAAAAGAGGTAGCCAGAGCTTCAGAGCTAGAAACTCCTCAGCCACATTTAGAAGTTGATAGGGGAGAAGATCGAGAGCATCGCCCAAAACGCACATAAAAAGGCCCATATATCCCTTTTACTCTAATATAAATACGCAAATAGAATACAGCTACGTAACGCCGGCAGTAGTGGATAGATGGACTACGGACACGAATGAGTGGGCAGAGGCACCGTCTCGGATGCAAATGCGTCTCGCTGCTGTAGCTCGGATGAAATGGACAGAAATTAATAGAACAACTTGAGTAATACTTGCTTCATCTTGCTTCGTATTCTAATTTGAAAATTGCGAGGGGTTTCGTAAGTCACTGTGATATTAATATGAAACTAGCTGAGCAGTGTGAAACGAGCAGAGATAACTGCTGAAGCTACAGTGACAAAAATATTTCGACCATTTTTATTTTGAGGAGATAGCAAAGACCACTAAAGTGGCATTTGGGGTTTTCAACCATAAAGCAAAAGGCCTTAAATATCTTAAAGCAACCAACTAGAACTAAGAAGTGGGTTCCACTTTTAGCCGTTTTAGGCTGGCGGATCTATGTTCAATGGATTCAAATGAATAGTGCTATTATAAGACATCACTAATCATCATCATCATCAGCCCATAGTCTACATTGACATACATACTTACATATTAACGACTAAAAACTACACTGAATTAAAAAAAACCTCCTTAGAGAAGGCAAAGAACACCTGCATAACTTATATGTAATATGTAAATTTATTAATCCTGAAGTCAGTTTGGCATAGAAAAGTAGTCCACAGCAATAGTTCCGCTCACATTAATTACAGAACCATTATACGTGCAATATAGCACAGATTCGCGCGGGGTCAGCGACCTCAGCGCCATGGCTTTATGCATATCCAAGATATGCTATTATGCAAGTTAATCCGAAAAGAATGGATTGTATAGGTTATTGTGCTTTGTTATAACTTTTTAATTTGATGGGCTGTTACTTTTGATGTGATGCCATTTGATTACGTTGTTGGTATTTTCCTTATTAAATATATATAACTCTTATTACATTTTGACAAGCGCAATTGATATTTTCGGCAAAATATAATCTGATATTTTTTTTCGTAAGAATACCCCCCTCCTGTAGTTTATCTATGGAATCACCTTAAGGCGAAAACACTTGATGATTCGAAAGTTAAGGATGATCCGCCGCACTGAAATCGGCCAAATCACTTTATTCAGTGTAAGTCTGGTTCGTGCTTATTGCAGGATACGCAGCTAGGCCTTCTCTATTGCTAAGGTGACTAATCAACTTTAAAGTTCCTTATAATGGTGTGTACTTTACTGTAATGTCAATACAACTTTCTTATCTAGGTATATGGGCTTTGATATATGTATATGCATTTTTATAGGTTGTGTTTTTAACTTCATTATATTGTGATGACACAAATACACAATCATACATATACTCACGGCCGTAAATTCCAAAAAAGGGGTAGTCTATGGCTCCGAAGCGCATTGGTCAAGAATCCGTATTCATAGTCACCTCGTACTAGATGGGTCTCCAAACGCATAGCCCAAAAATCCGTTTAAATCTTCAATACTGTTAACCGCCTCTTACGACATCCGTGGTTAAAATGGGGTAGTGACATTCTAAACCGGCACTACGCGGCAATTATTTTATTTAATTTAGTTTTTTCAGGTTATCAAATCAAGCGCATTTCTTAAGTTTTTCGAAGTAAATGGAAGAATACTGCAGGATGTAGTGTAGTGTAAATAATATTAGTAGTAGCAGCCTGCATTGTGTTAGAAAATACTTGTTGTCTTGTCTGTCAGTCAGCTGTCAGCTGTCAGTTGGAGGCTTTTTGGCACGGTTGGTAGAATTAAAGCGATTACGGTGGGTATAAGGATTTTGCAACCATGTACTAGATGTAGCTAAAACAATTCCTAGTAAAACAATACGAAATTGAATTCTACATTTTGTGTTTGGTATAATGCACCTTTCAGCGGATTTGTTTTTCGTGACAATATGGTTTATAATTAGAATGTTTTGTTCATGAAAACCTCGTGTAGGGAATATTACTAATAACATACATACATATACTCACGGCTATAATTCCCTAGAAGGGGTAACCAGAGCTAAGGAATTATAAATTCCTCAGCCACTTTTGGAAGTTGAGTGGGGAAAAGATCGTAAAATAAAGGTTTTTGGTGATGGGTCTCCAACCGCATCGCCCAAAAATCCAATAAAAAGCGCCAATACCTTTAGTTGCCTCTTTACGACACCCGTGGGTAGAAAGGGGTAGCGACATTCTAAGCCGGCACTACACGGCGTATTACTAATAAATATCCCTATATATGGGTTCGATTCCCGCTGGTGTCGAAATTTTTCATTCCTTTATTTATTAGTAATGTGGTTTAAGTTAACGCTCATGGTTTTACTTTACAAAAGATTATTTCAAACTTCTAACCTACATTTTGTGGTCCTTTAACTAAATCTCCCTGTTCCAAACACCCTTAGGATGGTAAGTTTAGTAAAAATTATAGAAATATTTGGTATAAATGACGAAAACACGATGAACCTCAGGATTTTAAAACAGCATATTAAAAAAGAATATAATCTTTTTTAGAGGTTCAGGCGATATATTTTTAATTTTTTATCCCATCAAGGGTAGGAAGAAATAAAATCCAGTCCCCGTAGCATAAGATTTGTCAGAAAGCGACTGACGCGTGAGAAGTGAGATACTGAAATATTGTTTATAAATTGTGTCAGTTGTTGCCTGATGTTCAGAGTACCCACATTTTATTTAGACAGTATACTATCTATTACCTAATATCTATATAATATCGCTGATTTGTACGAATACACTGTTACATGACTATATGAAACTTAGCCATATGGATTTCCTCACAATTATCTCCCTTACCGTTAAGAACAATGATAAATTAACCACACATTTGTCTTTAGTAAAGACAAATGTCTGTCTAATGTATGTCGTGTTTTAGGTTTCATAGTAAAAAAATAATTCAGTGTGGTAATTAACAGTTAAAACTCCAATTATTTTAGTATCCTAGGTCAATTATATGTCAAATACATACATACATACATATACTCACGGCTATAAATCCCTAAAAGGGGTAGCCAGAGCTGAGAAATTAGAAATTTCTCAACCACTTTTGGAAGTTGAGTGGGGAAAAGATGGTAAAGTAAAGGTTGTTGGTGATGGGTCTCCAACCGCATCGCCCAAAAATCCCTTAAAAGCCCCAATACCGTTAGTCGCCTCTTACGTACACCCATCGGTAGAAACGGGGTAGTGCTATTCTAAGCCGACACTACACAACTGTATGTGTCAAATACTTTTACTTAAATCGAGAGACACAGGCGAACAATTGCGCTAAGGTTTATTTCAACTCACAGTGTTGTTTTAATCTACGATCTTTTCACAACTGACTTATTAATAAATCATACTTTTTGCATAGGACAATAAGGAGATAACATTTATTTCTCAACGTCAGATACTGCCGTATTAGCTATTTGGGGTCATATTAACAATTCAACGAGCATAAACGAATATACCTTTTAATACTCATGTTTTAGCGTAGAGTCAGAAGTGCTATACTACACTATACTATAGGGACAGTTTTGCTATGCTAATATAAATTAAATTTGTTCACGCTTAAGGAAAATATCGTAAGAACACCTGCTTAACTCAGTTATAATTATGTCACGCGATAATTGGAATGGTTAGGGCCTTATCCTCTTGGCGTAAACGATACGGTTATATATTTATATAGACACTTGGGCTTTGGCCATAGCATGTTCTATTTACACCTATCACAATTCCATGACTTGATTAGTTAAAACAGTTTTCATCTTTAACTTCCCAACTATAAGAGGAGATTATTAAATACGACGTAAAATCGTGATGTGACAAAGTAGAGTGTTTTTGTAGTATTAGGTATTAGTTGATGAACGTGGACACAATAACATGTAAATAACAAAAATTTAAGCCTGCAAAATCCCATCTTACCTTGCGCTGCGACCTCGGTGATGGCCATCCATAGGAAGACCGTTGCTACGGCATAGCACCATCCGCTGTTAACTCTCATCATCGCTTCGGTCTCATCACTGACGCACTCTCATCACCGCACTCCTGAAATAAACAACTTTGTTATACTATCGATGATGAAGTTGATGGCTTAGGCTGTACGAGTAACTTTAGTTTACCGTGTCTTGGCGACAAAACGTAAGGTTCACAGTCAGGAGTTCTGGTTCGATTCCCAGGGGGTTGTGAACAGATAATTTTTTGAACTCATTTCAGTTTGGTAGGGAATTGCAGGTTAGAATCACCCGATTATCGGGGAAAACAATCAGGCTTTAGAGGGCACAATTAGCCGTATTACCAGGCGCTATTACAGTAGGACCTGTTAGTCTGCCCACCCCTCCAAAATGACAAGTATGTTGCAGGTTTTTATAATGACGAAAATATGGTCAATTTATTGGGCGTTTATTTTTCATTCGTAAAGCAAATTAATTTGTCGAGGTTTATGTATAACCATATTTTTTGTTTCACTTCCCTATCTAGAATTGAGATACTATACCAAATAATTAAAGGTATCTAATTCAGATGTTAAAAAGTGTAAGTGTGAATCGAACCTATTAACCAAATGAATCCAATATTAAAAAGTAAATTGTCAATCTATAGGAACAATGAACATTATACTTCCCAAACCAGAGAATGATCACTTTCCATTTTAATTCACATCAAAAAGTGATAGTTGATTCATGATGTTATATATGTTATTAGGTTTAATATCTGTGGTATTGGTCATTATATTTAAAAAAAAGGGGTTGTGTGACTATAATTTGTGTGGTTATCATCCACCAATAGACGTCATAACATAACATAAACGTTCACGCCGAATATCCCCGAAGGGGTTGGCAGAGGTACTAATACTTCTGAACATCACGTGACTTTGTCACCTGGTGTTCAGAGTATAGACGTCCACTGTTGAAAATAGGCCTCCTCCCCCAAAGATCTCCACAACGACCGGTTCTGTGCTACCCTAATACATATTGCCTTCCTCTGACCTTGACCAAGTCCTCGGTCCACCTTGTGGGAGGCCTACCCACACTGCGTCGTCCGGTACGTGGCCGCCACTCTAGAACCTTCAATCCCAACGGCCGTCAGTTCTGCGTGTAATGTGCCCTGCCCATTGATTGCCACTTCAGTTTTGCAACTCTTCGGGCGATGTCAATGACCACGCAGTGGGTTTTTATATTTTTTTTCAATAAAACTACTTAGTATCGAAATTATACTAATTCTTATAATCGCCATATGCGGTCGTATTTAAGAAGCACCTCGTTGTTTTGAAGTCGGTTAAAAGACCCACCCTCAATGGCTCTCTCACAACTTTACTTTGCTCCATATTGTGCAAAAAGCCCCTTATTAAAAAAAGTAAGTTATAAATTCGATTTTAATGGTTAAACATTAAATGTTCTCCACAGCTCCAATGACCTAAAATCCATAATTGCCAATTGAATTTCCCAACTGTAGCATGAAGTCGTTTAAATGATTTTAGTGTCTCACAACACATAAAATACATCATAAATTTAGTGGAAAGCTATAGGTTAAGAAGGTTCGCGTGCGCATGCGCAGTGCTCTGATTGTGCTTGCGTGTGTGACATTACTGTTCACTATGGTGTAATGGTTTCAAATAACCTTTCGTTGCAATTTAAAAGTGATCAAAATCGAGAAATCTGTTCTAGCAAAGCATATTTCTTAAACATATTTTTAATATTTGTAATCAAGGTTGTCGCATTTCGCAAGTCAGTAAGATATTCACACGACAGACAGACACTGAATCTATGACACAAAATTTAAAAGAAGTAATATGTCCCAAAAGGAGTAGCCAGAGTATCTAAACCAGCATTTCCTCAGCCACGCTTGGGTAAAAACGTGGGCAACGACCGCACTATAAAAGATGTGATGTGATTGAATTTACTTCGTACGATAACCACGGGAAAATTCGTGGTATTGCTATTTTGAGCCGATACAGTATTAACACACACATAATTTACTTAATTGTGGTCTTACTTAACATTATGGTATTTTCTAAAGTTACTAAAACATAAAATATAATTACAGATACATAAGGTCCGACCGCCACAAGAATATATTAATAATTCTAAGCTGTTATCAATTAAATTCTTAATTCTGTCGCAGTAGCCTTTCTTCGTCAGACAAAAAAATAAAAGGCGCAAAAGTTGCGTATTAATTGTTTAGAAGAACACTATTCTATCTTAATAGTGGTTGTTATACGAGGCGACTAAGAATACGGATTTTTGAGTAATGAGGTTTTGGAAGCTTAGACTAAAGGGAAACTGTCATTTATATGTGTGTAGAGCTGTCGGTATATATAAGTCAGATCTGGGTGTCAATTGAAGGTTTATTTTGGTAACATTCAAAGGTTGTCTGGAAGAGATCGCTTTTAGTGATAAGACCGCCAATCGTATTTTAGTTATTTAATTCTGTTTATTTGTAAATGTTTCTCCTTTTTGATGTGCAATAAAGAGTATTCTATTCTATTCTATAAGTATGTTATTTAATGTACATGTACACCAAGTGCTACTTGCATCATCGGTGGAAGAGCTGCAAGAGATGATGAATATTGCATGTGCGTCTTTTGAAAAAAAGGGAATGAGGGTTAATGTGGATAAAACAAAAACTATGGTTTTTGAGAGAGAGGTGAATATGACCGAATGCGTGATTGAGATTAATGGTAAGAAAGTGGAACAAGTGAAAGAGTTTGTATATTTGGGAAGTTTGTTTACTAGGGATGGAAAGTGTGATGAAGATATCGAGAGAAGAGTGAAAAAGGGTAATGCGGTTAATGGAGCACTGGATAGTCTAATGTCTAGTCAGTCGGTGTCTGAAAAGGTCCGAATGGCTGTGCATGATGCTGTCCTTGTTCCTACGCTTATGTATGGCAGTGAATGTTGGGTGTGGCAGAAGAAGCATGAAAGTAGAGTGAATGCAGTAGAAATGAGATCCCTCAGAAAAGTGTGTAATGTAAGGTTATGTGATCGTGTGAGGAATGATGTGATTCGTGAAAGGTGTGGTGTAAAAGATGATATTGTAAGAAAGATAGAGAAAGGAATGTTGAGATGGTTTGGGCACATAGAGAGGATGGATGACAGTAAATTGGTGAAAGAGATATATAGAGCCAATGTGGAACGTAATGTTAGTAGAGGACGACCTCGGAGGACACATTTGGATCAAATAGAAAATGTGCTCAAAAAGGCAGGTGTCCGCAGTATGAAGAATAAAAGAGCATGTATGAAAAGATTGATTGATGTAAACGAAGCCAGAGAGGTTTGCCAGGATCGTACAAAGTGGCGATCGATAGTCTCTGCCTACCCCAATGGGAACTAACGGCGTGATAATATGTATGTATGTATGTATGTACACCAAGTTTGACTTTGATAATGCACCAAAGGGTTGATGCATACATTTGGTCTGAGGTTTTTTTTTAATTCTGAAATTCTGTCTCCTCTTTTCTGAGAGTATATATTTGAGTAAAAGTAAGTAAGTAACGTAAGTGTGTACATTTAGCGTTCTAAGACAGTCATTCGTCAGTCATGGGTCTGTAAGTTAGAAAGCGGAAAAGCCTTCAAAATCGCCGCGGAGCCAGCTCGCTTTCTTCCGCCCGCCATTTGCGTGTGCGCATTGTTTCTTATAGCCCTTTTTTACTCATTAACAATGCTATTTATGGTGCTTTATTGTATTTAAAATGTGTAACTGTTATCTTTTCCTTTGTTGCATAAGCAGAGGTACATATATAAGAGTAACTTGCAGTTTGGTTGATGGTACAGATTGATGTATACATTTTAATCAAACTACTAAGTCTTTGTATTGCATAATGTTTATATCCTTTATAGAGTTTTATTTTTATAATTTGAGGGAATACAGTACTGGAATTGTAAAATATTTTGTAAAAATTTTAATAGTGAAATACATATTAAAACCCATGTGACCATATGGCAATGTAAGTGGAGGACCACTACGGTGGACACATTTAGATCACATAGAGGATGTTGAGAAAGTAGCACGAAAACTGCAAGGCGTCCCAAGTGTGAAGAAAATGTGCATGTATGAAAAGATAGTACACGCGGAAGAAGATATAACATGTCAAAAAGTGTAACAGTATATCATACCTTGCTGCCCCAACCTCGTGATTTTATAATAATTCGAGTTCGCACTTCCAATCCACTTCCAAGTGTAAACGTCAAAGTCCGGCTTAAGCAAAATATAAAAGCAATACCTTAAGTTACGCTCTCGTATGTCTAATATTACGGAGGCAAACCTTATGAGCTCCGTAAATTAGATAGCGTTATATTTTAGAATGTTCATTAAAAGTGAAAACGAACAGTGCTCCTCGAAATTTCTCTCTCTAGGCACGACGGTAACTATTTAGTGTTCCAGTGACTTCACACAAGTAACTGTGTGTTACCAACGGAACCTCATATGTGCTGTGTAAGTTTAAATAATATGTATATACGAAGCCTCTCTAAGAAAAAAATATTTCTTTACTTACTTTATGTAAAACTAACACCATATTTAGGTCCTTCTTATCACCGCACAAATTTTTATAGAAGGGATGAATCAAACTGTACACCACAATTTCCAATTTATACTACTTAAAAGATGTAATATTATGAAACCAATATAATCTACAGCTTATTATACATCTTAAATTTAATGGAACAAGCAAAGATTTCCGCTATCGGCTAGCAATTACAGTCTTGTTACTAACACAGCAACAGAAGTGCCTTATAATAAAAAAACTAACGAGACACTAAAATTTTATTGTATTCCCACTTTGTAGTGATTGAGAATATAATGAGAATATTAAAATTTACTACATTGAAAGTTCAATTTATAGAACATACCTAGTTAAATACGGATACTGGATAGTTGTAAAAGTCGTAAAATATCTTAACTGTCGATTTTGGCCCATTGCCATTGAATGCCCATTTTATATTAGGTAGTATATGATGTTGGTTTAATCTAGAACCTTCCTGAAAACCTTCGTGGCAACATCACTGCGTCTCATGCAGGAGACGTGACTTTAAATACTTAGTTGGGACAAGACGAATGTGTCTTTTCTTCATTTATGTGTGTTTTTATTTATCAAGGTTGTTAACAGTGAGGAAAAATCTAAAGGAAACTCACATGGCTGAGTTGTTCTTAGTCATGTGACAGTGTACCTGTACAAAACGCTGACAACGTGGATGCGTTGACAAAGCAATACATGGTATTCTGAACGCCAGGGGAAAAAAACACGTGATTTCCAGGTGTATTAATAAGAAGAACACATAAATCCTTTAAGAGCTTATTCCATTTGTCTGAATGAAGACGTCTGAAAGCCACAGAATCTGAATTCAGAACTAGTGGAATAACGTTCAGAAGACAACGCAAGTAGACAAATAACAAGCGTCTGCGGCAGTAACTTCGAAGGACGTCTGAATTCAGCAACGACAAAGTGTAATGGAATAAGCTCTTTAGCCGCAGGGTCAAGCTTCCCCGTCGGGAGGTATATAGTATAATTATATTCTAAGCATACATGCCTATATTATTTTACAAGTTATTGTATAGTTCTGAGTAAAATACCTAATTAAACAGTTAAGATATCATCGAATGCTATGACGTCACAGACTATTGTCAGTTACCGCCGCGCCGCCCGTGCCGTATAGTGTCAACATCCTCGCCGCGGCCAGCTGAGCAAGACATGGCGTGACAGCCACGCCACCAACTGGGTACCGTGGAGTGGATATGGCACTACCTCATTGCATTGGTGCATGGCACTTGCAATTCGCATATAAAAATACGGTATTTTACTGATTTACAGATGACTTCGACTTGACCTATACGACAATACTTTAGTTAAAGAATAAATTTAGTAAATTTTCATATACTCCATCGTATATTTTAATTGAAATTTAAATGCACCTTTTGCCTTCTGCTGACTTTGCTACTAAACTTGGTTATATATATCTCCTCCACCACTTTACTGCCACCTTCTTTGTGCTTTAACTATATAAATACATCCTTTAATAAAATTAAATGACCTCACCTTACAAGTTTACAATAGACAGTTAAAACAAAATAACAAAAATAAGAAAAAAATGCTGTGTAGTGTCGGCTTAGAATAGCACTACCCCATTTCTTCCGGTGGGTGTACGTAAGAGGCGACTAACGGTATTGGGGCTTTTTAAGGGAATTTTGGGCGATGCGGTGGGAGACCCATCACCAACAACCTTTATTTTTATCATCTTTTCCCCACGCAACTTCCAAAAGTGGCTGAGGGATTTCTAATTCCTTAGCTCTGGCTACCCCTTCTAGGGATTTATAGCAGTGAGTATATGTATGTATGTAAAAAATGCATTAATAAATTTTGCGTAGAGTCCTCTTGTCATTTAGGGCTATGAAAAGTAGTTTACTCCTATTCTCAGGCCTACTGCATATATACACAACAGCCAGAGCTTCAGAAGGAAGTCTTCAACATCTTCTAGGAGTCGCTTGGAAAAACTACGCTAGCAACATCGCTCAACAATAACTTAAAAGCTCTTAAACCCCAAGTCGCTAATCTATTCGTGTTTCGGTTTCGAATATAACTAAACCCATTACCATCCGTGGCTGTCGTCGTAAAAGAAAATATAATCCTACGTAATATTCCTACCCTTTCAATACATTCAAAAAGCCTTAACATATCAATATTTCTGCATTGCCAAGTGAAGTAAACAGTAAGTGGGTACCAATTCGCCACCGTCGAATCCACACAAAGACGGTGACCAATAGCGTGACGGCAACGGACCGCCATGCGTCACCGCGCAACCTGTGACCTGCTTCTGACGGTACGGTGTGCTACCGTCTTTAGAACATATATCGTAGTCTATACTATGCCGTATGTTGTATTACGTACATACTAGACTTAGTAATCTCCTTACAAATTGTGAAACACTCGCTGCACTTTCCAAGCTAACATTAGTCTGGTGTGTAATATTTAAAACAAACAAAAAAGTTATTTTCGATTGACAGGTGCAGAAATCCTGCCGGGAAAATTCATTATGTAAAATATCCTTCGAAACACAAAGCTGTGTAGTCGGAGGATGCAAAAACAATACATACATATGTATTATTCGCGCCATCGCTTCCTATTGGGCAAGCAGAGACTATCGATCGCTGCTTTGTACGATCCTGACAAGCATCTCAAGCTTCATTGACATTCATCAATCTTTTCATTCATGCCCGTCCTACTTCATACATCGGACGCCTGCCTTTTTGAACATATTTTCTATTTGGTCTAAATGTGGCCTCCATGGTCCCCTACAGAGATCCATCCTCAAAACAATCTTTGTTGATTAGCAATATTATTGGCTGTGTAGTGTCGGCTTGGAATAGCACTACCCCATTTCTTCCAGTGGGTGTACATAAGAGACGACTAACGGACTTATGGCTTTTTAATGGATTTTTGGGCGATGCGGTTGGAGACCCATCACCAACAACCTTTATTCTACCGTCTTTTCCCCACTCAACTTCCAAAAGTGGCTGAGGAATTTCTAATTTCTCAGCTCTGGCTACCCCTTTTAGAGATTTATAGCCGTATGTATGTATGTATGCAATATTAACTTTTCACGATAAGTTATTTTGAAATTAAAACAATAAAACTATGAACACATAATCGACATTCGATTGTCAATTGGGATCATCTCTACGATCGCTATGACTGATCTAGAGTTTACTTCTAACTAAGCTTTCCTATTCCCATAGCTACATTTGACGACATCCGTGGCCTGGTGGATAGTAGAGTAGCTTCTTGGTCTGGAGTTTCCAGATTGATGATGGTTTTCTTTTCTTTCTGTTCTTCAATGGTTTGGTATCTAATCTGTATTTCTTTTTACAGATTTTTTAATAAATTGAATATTTTAGTCCGGAACTGTTATTTCTCTTCCCAAAAGCTATGACCCCTTAGTAAAGTGATTCCTACAAAAATGCAGTGAATCAATGAAGCGACGACAGGAAATGCATAGTGAATAGTGCCGCACCCTCCGTATGTCGCTCGGGATATGATACCGAACTGGTTTTGAATACGGGATATTTTGAAATATTATCCGTTTCATAAGCTAGAAGGATTTCATAAATAAATTAAAAAAATGTAGTGGTTGTAATAAGATGCTTTCGTATTTTTTTAAATATTTAGCGCTTATTAATCATACATACATACATACATATACTCACGGCTATAAATCCTTAAAAGGGGTAGCCAGAGCTGAGAAATTAGAAATTTCTCAGCCACTTTTGGAAGTTGAGTGGGGAAAAGAGGGTAGAATAAAGGTTGTTGGTGATGGGTCTCCAACCGCATCGCCCAAAAATCCCTTCAAAAGCCCCAATACCGTTAGTCGCCTCTTACGTACACCCACCGGAAGAAATGGGGTAGTGCTATTCTAAGCCGACACTACACAGCTATTTCTTATTAATCATATTCTATGAATTATTAATTTTGGTCGCCAATCAAACAATATTCATGAAACTTTGTTTTAAAGTGGTGTTTTGCTAAGTCTTAAGACGATGATGTGTGGAAAACGGACTTGAAAGCCGGCTTCTTCTACAAAGTTTGTGTAAATATTCGTATGTATGCTATTATAACAGTTTTATGTCAATTAGTTATCTAATATGTTTTCGAACAGGGAATAACAAGCTAGTTATCCGCGTCTTTAATACCGACAAGTATTTACTATTTCCTCTGATATATTAATGATAATTATCAAATATTTTAGGCGCTACATACTATAGTCTTGGCTATAATTACCTTAAAGGGTTAGCCAGACCTTCAGAATTAAAAATCTTTATTTAGTGCCCAACTTATTAAAAAACAATCAACACAAATTTTATACTTTTTACAACTACATACATACATACATATACTCACGGCTATAAATCCCTTAACGGGGTAGCCAGAACTTTGGAATGAGAAATACCTCAGCCACTTTTGGAAGTTGATTGGGGAAAAGATGGTAATAATAAATGTTTTTGGTGACGGGTCTCCAACCACATCGCCTCTTTAGTTTACCCTTAGTCGCCTCTTACAATCACCCACGGGTAGAAATGGAGTGATGTTATTCTTCATACAAATAGCACGTGAAGAAAAAAAGAGCATGTATGAAAAAATTGTTGGATGTGAACGAAGCTAGAGAGGTTTGCCAGGATCGTACAAAGTGGCGATCGATAGTCTCTGCCTACCCTAGTATTGCTAGTATGTATATTATACTTTTATCTTCCTAAATCAAGCAATAAATATATGCTTCTACGCTGTAAATAGTATGTAGAATAGAAACATAAAAATAAATCTAGTTTGGACCAAAAACGTACATACATACATACATACATATACTCACGGCTATAAATCCCTAGATGGGGTAGCCAGAGCTAAGGAATCAGATATTCCTCAGCCACTTTTGGAAAGTTAAGTGGGAAAAAGATGGTAAAATAAAGGTTGTTGGTGATGGGTCTCCAACCGCATCGCCCAAAAATCCCTTTAAAGCCCCAATACCGTTAGTCGCCTCTTACGTACTACACCCGCCGGAAGAATTGGGGTAGTGCTATTCTAAGCCGACACTACGCAGCAAAATTAGTTAGACACTATGTGTTACGCAAAATTAGTAAGTAATAACATAATCAATACATAACATTCGTACGTAGCTAAGTGCTATAAATTTATAACTAAAACGGTTCGAGACCACACGAGACCAACAACTTAATATTACGTCGATATTAAATAATATTAATTATATGTTCAACTTGTTTTATTATTTATGCTTCGATGGTTTCTTGGTACTTAAATATAACCTACTTAAGTTAAAAGTAATTCCTATTTTATACCCGTATCAAAAAATGCAAGATAGTTTGTTTTTATGGCACATTCAGATTATGAATTTTGTATTTGCGAATATAAAATTATAGAAAAAATTGGGTAATTGAAGAAATAACCCAAAAACATCGTTTATCAATATAAAAATATTCGCTATTAATACGAGGCCTTCCTCCAGAAAAGTTATGTATAGAAAGAATTAAATAGAGCTGAGTGATGTAGTTATAGAATAGAACTGAGATACTTTCTCGTAGTAAATTTTTAATTTTTCATACCAATACCAATTTCTTACTCCCAATCCCAAATCCAAATTTGAGAAAAATTACGTATGCATTTCAAACACCATTTTGTTCTCTTAAGGGATTGAATTAAAAAAACATTCTTATCCCTCTATATCATAAAACGAACTCCGATCAAGTAAAGACTTTCTAACCATGAAATTATTAAATAGGGAGTCAGTGCTATCGAAGAACGGTAATAAAACAAAACGTATAAAAATATGGTCTCACATTCGAGCATAATATAATTAAGCGCGAGAGGTAAGCCAGCATCGCATATAGTAACAATAAATATTATCTACCTACCCCAATGGAAACTTAAGGCGTGAGTATATGTGTAATGGTAATTAGTATTGTCATAAGTGGACAAGACATGTCTTATTGCCATTCAAGTATCTCACTGACTCGCCGTTTTCGTTGGTTCCGGTTGCAAGCTTTAATCATGGATTAAACCCACAGCTCTCCTATTTTGATTTACTTTTACATTTCGCTTGGAAGGTTTTTTGACAGTTTAATGATATTCAAACCCAATTACTCTGATATAATTAAAAAAAAAACTTTAATTGACCAACTTTGTCAAACTCCTGTTGATGCACTATTATAATATAAATAAATAAGTAGTCAATAAAGCTGAAAATGGCTCTTGGTTAATCATGGTTAAAATCTGAAGAATCCGTTTATAAAAAAAACAAAAGTTTACAAAAGTTACACAAAAGTTTAAAACTTACCTCTTCATGGAATGAAAATCCAACAAGTTTTTAAATTATGTGCACTCAATTTAAAACAGTGAACAATAAAGAGAACACATTAATTTAAAACTATTTCTTGATTTCAAATTCAAATCGCACCGTTCGTTTTCCGAAATATTCAATTCACTCGCGCGCGTTTAGTTGTTTTTTTAAATGGCGAGTAAGACGACATAAGCCACGGGTTTTGACCAACAGACTGCCGCAGCTACATTTAGTCGGTTTGTAGGGGCGGTCGCCCGTCGCGCGCCGCTGACCCCACACCTGTCCTTAGATGTATTCTATAGTATTTTTTTATTTCTAGTCTCATTTCAAAATACAAACACAGTATGCATTCATAAAAAACTTACATACATAAATAAGTGTACTACTTTTTTCACATTCAAAACAGAGAATAATTCTTTATTTTATCTTCAGAAATTATTATATATTTTTTTCATTTTGTTTACGTAAGTAACGAATTCTTTTTCTTTAAAAACACATGATAGTTTGGGTTTATTTCGGTTTTAGGTTTTCAGTAATTGGTAATATATCTAGAATACAAAACGCTAATAAATGAAAACAATAAAAAAACTTACAAAATATATCTTTGTTTTGTTCTATAACTTTTTGGTAACATCAGTTTTGTTCTCAATTTTCATATAAAAAACTTTGGAAATATGGGATTCTTTACTTAAATATATATATGGTACATAAACATAACATAGTATTAATTTTCTATTTAGAAAAATTGCTAATAAACTATTGATTTTACAGCCAAATAAAACTATGGGGTCAATTTGACTTATCTTATGATTATCTTTAAATAATTATTTTTTAAAGGTTTTTTTGCTAGAAATAACTGAAGTGAGATATTTCGTATTTACGACAGTGTATTTCATCAAAATTACATCTCTCTCCAATCAAATACATTGTCCAGGCATGGAAGCTACAAAGTAATGTGTCAGAGGAGCAAAAACAACTGCTATTCTTTTAAAGTTTGCCGTCTCTGAAGCGAGCTTTGCTCATACGTGGAAGTTAAAAAGTGTTGTACCATTACCTAAAGGCAAACTAAAATCGGAAGTAGCAGACTACCAACCGGTAGCATTGAATTCGAACATTATAGATTTATTAGAGATCAAATTGGGACGAAAGACAAAGAGTCAGCGCAGATTTAGAACAAAATACAGAAATAATACTAATATAGCTTTATAGTGCTGTGTAGTGTCGGCTTAGAATAGCACTAAACCATTTCTTCCGATGGGTGTACGTAAGAGGCGACTAACGGTATTGGGGCTATGAAGGGATTTTTGGACGATGCGGTTGGAGACCCATCACCAACAACCTTTATTTTACCATCTTTTCCCCACTCATATTTCCAAAAGTGGATGAGGAATTTCTAATTCTAAACTTCTAGGGATTTATAGCCGTGAGTATTATGTACGTATATGTATATATAGCTCTAATAAAACCTGAAGTAGATATGGTGGAGAGAATTGGTTTTTTGGTTCGAGGTCTGGGAGGGCTTTGATATTAATAAAGCTATCGATACTGTGGATGAAGATATTATACCTACTCTTAATTTATCTGAAATAGGTTTCACGCCGCACTTTGTTGCTTCTTTCTTTAAGGAGGATTTGAAAGTAACAGAGGGCGTGCGTGAATTATAGCGGTTATTTTACTAACGAATATCATACGCATTCCGGTTTAAGTATAAGAACTAATTTAGTAATTTAGCTTTTTTGATTAAAAATATATAAATATTGAAGAAATAAGAACAGAAGAAATAAGCCGTCTTTCCGTTGCCGTACTCTACCAACAATACCATTAACATGTAAGTAAGTACTTTTTCCAATTAATATACATACATACATACATATACATACATATACCCACGCCAGAGCTAAGGAATTAGAAATTCTACAGCCACTTTTGAAAAATTAAGTAGGGAAAAGATGTTAAAATAAAGGTTTTTGGTGATGGGCCTCCAACCGCATCGCCTAAAAATCCTTTAAAAGCCCCAATTCCGTTAGTCGCCTCTTACGTACACCCACCGGAAGAAACGGAGTAGTGCTATTCTAAGCCGACACTTCACACATATACTCACGGCTATAAATCCCTTGTAGGGGTAGCCCAGAGCTTCGGAACAAAAATTCCTCAGCCACTTTTGGAACTTAAGTGGGGAAAAGATTTTATAGTAAATGTTTATGGTGATGGGTCTCCGCATATCGCCCAAAAATCACTAAAAAAGCTCCAATTCCCTTAGTCGCCTCTCATGATCACCATGGGAAGAAATGGGGTAGTGTTATTCTAAGCCGCGGTCGCTCTTTTATTGCCCCAAGTTGGCGCGTGCCGCATTACATCACAAGATGCCAACTCATCTCAACTGCCAACAAAAATGCTGCGGGTGGCGTACACGCAAGTATATTTAATGAATTAGGTAAATCGTTATTTCTAGGTTATAATTATGTATGTATTTTACTACGCGTTTTTAGGTTCTAACCTGACCTTATTACCCGTTATTAAATTAGTCTTTTTATCCATATATTTCGTCCGATATTCATATTCATGTTCTTTATGAAGTCATACTAATGAATCAAGGAACGTAAAAATTCCACACCAGTAGGATTTGAACCCGCGACATCCCGGTCTACTCTCCGGTCATACTCGTAAAACTATATTTCACTCTTATTTTTATTAAGCGGTTCACTTTGAGTAATAGTAAATTCGTATTTTCTCTATTACAATTATTTTTGAATTTACTAATTATGTTATGTACATACATATACTCACGGCTATAAATCCCTAGAAGGGGTAGCCAGAGCTAAGGAATTAAAAATTCCTCAGCCACTTTTGGAAAATTGAGTGGGGAAAAGATGGTAAAGTAAAGGTTGTTGGTGATGGGTCTCCAATCGCATCGCCCAAAAATCCCTTAAAAGCCCCAATACCGTTAGTCGCCTCTTACGTACACCCATCGGTAGAAACGGGGTAGTGCTATTCTAAGCCACTACTCGGCGTGTACTAATTATGTTATGTGTATGTATTATTATGTTTGTATATTTATATTGTGCAGTTAGCTTAGTAATCTAGTTTTTATAAGTCCGTGCGTTTCCTAGCCGTGACCGAAAATCAGTGTTGTGGTATAATTTGCTCACAGCGATAATGCTGAATCAGCCGCCAATTTATTGCTATGCAGGCTATAGCGATTTTTGTGACGTCTTTGGAATGTTTTTATGATCAAACCTTTTTTTTAATAATTTAGTTCAATTTTAATTTTGTTTAATTTTTATAGAAAGTAAAGTTTAGTTTAGTTTTTTGTGTTTTATCTATATTTTTTAACAGTTGCACCTAGTTGGTCTGTGTTATTTTTGTACTTTATTACAATATTAGAAAGTGCGTGTGGGTGTACTGACACTATCTATTACAACATCTAAGCGTTCTAGTCCTAGACCGTTCATGTGATAGTGACCACAAAGAACATGATGTCCAAGCACCATATGGCAATAGTTTGGTTTAGCTTAGTTACATCATACCAAACCTTACGTACACTCACGGTTCAAAATATCAAAAAAAAGTAGCTCTGCTTGGATATTGCTTAGCTTTTTTTGTAATTTGATTCAGGTAAAATCAATAAAAATATTTTTTAACAAAGAGAAAACCGACTTCATATTTGAAAAATCTACCGAAAATAAACAATCAAGTACTAAAAAGTAAGAAATAAGTTTTTTATTAAATACGAGTACTGTGATTATGATTAATCTTTAATCCACACGCGTCAGTTCAACCTACCTAAATCTTAAAATTCTCTTAAATTAATTTGTGAGTCGATGCCAGTCAAACAAAACTAAATTCACCCTACTATCTATCTCTGATTATTACAATCTAAACAATATATATTTATCGCCTACCATACCATGTAGGTATCCTACATAATGAAGTGCGAAATACACACTTATTATCAATTATCACGCAGGCTGGCACCGACTCACAAATTTATTAAAAATAATTAAAAATAAATTAAGATTTAGGTAGGTTGAACCGACGCGTGTGGATTAAAAAAAATCCTAAGGTATTAATCACAGTACTTATATTTAATAAAAAACTTATTTCTTGCTTTTTAGTACTTGATTGTTTATTTTCGGTTGATTTTTCAACTATGAAGTCGCGGTTAAAAATAAAATAAATTTCTTTTCTGACTTTGGCTGCAAAAGTTTAGACACCAGGCCGTTCAACCGCTATACAAAAGTGTATTTTGACATATGATTGATACTGTCAGTTTTGGCAGCTTCGCTGTCAAGTAAGTAAATGTCAAACAAAACGAAACGAAACAAATTGTCAAACAATGGTTGAAAAAGTTGATCGCATTTCTTTCTTTTTTGTTTGCTTTGTTTTTTGAATAATAAACTCATGCAGGAGCATATGCTCCCATGTGTATTTAGTGTTAGAATTATATCAGTTCTTAAATAAATAAACTATTATTTTTGTTGCTATATTAGACAAGTGCCGACCGCTATGGAGAACGATACAGAACTTTGTAGTAAAGATGGTATTTCCATAAAGATAGAAAAGGAGGAAACTAATACAGAAGAGAAACAGGAATGTATAATATGTCTGAACCATTGTGAAAAGTATCTTGATGTGTATACATCCAGAACTCAGGCTACTAGAAATACAATTTTTAATTTCTTGTGTTCATTCACAAAAGTTGATTTATCAGCCAAACAAAACTTTTCCCGGTATGTCTGTTCAACTTGTATGCAGTTAATAAACACACTAGAGCAGGCGGAACTCGAGTACAATAGACTGAAATATAATCTAGAAGGTATTATAGCTAAAAATAAATTATTTGTTAGTAATGTTCCTATGGTTGTTGCCCCTCCTTTAGTAAAGAATGAGAGAATAGAAGAGATTGAACACAGTGCATTGTTAGATATCTTGATTGATACACCAGACATTGGTGATGATTCTGAAGATGAGCCATTAGCTGTAAAAAAAAGCAAAAAGAAAGAAAAAAAGGCAGCAAATAAAGTTAAAACTAAGAAGAAAAAGCAAAAAATCAGGTGAGTCTTTATCAATAAATATTCTTTTTTATATGGTCAGATTTATTTTAGGGTTTTTTTATGTAGAGATTTCATTAAATAGTATCATTTTTTACCCCTAAAGATATTAAATGTTACCATTTTCCAAAGCTAATTTGAAGCCTATTTACACTTGACTCCTGGTTGAACTCCCCTTTTTCTGTATTAATATTGTTGACTATACTTTAAGAAAGAAAGAAAAGATGTTTATTCACCATTGCAGGCATAAGAAAAACAATTATTACATAAATAAACTACATACATACATACATATACTCACGGCTATAAATCCCTTAACAAGGTAGCCAGAGCTTTGGAATGAGAAATTCCTCAGCCGCTTTTGGAAGTTGATTGAGGGAAAGATGGTAATAATAAATGTTTTTGGTGATGGGTCTCCAACCACATCGCCCAAAAATTACTTATAAAGCCCCTATGCCCTTAGTCGCCGTAATAGGGTAGTGTTATTCTAAGCCGTCACTAAATGGCATATAAACTAAACTAAACAATAACAATACTTGTATTATATGTTAAGAAGCATCAAATGAGGGTAAGTTAATTTTCTATAATGTTGGTACTATTAACCAACAATCACAACCATTTGCCATGTTAGTGTAAGATCTCCAAAAAGGAGCTGCTAGCAAAAAATATGTCATATGTAAATAAAATATGCTATGGTGTGCCATCTGTGGTAGCAATAATTAAGAGATAGTGTTTTAACAGCAATAATAAATATTGTCTTTTATTCTTTCCTTTGTAAGACTAAATAATAAACTGTGTTTTAAACTTTTTAGTTCGAGTAAAAAGCCGCCAAAAGAGGAAAATTTAGACTTAGAGTAAGTATCACTTTATGATTTACTAACAACCACATGATTTCATGTCTTATTTCAATAGAGAACATGATTTTTCTAGCCCACTATCCTTGGTTGGTGGCATGGCATTATCATCCAATTCATATTATTCTCTAGCCTATATCATTGCAAAAATATCTCACCTCACGACACAGCCCATATATGTCCCCACTAAGGGGCTCAAGCCTAGTCTATATAGGGTGATTTGGTTTAGTCCACCACACTGGCTATGCGTGAGTTGGCAGACTAATGACTACTACCTTGATAGTAGCCGAGACCGACGGCACAACATGTCCTCATAAGCAGAGAATCATCTTAATTATTGGATAATGAGGTGAATCAAGCCTGCAATATTCTTCCAAACTGGGTTAAATCTTACAAATTAAATTTGTGAGTTTACCCCCGGGGATTGAACCAGAGACATCCATACTTGAAGCCAAGTGCTTAACTGAGAGACCACAGAGGCAGTTATAGCAAAAATGTCTTGTTAAAAAAACTGTATTTGTGTCCAGAAATCATAAGTAAAAGTGATAGAATAAATGACAAGGCAATCCCTCTCAATCTCTCTTAGACTTAACGGATAAAGCCTGATTTTATGGCCCCACAACTCAGCTCATAACAAACTTAATGTAGTATTTCTGAAAATTGTAGAACATTATTATAATCAACCGTGATAGCCCAGTGGGTAGAACACTCGGTTATCGTGCAAACGACTAGTGTTCAAATCCTGGGTCGGGCCTACACCAATTTGTCTTTTGTAAAGACATATGTGTGGTTAATTTATCATGGTTGTTAACGGTGAGGGAAAACATCGTGAGGAAACCCACATGGCTCAGTTGTACTTAGTCATGTGACAGTGTATTCGTACAAAACGGCGATAGGCCTGCCCCCTATCATGTGAGTACACTGTCCATGCAAAATGTGGGTACTCTGAACACCAGGTGACAAAGTCACGTGATGTTCAGAAGTATTAGTACCTCTGCCAACCCCTTCGGGGATATTCGGCGTGAATGCTTATGTTATTATGTCTTATTATTATAATCAGAAAACTCTTTACTTCATCGAATGCAGTAAATAAAGGGATTTCTAGCCTTTTTTCGCCCAGTCATCACAACCAATAATTTTAATTAAAGTTATTCATCAAATCTTATTGTAGGTTGCAAAGGATTTAGGATACTTTTATTGATTAGTTTATGATGATACTCATCACAATTTATGTATTCCACTAAACAAGTTTAAAGTTTAAAAACTTATAGTTACTATTTTGTATTTAGTTTATAAATCAACTGTTTTAATAAATGTCCATACATAATTTAAGTGCGATTAATGTTTCAGAAATGTGGACAATTTTAGTAATGGTCATGATGACATTGATGATGATGATAGCAATTTTGAAGTACCAATTGAAGGTAAGTGAATGACAACTGATAAAACATCCAAATAGAGTTGGGGGACTATTTGAAAATTATTATGATTAATGTATAAATGCAAATGTTTTGTGGGTTGCTTGAGGCTGAGTATGTGAATTTAATGCAAGTGTATAGTGATCTGTAACGAAATTTAATCAAGTTTGATGTCTATTTTTTTGTGTGTGAAATTTCATATGACAAAATTTTGAAGCAGTATAACAAACTTAGATAAATTGCTTAAATCAATTGGAAAACTTTAATTAGGGTTTCAGAACTGGTTATCCATAAAAACCAAGGGCTGGATGACATGAAAGCTGGGTACCCATGACAACCCCACTTATATCATGAGTAAAAAGAGAAACGACAATGATAGTCCAGTGGATAGAACACCCGCCCGAAAACAGAAGGGCATGAGTTCCAATCCTGGGTCGGGCCTACACCAATTTGTCTTTTCTAAAGTCATATGTGTGGTTAATTTATCATGGTTGTTAACGGTGAGGGAAAACATCGTGAGGAAACCCACATGGCTGAGTTGTACTTAGTCATGTAACAGTGTATTCGTACAAAACGACGATAGGCCTGCCCCCTATCACGTGAGTACACTGTCTAAGCAAATCGTGGGTACCTTCTCTGGACACTAGATGGCGCTGCCATGTGAGTTCAGAAGTATTGGTACCTCTGCCAACTTCTTCGGGGATAAACGGCGTGAACGTTTATGTTTATGTTATGTAAAAAGAGAAAACTTTGCAATTATTGTTAGTTATTTGAAAAGGTCCAAGACTTTGAACGGAGAAGATGTATGGTTAGAAAGAGGTTTGAAAACAGTAACTAAGATACTAACATGATATTATTTTTTAGAATCTCCAGTGTTACCGGTGATAAAAACTCGCAAGGCGCCGGCAAAGAAAATATACAGTTGCGATCAGTGTCCTGCCAAGTACAGTTCTTTAGGTAAGTTATTGATGTCATTAGATTTAAATGGTTTTGCATATTAATTTTAACTCTTTTCTAGACGTTTTCTGCCATTATTCTCAAGGAAAAAAAACACAACTTCAAAGTTCTATTTTGGAATAACGATAATTCATAATCAAATATTTATATAGTAATACTAACGTTAGAAACATATAATCCTTAAAATCACAATTTCATTGATAATACAACTGATAAATACTAATATTTACTATTACCCAGTCATGTGGGTTTCCTCATCCAACTCGCGCCTTTTGCATCTCAGGCGATTTTCATCGTTTTGATAAAGCAATGTTCAATGTGCTAATAAGGCCTACTGTCCGCAGTAACATCCTACATACTCGTAGAAACAATAAATATAGCCTTAATTATTCTTCTCATCATGCGGAGCACTGCCACGAGACGTACTTCAGTTACCCGAAAAATTCAATTCACGCATATCTAGTGGCCAAGGACAGTATTACTTTGTGCGTTCTCTCACATATCGGTGTATACCAAGCGTGTAATAAAGCGTCTAAGTAACTCATGTATTCCATTCCAGCGCGTCTGTCCCGCCACGTGTCGCGGCACTCGTCGCGCTCGCGGCCGCCCTACATCTGCGAGGTGTGCGGCGCGCACTACAAGAACAGGCGGGCGTGCGACGTACACATCGCGTTACACAGCGGTAACTATACTATAATATACGGGCTGTGAATTCAAACAGGGCTGGCATAGGCCTCCCGACGGACACGAGAGTTCGCACTGTATGACATAAGCCTCCCGCTTGTTCACCTTGTTAGGGCTCCTTTCTCCCTCTATTCGATTTAGCTTTAGTGCACTTCCTTTGCTCCGCCCGGATGGCCCTCAGCTACCCGGCACACAAAGTCATAGTGAGGCCGCAACAACCAATCCATCCGAAAAAAACAAACAGGACGCAAATTGTTTTTGTTGTAAATTTTTAATGCCCAAAATTGTAGCGTTGTCCTACCAACTTAAGCTTGCGTAAAACTTTACCATCCTACTAATGCTACCTTGGGTGAAAATTCACCCAGATGGTTCGCATTAAGTGAAAACTGGCCAACAACAACAACTTTCTCCTCGCACAATCGATAAATCACAGCAAAAACAAATTATGTCCTCGTTGAATTTTCATCCAAAGTAGCTTTAACGGCATATAAGGAACATTTTAGCCTGTAATGGTTAAAGAACCATAATTCCTGCATTTTCCTAAAATGGGGGAGACTTATACTTTGGAGGAAACGGTTTTGTCGTAGGCCACGCAAATCTCTAGTAGATTTGAAGTACTTAATGACTGAATATTAGTTGGGTGGGGCATATGAGAGAAACTTCTATAGTTGTTAAAACTATGTGTTGTGTATAATTGTATGTTTTGATATGTTTTTGTTACAGGTATTAGTGACTGGAAGTGCCATGAGTGTGATAAGCTGTTTCCTTCCAAAACTGCTCTGACTAGACATATAAGAATACACACAGGAGAAACGAATTATCAGGTAAATCATCTTAAATTGATAAACTTTTTAAACTCCCGCGGTTTGTAGACATTATAAATAATAATAAATTGATCGGTAGGATATGAAAAACAACTAAAGCGTGTTGTAGAAATTAAAATACGCATACTTATATTTCGACTAATTTCTCATGTTTTGTCAGTTAAATCTTTGAATCTCAAACTTATCCGTCTCTTATCGATGGAAATAAAAAGAAAAAAGATCAAAAGACTCCTATTGGATAAACCACTTGTTGTCGCCTTATGGCACTTCACTGGTAGGCTGAGCCTGCTGAAGCTCAGGGCTCCTAGCGGTTTATGTCAGGTTCACATTATTACAGTTTAGCAATCCAGTCCAGTGCTGGACTGGATTATATCGTCCACATTATTGCAGTCATTCCAAAGCTGATGGGTCAGTAACACTATCGTCGATAGCGATCGAATGGACCAGCTTTTCAGTCGACTGGACTGGATTGCTCGCTGAAATGAGGCTTTTTCAGTGTATTCCAGTAGTGTTTCCCATTATTCCACTAGCATTCCAGCACTCGACTGGAATAATTTGAACCGAGCATCAAGACTGTCTGGGTCTGGTGGCCTTCACTTCAAAGTCATGCCGGCGTTTGTGGATTCTGTTTTCTCAGTGCAGTGTTGGTCAAAAAACATTTCTATTATCGCTCGTGCAAACTTATAAACAAACTTTTTCATTAGTTTAATGCTTCTAGAAAAGGTTTTCCCTCAACCTCCCTTCTCATTGCAGTGCGAGCAGTGTGGCAAATCGTTTATCCACACATCCACATTCAAGATGCACAAGCTAGCCCACTCGGGTCTCAAACCTCACAAAACCAATCGACCATTATTTCTCATTGCAGCGAACAAATATCTTCCTATCTTTCTTTTTTACTTCAGTGCGAGCAGTGCGGCAAATCGTTCATCCACACATCCTCATTCAAGATGCACAAGCTAGCCCACTCGGGTCTGAAGCCCCACAAATGTGGTCTGTGCGGGTTGGCGCTGATGACGTCGTCGCATCTCAAGAGACATCTGCGGGTGCACTCGGGGGAGAAACGGTTTGAGTGCGATCGCTGCGGGAAGAAGTTTTCCGAGAGGTATTTCTATATAATTTTCTAGGTTAGGTTAGGACTATATGTCACAATCGATAGTTTCCCTACCCCAATGGAACTAATGAAGTCAGTAAATAAGCATGAATGAAACATGTACCTAAATTATTTACAACTTTTGTTTGTCCATATTGCACATCCTAAATGATAAAATATGGGATGTGCGAGCAGGATTTAGAAGGGAGTTGTTCTAAGTTCGGTTTGGGGAGTCAACTTATACGTGCACTGATATCACTCTATGAGGATTCCAGTGCATGTGTGAGAGTAAACCGGGAAAATACTGACTGGTTCGGGATTTTTCGGGGTGTCCGACAGGGTTGTGTAGCTTCTCCGTGGCTCTTCAATTTGTTCATGGATGACTGTTTAACAGAGTTGCGTGAAAGTGATTATGGATTGAGAATGGGTGGATTCATCATTAAATGCCTCTTATATGCCGACGATCAAGTGCTTCATGCATCATCGGTGGAAGAGCTGCAAGAGATGATGAAATTCCGTGATTGAGATTAATGGTAAGAAAGTGGAACAAATGAAAGAGTTTGTATATTTGGGAAGTATGTTTACTAGGGATGGAAAGTGTGATGAAGATATCGAGAGAAGAGTGAAAATGGTAAGAGGGTAATGCGGTAAACGGAGGTGTCTGAAAGGCCCGAGTGGCTGTGCATGATGCTGTCCTCGTTCCTATGCTTATGTATGGCAGTGAATGTTGGGTGTGGCAAAAGAAGCATAAAAGCAGAGTGAATGCAGTAGAAATGAGATCCCTAAGAAAAGTTTTTAATGTAAGGTTATGTGATCGTGTGAGGAATGATGTGATTCGTGAAAGGTGTGGTGCAAAAGATGATATTGTAAGAAATATAGAAAAAGGAATGTTGAGATGGTTTGGGCACATAGAGAGGATGGATGACAGTAAATTGGTGAAAGAGATATATAGAGCCAATGTGGAAGGTAATGTTAGTAGAGAACGACCTCGGAGGACACCTTTGGATCAAAAAGAAAATGTGCTCAAAAAGGCAGGTGTCCGATGTATGAAGAATATTAGAGCATGTATGAAAGGATGATGGATGTAAACGAAGCCTGAGAGGTTTGCCAGGATCGTACAAAGTGGCGATCGATAGTCTCTGCCTACCCCAATGAGAACTAACGGCGCGAGAATATGTATGTATGTTTTGTTTGTCCGTTTGTCCCTCCTAATCTCCGAAACTACTACACCAATTTCGACAGCACCTTCACGAACAGATACCTTATTTAATAACGAATATCTTACGCTCCTTTCATTCTAACAATTACACAATGATACAAATAAAACATGATATATCCGCAGATACAACCTAGCGGCGCACGCGCGCTCGCACTCCCCGGGCCGCGCGCCGCCGCCCGCCGCCGCGCCGAGAGTGAGACTGTTTAGATGCCAGCTGTGTCCTGAGCGGTTCGAGAGGAAGTGAGTAGTTTTGTATAGCTGGAGCATTCCACCGTCACGTACAGACAAATCGTACTCAATTTTTGACCTTAATAATGATATATTTATTTATGGACTTGTTTAAAGTAGTTGGAATGTATTATATCTGTTAAAGACCCTATCAATCTTTGACCCGTACAAAAAAAAATACAGTGAAATCCATTAGTTATGTCATAAAACAAAATCTAAGTGCCGTCACGTACTGACAGCCAAAGTCAACCAAGGTTCTTGATGGATGACGAGAAATTATTTTTTCAGCGAATCTATAAAGCTAAGTGCAATGTTGTCTTTGAAACAAATATAGGTTGATAACTAAGCTAGGCAGTGAAATAATAAAAACATAAGAAAAGAAAGTTTAGATTTTTTTATAAATTTTATTGTTGTGTCACGTACAGACGCCTTGCGTCACGTGTGAAATTTTGTACGAAACAGTCAATACGAAATCAACATTTTCACCTCAGACTTGCAGTGTTGCTTGCATTTTGCTATATTTCCGTCTGTTTCTATGCAGTGGATGTTAGAAATTCCTGTAACCGCTTTAGTATTATCGTAGTAGTTGCAGTTTTAACTTTTTTTGGATATTTCCGTCGATGGGACATAAAATAATATAATACAATTCTTTTGCGGTAATTTTGGCAATGCTGCGAGTGCTTTGTGGACGGCCTTAGCCAATATCTGTAAAATTTTGTATGGAGAAGCTATATTTCCTGAAAATGAGAAACTTCGGTCAACGTTAGAATTTTGAGCCTGTTTTTTAGCTCGTGAAAGTCTCTTTTTGTTTCTGTTTTCTCGTTTTTCTGCTTCTAGATCATGTTTTGATGACTGCTGCTGTTTATTTTTTCGTAGATCTCGAATTCGTTTTGTCTCACTAGCGGTATAGTTTGGATCCTAAGCCTTACTCTTCTCACGAAATTTTCTCATAGGACTCGCACTTGTTTATCGTGGTTTATCAGACATAATGTCGCAAATAGATGTTCTTGTAGCAATAAAAGTAAAAACATTAGATAACATCCCGAAAGTTGCTAAGAAAGTGCAATTTTAGTGACCTGACAAATTCGCGTCACGTACAGACATCCAATCCTTGTGCACTATAAGAGTAAGTAAAGATGTAACTATAAATCTTTTGGTATAAAATCATTGGAAGCACCAAGTTAGCTTTATTAATTAATATATTATTTGCTTGAAATCATCATTGAACTTATAAACTTAGTACATATCAAATAAGCGTCACGTACAGACATTCAAACTTGTCTAATTTTGGAGTCCAATTACAACAAATTATATCAATTTATGACAAAATCTATAATCTGGCATTAATCTACACCTTCTCACTTATTAGAAACACGAAATACTTAGTCCGTATCCGTCCGTATATTAATAGTTGACTTCAACAACTTAGTGAAGTTGGCGTTCTAATACGTAATTATGAGAGTATTTTTCTTGCGTCGTTTAAAGGAGGGTAGTTATTTATCTAGCAATCACCGTTTAAAAATCTGTTTTGATTATGAAAGTTAAGAGTATACTGTTTCAAAAAATATATACAAACATATAGAAATATGAAGATGGTATCTCATGAAAAACTTCCGTATTTTCGTGGAATGCTCCAGCTGTATATTTGTTTGTTGGTCTATGGAAATTGTAACGCTATGATATATTCTGGCTCAAAAGGTATAGAAACCAGAGCCGTAAAACTTTTTTTTCTATCATATATCTATTTATGTATTGGTCGAGTAAGACTGTTCCGTTGCTAGCTGTCTGTGTACCAGGCAGTTCGAGAGGAAGTAAGTAGATATATTGTAGAACTGTCTGTTTAGTTGTTGTACTATGGGAATTTAAAATTATGGTTTATCTATTTATGTATTGGTCTACGCTGCGAGTGAGGCTGTTTAGATGCCAGCTGTGTCTTGAGCGGTTCGAGAGGAAGTACGTACATATACATACATACAGACATACATATAAATATATACATAGCTGTGTAGTTTTGGCTTAGAATAACACTACCCCATTTTTACCCGTGGGTGATCGTAAGAGGCGACTAAGGGTATTGGGGCTTTTTATTGGATTTTTGGGCGATGTGGTTGGAGACCCGTCACCAAAAACATTTATTATTATCATTTTTTCTCCACCCAACTTCCAAAAGTGGCTGAGGCATTGCTCGTTCCAAAGCTCTGGCTACCCCGTTTAGGGATTTATAGCCGTGAGTATATGTATGCATGTATGTGTATATATGTCGCAGGAAAATCGTCAAACTCGTTAACTTGTAAGTTTCCTAGGAAACTTGTAAGTTGACGGAAATCCGTCAAACAGCATGCGAATTTACATCTTACCTGATAGGTTAAGGAAACTTGTAAAATAACGAACTCACCTCAGGAAATTTGTAAGTAAGGATAATTCTTGACAAGTTTCCTAGTTTTGAATTTATAATTTAGGAAATTTGTAAGCCTCCTAATGGCTGGTAGTGAAATTGTTAATAGAACCAGTTACTTATGATGATTGGTTAAGAAGTGAGTTGAGTAAAGAAAAAAACATGAATTTATAGTAATGACAATGTTTTGATATTTTCAAATATAAATGAGGAACTGGACTACGAAGGGTTTCCTGGCCGTTAGTCTTACGTAATAATAAACGAAAACTACGAATAATTTATTACGATGACGGATTTTTACACTAGTTTCCATTCGTTAATCAACCAACCTTCTGACGTGCTCTTCATACGCTCACATCACAGTAGCGAATTACTACAAAAATCAGAAGGTGGCGCTGGGTATGCAGCCACTTCACCTAACAACCACTTAAAAAGCCTTTGGTTTCCTCTTAGGACAACCGCGGTATAAAATATTATGAATGCAGTAAATTTGTAAGAGTTTAAAATCTTACAAGCATCGGTTAAGAATAGCACTAACATATTTCTGGCGGTAACCTATAACAATAGATATCATTGGAGGCGATGCGGTTGGAGACCAATCGCCAATAATGTTTACATTACAATACAATCTTTTCCCCTTTAACTTCCAAAAGTAGCTAAGAAATTGCCTATTCCGACGGTCAGGCTACCCACCCTTTCTAGGGATTTATTGCCGCAAGTATAGGTATGTATGTATCGGTATAAAAACGCTCTTTAAAAAAAAAGATTTAGAAGGTATTCATACTACATAACAATAAAGTATCACGGTGTATACTCAAACAATTTATATTTAATAAATACTCTTAAAACTTTAAATTTTATGTCAGTAACAGCAAATAATAGCAAATTCATAGATTAGCATTAGTAAAGCAAGGAAAATATTAGTTTCGATTGTCGAGTTGACAAGACGCGCGAATTCGTCACGTCACGTGACCGCCGCCAGCCAATCTGCATTGACTAACATCTCTTCGCGCCATCACCGCTGCGTTGACAACTTTCCTAGCGGGATTCAGGAAACTTGTAAAGTTCCTAAAATACAAAATTTTAAACTCGGAAACTTGTCAAAAATTATCCCCACTTACAAATTTCCTGAGGTGAGTTCGTTGTTTTCCTAAAACCTATCAGGTAAGATGTAAATTCGTTTGCTGTTTGACGGATTTCCGTCAACTTACAAGTTTCCTAGGAAACTTATAAGTTAACGACTTTGACGATTTTCCTGCGACATATACATAACAAAACAAAACAAACAAGCTGTAACAAAACATCTCTTACAGCTAGATTACATTACCACGGAAGAACTATTAATGACCAATAAATGACACAACTTTAATATAATATAGCATTTACTCACACTCTGACATACACACACAAACACACATCTTTACTCTCTATCTCACACTCACTAACTCACGCAAACACATACACACACAAACTCACAGCAAATAACGTTTAATAAAATTGTTTTTTGTTTTTATTTTCTCACAGTTTTACTATTGTTAATTTTCTTTACATTACTTTTATTTAATAGACAATTTCTCTTAGATTATGTATAAATTAAACTCATTTAATAATTATTTTGTTTTGTACGTTACAATGGTTGTATCTCAAACTTTTAAGTCGTATTACGGGCCCCCACGATACAGGCTAGGCCTAGTGTAGGGGCTACCAATATTATCAATAATGTAAACACGGTTAAATGTTGCACTCAACCTACTCTGTAAACTATATAAATCTGTAATGTAATTGTGCAATTGGAATTTAAATAAATTATTATTATTATTATTATATTCAATATTAAAAATGCCAAAAAAGGGTAAGCAAACCTTCAAGTATTATAATATAACTTATATAAGTAGGAAGTATTGTGGGAATAAAATAGTAAATGAAAGGTGATTGTTAATAGTAGAACTCCAGCTACATCGCCCAAAAACCTAAGTCAGCCAACACTTCATAGATCTATCTATTTATATCCTCAACAAGTTGACTTCTTCGCATTTCATCCTGCTTTTGCATCCTGGTTTTGAGACTTTTTAAGTAATTTTTGGGTGCTGGGCTACATTTACTTAACAATCTTTTCTGAGAATCCGTTTAATCCATTACCCGTCATTACAGATACCTGCTAGAACGCCATACAGGCGCAGTGCACGGACGTGCTTTGGAACGACCGCCGCCAAGACCAAGAAACACCATGAACAAGTTGCTCAAACAACAGGCTGCGTTGGCCGGTATGACTTGTATTTACTAATAAATAAAGGAAAGAAAAATTTCGACACAGGCGGGAATCGAACCCGCGACCTCGGGTATACGCCCCCGTCGCTCTGCCAATTGAGCAACCGTGTTGGGTCAAAAAAATATTTATCTTTCCTTTATTTATTCTTTATTTATTAGTAATAATCCCCACATGAGGTTTTCATTAACAAAAAGATTTAAATTATGACTTGTATTTTTAATTATGATTTAGATTTAAATTATGAAATGCTGAGGGCTGGTAAAGGGGTGATGGCTTCCTGGTTGTACTTCCTTTTCCAAAAATGCTGGTCGAGTGGCAAAGTGCCACAAGACTGGTGCAAAGCGGTAATTGTGCCTTTATATAAAGGAAAGGGGTCACACCAGGAGGCTAGAAACTACCGTGGAATTAGCCTACTCAGCATTGTCGGTAAATTGTATGCAAAGGTTTTGATTGAAAGAGTGATGAATGAAACGGATGATAAAATTTGGGATGTGCAAGCAGGATTTAGAAAGGGAATGGGATGTATGGACCAAATCTTCTCTATAAGGAGCATCACTGAAAAGTTCTTAGCTAAGAACCGAAAGGTGTATTGCTCCTTCATTGATTTAGAGAAGGCGTATGATAGGGTGGAAAGAAAGTGTTAATGGGAGGTGTTATCCAAGTTCGGTTTGGGGAGTCGACTTATACGTGCACTGGTATCACTCTATGAGGATTCCAGTGCATGTGTGAGAGTAAACGGGGAAAATACTGACTGGTTCGGGATCTCTCGGGGTGTCCGACAGGGTTGTGTAGCTTCTCCGTGGCTCTTCAATTTGTTCATGGATGACTGTTTAACAGTGTTGCGTGAAAGTGATTATGGATTGAGAATGGGTGGATTCATCATTAAATGCCTCTTATATGCCGACGATCAAGTGCTACTTGCATCATCGGTGAAGAGCTGCAAGAGATGATGAATATTGCATGTGCGTCTTTTGAATAAAAGGGAATGAGGGTGAATGTGGATAAAACAAAAACTATGGTTTTTGAAAGAGAGGAGAATATGACCGAATGCGGTATTGAGGTTAATGGTAAGAAAGTGGAACAAGTGAAAGAGTTTGTATATTTGAGAAGTATGTTTGCTAGGGATGGAAAGTGTGATGAAGATATCGAGAGAAGAGTGAAAAAAGGTAATGCGGTAAATGGAGCACTGGATAGCCTAATGTCTAGTCAATCGGTGTCTGAAAGGCCCGAATGGCTGTGCATGATGCTGTCCTCGTTCCTACGCTTATGTATGGCAGTGAATGTTGGGTGTGGCAGAAGAAGCATGAAAGTAGAGTGAATGCAGTAGAAATGAGATCCCTCAGAAAAGTTTGTAATGTAAGGTAATGTGATCGTGTGAGGAATGATGTGATTCGTGAAAGGTGTGGTGTAAAAGATGATATTGTAAGAAAGATAGAAAAAGGAATGTTGAGATGGTTTGGGCACATAGAGAGGATGGATGACAGTAAATTGGTGAAAGAGATATATAGAGCCAATGTGGAAGGTAATGTTAGTAGAGGACGACCTCGGAGGAGACATTTGGATCAAATAGAAAATGTGCTCAAAAAGGCAGGTGTCCGCAGTATGAAGAATAAAAGAGCATGTATGAAAAGATTGATGCATGTAAACGAAGCCAGAGAGGTTTGCCAGGATCGTACAAAGTGGCGATCGATAGTCTCTGCCTACCCCAATGGGAACTAACGGCGTGAGAATATGTATGTTTGTATATATTTTTATTTAGCTTGTTGTAGTAGAGGTTGTTTAGTAATTAAATTTTGAATTAAGTTTTAGTCAGACTATTTCCTACACATTGAATACAATTAAACATACATTTGAATGTGTGTTTGTGTGTGGAACGACCTGCCACCTCCCATGCGTTCACTGCCATCAATAGGGTCATTCAAACACCGGTTCAAAATACACCTACTTCAACAACAAAAAACATCACAATAAATCTTCCACAAAATTCAATGCATCTCTCTTATAAAAATATCTTATTTCTTTTCTTATAAAATCTATTAAATCAATATATTGGTCCCTTAACTTATTTTATTTTATTATCTTTATTATAGCATATTATTAATATTGGTACGATTTGTTTATTTATTTACTATTGATTTAAGGCTGGCTGCTCATTAATGATTGCTCACTGAAATCTAATTTCTTTTTGTTCTTTTAAGTGTTGAGTTATTTTCTTCTTAACTCCCAGTAGCACAGTTACAATGAGTGGTATAAGGTTAGGTAAACTGTTTATGTCGGACTTAGTATATAAGTTACAGGCGGTACCAGAAAACCAGCTCCCCAGCAGTGTCCTGCGGATAATGTTGGGAACCTAGCTGAGGTACTTTGCCTTTTTGTTGCCATCTTTTCTTTTTAAATTGTAATGTTTGTATATGTTGTTATTGTGTTTGGTAACAAATAAATATCTTTTATCTTTATCTTTTTTTTAAAACGGGGCGTTCTTAAAAATGATGAAGACGGGGGTGTAAACCCGAGGTTGCGGGTTCGATTCCCGCCTGTGTCTAAATTTTTCTTTCCTTTTTTATATTAGGTACATACATACATATTATATAAAGCTATTTTGAGAGGCAAAATTTTGTGATTAAAGTGTCATTTGCATGTGTGTCAAGTCAAATATATGTATGGTAGCGTCTTTACGACACGTCTGTAGTGTGATTTTGATAAAAAAAGGACTTTTTATACATCATTTCAAAAAAAAAAACCTTTGCCCTCCTTTTGTTTATAAACTACAAGACAACACAATTTTCGTAAAAAGATTTAAAAAGATTTTGTCTCACATATTAAGTTTCCTATTGTAGTATACGTCCCCGCCGCCGAAGTGATTTGGCTAAAGTTTACCACCCTAATCTAAGGCTACTTTAACGATTACTATGGTAAAAAAACCGGAACCAACCGGACCGGTTTAGAAAAAAAACTAAGGATATTTAAGATTTACGAGTGACACAGCTGAGAAATTCTTATATTTGTCATATTTTTCCATCCAAATTCCAAAAGCGTATCAGCCGCTTGCTAATTATAAAGCTTTGTATGTGCCTCTGTTATCGGATTTATATCTGTGAGAGTATATAGGTATCAATTTGACTATGTTAAAGTTAAGACACTTATTTAAATAAACATTGTTGTGAAGTTAAACCACCTAATAGAAACAAAACCTATTCTACAAAAATCACTGAAATTCGGTCCATTCTCTGTACTTTGCCTGTACCACTCACTCACCTTAATAAGGCTAGTAAAAAGGTTACGAATATAAAATAACATAATAAATATATATTTCAGAAGCAGCGGCCAATGTTAAAGAGAGCAGTTCTCCGCCACCGTCGCAAAACGTAGAAACTCAGACCACAAATCGTAAGTATCTAAATGAGACTCAGAATTTGAATTCAAAATATCAATTTAAATTAACAAAATTAAGTGTGTTCAAGAGGATTTAAAAAAAATGCTACATAAATCAAACAAATCAAATGAAACAAATCCTGTGAATGTAAACTTTTATAAGATAAATGTTATTTTAAGTACATACATACATATACTCACGACTATAATTCCCTAGAAGGGGTGCCAGAGCCAAGGAATTATATATTCCTCAGCCACTTTTGGAAGATGAGCGGAGAAAAGATGGAAAAATAAAGGTTTTTGGTGATGGGTCTCCAACCGCATCGCCCAAAAATCCAATAAAAAGCCCCAACACCCTTAGTCGCCTCTTACGACACCCGTGAGTTGAAAGGGGTAGCGACATTCTAAGCCGGCACTACACGGCTAATTTTAAGTGATTGTTGGTAAAGTAGCTAGAGGGGACCTATCACCAACCATCCTTTATTTTACAATCTATTTCCCACGGAACTAAAAAAGTGCTCAGAAATTTTTAAATCTGGAAGTCTTGTTATAATTTTTTGGGATTTATATCCGAGTATGTGTGTATGTAAATAAGTAAACCCTCCACGGGCGACCCGACTCACACTTAGCCAATTTTTGTTTTAACAAATGTATTTTGTTTCCAGCAGAAAGACGTGCGTCATGGCGAGAACAGTTCACGTTGCAATCATAAAATTTATCTGTTTATTATGTGAGTATAATAAGTATTACCTAAGTTATCAATGAAAGAAGTTGCATTTGTGTTTATTAATCATTATCGTAGTAGTCCAGTCAAAATAGACTAAATTATGATCTAAGTTTGCATTAATTCCCAACAAGCTGGATTTTTGTGTGGGCCTTAAATACGTCATTACAAATGATATGTCAAAAGTCCCAATCGATCCCGCTTGTGCGTTGTTTTTTATTCGAGGTCAAAGGTCACAAATTTGCGTTTTTCGCGTATATCTCTGGAACAACGAGAGTTATCGAAAAATGGTTCGAACAAAGTTTGTAGATCGTACAATTGTCTACAAAAAATATCGTATCACTTTTTTTCTACAAAGCATCGCTTTCGAGATATCGTGATTTTAGACTGTAGGAACATCGTATTTTCAACTATATGCACACATTTCCGCACCACCTCTGAGGTAGTGTAGACGGCGCTTTTTTTTAACGTGGTGTCCCCAGTAGGAATACTCCACAAAATATCCTGAAATGCGTTCTCTCGATTCCACACACACACAACACGATGTAGCAGGTATCTTCCATCGATGATGTAGGTAGCATTTGCACTTTCGATATCAATGTTCACACATTCAAAGCAATCATAAATGGCTGACTTCTGTGTCTTACGCATTCCAATTGCATCAAAGAGCGATAAAGGGTAAGGGGCTAATTCGTACTCGAAGAATTTTTCAAGCTCATCTTCAAATGTCTTCGTAATACTCATGCGTTGAAATAATAATACAGGATCTATTGGGACCTTCTCATCATGAATCTTCATGGTACTGTTCATAGATAATAGAGAGATAAAGGAGATAATACTTTATCAGCACGTTTCAATTTAATATTATTAAATGTTTGGCCCATCATTTTACTCATAGATGCAATACCCACTTCACGAGCATTATAGCAATTGATTTTATCATCTCCGACTACACCATTTCCAATGGACATGATTTTGTGCAATTCAGGAAAAGGATCATGTGATGAAAACCATTCACGAAGTTTCTTGATGTCCATTCACGAAGTTTCTGACCCGAGAAATGGAGTATCGCAGGCAGATGTTTCTAAAGGCCAACAGCCCAATAGAATTAGGGAGGGACGATGACTCGCTCAGAATTGTATATTTTTTACGTACTTGTGTGCATGGGGCAAATAAAACTATGTTCTAATATGTTTTGTGTAAATGGTTAACTCGATGATGCATACTAGCCATGTATGAGTGCATATTCGTGTTTTCTATGTTTAAAATAGCCATAATTCGAGAACAGTGCACCGTACAAAAAAAAGTGTTGAGATATTTTTTGTAGACAATTTTACGATCTACAAACTTTGTTCGAACTATTTTTCGATAACTCTCGTTGTTTCAGAGATATGTCGCAAAAATCGCAAATTTGTGACCTTTGACCTCGAATAAAAAACAACGCACAAGCGGGATCGATGGTGACTTTTGACATATCATTTGTAATGACGTATTCAAGGCCCACACAAATATTCAGCTTGTTGGGAATGAATGCAAACTGGAATGTCTATTTTGAATGGACTATAGTGTGTTCGTACAAAGTGGCGAAAGGCCTGTCCTAATCTCGTGAATTACTTCACTATGATAGACTATCCCAGTCATAATTAAAAATTAATTAAAAGTTAAAAAATAAACAAAAATAAAAAAAAAAACTTTATTCAAAAGAAATTCAATTATGGTCTTCTGCACCTGAACTATGCTCATCACCTGTATCTCAGGTTGCAGTATGTATCATATGGATATATTTAAAGAGTTTATCGGCTTCCGTTATTAATAAGCAAGATTAGGCAAAAAATCTACCTTCCTGGAATGTAAATTTTATTCCGATTTATAATATTTGTTATAACAACATAAATAATTTATTTGTAATAGTTTCAACTGTCGAGCGATCCGATGATGGGTAGACAGCAAAGTTTCAGTATGAGTGTCACGTTTTACATTGGCCACGGAGACCTAAAAGCCAATCAAAATATTTTTTATTCCGATTAATATATGAAATAGTGTTAATTTGTGGTTAACCACGGTGACGATATTTTTAACATGAATTTAGGAAGTGGAATGGGATGTCTGAGTATAGTATGCTGATTACAATGCTATTTTGAGATTTCGTGTTCATATTTATTCTCATAAAATATCAAACAGTATATCACTCTCATTAAACTATTTTATAAACTGCAATATATAACTGGCTCTTTGGGAGTGGTCTAGGTCTTAACAGTGGATAGTTTTAATGGTAATTATGCCTAATGGACCATTAATTAGGATAAAACATGGGCGAACTTTAGTAGAAGTCCACACTCTGCAGCATTATAATTGATTTGTACTGTTCTTTTCAGGATTAAAATGGTCAATTTTATGAGAGGCAGGAGCTTAAATTTAACTAGAATAGTTTTCCAATAATTATAAATTTTATTGTATGATATGTAACTATACAAAATGTATTATAGATATTAAGCAAAACATGTAAATAATATATTATCTTTTATTTAATTTACTTCTATTGCATTTCATATATTTTAGGTCTAAAGTCGCAATGCAATTTGATGTTATTTAAGATTAGTTAGGTTTCTTTAAATGTTATAGTCCAAACTTGTAATGGATCACTAGAGTTCAAGTTTTCAATATCGTCGCTTAACCTATCATTTTTTTTATCTCTAATGCATATAACACATATGAGACCCTGATAATTTATGCTCTCATAACCGCTCAGAATCCTAACTTTTGGAGTAATAAGTGATTTTGACTGGTTATAAGTTTTAATTGTAACATGACATTCTTTACTGTTTGGCAACTGGAATTTATGTTCATGTATTTATTATTTTAGCATAATGTCATATATGTACAAGAAAAGATTATTATTGCATTAGGGTGTTTTTCCCGAATTTAAAATCAATATAATGTGGTATATATGTCGTAGGATGATTTGATGTTTAGGTTTTTTGCAAAAAACCTAGGGATTTTGCAAAATTCCGGATAATTAGACAACGGTTATAATATTTTCTAATCTTACTAGGTTTTTTGCAAAAAAACTAGTTGGTCTAGGATGACTCCGAAACGAAATGTCAGTTTTTAAGAATACTGTACACTGATTGGTCGATTGCAGTGCCTCATAAACACGTCATCTCTGATTGGTTGTTAATTAGGACGTACTTATTTCATTGTTCCTACCTACATTTAAGTTGATTGTTATTTTAACTTTAGTTACAAAAACTTCCTAAGTATAAAAATAGTATTGTTATTTCCCTTTATAACTCTAGCTATAATACCTCAATACTACAATTTAAAACGTACTTACTTTATTGTTCCTACCTATATTGAAGACGTCCGTGACTGAGTGCATAGGTGACTAGCTTTTCGGTCTGGAGGTTGCGGGTTTGATCCCCGCTGAGAGCAACATTTATGTGATGAGCATATGTGTATTATATTGTGATAAATATATCGCTGAGTTAGTATCCCATAATACAAGTATTACTTAGTTTGGGGTAACTTGATCTGTGTATAATATGTCCGAACGTGATTGTAATTATACTCCAACAAAAGAGTAAAAAAAATTAATTCCTGGTATCAAATAAGTATTGTCATTTCTTACCCTTTATAACTCTAGCTATAATATCTCAATACCACAATGACGAACCAATCAGAATAAGTGTAGGCGAGCAATCAGAAATCAGCCAATCAGCATTAAAGAAGTACAATCTTACTAAACCAACTAGTTTTTTTGTAAAAAACCTAGTAAGATTAGAAAATATTATAACCGTTGTCTAATTATCCGGAATTTTGCAAAATCCCTAGGTTTTTTGCAAAAAACCTAAACATCAAATCATCCTACGACATATACATATAACATCTCTTTGACACATCATCTCATGGCGATACAGTTGGTTCTGCTATTCTGTACCAACAATACATTTAAAAATAAGTAATTTTTAACAGCTTTGCGTCTATTTTCTAATCCTATGTTAGATTATTTTGTAAATAATTATATTCCATTAATTGTTTTAAATAAATTAAGTTTTAGTTATCTGCTCTTCCAATATAGCTTTCTATATTTTAATTTAATTCAGATATTTGAATATCATTTTTATTAACTTAAGACTTGTTTTATTACTGTGAAAGTGGAATAGGCTATGTGGAATTTAGTTCTATAGTATGATTTCGGGACAAATGATATACTCGCTCTGTATAATTTGTTTATTATTCTACTAAAATAGTAGTTTGATAAGTTTCGTATCAATTTGAGATTAGACCTACTGCCAGAATTACTAGTAGGTGTAAATAATTATTATTATCGAGTATTTTATTTTACTCCGCACATCAAATTTAATATTTTATATTATAAAAATAAAATGTAATCTAATCACTTATACATTTGAAATCCTAACTGTCTTGTTGAAGCGGAAAGTACTCAGTTCCCATTCGGATAGCGTTAAGGAGCTTTGGTAGTTCAAATATAGATTCATATTCTCACGACATTACTTCTTATTGGGATAGGCAGAGACTAGCAATTGACATCGTGCGACCTCAAGACTTTCGAACTTTCATCAATCTTTGTGTAAATGATATTAATTTCTTCATAGTTCGGACTATTTTGAAGACATTCTCTATTAGATCATAATATGTTCTCCCTGGTCATCCTCTACTAACATTTTACCTTCCAATAGTTAGTAATTCTGGTAATAAAATTTGTGAGTATTTTTACTCATGAGTATAAATGAGTCTCTTTATTTAAGTGAGTTATTTCCTTGTGTTTATTTTATATATTTGTCAGTCATTGTTAACGAAAATAATTTGCTAATTTGAACACATCGTACTTAAGAGAATATATAATTTATTATGTTTAATCAAAAAAAGCAAATTGCATAATTTGAATTTATTTTTTCATGAAAACCTCAAGTGGCGATTATAACAAATAAATAAAGGAAAGAAAAGTTTTGACACCGGCGGGATCGAACTCGCGACCTCCTCAATCGGCAGAGCGACGCGACGCACAGTGGGCTGAAAATCCGCTCTCGAAGACATAGACACTTTAAATTTTAAGTGTCACTTTTTTTGCTTGATATGGCTTCTATTAACGAATATTCAGATAACCTAAGCGTCTCAGGAGATATAACCCATTAATAATTGAATTATCAACATATTGAAAAAAAAATGTATGGAGAAAATGTGAAAAGTGCCTATATTTCTGGAATCGCAAGGAAAACCGTAATAACCTCTGACAATGTTATAGAACATATTTTTTATGATTTTATGACATAATTTGTTTAGCGGTCACGCTTGCGAAATTTTTTTTATTAATTGTCAAAAAAAATTTTTTTTGTCCTATGCTTTTTACATGATTTATTTAGTGAATTGACTGGTTTAGACCTATTAGGGACTTAAATACGAAGAAAACCTCGTTACAATCTATTGTAACTACTTAATGAATGCCTCGTATCTATTATATTCACTATATAGTTAAGTTAAATATACTTACCGCTGAGTCGTAGGGCAATAAAAGTCAGTGGCGATAAGGATGTTAATGATGTAAAGCACCATTGTTAGTTTATATGCGGCTACATAAGGCCCGTAAGTGCGAGTGAGAAAGATATAGGGATTAAGATTAAGGAATGCATTAGAGTTCCTACATCATTATGAAGTGTTCACTTTCCATTGTTAATGATAATTTATTTACTGAATTGACTGGTTTAGACCTATTAGGGACTTATTTACTGAATTGACTGGATTAGATACGACATATGATAATAAGAGACTTTATTTTGCTGAATTTGTTTTAGCAAGAACACTGTCAATCAAGAATCAGTTAGAGAACCGAATAAAGATTAACTAATTAGTAAATTATTTGCAAAAAAAAAAAGGTTTTTAACTGTAAATATCTGTGTAATTACGAATGCGGCCTATAAAAATAAATGGTTTATAAACATTTCAAAAATGAATAATAATTGTCGATTTTAAAATTAACGACTTTATACAATGAAAAAAAGTGGCATCACAAAAATAACAAGATATAAAAATATTAAAATTCCTCGTCACTGTCTTCCAATTCCGAATCAGACGATAGGTTGGACACATCCACAAACACTACTGATGAGTCTGACGAAGATAAAAGTTCTTTTGCCTCCGGAAATAATGCGGATTTTCCCTTGGCAGTAAATTTAGGGCGACTGGAGCTCAATAGTGGATCGGAAGACAACAACAGCATGTTGAATATGTCTTCATTAGACGCTATTCTGCTTTTTTTGCGGGAGTTATGCTCTCTAAATCTTCGGAAATCCTTGTTTCGAGCTTCTGCAGCTTCTTCTGATAGACTTCCGATGGGTACAATTGCATTGCTGGCAATGATATCTGCTCCGTGTATAAGTAGCTTGTGAACAGTCGACGACATGTAGTACCAATCATACAGTTGCACATATCTTTCAGCAGTTTCGTCGGCATATATTCTGAATTTTGTTACATCGATGCGCTCACCAGAAGTTATCACCTGCAGTAAGACTGCAAACTTTTGTACCAGCTCTTTATCTAATCCCGTTATAGCTGCAGTTTTTTCAGGATATTCAAAAAATCTTCTCGCAGTGTTTCCGTCATTAGTCGTTCCTGAACCTTGTTTTACGATGTCTATTAGTAGATTCAGTTCATCTTTGAACCTATCTTGAATAAAATTTTTTCTGGTCTCTCTCATGACTTTGTGCTCGTTTTCTCTCGCTGCCCATTTCTTGAAGTCTTGATTATATGCAATATGCAAGAGGCATTCCATGGAGTTGATGCGAGCGTGCAGCGAAGACAGTCCGAGTTCATAGAGCCCTGTCGACACATCCTTTGACCGTACCGAGCTTAAGCGGTTCATTTCTGTAGGTTTTGCTAAACACAAATAGCACGACGCATTAGATCTAGCCTCAGAGATATATGTGCAAATCTTTCCATCAATCATAGTCAACATTAGTTTGTGGCTCACTTTGTTGGTATTACACTCAGTGGGGGTAAGTGCTTTGATCGCATTTTCCATTTTTTCTTTGTGGCTGATTACCACTGCTTCGCTTTCTTTCACGAAAGTAAATTCCACTGGGCGACAAAACAAACTAGAACATGGCTTTTGATTTTCCCAAACAACATTGTCTCCTTCAGTTAGCTTTAATGGTACAAGTGACGTCATGAATATGCTTGAGTCATCATGATCACCTTCCATTCTCTGTTTATACCGGCTTTGGTTGGAAGCACCATCGAAGCCCCACTTGCAGATTAACATCAGCTGCTTATTTTTTACATTACTCGGCAGACTTTCAAAAATTCTTTTTATTGTGATATCCAATAATGCTTGAAGAGTAATCGATGCAGATGAATCCGTTACTGTAATTGACTCTTTAGGAGGATAACACCTTAGTTTGGCTTGTTGCACTTTGTAATATGATGGATACATATCTTTTGCACCCTCTCTGATGGCTGATTCTCGCAGCGTGATGTATGACCACTTGGTGAGTTTCATCGACAGGAGCAGGCCCAGGGCTTTTTCTGCTGTATACAAGATTGTAGTGTGAGCTGGTTTATTAATAATTTCTTTGATTTTTACAGCTTCTTCTGGATTCTTCAGCATGTACTGAATGACATCAGCTATATCATTACGGCCATTTTTTTTAAACAGTGCTGCAGCTGTATGTGCCAATTCATTGGGATCTTCATCTTGGTGATCATCAGACCTTCGTTTCTTTTGTTTACAGCCAAGGTCTTCAAAAGGTTTCCTAGTCCTCTTTGTCATCGTCCCAGCTGATGACGTTGAAGGTTTTGAACATAATATTTGTTCTTTTGGTGGTGGTGTGCTTGCATCTTGGTGTAGATATTTCAATTGTACACAGGCTGGCCAATCAACTTCGTTTTGAAGCCAATCTTCGTAGTTTCTTCTAAAGCAATCACTATTTCTGTGACTTTTTTTCCATCTCTGAGCTGCAGCACGTGTAAATTGTCGGCAGAATTCCATTAGAGTTACACGTTCTTCAAGAGCTAGATTTTCACCGAGTCGAGCGGCAACTGTTTCGTACAATAATTCATGTTTAAATGACGTATTCTCACGTTTGAGAATAACAAACAAGTCAAGGTTTGTTATTAGGCTTTCCATGTTAGCACTTTGTACTTGTAAAAGATGTTGTCTGATAGAAGTTTAAAATTTAACTAAATTAGTAACGCAGACGATGCCCTTTATATTGTTGTCCAGGTTTAAACGTTTTATGGCGAAATGGCGGTACATACCTAATCAGTAAAATATCATTAACAATGGAAAGTGAACACTTCATAATGATGTAGGAACTCTAATGCATTCCTTAATCTTAATCCCTATATCTTTCTCACTCGCACTTACGGGCCTTATGTAGCCGCATATAAACTAACAATGGTGCTTTACATCATTAACATCCTTATCGCCACTGACTTTTATTGCCCTACGACTCAGCGGTAAGTATATTTAACTTAACTATATAGTGAATATAATAGATACGAGGCATTCATTAAGTAGTTACAATAGATTGTAACGAGGTTTTCTTCGTATTTAAGTCCCTAATAGGTCTAAACCAGTCAATTCACTAAATAAATCATGTAAAAAGCATAGGACAAAAAAATTTTTTTTTTGACAATTAATAAAAAAAAATTTCGCAAGCGTGACCGCTAAACAAATTATGTCATAAAATCATAAAAAATATGTTCTATAACATTGTCAGAGGTTATTACGGTTTTCCTTGCGATTCCAGAAATATAGGCACTTTTCACATTTTCTCCATACATTTTTTTTTCAATATGTTGATAATTCAATTATTAATGGGTTATATCTCCTGAGACGCTTAGGTTATCTAAATATTCGTTAATAGAAGCCATATCAAGCAAAAAAAGTGACACTTAAAATTTAAAGTGTCTATGTCTTCGAGAGCGGATTTTCAGCCCACTGTGCGACGGGGGCATATACGCGGAGGTCGCGGGTTCAATCCCCGCCGGTGTCGAAATTTTTCTTTCCTTTATTTATAAAGTAAATTGCAGTTTAACATCTAACCATTGTCTAATTGTTTTACATTTTAACACCAATAAATACCATGCTATATACCTGCAATCAATCAAAAGTAAAATTTCAGTGGAAAGTATCAAGTCAAATGTTTTTAACTTCTTACATTATAAATACATACATTTAATGTTTGAAGCGTTGAATATGAATAAGTTTTTATCGGAAGTAATTTTGAAATGAATTAGAAGTATAAAAATTAGAATCGTGTTTATTTTTTGTCTTTAAAGGCCTCCACCTTTCATTTGTCTATATTTGTAACCGCTACTGGAGTATAGTTATCTTATGTGTTTGTTACATTGAATAATAATAATTTGTGTTGTATTGAGTATTTGCGAGAAATACAAGATTCATTTATAATGTATATATTCAGGCTATTAAAATTATATAAAATCTTCCTTGATGCTAGAAATGAGGTTAATATGTAGTTAAATATAAATATTTGTAATAAATTTGTATTGAAAATTATATTGATATTAAAATATATGAATTATGCTTGAGTGTTTTTTTTATGGCTCTGCCTAAACAAGACGTAAAATAATTGAAACTTTTTAATTATGTCTATGACCGTTAGAATAAACTCTCATTATATGGCATTTATAAAGTTTCTCAAACAAAACCAGGCCTATATCAATATTATAGGCAATAAAGTAAATCCTTCAAAAGGGATGTTCAAACATGAATGCAGCTGAGTATGAATTGATAATTAATGCAGTTTGTTTGAGATAAAACATGGGTAGTAAAGGTGAATAAGTTAGTAAAAGTAATAAAGATGTGGGAACAGCAAAGATATACTGGCTTATCTCGAAAATCATTAACATACCGCGATGTAGGAATATGAGTGAGACGTTGCTATGTGCGAGTAAGTCCGCAGAAGTGTGCGCTGTAACATGACTCCCACAAAGATAACATACACTGATGCTAGAACACCATTTTTTTAGATGGATGTAAGGAAAGAGATATATAGAGCCAATGTGGTTGGTATTGTTTGAAAAATATACCTAAGTAAGAACTTTGAAGACCAGATTGAAAACTTTCTGACAAAGGTGGAAGTCCGAAGTGAGAAGAACAAAATATCATGCCTGAGGAGAATTATAAATGTGAGGGAAGCAAGAATGGTTTGACAGGAACGTTAAAAGTGCCGATTGAATTAATGGCGCGAGTATAAGTTAAAATCTTCTGCGTTCGTTGGTTTTACCATTGTAATTTAATTATTTTTCTATAGTTGTACGGGAAGTATACTCTTCACATCCAGAACGATAATAGGCATACGTATCTCATCTAACCCCTGTTAAAATTTATTTCTGTCTCACTCGCACGAAACTAATATTCGTAGCTTGAAAATTTGACAAGTAAGTATTCGCCGGGTGCACGCTGACAGCGCCACGCCAACTAGCGTTTACAATTATGGCGGACATTGAAATGTCAAATGGGCGGCTTTTATTTAGTAAACAAACAAATTATTTCAATAAAGTATTGTAATTTATAAATATTCTATTCAATCATGTAAATGTATAGCGTCGATAATAACGTTGATGTTTTTTTATACCCATCTAGAGTGACAATAAATAAATTACACGGACTTTCTCATTGCTGACTTCACGAGAAGTAAGTACAGAAATATACAAATGTAATCGAATAATGAAGTATAAACATTGCAGACTTGCAGATGATTATTTATGACTGTATTGTTGTAAGTAATAAACTCTTTTTATGTATTTTCAGTTAAACATGGCTTAATTAATTATCAAAACTGGATTCAGAGCAATAACACACGACATCACTTTCCAACCACAAACGACAATAAAAGGAAGAATACTAGTTTTAGCTCAACATGTGAAAAAAATTAAATCTGAAAATAATAAATCTACGAAAAATTATAAAGTTAAAAGTATATTTTCTGTTCTATTATTGTGTTATTAAATAAAAGTAAATTGTGTTATATATATTTTTTTAAATCTTAGGTACATTTATTTATTAGTAAATATTGAGTTCTGCAAGTTTACTAATACACGACAAATATGCAAAATATCATCTATATGGCGAAACAAGTTTTGAGGAATTTTATTTAATATTTGATAAAGTCTCAGCGGTTGCATTATCCTCTCGACATGAATCGTGACCTACTATAAGTAGCATCTGTCTCATCTCTTGAAAATTCCCTTTTATCACTTAGATGAGGTGGCATAACAATTCCTATTTCTTTTCCACTTTCACCTAAAATTTTCTTCATTTGTGGAAATCCTTTGTCAGCCAAAGCAATGTCTCCATTTTCTAAATAATCAACTTATCCTGATTCAACTGTCATTTGAGCATCGCTTTTCCTTCCACCGGCTACTTTTGATTTAAATGAAATGAAGCCTCCTGGTGTAATACCTATGATGAGCACCTTTGCAATAAATCCTTTCTTGTAGTGTGATTAGCACCACACACGATTTTCAACTGTAGATGGTATTTCTACTTGAAACTCTGTACAATCAATAATGACTAGTGTTACTGTAATTTGGATGCAGGCAAGGATTGATTGCAAGCAGGTCGGCACTTGCAAGCAAGGTTGCTCGATGAGCGAAAGTCTTTACAATAGTATTACATCCTTGCTACTTGGTTTTTTTGTCCAACTTGATAATCTTCCAATTGCTTGATATTTCAGTTTGAACTTCAGAGTCACATATATCTTTGCCATTATGTAAATATTGCAGATGAATGTTTTTCCTTCATTTCCGTCACGCGATAATATATTAACTTGGCATTTTTTGCAAATTTTAGTACTATGAATATTCTTCATAATTTCAATAACACTTGATTAGCCGCCGAATGTTCCTTTTTTTGCCACAGTGCGCGCTTTGATCGATTCGAGTTCCCCCACCCCCTACTTTGCACCCAGCGAATATACATGATTGTGTTGTCGTTGGTTTCATCGACTTGAAAGCGCCAATATTAATACAGAACCACAAACTTTTCTTGGCCGGTGAGGGCGTCGCTGTCATCGATATGAGTATTGCCAGTAAGAAAAATAATTTAGAACCATACAGGGGTCAGAAGTACCAGTAGTGGCCGTCGGCCAAGAAAAGTTTGTGGATCTGTATTGTTCTATACTTTTTCAAAAAGTATACAACAATACAGATATGTCCAAATCCGAATATTCGTTGCGTACGAGCGAGACAAAAATAAATTTTAAGGCGCCGTTGGTTCAGCGAAAAATATCATCTCAGGGGGGTGCTGCCCCCGCGGGCGCGGGGAAGCGCTTGCGCGCCGATCGGGCGGCCGTCTCCTCGACGCGACGCGCGCGTTTTAAAAACATACAGTAGGGTAAGCAATACAGTTTTTGTCAACTCGACAGTTTTAGCCACTCACAAATATTTTCTATGGTATGGGTTCGGACATTTGTTTATGACTATTTACATTTTCTTTCTAAAATATTTGCGAGTGGCTATAACAGTCAGGGTGACGAAAACTGTATCGCTTACCCAAGGTTATCAAATTCAAAAACAGTTTCTACCATGGCCGTTTACAATATAAAATGTAATGATAGGATAGATTTGTCTGCCCCTGTCAATTTATACAAAATTATTACAGTGTTAATTTCATAATTTTTGCCGTGTCGTGTCGGCTTAGAATAACACTACCCCATTTCTACCCGTGATCGTAAGAGGCGACTTAGGGTATAGGGGATTTTTAAGTGATTTTTGGGTGATGTGGTTGGAGAACCGTCAACGAAATCATTAATTATTACAATCTTTTCCCAAATCAACTTCCAAAAGTGGCTGAGGAAATTCTCATTCCAAAGCTCTGGCTATCCCGTTAAGGGATTTATAGCCGTGAGTATATGTATGTAATAGTCAGTTTACACCTGTAACTAGGTATTTAATATTATTAATTGAAATTAGAAGTTATTATATTATTAAACAATAATAATAACATAAAATATAAAAATGAGTGAAATCTATAAATTGAATGAATTCGGTTATATTTGCTAATGCTAACCGTACGCACAGACACTCTCACGCCTACATTGACGCGCATCGTATACAGATAGGTCACTCTCACACTAACGGCGCCGCACGCGCGTAATTTGTTAGATCTGTAACTCAAGGCGCGCGCGACACAGGTCCAACCCCTAAGGCAGCTCGCCGAGCTCTGATCGAGCGGCGGGCGGCGCTCAGGCACGAGTAGGACCGTGATTATCGATGTTTTTAAAATATTTGTTTTATTGAATCTATTAAAAAAGAATAATAATCGCCAATTATTATTAGAAATACAAATGCTCAAATTATGATGCAAGTTATATGTAAGTAGGTAAAATAAATGAAATATAAAACCATTTTAAAGAGTGTGATTAGAGGTATGTTGGCGATTTTTTTCTATCGAGCGAAAATTTAATAATCATGTTTCGAATCGCCAATTTCACTGCAGAAAAGCCTCAAGATTTCGATGTATTTTTTTCAAAACCATATTATTATAAACATACGCATAATAAAGTTTCAAAAACCCTGTTCGCTGGACTAACGGCACCTTAATATGGGTAGAAGAGATACGTATGCTAATTATTGTTCTTGACGTGAAGAGTAGGCCTTGAGGCAGCAAGGAGAAAGAATAAAAAAAACCAATAAAGTGCTAAAATGTATATTTTATAATCAATTTGAAATTTGTACAACAGCCATAGCTCAACTTTGCTTATATTTATTGAAATTCATCAAATTAATTTTTTACAATACTTTTTTACATATTATGATATTGAAGTTATATAAGTACTGTCTAGTAGTAGAAGTTATATAAGTACTAGTAATGGATGGAATAGTTTTACATCGGTAAGTATAAAAAAATGTTTTTTTAAATCTGTTATTGTAATAAATATTTTTCCATGGTTTGTATCCGAATTTTAGATTCAAAAACTTTATGGTACACATTTTTTATATAAATTGTAGTATCCCACATAATGCATTGTTGAAGAAATATACAATATAATTATTACTTATATAATATTGTAATTGCTAGAAAATGGTATCCTATTAAATTAGGAACAATAATTCCTTATTGCGTTCATAATTCTTTCATTAAGACTTAGACATACGTAGGTGTAACAAGAACAACCAAATCAAGATGGGTAGCATGAGGCTTCTGAGAGCGTGTATGTCACATGAGAAATGACAAACTGACAGATTATCCATACAAAATCTGTCAGTTTCTCATTTCTCATGTGACATACACGCTCTCAGAAGCCTCATGCTACGGGGGCAAATATATACAACAAAAGTGTGTTCTCATAAAAACAAAAAAAAAAAACTACTAAACTATTTTGATTGTTTGTCTTAAAACTAGGAACTGATATATGTTGTTTTTCTATAGTTATTATTTAACAAGATCTGCAGAGCAAGCACGAGCGCTATTTTATCGACACGATAACGGTTAGAATGAGATGGCAGTATACGATTCTAAGTAATGCGTAAGAGATGGCTGCTTAATCCCACGCGATAACTAGTTAAACTCGGCTCGTGCTTGCCCTTCTGATTGCCAAGAGAAATATGCGTGGTTTCTCATATTGTTTTATAAATGCACGATCTCTATTCATTTTCTGTTTAAAAGAATGACTTTTTACAGCCCGTAGAGAAGAAAAACTTGTTTATAGTTCACTCATATCAAAATCCCCATGTTACTATAGTTTTATAAGTATTTGCTAATTACATAATATTAATACTTAACTTATCTATGTACAATGTAAATGCAAGTTGAATACAATTCGTAATATAACAATACACTTAAATTACTTAATGTACAGACTTATTTCCTAATAGTCACATTTTGAAAACTTTTACAAAATTCTTATCATTCTAACTTAATACAAGATAAGAGGTGAGTTTGTCTAATTTTAGTTAAATGTCGATTTTTTTTAGTTTAATGTCGATTTTTTTTAGTTTTATTTTCATAGGTGGAGTATGTTATAAGTAGTATAGTGTAGGATAAACTTAGTGTACAAAAACAATGTCTCTTATATCCTTACTGGTTTTGTGATATTGTTAGCAATAATTTTGGAAGTAAACGAGATAACAGTGGTGAATAATAATAGTTAACGTTCTCTCAAGTCTCGACTATTGGTATAAAAAATGATGATGATATAAAAAAATACTGGTTATTCAAATAAAGATAAGGCAGTAATATTAAGCAAAATATTATAAATATTCGGTTTTCAGTAAAACAAGGTCTTGTGTTTACTTATCTCACAAACATATTCTAACATATTACTACTTTAATACTTCAATCAATACTTATTTAAATATTTTCATCTAGAGATTCGTTTTGTGCCTCACGAGATCATATCAAAAAGAAAAATTATAACATGATTTCTAATTACAACCCTTTTTTACACAAAACCACAAAAATACCTTTCTTTATTAACAAGATTTTTGTCAAGTAATAAAAGCAATATTGCATTAACATAGTGCTTTCTATTTTTCTCGACATATCACTTCGACATAAATATGCAAATGTACATCATACCAAGAAACATGAACTCGTTCAACTAATCTTTTCTATAAACTCAGACACAATAAATCTTCCGCTTCCAACATTCAACAAAACTTATTACTTATATAAACTTAGTATAACGCCGTGTAGTGTCGGCTTAGAATAGCACTACCCCGTTTCTACCGATGGGTGTACGTAAGAGGCGACAAACGGTGTTGGGGCTTTCAAGGGATTTTTGGGCGATGCGGTTGGAGACCCATCACCAACAACCTTTACTTTACCATCTTTTCCCCACTCAATTTTCCAATAGTAGCTGAGGAATTTCTAATTCCTTAGCTCTGGCTACCCCTTCTAGGGATTTAAAGCCGTGAGTATATATGTATAAACTTATTAAAACTTATTGTCACGTTCAATTCAGTAACGTGACAACCAAAGAGTGTCCCGTACACGTACACGACAAGTGGTTAAACTCTACAAAGCAATCTCGCTCGTTTATGATATGTAGTATAAGTCACATTGGCTAGTTGGCCGATTCAGTGTTCCGTTCACTTAAATTTAGAGCTCTACAAATGAAACTCGCTCGTATGTCATATGAAACAGAAGTCATATTGGCTAGTTGTCCGATTGAGTGTCCCGTTCACGTAAACTTGTGAGTTCTATGAATCTCTACAAAGGAAACTCGCTCGTATGTGTAATAGCTATAGAAGCGGTATTGGCTAGGGGGCTGGTTAAGTGTCCCGTTCACGCAGAATGCTGAGCTCTACAAGCAAAAGTCGCTCGTATGTGCTACGTAATAGAAGCGGTATTGGCTAGTGGGCTGGTTGCTACGTGGACGCCATGAGCTTGGCGTGCGCGGTCACGTTGCGCTGGTGCAGCAGGCCGCTGCCGTCGCTCTCGCAGCCGGTGGTTCCCAGTCCGTACTATAAACAAAATTATAGCTTATTAGTATAGGTTTCATTTAAAATAAAAGCTGTTTTAGCGTCAGCTTATAATAAGACACTCATTTCTGTCCGTGGGTGTCGTGAGCGGCGACTTAGGGTACCTATTGGGGCTTTTTAAGTAATTTTTGCCATGCTTTTGGAAACCAACAATCACCTAAAAGCCTTTTATTTTACACAATTTGCCACATCAAAGTTCCAAAAGTTACTAAAGTTTTTTAATTTCTGTATATTTAATTTAACATTGTTCAAGATTCTAGTTGTTGCTCAGATTAATTGCGGGAAACTGTGACATGACGCCAATTTTAATTAGTAGTTTGCTAACATAAATGCGATGGTTACAATGTATCTATCGGCAAAGTAGTTTTAAATTGCATCTAGGTGTTCAAAAGCAGCTCGAGAGTGCCTATTCTTTTTTGGTACGACATAAAATGAGTATATTACCTGCAACGCATGTAAATAGTGTGGATGCGCATACGACGAATAATCCGTCTGGCACGGCTCGCTCTTGATGTTGAAGAGCGAGGCGTTGTACTGGTTGCCATGGTTACCGTGTCCATGGTTACCGTGGCTCGCGTTGGTGTGTGCGTTGTGCGCGTGTGTGTGTGCGAGCTGCGGCGGGGCGGCGCGCGGCGGCGGCGCGGGGGGCGACGAGGATGGACGGGACTTTATTTCTGTAATTGTAATTGAAAATGTGAATTAAATACTATGAAACCTGAATAAATATATACAGACAAAGAATACATATCAAGCTTGTTACTTAGGCATATTAAACATATACCTAATATGCTAATAAATGACATCCAACATAAAGGAATCAAACAATCATGTATTTCAAAAATATAAGTTTTCCCATCAGCGAGAGTCGAACCCGCGACCTCCGGATCCAGAAGTTAAGTACACGAACATCAAACGAAAAGATAAAAGAAGAATATTTATAATACAAATCATATTATGATGCTCATGCTCCGAAGTGCGGAACTGCCCTAATAAATAAATAAAAATTGCTTTATTTGCGAGAAACAAGAGTTTTAACGAGTTCTTATTTTAAATTATGTCCTGAGCTTGCTCTGCCATTAAGCGTGTAAATATTCAAGTCCTAATAGTCCTATCTACTCAATCCAAAAATTCATACTATATTATATTACAATATCAATGTTATACAAAATGTTAAAAAAAGAAATAATAATAATTATTATTACAAACCAATTCAAATAAAAACACACACAATATTTACACATAGTTATAGATCAAACATATGTCACATAAGAAATTAAAATTGAGGAAAGAAAGGTTTTCTGCCAACACGGTTTGAATACTAGGCGAATACTTGTCGTTCTTGTGTTCCATTTCGGTATTTACTATAATTACATATTTTTGTGAATCACATTTGTGAGGGTATATCCACAAAGATATACCCTCACAAATTCATAGTGTGATAATTTTGACTAATTGGTTAGTTCGGATATTTAATTAGGTATTACACTTTTATTACAATACTTTAATATTACAATTTATATCAATTACCTTCAAGGCCGGGTGACGAATGATCATCCTTCTTGCCACCGTCTTGGCTCGACTTTCCATTACCACTCTTTTTGGGTTTCCTCTTCCGCGTTTGAATTCCGTCTTTTCGCATCGCTAGGGGCCTGTAAGGAAAAATATGTTTAATTATTAATTAAACAATTGAGGGTTTTACAATTTCTATAAGAGGCTCTGAGGCTTATCAGTAACTAATTTGTTTTCACACAACACACACTCAAAGCTACTCATATTTGTACAATCTGTACAACTATTACTAAAAGATTAATTCCATGTAGTTTGTAGTACAAGTAAGTTTATAGTTATATATTTTTATTGTTTACAGTAAAGTCCGCAGGTGTTGCATACCATAACGTGGTCTGACTGGACCCGACGCTGGGGCAGATCTCTTATACTATAAGTCGCTTTGTATGACTCCCACGGGAAGAAATAGAAAAGAACTCTTTGACACTATACACAGCTATGTATTTAACTCTTACAAACCAGTTAATTCCGTGTAGTTTGTAGTAAAGTCCACAGGCGTTGCACACTGGTTCTCCTTCGTTATTGTGTCTGACTGTACCCGCAGTCGGAGCAAAATACCAATACTCTTAGTCAGCTCGTACGACAACCAAGGAAAAAAGGGGTATGCGCTATTCTAAGTCAATATACTCATTTTTCAAACTCTTACTTACCGGTTTATTCCGTGTAGTTTATAGTAGAGTCCACAGGCATTGCACACCGGTTCTCCCTCGTTGTTGCGTCGCCATAGCGTGGTCTGACTTGACCCACAGTTTGAGCAGCACTGGCCTCGTCGGCGAGATGCGGACTGGAATGGTAAATGCATATTAGAAATGATTTGCTGAGACTGTTCATTTTTCTGTGTTTGTTTAACATAGGCTTAATGATAGTTTTAAGCTGTTTTGCTTATTGGGTTGATTGTTGCATATATATGGGAGGTTGCGGGTTCGATCGCCGCTGAGAGCAACATTTATTTGATGAGCATTAATAATTGTTTCTTAGCCTAGGGTGTTATTTATATGTGTATTATACAATATTTAAGATTTCATTGAGTAAGTATTCCATAATACAATAGGTCTTACTTAGTTTGGGGTGAACTTGACCTGTGTATAATATGTCCGTATATATTTATTATTATATATATATATTAATAGGCTGTATATTGTTGTGTTAAAAAGATTAAGCTTTTTAACCTTAAGACAGTTAGAGGCTGATATCAAGGAATGTGATGAAAATAGAACAGAATGATGAAGTGAGGGATCGTATAAGCAGAAAAGTGTTTTCAACTGGCGACATATATATAGATGGTGTAGCAAGGAAAACCAAGGAGAATCGTTTAGGTTCCTAGATCAAATTGATGTTTTGGTATGGGAAACAGAGATGATATCTGAGAAACTTCTATTCATATTCTCAGGATATTAGTAGCCTTTTAAGAGCCTTTATATCTCGGCAGATTGTGTACTGAACGTTAGGAAAAAGATAAATTTGTTCAAGGAAAGTCTTATCATGGTAAGCAGATAATTAAAGAAGTATTACGTGTAAGTACTTGCTGTGTAGTGTCGGCTTAGAATAGCACTACCTCATTTCTTCCGGTGGGTGTACGTGAGAGGCGACTAACGGTATTGGGGCTATTAAGGGATTTTTGGTTGGAGACCCATCACCAACATCCTTTATCTCACCACCAAAAGTGGCTGAGGAATTTCTAATTCCCTAGCTCTGGCTACCCCTTCTAGGGATTTACAGCCGTGAGTATATGTATGTATGAATTTGATTGAAAGATTCACGCAAACCATAAAAAAGCAGTATATATTTTAAAATTTATCAATGATGTCTATAATGTTATAAACAAGAATCAATAACGATACAATATTGTAGCATATTTTGTAGAATGCTATGCAATAAAATTAAGCCATAATGGTGTCAACAACACTTAACATAACTCTGTTTGAACTTAATTGCTTAATTTAGTACATTATTGCTTGATCATTCTTTCTTTCTATTGTTTGAACTAGAACTGCGCAATACCACCTCTTTCCGATATGATGTCGGTTTAAAAAAAACTAGGATTCGAGAACATAAGTTATGAACTAAAAAAAAATTACCAATAATTGGAGGGATAAGAAGCGGGTAACAGATATATGAAACCAATATGAAAATAGAATCGAATGACAATTGAAAAATCTCTGACTGTAAGCTCAAGCTGTGTATAATTAAGTTAGTTGTCATTAGTAAGCTTAATAATTAACAATTAAACATTAATACGTTTAGACAAAAGTTTGGTTTTCAAAGTACTTTTATTTATATCTGGCCCAGTCAAGTTTTAATTGATATTAAATAGTTGGAAATTGATTCATTGAAGTATTTTTTTGAGAGTGAAGTATTTAATGTGACGTATTTGTGGTACATATTAGTACCTATCTCAATATATGAGTCTGATGTGAGTCTAAGAAATTTATGATATTATTAAAAAATACTTAGTAAATAAATACTGATACAGAAATTTAAAATAATTAAAAAAAGCTTGAAAAGTCGGCCGAGGTGTTGAAGAGCCCATCACTGATGGTGATATTTGAATTAAATCATGAATAATAATAATAAAATAATAAAAATGATATTGTTTTCGTTGTTTGAAAATATTTTTTAAACGATTGTAAGCAACAACATCCCTCCAAATGGCATAAGGGGTGAGCAGTTATCGAATATGTTAGTGCAATCAGAGGCAAACACCACTTAAAAACAAGAATAGATGTGTTAGTGCGAAGCCAGGGTGGACCTAGTGATCCTCGTGAAATATGATATATTTTTCACAAATACCTATTATTGAGAAATTGTTTTTGTTTGGATTAACGCCAAATCAGAGCGTTATAAGGGCAGTCTTGCTCCCCTCCTTAGGGATTGGAATATAAATGGGCAGAAACAATAATTAATTAACAAAAACTAAACCCAAATACGATTTCATTACTTAGTTTCTACCACAATTTACGTCGCCATTATCGAGAAATATGGTCAGAAGCGTGACACGCGCCCATTAATATTCCATTTTCCTAACAACAGGGAAATCAAACTATACGAATCGAAGCAGCGAGTTCGTTAGTGCTCCAATAAATGCACTACAAATGGAAGTCGAGATAATAGACCCTTAGGGTGTAGTGTAATAAATAGTTTGATAGAGCGAGGCGGAGCGTTCACCCCGCCCCCTATTGGCCGAGAGTAGACTCACGCCCTTACGCTATCTCACGCCATCTACATATCAGACCACAAAACTCAAATTAAACCGCAACTCTCTCAGATTACGGTCCAAATTGTGTTGTATGCACGAAACAATTTAATCAAGTTTAATAACGTGAGCTTCTGAATAAAAAGCGCGGTAAATAACGGTGCTATGACGACGTGCGTGGATGATGGATGAGGTGCGGGTTGCGCTAATGAGAAGGTATGTCAAAGTTTTACTTAGTAACAGCATTAAATAAATGCAGTGTAGAGGCATTCGTTTTACTTTATCTCACTTTCAGTTTTCGTTGTTAAGGTTCAAATAAGTTTTTGCACGACTATATAGATAAAAATGACTATATAGGTAAGACCTAGGCAAACGAATTCACCATTTTCATAGATTAGCGGTGTGCGTTAATATGTGTCTATACAATCTCTTTTTTTGGCACAGATGTGAAATAAAGAAAAAAAAAACATTTTCGCACTTGTATTCTCGCGTACTGATAACCAAAAGTCACAATCTGTTAATAAGCGGGTTTGCATTTCTAATCAAAATGCCATAAAAAGAACTATGTGAGAAAATGAACAAATTAGAGTTACACGTGTCGTTAATATTTAAAAAAGATATATTAGCATACGTATATTTAGGTGTAGTAATCCGAAAAGGTACTTTATTTGGTAATACTTTGTTTGATTAAAACTTGTACCAGATCATTAATGTAACCAGTTCTACGTCTGTTACAGATTTCACGACCCGTCAATACTTATGGCGATTAACTAATTTTAGTAGACCAATTGTAAAATACTGTAAATAATTTTTAGATGGGCTTGAGCCTTATTTAGGTATTTTCTATAATAAAGATAAAACTGTTAAATATTTACGTACGGATTGGAAAATATTTTTGAGATGATTTGATTAGATATTATATATAACTTGAGTTAGGAGTATTCATCTAATGTATGCACATATAAACCTCATTTTCTACTCGTAAGACACTGATAAAAAATATTGTATTTAATATAGTCTGATAACATTACTACATACATATATATATATCATGGCTATAAATGTAAAATAAGAATTGTTGGTCCCTGCATCGCCGAAAAAGCGCCCATAACTTAAGTGAAGAAATGGGGTAGTGCTATTCTAAGCCGACACCACACAGCAGCTACTAATCCATTCAATTCACAGATTCTTAATACAAAAGTGGACCTACACGCGTTATCGAACCCAATCAAGCATTACAATCAATTATGAAACAAACGCCATTTTATAATTAAAAGTGAAGGAATAGCACTGAAAAACTCAACTGAAGATAGGGAGCGGCAGCGTGTAGGTCACTTGAGCATAGCTGGCGTGCATAGACAAATCATGCTTGGCCAGTTTTTATAACAGAAATATCAATCTAGAGAACTAATCGCCAGGAGTAATAGTTATTTATATTTACAGTATCAAACACATCTCACAAAAATAAAGAAAAGGTAAGTGCTATGTGATTCTCGTCTAATACAGAAATCAATTTGTACAATCCACAAAGGACCCATGTGTAAGCTACACGCCACCGACTCACCTTTTTCATGCCGCGTGCCATTCCTTCCACGCTCATCCATCTCTGCACGGAGCCGTCCTTATAGAACCGACTGAGGAGCTCGGCGTCAGCACCTGATGATGAAACGAGTATTAAAACGTGTCTCACCAAACGTTTACTGGGTTTGGACAGGGGCCGGTTGATGCCGTTGATTTTGTGGTAGAGTCCGCAGGCGTTGCAGAGGTAGTGGCCGGTGGAGTCGCGCCGCCACAGGGGGGTGTTTGACGCGCCGCAGTTCACGCACTCGCGCCCTTCGTTGTCGTATAGCTCCAGGGCGCCATCTGTTGGCCGACACTTGAGAAAACTGCGCTATGTCTACTGACTATGTATGTATGTATGACATGTATATGTAAAGTTGAACTCAATAGATGTCAAATTGAGCAGGGGCAGCGCTGGACTAAGCTAAAGATATCAATTAAAGAAAAAAAACACTATTTACAATTAATTTTGGGATTTATATCACATAATTACATACCTATATAATTGACAACATAAAAAAACATTAGTGGTAGTTTTAAAATATAAACAAACGGACAAAGTATGGCAGATTTCTATTAGTAAACAAATGGCTACTGAGCGGTTATCTGCACACGAGTCCGTTATCTCCCGCCAGATGGAGCTATCTGCGAAAGATACGATAATGCACGTTCGTGGGTGATTCATTTATTGTTTTAATTACACAATGTATTACAGTTATATTTAAAAAACATAAATATATTTAGAGCCATGTTTTAAATATAACGTTAACGGATAGTGACGATTTAAATGGGCTAGTAAATAGATTTGTCTTCGTTCAAAAAATGTCCGTGGTAAAATACAATAATTGGCATGTTTATCTGGCGACTAGGCGTGCCAGACTTTCAAGATTCTGCGTAGAGGGCTGATCTAATTATTTAAGAAACTAAAGGCCAGAATAGTAGCTTGGGTTTCAGCGGCTTTTGTAAAGTTGGTTGGTTGTAAGATTAGCTTTCAAAAAGTTGTAGTGCAATATGTTTTGGAATGCCATGTCTAAAGAAATACATAACTAACGGTTAAATAGATGTTTATTAATTTTATCACTCGACTATCTCACGCTTATCTATATATACTAAATTTATGTCCAAAATTGGGTCGAAGGGTGCCCACTGCTTATTTAATCGTGCCTAATGTGCCACGCCTACTATAATGTTCTCGAACAAAACGATAACAGAACCACCCATATGTTTAGTTAAATCAAACAAAAATGGAGCTTTTAAAACCTTTCCCTGACAAACCTTATGGCGCCCTTTTCCTTTGAAACCAATTAACTAAACCTAACAGCTCGAAGGACTACGGAAAGCCCTTCGATATTAAAACATACAGGGTTTTCTGAAAATTCAAAAATAAACAGATAACAGTTTTACTTAGTTTGTTTTTTAATAGTTTTCTTTTGCAATATTTTTTTAAGATGTTTTCCATATTTTTCATAATAGAGTATTTTACTTTGTGATTGATTAGTAAATATTTTACGGGAATTTAACAAAAAAAAACGATATATTGGTGTGACCAAACATAGAAGCTAATAGAAGGCTTACCATATGGTGGAGGCCGCTGGAGCGCATCGTAGGAGGCACACCAACCCTGCATCATGCTGTTCTGACCGTACACGCCACCCATCACACCTACGCCACCGACGCTGCCCACGGAGCCTCCTGTGACAAAAATATCCATATTAATCGTGCATTAATATTTTTAAAGCATCATCATTTTGATCATGGGCTAATGGGTCTCCACAATGAACACTTTTGCGCTGCCTTCATGTATCGGCTTCCCGACCTTCACTATCTCGTTGGTCTAAAATTTTTGTAGCACATGTTGAAAGTATTAAATTATCTTGGAAAAAATTACATAAGCTTGATAACATTCACTCAGAGGTTCTAATGACATATTTAGATAGTGAAAAAGCAAAAGGTGCATCGAATGGAAAGTTTTTTTTTATGAGCTGCTAGTACCAGAATTTCAAATTGGCATTGAGCCTGTTTTATAGCTCTTCCAACCCCTCAAGTCATTGTACCTGCTAAACCAGGCTGAAACTTCTAAACTTCTTTCATACCTTGTTGAATCACCCCCTTTTAAACTTCTTTCATTTAATCAGATCAATTATATCTCTACAAGAAAATGTTAAAAAAAGCCCCTTTCAATCAATATTTAGATTTTCAAGCAATTATTATAGTCGATGTGTTTAAAATATTGAAACATCTAACCTGTAAATACCGAGAAACCTGGTAACCACGCGTGATGAGCGATGTCACTTGGAGTCACTTCCATTATCTGGTGGTTGTCACTTATTAATATTTTGCTATCCTCCATTTTTAACACTTTCACTTAATTTTAAAAGTTACCTATACGAATATTGTATCAATGAAACATTGTAACTCTAAGCAACAAAAGAATATATAATTAAGTTTAACATAACAAGAACTTTAGTTGGTTAGGAAAGAATAGTACTAAAGTTTATTTTTTTATTTGGAATAATAATCATACTTTTGTTTGACTGTCCAAATTTGTTTTAAAAATACTTAAAGATGATATTACTAATTTAAAATAACAATAAAAAGAGGCAAACATTATGTTTATTTATTTGTATTTTTAACAATATTAATATTTTTTAATTTTTTTTAATATTTACTAAGCGTTAGATGCGTACTGATGACTAAGCAGTTGCTGGACAAATGAGGGACAAGGCGAAGTTTGTATTACTCATTATCATCCACATACATTTGCATTACACATCATCACCCAATCGCCTTATCAATTGTTACTCAAAATATTTTGTCATAATTTCAACTACGATATGCACATACACATAGCATTTACACTAAATACATATATAAGATTGCATAGGTACTATTTCTTCTGAAGATCAAGTGAGCCATGAAGACTTTATGCCTAGCCACTAGCCAGGGTATATTACGTATAAATCTTGTATCCCCGGGGGGTTCCTTGATGTAGTAGTTTTTTTGGTCATAGCGTGTCATTCCTGTTCAGTGTCTATACGTAGAAATAAGCCATGTAATTTCATCAATAAAAACACAAAATAAATTACTGGTCAATAGCTCAGATTCACGGTAAGTGCGTGGGTTATGCAAATGTAGGGTAATAGTTTGGTAGGCAAAGGGGCATTTCATAATATTATTTTATGATAGTTTATGATATGTTTCCTATCTTTGCCCAGTTGCTATAAGATGAGCACAGTGAGAACAATAGTATTTCATCCATCCGAAAATATGAATTAGTTTTTCAAAACACACTGGACATTTGGTTTTTGATTTGTTCTAATGTAATGATAATGTAATGATAACCCGCAATACAGGTTTTACCTAGTGCAGGGGCCATTGGAAAAATCACTATGTAATTCAAAATGCGCAATAAACAATTTTATTTATTATTATTTATAATCCGGCCAAGTGCGTGTCGAAAGATTTCGAATGTATAAAAACTGCAAAAAATATATCTGTTGTATCGAACCTTAAATTAACCTTAAAAGGAAAGAAAAATTTCGGCACAGGCGGGAATCGAACCCGCGACCTCGGGTATACGCCCCCGTCGCTCTGCCAATTGAGCTACCGTGTATTGACCATTGGGCTGCCAGCGCGAAACACACTAAGACAAGTGGCCTTCCGAATTTGTGAAAAATCGGAGGTAGGGAACGCAAACACTACTTAAAAGTGTTAAAGAAACAAAGCGGTAGCTCAATTGGCAGAGCGACGGGGGCGTATACCCGAGGTCGCGGGTTCGATTCCCGCCTTTGTCGAAATTGTTCTTTCCTTTATTTATTCTTTATTAATTAGTAATAATCCCCACATAAAGTTTTCATGAACAAAAACATTTATGTTATTTATTTTTAAATTTTCGTTATAAATTTTAAGTTTAGTAAATAAAGAAGTTTTTTTTTTATATCGAGCAACAATGAACAAACAATATAATGAGGTCACACTAAATATCTATTTATTTGATTCTTTTTTTTTGTATTTGTATTATAGTAGCAATAGAAATACTTTATCTGTGAAAATTTAAACAGTCTCATAATTTCAACAGAAGGCTTTATCTTTGCTTTATTATTTGACCTGATTATAATTGAGAAGTGGAGGTAGGACCTTATGGTGATGCGGCAATTGCGGATTATATAAAAAAGATTAATCCTTTAATCCAAAGAAACGAACTTAAAAAAATATGGCCCAAACCTTAACGTTAGTTTTTGTTGGTCATGTTAAAACAATATTATATATCATCTACAAATTATCTATTGGCTTTATCTAAATATCACATTATACCCCAAAAGGTGTTATTTTAAAACTATGATAAAGCGAACTCGTAATAAAAAATACTAGTTATGTAGTAGCAGGTGTTGCCAACCTTGGGTACCTTGCTACTGATATATGAAACCACGCCCAAATTTAGGCTGCGTGGCATCATCTTTATTTTGTTAGGAATAGCATTTTCTTCATTCAACTTCTAAAACTGGCAATTTCGAAGCTCTGGTTTTAATTGCTAATTGTCCATAGTACGATCGTTACGCTGCCAGGACTTTCAAACGAGGAACCACAACCGTTACAGTTAAGAACCTAACGCTATATACCTGTTAAGAACAAAAACAGGAATGTTTCAAGACCCATTTTGGAAATGATAATAACCAGAAGTTTTGGACATGAAGAATAAAATCATCTGTCCAACTGAGCTGACTTGTGAGGCTAAACTGTATCTAACTTGCACTAAGCTATACCTAAATCACCCTTCTTCTTAACCTGAATTCAGAGTGGGCTCGTGCCTCACGATGGGGCGGTATATGATCTGAAATTTTCTTACCATATGAGTCATGGTGCGGCGTAGCGTGGTGCCAAACGTTCTGGTGCGGGGTGAAGTGTGCGTACTGCGGCAGCCGGGGGGTGGGGTAGCGGTACCCCTCCCCGCACTCCTCCGCGTAGCCCGCGCCGCTGCCGAACATTGCCGAAGGTTTACGAGCACTTCATTTCTGAAACAGAACAAAAAAGAACGAATTAAAATTATTGGATGAGCTAATGTGTGAAATAATGTGGTTCGCATTCAGTTTGTACAGGAGGTCTTAGTATTGTGGTAACACAGGTAATAAAGTGTAACGCTTCAGCTGTGAACAAGCACAACTTTTAAACTTTTAATTCATCATCAAGAATTCACAGGTTCGACACTTTAAGTTTACCTATTCTCAATCTCAAGTAACATGTATGATGTACCTCACCTATGAGAGTCCTTGTTACATATATACAAGTTGTTCAAAACTGTTGTTGCTAAGAACATCGCGGAAATGAGATTATTTTTGGTATTTTCCCTATTGCTATGTTGGAATCCCAATTATCCTCTTAAAATTTAGCAGCAAAATGATACGATCTTTTTTTAACATTGAATATTATTAAAATAAACTGAACTAATTAGGCTTCCCTCTAAACGCATAATTGGCATTTTTAATCCCAACGGTATATTATTGTAAATATTATAAGGAAAATATTTTCATCCTACAATTGTTTCGAGAGACGGACACTTGATGGTAAAAATTATGTCTGTGGCAACACTAGAGGACACAATAGCAGCGTATTATACGCTAACTTATCGCGCCATACGCTTCGTGTAGTTCAGCTTGTAGCATACAGACAAAATATTTCACTTCATGTTGCTGCGTGTTGCCTGCCGTACCGCCTCATCTGTTATACGTCAGGGACTACATGGCTTTTTGGAATGTCACTACCCCTTTCTACCTATGAGTGTAAGAGGCGACAGACGGTATAGGACTTTCTTAAGTGGTTTTTTATATCTACCATATTGTCCACTATCATCTTCCAAATGTGGCTGAGGAGTTTCTATCTCTGAAGCTATGGCTACCCCTTTTTAGGATATAAATCCTAAACAGCCATAAGGCCGTGAGAATATGTATGTATCTTATATACTACATTGTGTCACTGCACGAACATATTATTATCACATCGGCGACAATTGATTTAATTTGACACAAATGAACATAAATGGGACTGGATAGTGCTAATACTAAGCAAAATAATTCCATATATTAAAGCGTCTTTGACACTACAACTTCGTTGACAGTGTGCGTAAAACAATGTTAAACTAGCCCCATACATTGAACTAAGTTTTAACTCAATGGCCCCATATAGTTAGGCCTTGAGCCTAACTGCTCGGAAAACTTATTTGAAAAACTTCAAAACTGCACCATGGTCTATATATACCTTATAGAACACACAATGATATCACCAAGGTTTGCCTCGAATTGATAGTCAGATCTGAATTACTGGCAGCTCTGCACACACGCGTAATTTTTCTATTTTCAAATAGGGGTCATGGCCATGGCGCGTTAATGGTCTAAATTTCTTATTTAGTCTGACGTTAGGCCCCACCTTTTAAGAATACTTAACTCCTTACATACGTCAGTTTATTCATAAGTATGTGCCCTTCCGTTCTTTCCACTGAGAGGGAATTTCCAGATAATCTGATATGAACTAAAAATGTAGAAGCATCTTTACAAATAGTACAGGGCGTGTATCCATGTGTCGTGGCCTATTTGTAAATTTGAACACATCATGAAATGATCGATCATTTCATGAAATGGTCGTATTTCATGAAATGTTCAACTGTTTATTGGCCATATCGTGATGTGGTTTGGGCAGATCAATGATAAGAAATCGTTTCTCGATATGGCCAACTAAACGCGCGGCCTCTTCATGAAATGGTTAAGATTGTTTGGTCATATCGTAAAGTAGTTACATTAATTACCGGTAGAGGCGCTGAAAACGCTTTCTTTATGAGTGAAGATGGCGGCCGCTGTCAAAAGTGTTATTTCTCGCAGTAAAAAAGTTAATAATTCGATATTAAGAGAGGAAGAAAGTAATAACAAAAGAGTATGCGACGAAAAGGTTTTCGAATACTTTGCTATTTACGGAAAACCTGAGGAATATGTTAAAAAACGGTAGAGTTTGGATCGCATTTCATTGGTTCCTATTTCTACGATCTGGCCAAGCGTGGATGACAAAATCTTGAAACGTTGACGATTTTATGATCTGGCCAAATTAAGTTGGCCACATCATGAAATGTGACCATTTCATGAAATGATCGATCATTTCACGATGTGTTCAAATCTACGATATGGCCACGACACATGCACAATGGATATAGATATCAAAAGAAATAGATGAGCTAATCGTGTTGTGTCTAATGTATTCGTAGCAGCCGATATCGAATTCAGTAGCAAGGTTATAATGATAAAATAATCTTTGAAGGACACTATGTATGTAGGTTAGTTGTTCCATGATGTGACGCAACAGATCTACCCGCTATCGCCATCTCGAATTGCGCGGGAAGATAACACACGTACGGCCGCCATTACTCCATATATACGTTCGCGCATGCGCACCACCACCGCGTCTTATCTTTGCATGAAATATGGAGAACGCTTGTTCTAGATAATTATTATCTTTTACTTAAAACTTAGTTGAGTAATTGTTTAACTTGCCACTTTTTATGTACTCAATAAATTGGCTTATGTAAAGTTTCACATGTCTGTGATGTAAGTTTACGGTGTTATTATTATATATTTTTTAAGTTATGTCAGATTTGTGTTAATTGCGACTGTTTTATTATTGAAATCCAAATATAACTTTTCCTTATACTCCGTAATTAACCAATATTATTATGCAAAACTGTATCAATGTCTAGAAATTAGTAAATAAATATTTCACGTCTAAAATGACTTCATAATGTGAAATGTAGATGATAAATCAAGTTATTAGTTAAATCAAATGCCAGTTTTATTGATTTACCTGACTATTTTTCCTACTTGAAAAAGAAACTTAAAGTTCGTTCTAATTATACTTATAGTAAACTTTAAGTAATAAGTACGATTTCTTTATTACATCATATCGATTTAACTAAAGAACTTGGTTTATCACAGCGTTCATACAAATGCACCTTCAAATTTTTTTACATACAAACCTAAACCTACGACTTTGGTTTTATAAGATAAACATAACATTGAAATTAACTATTCCTCAGGTACTTTAACACGTTCAAATAAAGGTCTCGTACGATAGCCGCAAAAAGAGGTGGGCAAAAGCTAGCATAGTCAGAGTAGAGTAGTATGAAACTGTAGAATTGCAGTCTTTTTGTTGAAATAATTAAGTCCTGCCAAAGGAACTGAAACATTGAGTCTCTTAGAAAGAACTCATGATCATGAGTCTCGAAATCCAGAGCTGATTTAATGCAATAAATTAATTTAAAATATCTAAGTACGTTACAGACACGTTGGATGCTGGGATTGTCATTAGTTTGAGCCAATTCTTCAATGCAAATCATGTACCATTACAAAATTATGTTTTCTACACTAATATTATAAAAAGGTAAACTTTGTTTGATTGTAATGAATAGACTCAAAACCTACTTAACCGATGTTTAAAATTCCTTTACCAATGTAAAAGCTTAGACTTTCAGAAGCAACATAGGCTATAATATATCATCACGCTAAATATTGTAGGGGTAACCTTGCAAAATCCTTAACACCATCCGTGCGAACCCGGGGCGGACCACTAGTTGCTTATAAAAATTGAGTTTTAATGATTTACAATAGCGGTGAAGTAGCACCTATAAAACTGCCTATACTTTAGTGTGTAATTTTATATTGGGACTACAGAACAAAAATAACAACATACATACATACATACATATTCTCACGCCGTTAGTTCCCATTGGGGTAGGCAGAGACTATTGATCGCCACTTTGTACGATCCTGGCAACCCTCTCTAGCTTCATTCACATCCATCAATCTTTTCATACATGCTCTTTTATTCTTCATAACCAAGTCATGATGTTAATGTCATGTGTAAGTAAATTAAATTTATTGTATTCTCTTAACGCCACCATCATCTACATATTTATTTGTTTTTACCAAATTCAGAATTCCTGAATTATATGAAATGCTTCGACGCGTCTAATCTATTTACGTCAGGATATTTTAAACGAATTTCATTTTCCAAAATAACATTATAAAGAAATTATAAACGGTGTAAGAACAAATCATTCAAAGTTTATGCAAGACTGAGGGATTTTTTGGGACCCCCTGTAAATGAATTAAAAGTTTTTTGTGTATTCATTTTTATAATTAGTCTTTGATTAATATCACAGTTTCAGAGTCAACTATACTTCACTGAATATTAGAAGAGAGGAAAAGATCAACCAAGTATTAGTAATATTATATTTAAGATTATTGTAGTATATCGCTGTTGTTCATCCAAATAAATAAATAAATAAATAAATAAAACAGTCAATTAACTATAATCCTGCCGAAAAACAGCAATAAAACACATCTCATATCTTAATTAGTTAAATAACTGATACTTTCACAGATTAAGCCCTGTAAAACAAATACATCACGTGACGAACACGTGTTAAAATATTCGTTAGTCACGTGTCAACCCGGCAATTCTTCAAAGCATGTCAGAGTTAATAACGGCACTACTAAATATCTAGAGAAAGCGATGGGGTGAAGATGAATATGATGTTTTACGAGATACACTGAGATAAGAGTGAATTTTTGAGACTTGTAATTTTTCTATTTGATCTAACAGGTTAGTAAATGACATCCACCAATTATTACAACAGATCATTAAAGAGCAAATATATACTTTTATATTTTTTATTTATCTTAAAGCCATTTCAATTGGTACCTTTTTATGTCAAATTACAGTATTATACTTGGCCTACTATGCTTTTTTTAGGTAAAATTTTAGTATTATAGCTTACTTTTAGAGGACGACTTTAATAATAAATGCTTCGACTAGAAAACGCAGGTTTTATTCTTGGTCTAAGAACCAATGTCAACTTATAAAACCAATACTATTTTGAGTTATATATTAGTCTATTTTGAGAAAAGTTTGTGATGAAGAATGTCATTAGCTCGTGTGACTTGTCAACGGAAATTTACTAATATTACTAGGGTTCGGATTCCAAATATTTTGACTGAAATGTACCATTGAACTTGAAAGGTACTTGAACTCGAGGGATTATGGCTTGAAGTAACGAAAATATACTCTTCTTACGATAAGTTTAAAATTTAAGTTTGAGATTCATTAGAACGAAATAGCTTAATATAAAATATAGGTTTTCATACATACATACATGTACTCACGGCTTTAAATCCCTAGAAGGGGTAGCCAGAGCTAAGGAACTCGAAATTCCTCAGCCACGTTTGGAAAGTTGAGTGGGGAAAAGATGGTAAAATAAAGGTGGTTGGTGATGGGTCTCCAACCGTATCTCCCAAAAATCCCTTAAAAGCCCCAATACCGTTAGTCGCCTCTTACGTACACCCACCGGAAGAAATGGGGTAGTGCTATTCTCAGCTGACACTACACAGCAGGTTTTCCTTTATTTCAAATAATAAGCCTTCCGGAAAGATCTTAAAACAACGTAGGCTTGAAGTGAAGCTAAAAAGTATACGTTATTTTCTCTGTATGTTTTTGCCTCATCTCAACTGAAACGAAACGAAAAATCTATTGAAATCATGATTCACTGATGCATAGCCTGATTCAAGAAATCATTAAAATCTGTAAAATAAATTGCATAAAAAATGGTCACTTAGTATCCAACAAGCGCATCACATTTATTTATAAACGTCATGAACAAAATCTTAAGCAATAAACTTTTTATATGAAATCAGGACAAAATGCTTCTCAGGTAAATGATATACAGAGTACGTAATAAATTATGTTGTGAGAACACTAAGTGGCCTAACAAGACGACGACTTAGATCAATTTATTGTCCTTATTAAAGAACCTAATATAATGTCAAACATAACAACGATTAAGGTAAAACTTCAATAAAAGCTAATATCCATTTAAATGTTAGTTTGGTCGTGTAGCGTTGAATTATTATTTAGCATAGCACTATTTCTCATTGCGAAGGGAATATATAATATGTAAGTAAGTAAACTTTATTCTTATTTATTTATTTGCTGTGTAGTGTCGGCTTAGAATAGCACTACCCCAATTCTTCCGGTGGGTGTACGTAAGAGGCGACTAACGGTATTGGGGCTTTTAAGGGATTATTCGGCGATGCGGTTGGAGACCCATCACCAACAACCTTTATTTTACCATCTTTTCCCCACGCAACTTTCCAAAAGTGGCTGAGAAATTTCTGATTCCTTAGCTCTGGCTACCCCATCTAGGGATTTATAGCCGTGAGTATATGTATGTATGAGTATATGTATGTAAACTTTATTCCCATCAATAAGTTTTTTAAATGATTGTTGGGTCTTGTGGCAGGAAACCTTTCTCCAACAATCTTGTGCCCTCTCCTCTTTTAAAGATTTGTTTCAGAATGTCGATTCCGATGTTACCGAGGCTACTCTAGATATATAACCGTGGATATAGTTAGAATAGAATAGAATAACTCTTTAGTGCACATCAAACACAAGTTTACAAAAATAATAATATGATCAAACAGTTACAGTAACAGCTAAAAGCGATCTCTGCCAGACAACCTTTGGAAGGAGAGATCGATAAATTAATTATTTGGGTAGATGCACAAAACAAGGACAAAAAAAAACATGATAATCTATTAAGCTTACTTAAAACTAACTTATTTAATTTAAATAACAATATAAATATTAATCATACAGAATATTAGTTATAATAGTTAGGTGTAGTATAAAGATCTTAATATTTGTATGTGTGGTGTATGAATAGCCGCAGTGGTGTGTTGACCTAGCCCAACAGTTCTGCCGGCGGCCGCATATAGAGCACTCGAGAGCGGCGCCGCCTTCGTGCTCTGGTTCATCTCATGAGGTACGGATAGATATCGCGGGTTGATATATTTTATGAAAAATAAAAAAGATCTAAGGGTATTAAGTAATGGTTGGGTGACAGAAACGAATCTCAAATTCGGCTTAGAATGCACTCATTTCTTGCCGCTGGTGTAGTAAGAAAGAGGTGAATAAGGGTACCGAGATCTTTTAGTAATTATGTACTTGGATATAAATGTACCTATATATATGGTACCCAAAGAGCCATAAATCTACTACACTTTCTTGAATGACAACTTGAAGAAAGTCGATGTATGCGGGCAGAGCATGGTCAGCTGTTATAAATAGATTTCAGGAAAGCCTTAGTTCAGCTGTAGACGATTTTTTTTAGATGATAAAAAGAAGTATTAGTATAATTATTAATTACTGATTATGATGAAAAAAAAATGCAAACCGTTGTGTTGCTGACGGTACAAAGCTGAGTGCTGCAGACATTCCATTAAGAGTATGGATGCAAAGGTCACGCGGCGCATCTTGACTTTGACGCATATTCCTTTGAATACAAATAACTTCAATATTATTAATGGTAACTAATAAATAAAGGATAAATATATAAACATTAGTAATAAATATTAGTAATAAACCCCACATAAGGTTTTTATGAACAAAAACATTCAAATTATTAAGGGTAAGGCAGAGTTAATTTGGCCGTCTTGCTTATGGACTAGAGTAAAAATAAATATATTTCACATCTATCATAAAATATTTCTGCGTACTGCAAAGTTGTCTCTTGACATTGTGTCGATCTTATGAAGATTAAATGTTTCGTGAATTATTGTGAACTGTCTAAGTATCTCTTTCCAAACTTAATAAATAATTGACGAAAGAAAATTAGCAATGATGATAATGATTATGGTCAGACTCGTAGATTTTCATTTAATTAGTTTTAACATATTAATTAATTCATATTTTTTTTAATCTATTAAAATTGCTATTAAATGAAACAAATTTTATTTTCATTAAATGATCGCTAATTTGGTATCCAGCATTTTTTTAATACTTTGATTTGATATTCTTACGAATAATATATCTTTCTATTAATTTTCTCTTCTTCTATTGATTAATTAAATATATCTTGTTATTTTAAATACACATCCTTTAAATTCTTATAATTACGGCTATAAATAACCAAAAAGGGTGGAAATAGGAGCTAGAGATACCTTTCAACCTCCAGTCAGACCTTTCAACAATCATAATTTTAAATTTATTATTTCATAAATGTTTTAATGTAACTTATTGAATACTAATTTCGATACTATCACAAAAACATCTAAAGGTACAGTTATTTTTAACATGAAACGAAGCGTCAAGTGCTGCTCCACAAATGAATAAAAATAGCTCCTACAGTTTACATTTTAAGATCTATTTTTGTAAATGTCATGAATGTGTAAAGAGGGTACAGGTGTAGGGCCACTTGAAATAGTTGCTCTAGTTGCTGGAGTACTGTGAGAAAGATACAAATGTACACCGACGCACTTTCCTTATTGGGCTAGGCAGTGTATATCAATCGTAATCATCTTCCTACATTTTTCAGGATAACTTTTACATGTCTTCGCTCATAATTTTTACTTTTTATATCCGTGTTTGGTCAAACTGACGTTTTTTTTATATATTTTTAAAACGTTGATATTGATAGTAGCTATTGTTAAGTTATATTTCATTGCGAAAGCAACAGAAATAATCTTAGACACTCACATTCTTGTACCTCATGTTTATAGCTCGTATAAAAAATTATAAAACGACATGATGAATTAGAAATTAATACATTTTAAGATCCTGAATATTCAGGATTTCTAAATTTAATGCCTCATATTCTGACCCTCAGTTTAGCTACAGGCTACAGCTTATTTCAGACGGCTAATGTTAAGTTTGTATTGATGTATCATTTGCGATATGACCATGACTTAACGTAAGTTTAATAGGTCATCAAACGACTAAACTAACGTTAAGTTTAGTCGGTTGATGACCGACGTTACGATAGGCCTAGGTTTACTTTGAGTATCAATTACAAAACGTTAACACCAATCATACAACCTATATTACAATACTAAATGGAAAATACAATTAAAATGCAATTCAGAAATAACATTGCGTCACCAATTTTTTTTCTGTTCAGCTTACGTCAATGTCAAAGTTATCAACGACACAAAAAGGTCTCATTAAAAAAACAACAATAACTTTCACTCCAAAATCCCTAAAACATAAAATTCCTAGACAGTCTCCTCACTTCCGGCCTTAGACCCTCACTCCAATTCGCACATAACGTGTCACCTTTATCTCATCATCGTCCTCACAAAATAGCTAATGGTTTTAGCTTTTTTACCGGCGCGTGCACATCTGCCCCCCTCTCCGATAAGATAGCGCTGAAATATGGCAACCCGACGACAATTAGTGCGCGCCATACGGGCGCCCGAATTATACGTTTTTTTGGGATAACAAGTTGGGGACAACTCTTTTAGCTTAGGGCGGCGCCAGCTCCGTCGGGTCGGCCTTATTAGTGTTGTTTAGTAGATGTTTTTAATCGATATATCCATTAGGCCGAGTATTATGGTAATACCCGCGTTGCTTTCATATATCAACCCGAAGGCGCTCGGTGGTTGAATATTTATGGAAAAAGCCAGCAATTTACGTATGATTTATGAGGCATGAATGTATTTCTTACGCTCTTGCGTTTGTAAATGGGACTGTATAAAGTTGGAATGCTATATGGTTATTTAAGTAATGAATATATTAAATTCAATTTGAAGTAAGATATTACTGCTTTACTATTCACATGGCTTTAATCCTAACAAGGGGTAGCCAGAGTTTTGTTTACACTATATCTTTGGAAGTTAGGAGGAAAAATGTAAGTCAAATGAAGATGACAAATAATGATGAAGATTGGTGTTGGGTTTGTAATCACATAACCTAACTGTTAGATAGTAACAAGAAGACGTGGAACAATTTTGTATTTTCTGAAAGTAAAACCACTATAAGATTAGGTACTATCCGAAGATACATATATAAGTGAGTGGCGCAATAAATTGTGATCTCTGAACCCTTTACAATATTTTTTAGTTGTATATTCGCCAGTTTATGTATCATATATAGATACATGCATACCTATACTCACGCCTAAATTAAATCTTTTTGTTCATGAAAACCTCATGTGGGGATTATTGCTAATAAATAAAGAATAAATAAAGGAAAGAAAAACTTCGACACAGGCGGGAATCGAACCCGCGACCTCGGGTATACCGTCGCTCTGCCAATTGAGCTACCGTGTCAATGGCTGCCAGCGCGAAATTCTTCTATCCTTTATTTCTTTTACACGTTTAAGTAGTGTTTGCGTTTCCTACCTCCGAATTTTTTTACTAATTCGGAAGGCCACTTGTCTACCTTTTCAGATAGAATGCAAATGTTGAAAACGCCTAACTATCACGACGGGGGGTATACCCGAGGTCGCGGGTTCGATTCCCGCCTGTGTCAAAGTTTTTCTTACCTTTATTTATTACTATACTCACGCAGTTAGTTCTCATTGGGATATAATCGATTGCCACTTTAATCATCTCAAGCTTCGCCTACATTCTTCAATCTTTTTATACATGCTCTTTTATTTTCTAAACTACGGACTCCTTCCTTTTTGAATTTGATCTAAATCTGTCTGACAGATTGATAATACAGATTTAGATCTGTATTCAGATACAAATATACTCCTCTCCTGATATTTCCATCTACATTGGCTCTAATCTTTTTCAGAAATTTACAATTATCCTTCCTCTCTATGTATCCTAACCACCTTAGCATTCCTTTTTCTATCTTTTACATATCTTTTACACTTTGCCATACCCAACATTCGCTACCATACATAAACGTAGAAACAAGCAATATAGACTGTCATTCTAGCATTTTTTGGACACCGTCTTACAAATCATAAGACTGTTAATTGCTCCATTTATCAGTTTACCCTCTCGCGTTCTTCTTCCGATGTCCTCAAAAGACTTTCCATACCTAGTAAACAAACCTCTCAAACATACAAATTCTTTCACTTGTTCCACTTTCTAACCATCAATCTCAATCACGCGTTCTGACACATCTTCCTCTGTCTCAAAAACCATGATTTTGATTTTATTCACCCTCATTTCCCTTCTTTCAAAGGCATACATACAATATTGTCATCCCCTGTAAAATTTTCAGTTTATGTAAATAAAATTGAATGTGCTTATTGTATTCAAATGTCATTTTTACTGCATACATTTTCTGATGGTTCCCGCAGTAGATAAAACTAACATCGCGGGCCACTGCGCTAAACTGTACTATTTAAAAATAATTGTTACCTAAATTTTATCAATGAAACAGTTATTATGAGAGAAATACAACATTTTAATATATGAATTTCACGTGTTTGTCACCAAAGTCCTCCGCAACGGCTTAACCGATTTAAATAAAATTTTGCATACACATTTGGTAGGTCTGAGAAAAGGTTTATAACTAATTTTCATACTCCTAAATGATAAGAGTTGTCCACCCCTAACATATTATTTTTATTTTATAGATTTATACGGCAAAACAACCTTTGACGGTTAAGCTAGTTTTAATAATTTGATAGTAAAAAATAGTAAAATCTGTAGTTAAACTTTTCGTATGCCTAAGAATAACTCTAAGAAATAATATTTAACAACAATAAGTATAAAATTAATGACATGAAAACTCACGTTACCTTTAGCTCTGGATATGAATATTAAGAGTTGCGAATTAGTTTTTGGTAAATAGGTGTATTTTTTGTCTGTGACTTTATTACGTCCAGAAGATATTTTAGAAACCGTGATAGCCCAGTGGGTAGAACACTCGGTTATCGTGCAAACGACTAGTGTTCAAATCCTGGGTCGGGCCTACACCAATTTGTCTTTTCTAAAGACATATGTGTGGTTAATTTATCATGGTTGTTAACGGTGAGGGAAAACATCGTGAGGAAACCTACATGGCTGAGTTGTACTGTGACAATGTATTCGTACAAAACGGCGATAGGCCTGCCCCCTATCACGTGAGTACACTGTCCATGCAAAACGTGGGTACTCTGAACACCAGGTGACAAAGTCACGTGATGTTCAGAAGTATTAGTACCTCTGCCAACCCCTTCGGGGATATTCGGCGTGAACGTTAATGTATGTATTATGTTATGTTTAAGATATTTTATAAATTATTTTAGTTGCCTTTATGAATTATGAATTAACAACAGCATAATTAGAAATCTTAATATAAAACCAACATACCAATACAACGCCGAGTGAATATACACACAAAAAGATAAAAATATCCTGTTCTTTTTACAGCAATTACAATCAAGTGGAGAGTGAAAGAGATGAAAACTAATTAGAGGTTATCGAGACTCCTCAATTGTTATTAACTACTGTACGTTTTTGTATGTTGTTTGTACACCGTTTCGACCAGTAGGAATGTTATAAAAGTTTAATTACCACACAATTAATAATTAATTAGTGTGGCAACCCAGTGGTTATCTTCTTAACCAATTATAAAGATTATTAGGTAGCTTGATTTAATGTAATGAAATTATGAATTACTTGAAAATAAAATATTTTTTCGATATTTAAGTACATTCTAGTAATTTATTGTAACTAATTAAGACCTTGAAGAATTTCATTTTGGTTATCTGATAAAACGAATAACTATAGGCATTACAGTATAATTATTTAAAACATCATTATGTTGATTTTGAAGGACATGACTGATGTGTAAAAATAATATATTTTGTCGTGTAGTGTCGGCTTAGAATAGCACTACCCCATTTCTTCCGGTGGGTGTACGTAAGAGGCGACTAACGGAATCGGGGCTTTTTAAGGGATTTTTGGGCGGTGCGGTTGGAGACCCATCACCAACAACCTTTATTCTACTATCCTTTCTCCACTCAACTTCCAAAAGTGGCTGAAACTTTTCGATTTTCTCAGCTCTGGCTACCCCTTTTAGGGATTTATAGCCGTGAGTATATGTATGTATGTATGTAATATATTTTTTGTTATTTCAAGGTGAAAGTTATGGGAGTACAATAGTACAAACAAGGTGACGATCATGGGATAAGCGTTTCTAAATCGCCAATTTACCACTTATTAGGGTCTGTGAGAGTTTCTTTAAGGTTACTTTAAACATAATATTACAAAATTGGCTGAATAAGACTAGGAATTTATTGCAAATCAATTTACAATAGTATGGCTTTTTTGATTCAAATCAAATGTAACAAAAAATATAACTAGAAACAGTTGAGCTACAGTAAAAAAAGATTCAAAATGATCAATAAAATGCTTGGGAAATACTCAAAATAGTTTCCAAGTCGTTAATTTCAAAGCAGAACAAAAATTACTACAAAGTTATGTTAATATGAGTCACCATTACTTTCCATAACAACAAAATAAAAAAACCACAAAAATTATTGACGCAACCGAAATAAATTTCAAAGTCAGAAAACCCTTTCAAGACATAATGCCAGCACTCGAAGTGACACGAAGAAAACGAATCAAAATTCCGAAGTGAAAAACGTGCGAGCGAAAGAGATGGGTGTATCTGTATCTCTGTCTGGGACCCGCCCCATCCCGCGGGCCCGCCCTCGCGTGATATCATCAATTACGGCCAAGTTAAGGCTTTCCGGGACTTAAATCTGTCGAGAATAAACACGAAATAGTATAGTTAGGCTTTTACGCACAAATCACTCATGGACGCGAATTGCTTAAATACTTTTTATTTCGTCGAAGATACTTTATACAAAGTTTATTTAATTTTTTTAATATTTTGGAGACGCATAGCTTAAAAACTAACGCAGCAAACAACTAACTTAAAATACATTACTAAAACATGGGTTTTAGAATAAAACCTATTTAAAATAAAGGTTCATTTACAATTTGAAGCAAACACAAGCTTCTACGTATATGTAATTGTTTTTATGTGTTGTTTATAGATCTGTTATTTTAATACTTACATTATTAAGATCCTAGTTTGTTATCATGCAAATTATGAAACCTTCTCCACACTATGTTAAGTTTATTTTCTGAATAATTAAGTACATAATTGATTCTTTGTTTAGTAGAAAAACAATGTTACTTAAATTAATTAAAACACAATCATGACATTTATTATTATTTCGACGTTTTATTATTATTCAGTGAGAAGTAACTAATTTAAAATTTATGATGAAAAACTTTAAATATATAAATTTGGATTGAATTAAGGCCTTAATGTCATGACGTTTATATAATAAAAAATACATCGAGTGGTAAGATGGCCGCCCCATCTACGTTTCTCATTACGGAGTCATAAACTAAATTATGAGATACTAAAATTTAATAACCATTAAATGTCTGTTTGTACATATGAATGTAAACTTAAAGAATTTTTATATACATGTACGTATGTTATTCATAAGTATATTTGAGAGTCAATGTGGTAATTTTGATATTATTTTTATATTTCAGGCAAGTCATGCCACAAATTGCCAAAAAACAAACTCGCGTAACTAATAATAATGGTAGCTTTATTTTTCTTTGTACCCGAACGGATATTTAAAAAGTTGTTTATAAATAAGAATATTTGGCCATCTAGCCTTCTAGCCTTGTGCAGGAAAGATTTGGACGCCTATTATCGTAATAGTAGCCGGGACCGACGGCTTCTCGTGCCCTCCTAAGTACTTATACTTTAGTTGCCTTGTATGACTTCCACGGGATAGATACAATTAGTGCTATTCTAAAGCTACCCCATATCTTCCGGTGGGTGAACGTAAGAGGTGACTTACGGTATGGGGCTATTAAGGGATTTTTGGGCGATGCGGTTGGAGACCCATCACCAACAACCTTTATTTTTACTATCTTTTCCACACTCAAATTTCCAAAAGTGGCTGAGGTATTTCTTATTCCTTAGCTCTGGCTACCCCTTCCTGGGATTTATAGCCGTGAGTATATGTATGTATATATGTATATGTAAAGCTACTTCTACTAGCTAATATGTCATGATATGGTTTTAAACCATCTGACTATTAGCCATCAGCTATAAGGAAAACTTTTTTTTGTCATCAGTTTTATAGGGCAGCAAATTCTTAGCCCCTTAAAACATGTTTAACTTTAAATACAATGCGAATTTATCAAAAGCATTGTTTAATTACATCAACATCTCTCGACTACTAAAATATTCATCGTGTTTGTAGTATCGAATGTTTTGACCGAATAGAGTAGGGAAGTCATAAGAGTAAAGGTGAAAAGGTTTAGCTAATGTCTAGTGTATTTTTAACTTGTTTTTGAGAAACGGTTTTTTTGACAGATTTCAGAAAAAGATAGAGGTTTCCATTTTGATTTAATGTTTTGTTTTGTACTCGTAGAATAACCCTAGGAAGGTTTTTTTTCTTTAAAAACATCTATTTCATTTTAATTGATTTCTGTAAATTACTCACCCCTAAAACCCAAAAACGAATAGTTGGAAATATATAATATATGTTTTCATCTTAAATTAAAATTTTAGGGTTCCGTATGAAAATGGTGCATAATGATGTACTAAGTTAAGATTTCACTGCCTATCCATCTAGCATCAGACTGTTTATTATGAACATTGATAGTAGGATATTAATCGCTATAATAACAAATAACCAAACAGACAAAGAAATAACACGTAAGTCCTGTACATAAAACGTGACTTAAGTGCAATTTTGCTTTGATAATTGCAACAGATACACTTTTGAAATATTCACAGAATATTGAGTTATATTACATAATGCTTACGGCTATAGTTATTATTAACATACCAAGAGTAGGTACTCCTAGCAAAAACAAACTTAATAAAGTATGACTAAAACAAAATGTAACTTGATTTTTATAAAAACAATTTGTAGTTGAACCATCAGGGCCGTCTTTTACTAAGGGCTGGGGCCCTTGGGCACACTAGAATTTGGGGCCCTTTTGGAAAGTAAAAAAAACGAATTAATTAAAACTTTTTAACTTAATAAGACCATTTATTATAGGTAATCAAATATAGTATGATTTATTATTATGTAATTGATATTAATGATATTGCAATGCTGCTGGGCTTTGTGGTGACGATTGCTGTAACGTTTTCTTTCGGGATTTCTGTTGTGAAATATCTTCTATTCTGTCCTTAAAGTAAAATTTTTGAAGGATATCACTTTCTATGTACATATTTGACAAATTACTCAGTTGTTCTCGTAACATTTAAATTCACAGATTGTTTTGCTATGTTTTTTTTAATACTGGGTTAAATGAAAACATTGCAATTCTTTGCATTTTTTGGTCAACTTATCAGATTCGATTGTTGTTTACTGACAAAGAAAACTAAATCGACTATTAATTTCTTGGTGCTTGGTGGTTCTTTCTAATGCTTTCATGCTTAATGTGTCAATTATGGGAATGAAAGTATCTACACGAAACTTTTCCTTGCCTCTCAACTGTGCAGTCTCTGATGATCCTTCAAAAAAAGTTATGTTTTTGCTGCGAAGTTTTTTTCATTCAATTGTATCTTTGTAGTCATCATGATCATATAGCCAATAGACGTCCACTAGGCCTCCCCTATAGATTTCCACAACGACCGGTCCTGCGCTGCCCTCATCCAACCACCATGTGGGAGGCCTACCCACACTGCTTCGTCCGAAACTTAGCCGCCACCCCAGAACCTTCGAGTAACAACGGCCGAAAGTCGGTTCTGTCTGCAATTTGCCCTGCCTTGCGCCACTTGAGTTTCGTAGTTCTTCAATTTCTTTGTAGTCAGCATATGGATTTTCATCAGTAGAAGTTTCGTTTCTTCGTACTAATCAGAATTGTTGCGTGCGGTATTGACATAACTGATTAGAGATTCGTTACAACGTCCATGGTCATAGTTTTATTCTGTAAACTTAGACTTGTTTTATTTATAACTCCCAAAAGATCATTCCATATTTCCGTTGGAAAGGCAGTCTTCCATTTTTTGCAAGGTTTTGGGCTTTCTTTCTAGTGTCTCCCGGTTGATTGAATATTTCAGAAATATTTAAATTACCATTTTGGAAAGCATTAATAGAATTAGCGCGTGCAGACCATCCAGTTTCCGAAAAAGACTTCGGGACTCTATTTGCAAATAAATGATCTGTCAAAATTTTTCTTCGTTTTGTCGAAGCCGAAAAAAAATTTAACAATTTTTCTAAAAGTTCAAGAAATGTTTCTGCTTACAGTAAGAATAGGCGCTCGATTCGTCATCGATTACTGATTTGTGAAAACAATGTAATGTGCCCGACAAAAATGTTTTGAAAATAAATGTGTGACAGAAATTGTTGGTTGTTCGGGGCCCCCCTCAGATGGGGGGCCCTGGGCACTGGCCCCGTGTGCCCTTATGGTAAAGACGGTACTGTGAACCATAAACAGGTTTATTATTTGAACTAACATGAACTAACATGGGGATCGGCACATGTATAAATGAATATTGATATTTGAAACATACATAAACATAACATATACTTACGGCTATAAATCCCTAGAAGGGGTAGCCAGAGCTAACGAATTAGTAAACCCTCAGCAACGCTTGGAAGTTAATAGAGGGAAAAGATGTTAAAATCAAGGTTGTTTTTGATGGGTCTCCAACCGCATCGCCCATAAATCCATTAAAAAAATACAAAATGATTTAAAACTAAATAAAAAACAAAACTATCACTTTTACTCACATCAATACATGTTCTTTATAATAGAAAACAAATCACACATCGAAACAAACAGAACAAAGTAAAGATCATGAAATGTGTTGTGTTTGTGTTAGAATAAATTTGTCAAGTTATCGCAGTGGGCATCTCATCTTATCTGAAGATCATGTCAGCACTGTGACGTCATCAGCACGCGTGCGTATTGAGGCGCATTGAATAGTTTGGAAACTCTTTACAAGTCATTGTATTGGTTGGCTGTTATGGGTAGATTGCTTTGTTGTTAAAAAATAAAAAACAAAACTAAGAAAAAAAGCATAAATAAAGTAAAGAAAAATTTCGACAAAGGCGGGAAAAAAAATCTTTCCTTTATCTATTCTTTATTCATTAGTAATAATCCCCACATGAGGTTTTCATGAACAAAAAGATTTAAAAAAAAGCAATTGTATTGTATACAATTAAAATTGCAATACTACGATATTTTATGTCTGAATTAGGAATGAGTTGAATTTCGATTAAAACAAAAGTGGTACTTCAGTGTGTACAAAAGTGCCGTGTAGTGCCGGCTAAGAATTTCGCTACCCCTTTCTACCCACGGGTGTCGTAAGAGGCGACTAAGGGTATTGGGGCTTTTTATTGGATTTTTGAGCGATGCGGTTGGAGACCAATCACCAAAACCCTTTATTTTACCATCTTTTCCCCACTCGACTTCCAAAAGTGGCTAAGGAAGGTATGTATGTATGTATGGTACATCACTGTAGTTAATTATTTTTGTATGCGATGTGAGTTCAGCCTTAGGTGAGACAATCCATACTAATATTATAAATGGGAAAGTGAGTTTGTTTGTTTGTTTGTTCCGCTTTCACGCCGTAAATACTGAACCGATTGCTTTGAAATTTTTCAGACGTGTAGTTAGAAGTCTAAATTAAATAATAGGGTACTTTTTATCCCGGAAAAAATATGTTCCCATGGGAAATCAAAAATATTGTTTGCTTACTAAATGCATTGGAGATGGCGCTGTGTATCGTTTAAAACAACGTAAAATATTGTAAACTAATATAAAAATCAAAATTTAGAAGCTTAATGGTACGGTAATGGATACCCGAAAATAAGGAACTCCCGAGGGATAATGTACTATTTTTTTATCGTATACTTTTTTTTTACATCTACTTATATTGCAAACGAATATTAACATGTAAATTTAGAAGCTAAATGAAACGACGACGATTCCTTGAAACTAAGGAATCCGCAAGAGTTCTCATAGGAACATCAAAAAACCTTAACTCATATATGGCTCAAAATATTGCAGCGATTATTTTTATCATCGATGGAATTCACATCAGACACTTTGTTAATGTTCATTTTGGAAAGATGAAGGGGTTTCATCAATTTAAATGACAAATTTCTTTATCAATAGTAAGACTAATATGAAATAAAGCGTAATAAAAATTTGACACCGCCCCGGTAACGTCTCCGTGGCGTAGCGGTATAACTAACTACTATGAATATTTAATTAGAACTATTATGAATCAATCGTCCCGGGTTCGTATCTCAGGTAATTCAATCTTTTTGTAAAAAAATGTTTTGTTAGCTTAAAATAACACTATATATAATAATAACAAGCACTATCCCTTCAATTTAGCGATTATTTTGGAAGGAGATCCACCACTAATCATCCCTATATTGCCGAGCAATCGCTGCAAGCTCTCCCACTATCACCAACGGTCAGTGTAGGGGGCAGCACCGGGCCGTCGCCGCAGCGCCAAACTACTATCCGTATCTGTACTTACTAAAGATATTCTCATTTCTGAACATAAAATCTTGGTATATTTGTTTCATGATTCTTATGAACAATTAAAAAGGAATTTTTGGAACTCAACCCCAAACGGGTTGATATAGCAAATGAAAGTTAATATAGAGTTTTTTTACATTTACATTACTTGGTGCGATTGAATTTATGAAATCCATCTATCAATCATTCATGAATATATGCTAACAACCATAAATTCCATAAAAGGGTAGCCATAGCTTCGGAGATTCTTCATCCAATTTTGGAAATATATTGATAAAAGATAGGTTAATAAAGGTTGTTAGTGATGGGTCACAAACTGCATCGCCCAACAATCACTTAAAAAGCCTCAATGTCCTTTATGTCATTTACAATGCCCGCGGGATTATAAATATAAAAAACAGAAGTTGAGATAGTGTTTCGGTATTTTGGTATTATGTAAACTGGATGCAAAAAATGAAGTCCACGCGGACGAAGTTGCGGGGCAAAAAGCTAGTTTAAAATAAATTGTTAATTATTCTCACGACAAAAAACGAAATTGTGGCACAATTAGAGATTGTATTTAATTTACTCGTTTTTCTTGGCTAATTTCGCTTTTTACTCCGTAATCTTAGTTCATGTTATATCCTGACCAAATAACCTAGATAGAGGATAAGCTTATTTTTTATTGGATATATCTGGCATAGAACACATATACCGTCTAGTCTACCCGTGTACCACACAATACACGGGTAGACATGTGATAATAGCTAGATCGATGGTTAACGTGCTCTATGAAGCACGGAATCATATAGATGTGTGTCGACGAGTTTCTTACGGGTTCTTCTCTCAACGAAACACTTTCCGAATCCGAAGTAAACTTAGTTATTAAGTTGAAATTTGACGTTCAAAAATCAAATATTTATCTTTTTACTTTGTAATAAATTATTGTTTTATTATTTATTTCTTCAGAATGTTAAGATATTAATCCTGCAATGCCCCAAGAAAATTGGACTAAATCACACAAAGCGATTTTTTATTTACCTAGCCTAGCACTCCTCTAAAGCCTAACTATCAAACTCTAACCAATGTTAAGAGTACCATTAGCGGCCTGATTTTTACCTACTAATAATGGAGTAGTACCTAATATTCAAACCCGACACATTATAAAAAGCTCTTAAAATTGGACAATACAACAGCGATCATATTAGTATCAAGTTCCAAAGCTGTCCCATCGAAAGCTCCCCGCGCCCCGCGTGCTGGCGCCGCCGCTCTTAACACTCGAGCTTTTTTCTGTTTTTTGTCAACTCCAAATGTAGGAGGTAATTAATTAAGGCTCCGGCGCTCTGTGAGAACATCGGGACAGGTCCTCAGACAGTCGGTGCTTTAGATATTGCTTGCTGGGACATGGTTTTACATTTACAGTTATTAAAATGATGCTGTTCGGTATTCGGGTTCGATGGTGTCGTTAAGAAGACTAAAAGGGTTTGTTGTCAGCTCACCAACTAAGTCCATATTGATAACAACATGGTTAGTGATGGGATCATGTGATATTTTATGTTTCTGGAATTCTGAAAATTGGTTTTTAGATGACACACGTGACAGAGCCAAAACAATAAAGAGTCCTCTAGACCTCCTTCTAGACTCAGTATAATTTTCCTGAACTTTTCATACCTTAAAAATCATATCCTTCATGCTATGTTTTAAATTAAGTCAATCGTTAAGTTAGTTAAGTTAATAATATATACGCTTAGCTATCCCAATGAAATTTTTGTTAACTTAATTGATACTAACATTTGACTATAGAAAAGAAATACAGTAGGGTCCACTTCAAGTTTAAAATATTAACTCACATTTAACGTACCAAAAAACTCACGGCTATAAATCCCTAGAAGGGGTAGCCAGAGCTAAGAAATTAAAAATTCCTCATCCACTTTTGGAAAGTTGCGTGGGGAAAAGATGGTGAAATCAAGTATGTTGGTGATGGGTCTCCAACCACGACGCTTAAATTTTTCTTAAAATCCCCAATACCGTTAGTCGCCTCTTACGTACACCCACCGGAAGAAATGGGGTAGTGCTATTCTAAGCCGACACTACACAGCACAGATTTATAAAAGTATAAAATATCGTTTGTCATATTTGGAGTGTTTTGAAGTTGTCTCTTTTCTTTGCTTTTTAACGACCTTGCCATGGTTTTCAATGCCTGAATTGAAACTTTTTGATTTTTATATTACGCAGAAAGAAAAACGTACAAAATAAGTACTTGAAAATTTAATTGTGACTAATAAAAAAACTCCAAAAGTTCAATGGCAGTATAAATTTTGATTCATTAGAAGTTCTTTGTTAGTACTGAATTTAACTTAGTATTGGTTAGCATACATTTAATTTTGCAAATCTTTAGTCTAGTTGTACCACTTCGTTAACACAGTGGTTTGAGCACTGTTTCCGTTGCATATCGAGAGAAGAGTGAAAAAGGGTAATGCGGTAAATGGAGCACTGGATAGTCTAATGTCTAGTCAGTCGGTGTCTGAAAAGGCCCGAATGGCTGTGCATGATGCTGTCCTCGTTCCTACGCTTATGTATGACAGTGAATGTTGGGTGTGGCAGAAGAACCATGAAAGTAGAGTGAATGCAGTAGAAATGAGATCCCTCAGAAAAGTGTGTAATGTAAGGTTATGTGATCGTGTGAGGAATGATGTGATTCGTGAAAGGTGTGGTGTAAAAGATGATATTGTAAGAAATATAGAAAAAGGAATGTTGAGATGGTTTGGGCACATAGGGAGGATGGATGACAGTCAATTGGTGAAAGAGATATATAGAGCCAATGTGGAAGGTAATGTTAGTAGAAGACGACCTCGGAGGACACATTTGGATCAAATAGAAAATGTGCTCAAAAAGGCAGGTGTCCGCAGTAAGAAGAATAAAAGAGCATGTATGAAAAGATTGGTGGATGTAAACGAAGCCAGAGAGGTGTGCCAGGGTCGTACAAAGTGGCGATCGATAGTCTCTGCCTACCCCAATGGGAACTAACGGCGTGAGAATATGTATGTATGTATGTATGTTCTGTTGCAGTGTGGGTTCTAATTCTGAATATGGACTACGCTACATTGTGCATCTAATGTGCCATTCTGATCCAAAGAAGTAATAAGTTAAGTATTTATCATGGATGCTAAAGGTAATTCTGGAAAACATCGTGAGGAAAACCCACATGGCTCACATCAACATTTAGAAAAAAACAGTGAATTCATACAAAATAACGATAGCCCCTTGTCCTATTAAAACAATGTTCAGGCAAAATGTAGATACTAGTGTAGATTAGATTCGATGACAAATGTCACGTGACCTTCACAGTGTTCGGGTATTATGGCGTGAACAATAAGTTAGCAAATTGACGGTCTACGAGTATATTTGCAAATTATGCTAGCCAAGTTCAGTGCAGTTTATATTATAAATGTCTTCCATGAGATTTATTACTGCAAATCACCCAAATTCCAAAATAATTCCGTATTAATCCTAAAACCGTTTATTTTAGCACGCATTACGTAATCGCTATGAGTCATTAACAAAAAAGTGTGTAGATGATCCGATAAGAGTGTCTCTGGCGGCTCCGATCACAATCTGGGCGCGGGATTAATAATTCGGATTTGATGTCGCGCTTCGACCGGCGCGGCGCCCGCGCGGCAACCAGCCTTTAATCTTCATGCATCTCTCTCACACACACCTCCAAAACGTAAACTCGTAAGAGACAGAAAATTATTTGTTGGCTATTAATAACAGAGAAACAAGCTGATTGGAGTGGATTAACACATTAACAGGGCCGCCGACGAGTAAAAGCATTCCCGTGGTGTGTCCCCGGGGGCGCGCGGGGGACAATTAGCGACGGCCGTTTCAATCGAGCCTACTTTTAAAATCGGAATCTTGTTCGATGAAAAAACGAGGCTTGTCGCCTCAGGATTTATCATTTAGAGTTGGCGACGAACTAGCGACTCGGACCGATTGAGAGATTTACGATTTGGTCTCGATTCGAACGAAGCTGTTCATTTCGACCCGAAATAATAACTTACATTCGTAATGGAACTACTTCTCTCTATTGCCTCATGTTTCGCAAAGTAAAATACATTTTAAATTAGATTATATATAAATTAAAAAGCAATTTTTTAAATAAAAATAAACAATGTCTTCTGTAAAACATATTCAAAGAAATTTATATATATATATATATATATATAGAAAAGTTGAAGTTTCAGCATTATTGGAATTTTAGCGATACCATTACATAGAAGTACTTGCTGCTGAAAATACTTCTAAAATTTAATACTAAACACATACATCAGTCGTTTTGACACCACCGATTCAACAGAATATGGAAATATTTGACCGTAACTTTATTTTGCCTCTTACTGTTTCCTAGTTGTAGAAATGACTGTAAAAGTAGAACTGGTTGATATAAGGAATTATCAAGGGTCAAAAAAAATATGTTAATTATGAGTAAATACAAATGTTGGAAGAATGTTAAAAAAAAACTCAAAGTTCTAGTATTTTTACTATTATATATAATATTATGTGTTATATAATATTATGTCGGTGAGGGAAAACATCGTGAGGAAACCCACATGATTAAGTCACACTTAGTCATGTGACAGTGTATTCGTACAAAACGGCGATAGGCCTGCCCCCTATCACGTGAGTACACTGTCCATGCAAAACGTGGGTACTCTGAACACCAGGTGACAAAGTCACGTGATGTTCAGAAGTATTAGTACCTCTGCCAACCCCTTCGGGGATATTCGGCGTGAACGTTTATGTTATTTTATTCATTTATATATAATATTATGTCTTAACACGATAAAACGACGTATCTTTTTACTACTGGCAGTGTTGCTGAATAATTTGCGTAAATTTTACTTGGTAATGAATCCGTGAAAGTGATAAAATATTTGCTCGTCGTCGTATACTTACTCTCTATGCAATACAAAATGAAACTATCACGCCGTATATCCCCGAAGGTGTTCGCAGAGGTACTCATACTTCCGAATATCACGTGGCTAGTGATAGGGGGCCGGCCTAAAGCCGTTTTGTACGAATACAGCGTCACTAACTAAGTGTGACTTAATCATGTGGGTTTCCTCACGATGTTTTCCCTCACCGTTAACAATTAAGATAAATAAACCACATACATGACTCATATATACACCATGACCACATATATAGCTGTGTAGTGTCAGCTTGGAATAGCACTACCCCATTTCTTCCGGTAGGTGTACGTAAGAGGCGACTAACGGTATTGGGGCTATTAAGGGATTTTTGGGCGATGCGGTTGGAGACCCATCACCAACAACCTTTATTCTTACCATCTTTTCCCCACTCTCATTTCCAAAAGTGGCTGAGGAATTTCTAATTCCTTAGCTCTGGCTACACCTTCTTGGGATTTACAGTCGTGAGTATATGTATGTTTATATGACTCATTGGCGTGGGCCCAAATCGCGGATCGAACCGAACGCCTGTCTGCATGATAAGCGCATGTTCTAACCACTGAGCTATTTTGGCTGTTCTATGTAAAGAAATTCTAAAGCTCTGTCATATTACCACTTACGTAACTATTTGACAACGATAACATGATAGCTAGATTTAAATTGATAAAGAACAAATAAAAATTGTAATTTTCGTCGGCGTCTATATAGGAATTTTACCATAAATAACCAATGACCTGACGAGTGGTAACATAGGAATGTAATTAAATAAACTAACATTATTGGATTCCAATTAATCGGTCATAGACCTATGCTTAGCAATGCCTGTGTTAAAAAGATAAGAAAATTTGCAAATGAGTTATATTTAAAATAACATACATGCATACATACATACATATACTCACGGCTGTAAATCCCTAGAAGGGGTAGCTAGAGCTAAGGAGTTAGAAATTCCTCAGCCACTTTTGGAAATGTGAGTGGGGAAAAGATGGTGAAATAAAGGTTGTTGGTGATGGGTCTGCAACCGCATCGCCCAAAAACCTAAAATCCCTTAAAAGCCCCAATACCATTAGTCGCCTCTTACGTACACCCACCGGAAGAAATGGGGTAGTGCCATTCAAAGCCGACACTACACAGCTACACATACATAGACTCACATTATAAGGTTCCTTTGGAAAAGCAAAAATTACCGATAATCTTTTTTTTTATCGCGTTCAGCCTCTGCAGCTTCATTTATCAATCTTTTAATACACGTCCTTATAATTTTACGTTTTGATTGGCTTTTTATAATTTTCATCAAAATAGTAATGTCTCAATCATACAAACTCTTTCATTTATTCCACTCTCTCCTCTCACCAATCGCTCTCACACGCCTCATGATACAGGGGCACAAAAACATACATACATTCATATACTCAGAAAGGGTAGCCAGAGCTAGGGAATTAGAAATTCCTCAGCTACTTTTGAAAGATGCGTGGGTCTGGGTGGTGATGGGTCACCAACCGCATCGTCCAAAAATCCCTTAAAAACCCCAATACCGTTAGTCGTCTCTTACGTAACACCCACCGAAAGAAATGGGGTAGTGCTATTCAAAGTCGACACTACACAGCATATATAGAATGTAGACAGTACTGTCATTGCACAACGACCACATGTGCTCAAAAAAGCAGGCATGCAAGGTGTAAAGAATATCATCAATCAATAAGAATACATCTGTTGACGACGAACGTTCGTGATCTAGTGGTTAGAAGACTTGCTTATGGATCGGAGGTCTCGAGTTCGATTTTCACTAAAATAAATAATAGTATGATGAATAGTTATAAACATATATAAATATATATATATATATATATATATATCTGGCTTGAAAGTCGTGTATATATACTTATTATGATAGGGTCCACCAAACTGACTAAGATCAAGTTGGCAAATAGTTAATATTACAGAAAATAAATTTGTTCAGCCTACTATTCCCTATCTAAATTAGGAAAAAGCTTGTAATGGAAATATGTATTTTTTAAACCCCAGGATTTGAACTAGGAATCTTTGAGTTTTGAACCCAAAAGAAAGGCTGACTGACAAATTCAAAATAGAAACTAGGGAATATACTTCGTGATAGCAAACAAAACTATTCCTAACTATTATTTTCGAGATTAAAAACAGTATTGCTATTTAAAACTGACTCAACATAAAACTATATTTTACGCTTAAAATACAGCATCGTGCTAGAATTCCTAGGAAGTTGTGCTAAACTAGTCTAACGTCATACGCGTGGCTCCCGTCTCGACAAAACAATGAAATAACATTTTACATAAGAGCTTTTCTTAGTACTTGAGAATAGATACTTATCTAACTATAAGACCCGTGAGATTTACTTCGACAGCAGCTACCGTATATCCGTCTCTTTCGTGTAGCAATGGTCTGGTATAACTGTGTCTCATTCTTACCATTATTTTCAAAAGAACGTCAATTTATTCTGGAATAATTTTCTAGGAAAAGAAGGTTAATTTAAAAGAATATTATCTTTGAAAGTGTAATCTTGTGTCCAAAACGTGTTATTATTCATACTACTTTTAGTGGGCAAGTAGTATTGGCTTAGATCAGAATTACCCTATTCTGTACTGTTATGCATAAAACGATTAGATAATTTTTGGGAATATTCTTAACCGAAAAGTCTTTTGTTTCATGATCTTGTATGTCTAGTGTGTAGATTGTACCTTTATTTCCTCCCGTAAGAAGTTTTACATTGTTCAATTAGAACAATCTAAAACACTTTTTTTGACTATGTGGTGTCAGCTAAAAATAGCACTAACCCATTTCCTACCACGGGTTTAAGGGATGACTTAAGGTATTCGAGATTTTTAAGGGCTTTAAAGCGATGCGGTCGGAGGGAGACCCATCGACGACTGTCCTTTACTTTACAGTTTTCCCCACTGATCTTCCAAAAGTGGTATCCAAGTGTTGGTATTTACAGCCGTGAGTGTCAGTACATATGTATCTATGCTCATAATTGTAACCAGGAACTCACAAAATGTATCCATAGTCAATGATCACTAACTACCCCTTGGCCATAATTTTCTGATTAATTATTAATTAAACAAAAAAAACATATATAAACATATTTTGACTGAAAAACTACACTCAATAAAATACAAGATCTATGTATGCTGTGTACTTCTGTCTATGTATTTATGTTTGAAATGGGGGTATTGCAAAAAATGCTATTGATGCAACTTAGTAACGTATCAATGATAGAAAAGTACTAGGAGTTCATAAACAATTAAGAGATTATAACCGATAACTGGCAGCATTTATCTTAATACGATTATTAGTCGTGGGTGGGCCATTGTTCTTCCACTCACATCACTTTAGCTTTATAGGCGTTTTTGCGATCAATTTGTCACATTAGGATCACGGTGAAACGGGAAAGTAGAACACACAAAACATGGCACTGTATAACTTCGAAGGAGTGGCAGAGTTACAATGTTATAAGCGTGTTTGAGAAATAGTTATAATTATGCATTTGTAGATAAATTATTTAATAAAAAAGTATCAAATTGCGTACCAGTGGACTAGAAATTGAATCAATATAAACCCTAAAGACTCTGTGAAGAAACCTCGATTAATTTTCATTACTATATTCCATACTTTATGAAATTAAATATTTATTTTGATGCTGTATGATATTTTATTTAACAATCATTAATCTTTTCATAGATTCTTTTTGGAGCGAAGCGAGCGTAGCGAGCGAAGCTCCATTTACCCCCGACTTTTGCATTTCTTTGTGATCGTACTCCTCCCAAACGGCTCAACTCAGAACCCTGAAATTTTGCATGGTTGTCAAGGACTATGTATAGATGGTTTATGTCAATTTTGATAAAAATCGGAGGAATAATCACCATTAAAAAATTATAATGTTAGTATATGGAAAAATTACGTAAACAATGCCAGCGCGTGAAAATAGAAGCTATATTAATCATTTCGTCACGGGGTACGGTAGACTCGATCGAAACCTTACCTGAATAATAATACATAAAAAAATAATGATTTTGAGTCGACAACATCTATCCGCAAAATTCGGATTGTCGAGTATTTTGCTAAATTTTAATGGTGCTGATTGCTGACAAACAAATCTTAGTCGCCATATTGACTGTCACCCGATGACATAAACGTTCCGTTTCATAATGTTATTCAATCGTTTCGCAAAGGACAAGGAGGTTTCGATTGAGTCTACCATACTCCTTAACGAAATTATTATTATAGATACTATATACTTCAGTCGTTGACGTTTCTCGATAATATTGTTTTTGCCACTTTTGTATCCGCTGTAGTGCGTCACCACAAACTATAAAGAGATTACTACGTAATCAAACTAACCACTGCCCTAGCTATCGACAGGACTTTAGTCTATGACGTGCGAACGTTTGCTTTTGGCATGTTTTGTTTTAATTTTAACGAAAGAATGACTAAATGGCTCTCCAATGCGTTATAGTGGTAAGTTATGCCAGCTGCGAACTAGAGGGACCACATAGACCCTTGGGGGAAAACACCCAAAAATTCATTTACATAAATTCATATACTCACGGCCATAAATCCCAAAAAGTGGTAGCTAGATACATACATATAAAGAAAGAAAATGTGCACTCATTATAAAATAAATAGAACATAATAATAATTATAAGTAGCGTCGAAGAGTGTACCGGACTATTTTAGTGCCATAGGTTCTTACACAGCCAACATTTTTATGCATACGACAAAGATTACCTTCCTTGAGTTAGTTTTGGTTTATATTTAAACATCTAGGATTTATGACTCACTCAACAATATAGGCTAAAATGAAACAAGGATACAAACAAATAATACTGTCAGTATCAATCTACCCTAAGGTCAAGAACAAACTAGAGGACTCATAAGGCCGTGGTGCATCACCCAAATTGTAGTGCAGACTTCCAAACTACAATAAGCTTATAGCAAGCAGGAACTTAGAACACGTTTATTCTAATTCATGACTTATATCTATTCCAGTCAGTAATGACAGTTTCTGCGTCTCTATTTGTATTAATTTGTTCTGATTGTACTCATTATGCCGAAAATCGTATTGAAGTAGTCGAAGTATTTCATAAAATCTTTCATTGGTCGTGTATTTGTTTGCATTGGTAAATATTGTCACAATTCTGGCAAGTGGATGCAGCGAAGGGCTCTTCGTAACGATGGCAAATTTAGTATGTATGTCGGTATTCAGCCATACGCTAGGATACCCCTTATTGTTCGATAGGCCCCCTTAGGCCGCGCGCAGTAAGAGCTACCATGGGGTGTCCTAGACTGTTGCCGTCTACCTAGGCAGTTTGTGCTGACTGAAGAAAAGAGTATCTATAATTAATAGATAAAATCAATGAACGAATCTAGACGAATCTATGCCTTGCTTACCTTTAATATTCCTTGAGAACAGATGACTACAAAAGTATACTTACTTACTAACTTACTTATACTCCCTGCTTTAAATCCCTAGAAGGGGTGGCCAGAGCTAAAATTGAGTGGGGAAAAGATCGTGAAGTGAAGATTGTTGCTAATGGGCCTTTAAACGCATCGCCCAAAAATCCCTTGAAAGCCCCAATACCGTTAGTCGCCTCTTACGTACACCCATCGGTAGAAACGGGGTAGTGCTATTCTGAACCGACACTACACGGCGATCTACCTATATTTTGTACCTATATATATATGTATAGCTTCGCTCCTTTTATTGGCATACGACGGTCCCATGCCAACCTAGTTTATTTTAGAATAACCATACGGCTAAAAAAATCCCTAGAAGGGGTAGCCAGAGCTAAGGAATTAGAAATTCCTCAGCCACTTTTGGAAAGCTGAGTGGGGAAAAGATGGTGAAATAAAGGTTGTTGGTGATGGGTCTCCAACCGCATCGCTCAAAAATCCCTTAAAAGCCCCAATAATGCTAGTCGCCTCTTACGTACCGTACACCCACCGAAAGAAATGGGGTAGTGCTATTCTAAGCCGGCACTACACAGCTATAACCCTATTTGGCATAAAGATACTTAGCGGAATGTTGTAGGCATAATTTTGGCAAGTTGTGATAATTCATAAAAAAATGCTTGTGGGTGGCCTAAGAGGAGCCACCCCACCACACGCAAACATATTTTCTGAAGTAATTTAATACAGGCAGAATCAGAAAGTATATTTAGATTGTTTGGCCTCGTATCAATAGTTTGATTATTGATATGGTGAATACACATTATGTCAGCAAAGTTATATGCAGCAGTATCGTTATATAAATTATCCTACATTCATTTTTACAAAATACTTTAAACAAAAATATGCGACTGAAATTGCTCTTGAACCCACAACGTAAATTTGAATGTTTTTGTTCATGAAAACCTCATGTGGGGATAATTACTATTAAATAAAGGAAAGAAAAATTTCGACACATTATGCTATTATGACTAGGGCGTATACCCGAGGTCGCGGGTTTGATTCCCGCCTGTGTCGAAACTTTTCTTTCCTTTATTTATTCTTTGTTCAATATAAAGTCAAGATATTTCAGCAAAGATAAAAAACGAGGTTTTTTTCAATCAAAGCAAGCAGAAACACGTGCTGCATCAAATAATCAATTTGATATCTTTATCTTATCTCCACAGTAGCAAATAACCACAACGCAAATTAGTATAGCCATATCACGACATTATACTTAACCCTATTTCTTGGAAATCCCACGATCATACCACCTCTCGTTTATACCAAACACCAAATCAGTGTATCGACAAAAAAGGTCCAACCTTTTTTTCGCGCCCCAATAACATACCCTAACCCTTATAAATTACACCCCTGGGTGACTCGTGCGCTTGCGCAACTAAAATAAGCTATCAGTGACAGACTGACGCCGCGAGAGCGGGACAGCGCTAGGCGGAGATAATCACGTGTGAGCGAGACAGGTAACCGTCGTTATGACGGCGTCAGTAATAGGCGCCACCGTATAAGCACGGTTGAGTGATGTTGATACTTTGGAATTGATTCTTACTTTTATTTTTCATTTGTTTAGAAAAGGAGCTTCGCTTCATTTAATGAGTCGATTGAATAAATTGTATTTTTTTTTCTTATCCGTGACCATATAAACCTCATGGCTTTCAGCTCAATCAGCAATATAGAGGGTAGAAGGAAGGGAAAGATGTTTAAGATTGTGGTGTTTATATCATATTTCATACTCGTTATTTTTATTTAATCTTAGTAGTATGACCAGCAACTTTTTTGTATCAAACATATGGCAAATAACCCAAATGAAAAAACAAAAGAAAATCAAAAGTGATAGGATTGTAAAAAAAACTAAACTCTAAAGCTACCTATCTGAAACTAGCAAATGCAGCGTGATGTATAATTATCAATAAAACAGTGCTTTTGAAATACATCTTCCATAATGTTCTTACTGTGGACAAACATACGTACTTTCACCATAAAGGTAGGCAGACACTATCGATTTCCACTTTTGACGATCCAAGCAACACTTGGCAATATTACACAAACAATTTCTACTAATGTTTTCTGTATAGCAATCACGAGCGCTATTTTATTGACACGATAACGGTTAGAATGAGATGGCAGTACACGATACTAAGTAAGTGCGTAAGAGATGGCTGCTTTATCCCACGGGATAACTAGTTTAAACACGGCTCGTGCTTGCCCTTCTGGTATGTTAAAAGTATCAAGATGTTACTGTCATTTTGGAAGTGCCATTACCTGACTTGCAAAATATGAGGATCAAAAACTACAAATACAAACCTACAAGTCGACACATCTCGGCAGGTTGGGGCGCGGAACTAATAATTATATGGTTATTAATACTAATACGTTTGGAACTAATGTGATTATTGTGAGGTGAGTAGTGGGAGGGTTGGGGCGGGGAATTTGGTTATATTTCATTTAAAATGTTTAGCTACAAACAGAGAAACATATTATATAAGTGTTATTTTAATACAATAATCTTTAAGATGTATTGCATTTGGATTGTTTCTTGAATGATAATATTATTTTGTAAACGGGTAGATATTGGAGGTGTAAATACTTTTAAAAAAACTATATACATATAGATAACTTTGATGAGTTGGAACTATTAAATAGTTAGTTTAATCTTTGCTGTGTAGTGTCGGCTTAGAATAGCACTACCCCATTTCTTCCGGTGGGTGTACGTAAGAGGCGACTAACGGTTTTGGGGCTTTTGAGGGATTTTTGGGCGATGCGGTTGGAGACCCATCACCAACAATCTTTATTTCACCATTTTTTCCCCACACAACTTCCAAAAGTGGCTGAGGAATTTCTGATTCCTTAGCTCTGGCTACCCCTTCTAGGATTTATAGCCGTGAGTGTATGTATGTAGTTTAATCTTTATACTGTAAGTACGCTGCAATGAGGCAATTTTCTCTTCTTAACTTTATTTCTGTCACGCTCTTAATTAATGGATATTTAAATTGATGAAAAAAATTTAGGCACAATAGTAATTTTGTAGTGATTAAAATTACATGCAAGGTTATTTGAAAAGTATTAAGCCGTATATTATAAGAGGCTTTTTAATAAATTACTTCTTTCTTCTCAGTATAAAATCCAATTGCTATTTGATATAGAACTAAGAAAAAAAATTCAAACAATAAAATTCTGCCGTTTTTGCACCCATAAAAATACCGTCGCAAAATGTCAACGAAATATTTTCACGGAACAGACAAATGAGTGAGTAAACAGCGACACTGTGTGGTCCAGCGGCGTGGTTATTGATGGCAATTAAACGCATTCCAGTAAGGCACGAGAGGAGATCACTATCGATATAACGACGGCGATTGCGATCGCTCCGGAGGCTTCCGTCGCGCCGGAAATACTCGTTCGTTTGTTTAATGAGTGACACGGAGGTTTTAGTATTAGAATTAGAACTGTGGGAATTAAACAACCTTAAAACTAAGGCTTTAATTTCATTTAGTTTGGCGATTGATTATATTTTAGATAACACAGCTTTTAAAAGTATTATTAAATGTTTCTATTTTAATTATTTATATCACCGTGCTTTCGATTTCCCATTTCACTTCATTATGTGCCCGTATACTTATTTATATTTATTTATTATATACTAAAATATATGCAAAGATAGTAGGTATTCGTACTTGTATTATTGATTAAGAATTATACCAACCAATATTTTGTGTCTGATAAAAAAAATTAAAAAAATAAAATTTTTTTGTGTAAGTAAATTTTTGAGTACACATACGATAACTACTTTATTAGTTAATGTTTTTTGTTTTATTAGATACACAAACATGCATTTTAAACTATTTCATACTCCACCCCTGCGTGAGTTATCAGCTCTGTAACACAAGTACAGGTAAACCTGGCCGGCTATCACGCAGTCGTAAACCTGCAGACAGTGCGTCATGACAGAGGAATGCACCCCATTGTAGGACGCAGACAGGTAGCCATTGCTGTCACCACAGATCATCACCCAATTGTTCTATGCTCTCGAGAAAATACTTCTTAAAGGTTTTCTTTGTAGTATTACGTTAGATTATGGAGCTGTAAGGGTTTAGTTGTTTAACAGCTGTAGGTTGATGTCTGGGATGTAATGGTGACTTATTGTCGTCGCAATAGAAGAGAAATAAGTATATGATTCACTGAATTCTGAAATCACTTATGATGCGATTAATTCTCTATGTACAGATACATTGCTGATTAGAATAGCACTACCCCATTTCTTCCCATGGGTGATCGTAAGAGGCGACTAAGGGTATCGGGGCTTATTTTACAATATTTTCACCACTTAACTTTCAAAAGTGGCTGAAGAATTTTCTGATTCTGAACTAGCTACCCCTTTTAGGAATTTATTGCCTTGATTATATGTATGTAATATGTATATTATATTTGTATGTACATATACATTCAAATTATAACATGTGAAAAAAAAAGTGCCATGAGATGCTCTTCATACATACATATACATAACTAACGGCTATAATGCCCTAGAAGGGGTAGCCAGAGCTAAGGAATTCGAAATTCCTCAGCCACTTTTGGAAAATTGAGTGGAGAAAAGATGGTAAAATAAAGGTTGTTGGTAATAAGTCTCCAACCGCATCCCCCAAAAATTCCTCAAATGCCCCAATGCTGTTAGTCGCCTCTTACGTACTCCCACCGGCAGAAATGGGGTAGTGCTATTCTAAGCCAACTTTTCACAGCTCTAAATATTTGAATGAAATCTGTAATTACTGATACTAAAGTGTCGAAAGACTAGGAAAACTATAATTCTCAATATTAATTCGAATTAGAATGGCGCCATGCACTAGTCTAGTCAGTTAACATTAGTTTGTAGAAAAGTCGATACGAAAAATAGCTAGATTGAGAATAAAACGTCTGCGAATGTTTCTAATTAGTAAAAGCTTTGCATAGGCCGTTTGTGAATTTTCTCACTTTCTGTTTTTCGTGGGTAGGAACACTTAAAAAAGTATCATTCATGTACATATACTCACGGATTCATCTCTAGAATAGGGTAGCCAGGTTTTCAGAATTTGAATTACATTAGTCACTTTTGCATCACTTAAAAATCACTTAAGGATGAAATTTGGGTTATTGCTATTCTTACATCCATCATCTTATAATATACATTAAAATAGTTTTACTGACACTTTACCTTCAAGAAATAAGGGAGAAAACTTTGGTATGACTCCGAATACCCGGCAGTAAATTCAAAAGAAAAAATGGCTTTTCCAATTCCTCGACAACACCGTAAACTACAACAACAATTAAACAAATACAACTAAATAACAGTAGTGTATCGACGCGTGCGCAATACATCACTCTGATTTATCGGTGAAAGCCGCGTCTACACTACACTATGCCTAATGATCGAGGCGAGGGCTCTACGGCTCCTACCACTATTTAGTATGGTACTTTTTATTAGACACATTTACAACGAGAAACAATGACATATGTTGATATATAGAAAAAATATATGAAAAACTGCTGCTATTCGGATTCATTATTATTAGAGAAATTATTTGTAATAAGAGAAAAGTTATTGATATTTATATTCTTCATATATGATATGTTGTATAGGTGGTATAGAATGGTCCAGAATGATAGTAAGACGATGCAATTAAAATACCAACCATTATCATTTATGCATCAAAATAATCGATTCATAGATAGCCGTCAGCACTACATTCATATGATGGTATAAAAATAACCAAATAAACCAGATCTTTAATTTCTTGTAATTTAACATTTCTGCGCTATTTCGTAGCTAGTTTTTGCCAGAATGTGGAATCATACGAAAAATATTGTGGGGCAAAGGCTATAAACATCGTCAGGGCTCAAAGGATCTAGAGGCTCATTACATCTGGTAATCTGCTTATGATGCAGTGAGGACGAGCCTATCACAAGCCAGGCCGATTAAGTTTAAGGTAAGCCACTGGACGCAGGCTGCGAAAGATTTTTTTTTTCATTATTGTTGAATCGTTATTGAGATTATCAACTGGCTATGATAAAAAATATTGGTATTATATAAGTGGTAATAGTAACCGCTTTACGAGTTGAATGCTCTTATGTAATTTTTGTTCTCAATTCAATTTGTGTTCCATGCTACCCGCATATTGTTCTTACTACACAACAAATCAATTATTGAAACTGGTTATTAGAAACATTGGTGGCATAATTAGGTACTAGCCCCGAATATCTTTACGATATTTGATGTTCTGAGAAGCTATCGATTATATCTGGCAATGCCAATGTATATGAATGGCGATCAATGTTCGGGTAGTTAACAATCAGCGAAAAATAATTGGAATTACCAAAGATGTTATTTGCTACTAGTGGATCGTCCCAGCTTCGCACGGGTAGCGTTGTTTTTTAAATATCTGAGGTTTCTTTCTTCAGTCACTGCTCAAGCATTGTGAAATTCAGCGCAATGTTTTCAATTAATTAAATTTATAGCACTCCCTTAACAGTTTAGTTTGGTGATTTTGAATGCGCTTTAATGAACGGTTCAGTATTTCCGTTTAATAGCAAATTTTGGAATAAAACGCCATGAAGTATTTATAACAAACTAAAAAATAAATCATTACTTTATGTAGGATGCAACTACTGGCGCCATCTAGTATGTTATATGTAAATTAGTAAAGATTTGGTTTCGATCACGGGTGCGATGGCTTATTTTATGCATAATTTCGGTGTTTGTCTACCGATTTCTATGATTCTTTTTTTATTGAATAGGTAATAATGTTACCTTTTTTAAATTAGGGATGAGTGAGAGGTTTACAAACGTAAGAGTAAACAAATATAATCAGGATGTTCCGAACTGCTAAGCTATCAGGAATTACACGTGTTATTGTGAGTCAACCGTAAAAGATAGACATATACTGTTGAGGTTTTTTTTTAGATAATTTTATGAAGAATATTTCCGCCACACATGATTTCTATGTAAGTTTAACCATTAAGTTGCACACGCGACGGAAGCTTAAAAAATGGAGTAACTTCTCCCGTTTTCCCAAAATTTCCCAAAATTCCCCTTTACTTCGCTGCTGGAAAGTATACAAAAACCTGCGCAGGAGTATGAAAAATAATTGTACCAAGTTTCGTTAAAATCCGTCGAGTAGTTTTTGTTTCCATAAGGAACATACAAACCGACAGACAGACAGACAGACAGACAGACAGACAGACAGACAAAAATTTTACTGATTGCATTTTTGGCATCAGTATCGATCCCTAATCACCACCTGATAGTTATTTTGAAAATATATTTCATGTACAGAATTGATAGATGACGTGATACTGTTTTTATGCCATTTAAAATGCCAATAAGAAGCTATAAAGTAAAATAGGCTTATAGTTAAATAGGTTGTGTCTTGCTTCTCTACATACATACATACATATACTCACGGCTATAAATCCCTAGAAGGGGTAGCCAGAGCTAAGGAATTAGAAATTCCTCAGCCACTTTTGGAAAGTTGAGTGGGGAAAAGATGGTAAAATCAAGGTTGTTGGTGATGAGTCTCCAACCGCATCGCCCAAAAATCCCTTAAAAAGCCCCAATACCGTTAGTCGCCTCTTACGTACACCCACCGGAAGAAATGGGATAGTGCTATTCTAAGCCGACACTACATTGCTTCTCTAATAGCCTTAAAATGCATTGAGTGATCTTATAATCATAATATGATATTATCATTATTTTGTTATCATCTGATCACACGAAGGATAGCATATACTATAGCCTGTTTTGAAGATACTTATATGTGACATATTTTCGGCATGAATGGATGAATAATGGAAGCACATACATACATATACTCACGGCTATAAATCCCTAGAAGGGGTAGCCAGAGCTAAGAAATATGGAATAAAGGAAGAAATTAAAGAAGTACTCAGTAGGTTCTCATGTATAAATAAAATTTAAAACATCATACAATGACAGAATTTGGTGAATTATCACATCCTAATGACGACATTGTCTTGACCAGAAAACTAATTTTGTATTTCAAATAATTTTCTGTCAGAACTTGAATCATGATACCATCAAAATCATAAACGATGCTTCAAAACAGTTTATATTATCACAAAATCATACCTAAATGATGTAACAATTAGAAAATTTGTTTAGATTACATTTATAAAATAAAACAGAAAATCAAAACAGCCAGAAAAAACGAAAAAGTAACTCACCTTAAAAACACAAAACAAAACAATAGTCACAAATATAAGTTTTCAACCACAATCACTTGTTTCAGTTGAACCACGTTTCACCAAAAATGTCCCAAAGTGCCACCAGAAGCGATATTTCAAAATTCAGATCACTAACCCACCGAGCGCACAGTCGCCGCTTCGCACGTCAAGACAGAACTGGCAAGATGGGCGTCACACTACACCAGTAGGGTGGGGTCCCACAAGGCGGGGTATACCAAACCACTCCTCTTTATAACCATACATATAAGGGTAAAATTAACGCTTTAGAACGAAAATTAACCATCTATTTTGGTTTATAGTAAAGCGGGGTTTTGTTTACGATGTTGATGCTTCGGTTAGTACACTTAGCTAAGCTATTATGAAGATTTAAGTTGGGTGTTTAGAAGTATGAAAGCATGGTCGAATACATGAAAGCTAATTTTGTTGCAGTCATGGAGGAGACGATACCCGATGTCTAGATGGCGGTAGGTAACTAGCTTACAGGATGCGGTGGTCACGGGTCGGAGTCCCACTGAGGGCACTCATAAATTTTATGTTATTTATATATATTTTAAAATTAAATGTTTCGCCGAGTAGGAATCTCGATCTTATCACAAGTTATTAGTTTTTTACGGCCTTGAATAATATAATTGTATATTTTACATACATACAATTCGACTGTGATACCTAAATTATTATATTAGACGGTTCTACCCCGATACATCTAACACTATCAACTCTGTTGTTTGATTTTAGTATTTCTTTATTCAAACACCAACCTGAATCACCTGAACATCAATTCGTGAAATGATTTCGTGCTTCAGAGGGCACTTAAAGCTCTCGTAAGTCTGCCAACCCACACTTGGCCAGCGAGGTGGACTATGGCCAGATCACCCTTAACAATGTAAGTGTGAAATAATATGGGCTGTGAGGATACACTAGTCAACGCCATTCATTCTGTTTTGGGGTAGGCAGAGACTACCGATCGCCACTTTGAACGACCATCTCGCGCTTCATTAACATTCGCCTATATTTTCATACAAGCATTTTTATTACCAATTTTACTATTTGATCCATTTAACGTAATTATGGCATAATCAACTCTCCGTTTTTATAAATTGTTAACAAAGCATACAGTCGTTTCCAATGACAAATAAATAGTAAATTTCTTTACGTGCATAAATATGTTATGTTTGTGTATAAATATTATCCTTGGTAGTAAGTGATAACTTTTAGTGTTTTTAATAAAATATGATGCAATAAATACAGTAAAAGATATAAATCATATGCACATATTTCATATGCACATTTTTTAATTGAATCATGCTTAAATTTTGTTTAACTTTGTTACTGAATGAGATGCCTGCTGTATGAAATTTATTTTTTTATGACTTGAAAAAGGTTTTATCTAGGTTCAATCTAAAAGGTTACAACTAGTGCGTAATTATAATAATAAATGGTCGATCGCTTTTTGAAAAGGTCTAATTCTGTGCATGACGCTATTTTGTCCTACGCTTTTGTATGGCAGCGAATTTTGGGTGTCACAGAAGAGGCATAAGAGAGAGAGGTATAAGAGTAAATGCAGCCTACTGCATAGAGATGAGATCCTCCGAAAAGTTTGTTATGTTGGGTTGTGCTATCGAGTGTAAAATAGCGTGAAAGATGATATTGTAAAAAGATGGAAAAGGGAATGTTAAGATTGTTTGGGCGCACAAAGAGGTTGGGTGATAGTTGATTGGTAAATGCAATCTCGTTGCGACGAGATGAAAACTCAGATAACATCATGTACAAAACATCAATCAAAGGAACAATTAATAAAGTGTGTGCTGCGAACACTTCGATGGAAGTCTTTGGAAAAAAACCTACAATGAACAGAACCAAACTTATGAGATCGATAGTCTCTGCCTAGCTCAGTACAAACAATGGATGTTATGAGACTAAACAGTTACTGATTATTGTACTAAATTCGTTATTATAATCGCATTAATTTGTAATAATAATTTTGCTGTGCAGTGTTGGCTTAGAATAGCACTACCCCATTTCTTCCGGTGGGTGAACGTGAAAGGGATTTTTGGGCGATGCGGTTGGAGACCCCATCACCAACAATCTTTATTTTACCATCTTATCCCCACTCCCATTTCCAAAGGTGGCTGAGGAATTTCTAATTCCTTAGTACTGGCTACCCGTTCTAGGGATTTATAGCCGTGAGTATATGTAATGTATGAATGTAATTTCTAATACTTTCGAGTATTTAATACTGGTTCATTTCAAAATGACTGTTCACTAGTTTATATTGCGCTCCACTTGGCCACTTATAGTGCGCGTTTTTAACTAACTATGGTGTTTCTTATGGATTTTGTTATAAAAGAAGTCTCTCTAGGCTTCTAAGTTTCTCTAATTACTAAAAGATTTTTTAGATCAAAGAATTTATTGTACCAAAACCACTTTTTAAATGTATGAATTTTATGTTTCTTACTTTAAGGATGATTATCACTTTATTGCTCAGAACATAATAAAGCACTTTTAATTATTTTCTATAACGAAATTTATTAATTAAATAGTATACACAGTGAATGTTGGTAGTATAAAAATTCACAATCGAATTGAATTCAATCAAGTAACACTTTCGATTGCTTTCTCAAAAAAATAATCTACTAATTGCCAGACACTTTTGTTTTAATGTTGTATGTCAGAAAGTGTTCTCATTATCACTCCCGTTTTCAATCAATGTCACTATTGATAGACATTTTAACCTCATTTTACATATTTTTTGTAAAACTAAGATATCGAATTAAAATTCTAATTGCTTTCAAATCCTTCTATATTATTCATTTAATAGCTAATTAATATCAAGAGTAGACAAAATAAATATAAGACTACGAAAGTCGTAGTAGACTACGAGTCAGCAAGAGCTTTGCTACGGCTTCCACTTCTGATTTTATATTTTTTCTTGTCTTTTCCTATTTGATTAAAATGTCAGCTAAAGACCAATATAAGTACATAGAAATACATGTTTAACAAATAATTTCATTATTGTTAATTCTAGCCCTAACTTTTTTTTTATAAACTTCTTTGTTATCCAAGTTTGTAATATAAGGTTATGTGATCGTGTGAGGAATGATGTGATTCGTGAAAGGTGTGGTGTAAAAGATGATATTGTAAGAAAGATAGAAAATGGTATGTTGAGATGGTTTGGGCATGTAGAGAGGATGGATGACAGTGAATTGGTGAAAGAGATCTATAGAGTCAATGTGGAAGGTAATGTTAGTAGAGGACGACTTCGGAGGACAAATTTGGATGAAATGGAAAATGTGCCCAAAAAGGCAGGTGTACGAAGTATGAAGAATAAAAGAGCAAGTATGAAAAGATTGATAGATTTCATCGAAGCCTGAGAGGTTTGACAAGATCGTTCAAAGTGGCGATCGATAGTCTCTGCCTACCCCAATAGGAACTTACGGCGTGAGAATATATAATGTATGTATGTAATGGAAAAAAAACACGTTTTTTGTTTGTGGTACTTATTTATTGATGGTATTGACTAAACAAAATTGATAGCATACACATACATACAATGAAACCTCATGTGGGTATAAAAGGAAAGGAAAAAAAATTAAACCCTGCCGGTGTCGAAATTTTTCTTTCCTTTATTTATTATTTAAGAAACTGTTTCTATGTTAAGAAACTGCTTTACTTACAGACCTTCCAATTTTATAAGTTGTCCTTAAGGAGTCAAAATTATTAGAATCTAATGAAAATAATAAAAACAAGCAATTTTTATTATAAATCCAAGTTATAGATATATGTGTTCTGTTTTTTTTTTTTTATTTAAACAGAAAAAGAAATTTATTGTCATTAAAAGTGTAGAATAACAAAAAATAAACACAACAGAAATCCGCTTAAAAGCCCCAATACCCTTAGTCGCCTTTTACGTATACCCACCGGAAGAAATGGGGTAGTGCTATTCTAAGCCGACACTACACAGCATGCAGTTGGAGACCAATCACCAAGAACCTTTATTTCACCATCTATTCCCCATATTTCTAATTCCTTAGCTCTGGCTACCCCTTTCTAGGTATTTATATCCGTGAGTATATGTATGTATGTATGTAATGCAACAAATTTACACACATAATAAAATCAATAACTCATAAAAAATATGTAATCAAACTATACCCTTAAGTCGAAAAGGCCCTGAGTAAAATCGTGAGATTGATTCACTTTACTGATTTTCAATCAGGACTTTTTTTGAGAAACAAATATTTTTAAAATAGTTTTGTCAGTCATTCATAGTCATTATATTAATTTTGATACATTACATACATTAGTATATATTTATTATTAAAATAAGGATGGGTTAGAATAGCACTACCCCATTTCTTCCGGTGGGTGTACGTAAAAGGCGACTAACGGTATTGGGGCTTTTAAGGGATTTTTGGGCGATGCGGTTGGAGACCCATCACCAAGAACCTTTATTTCACCATCTATTCCCCACGCACCTTCCAAAAGTGGCTGAGGAATTTCTAATTCCTTGGCTCTGGCTACCCCTTTCTTGGGATTTATAGCCGTGAGTATATGTATGTATGTTAATATATCTAAGTGGTGGGTTCAAAATGCGACAATAAGTACGAGGGGCATGCCAAAAGAAGTTACATACTCTTTTCTCATTTAATTGACACTGGCAAGCTATACACCATCTTATAGGCTGGTTTTTCATTGACGTATTTGAATATAGAACACACTTCTTTTATTTATTTTTTATTTGAATGAGCATCATTTTTCCGAGAATCTGGCGGGAATTCACTTGCAACAATGGAGCTCAGTCGGCGTGATTTTCGCGCTATGATTTATTATGACTTTAAAAAGGTTTAAAGCCTCAAAAATATTTTGTACTTTTGGCTTCTACTTTTGGTAAGTCTGTTTGTTCCCGAGCAACAGTATTCAATTGGTTTGCTGAATTTAAAACAGGACGGGGATGTCTCGAAGATGAAGCGAAGATAGGACGGCCGCCAACCGCGGTCACGCAAGAAAACGTTCGTGCAGTCGAAAAACTTATTCGCGAAAACCGACGAATTACATATGTAGAGCTAGAGCGAGAACTAGGGTTTGGATCAGCAGCAATGTTAACCATAATTCACGACCACCTTTCTCTCCGTAAACGTGGTTCGAGATGGGTGCCGCACAAACTTACCGATGAGCAGAAAGACCGTCGGGTGGATTGGTGTCCATTCATTATAGATAAATTTAACGGAGGCGAGAAAAAAAACGTATATGAAATACTGACTGGTGACGAAACATGACTATATAACTATAATCCCGAATTAAAGCGACAGTCGACTGTATGGTGCTTTGAAGACGAGCCAACTCCAACGAAATGTCGCCATGCACGAAGCACACAGAAACAAAACAAATGGTCGCCTCGTTTTTTTGCAAAACGGGTCATATTGCTACTGTTGTGCCTGAGAATGAAAGAACGGTGAACTCCGAATGGTATGTGACAGTTTGTGCTCCAACAGTAATATCAGCTTGGTGTGACAAGCGACCGAAGTCAGGAATGCGGCACCTTCTCTGACACCACGACATTGCGGCGCCGCACACGTTTGCCAGAACACTAGACTTTTTCAACTCAAAAAATGAGTCAATTCTCCCTCACCCGCCATATTCTCCTGACCTAGCGCCTTGTGATTTTTACTTGTTTCAAAAAATGAAAGAAAAACTAAAGGGAAAGAGGTTTGAAAGCAATGAAGATGCGCTGGTTGCCTATAATTTCGAGATTTCTGAGGTATCTAAAGAAGAGTGGTCACAGGTATTTTCCAATTGGTTCAGACGTATGAAAAAGTGTAATCGTGCTCAGGGTGAATATTTTGAAAAGATCGATTCTTGTAATAAAGAATAAATTTTATAATTATTGAGTATCTAGTTTCTTTTGGCATGCCCCTCGAATATATCTATTTATCTTAACAAATAATTTCAAACTGAAGTTCATGTATATAAAAAGAAAACCACTCCCAATTTTTTTGCTGTGTAGTGCCGGCTTAGAATAGCACTACCCCATTTCTTCCGGTGGGTGTGCGTAAGAGGCGACTAACAGTATTAGGGCTTTTAAGGGAAATTTGGGCGATGCGGTTGGAGACCCATCACCAAAAACCTTTATTTCACCATCTTTTCCCCACACAACTTCCAAAAGTGGCTGAGGAATTTCTAATTCCCTAGCTCTGGCTACCCCTTCATGGGATTTATAGCCGTGAGTATGTGTGTGTGTGTGTGTGTGTGTGTGTGTGTGTGTGTGTGTTGATGGTTCTTTTCACCTCTACTAAGTTACAAAATGAATAATACAAAGTCTCTGTGATGAGACGAATGAATGTCATCACCAGCCAATCAAATGTGAGGTCTTCCAATTGTTCTGTCAGTATGATGACGTACAATAGAGGCTGGTTGGGATGTTAATTGATTACTGACATACTTTCCACAAACAGCTATGATTTATTGGTTTTAGGTTGTTTGCATACATACATACATACTCACGGAGTGACATGATAGTCCAGTGGGTAGAACACCCGCCCGTAAAACAGAAGGGCGTGAGTTCCAATCCTGGGACGGCCTACACCAATTTGTCTTTTCTAAAGTCATATGTGTGGTTAATTTATCATGGTTGCTAACGGTGAGGGAAAACATCGTGAGGAAACCCACATGGCTGAGTTGTACTTAGTCATGTGACATTATATTCGTACAAAACGGCGATAGGCCTGCCCCCTATCACGTGAGTACACTGTCTAAGCAAAACGTGGGTACCTTCTCTGGAAACTAGATGGCACTTGCCATGTGAGTTCAGGAGTATTGGTACCTCTGCCAACCCCTTCGGGGATAAACGGCGTGAACGTTTATGTAACGTTTATGTTATGTTGTAATAACAGTCACCATACGACACCATTATAGTTGTTTAAAGAACTGTTATAAAGAATGTTTACACCTAATCGGTTTTTGATATGTTTTGTCCTATGATCATTTTTATCTTGTGTATCTGGTGATTTGACCGAAAGTTAATAACTAAGGTTGACCAGCATCCAGCATTATAATTTGCTGCTATCATTCATTCACTCATTCATATACTCACGGCTATAAATCCCTTAACGGGATAGCCAGAGCTTTGGAATGAGAAATTCCTCAGCCACTTTTAGAAGTTAATTGGGGAAAAGATGGTAATAATAAATGTTTTTGGTGACGGGTCTCCAACCACATCGCCCAAAAATCACTTAAGAAGCCCCATACCCTTAGTCGCCTCTTACGATCACCCACGGGTAGAAATGGGGTAGTGTCATTCTAAGCCGACACTACACTATCTATATTTATTTCAATCTATATTTTACCAAGTAGTCTGCCGTGTAAGTGTAGTAGAATTACGGAACGGTTGCGATATCACTACAGTAATATTAAGTTGGTGTATGTCGGTTGTTAACAAGATAACTTTCACGTTTACACCTTCGCATCTTATCTGAATATGAAGCTTAAGATTAATAAATTTGAACTAATCATTTATCTGTCTTTATATATGTTGGTGTGTGTTTATGCTAATTTTACCAGTAGAAATATATCTAGCCGTGTAGTGTCGGCTTAGAATAACACTACCCCATTTCTACCCGTGGGTGATCGTAAGAGGCGACTAAGGGTATAGGGGCTTTTTAAGTGATTTTGGGCGATGTGGTTGGAGACCCGTCACAAAAAACATTTATTATTACCATCTTTTCCCCAATCAACTTCCAAAAGTGGCTGAGGAATTTCTCATTCCAAAGCTCTGGCTACCCCGTTAAGGGATTTATAGCCGTAAGTATATGTATGTATGTATGTAAATATCTCTTAATCTGATTATTATAACAAAAAATACAAGTGAAAATATGGCTTTGAAAACGTAGCGCAGCTCATGTATTTAGGAGCAAGACCCCAAGATATCTTGAATATTCTGATCGGTGGGGTATATTTATTTTTGGACGAAAAACATAATCTTAGTAGGGACTATATAGTATTTGTTTTAAAAATAATGATGTCACTATAGGATAATTTATGAATCTATATTACAAGTGTAGTGCCGGCTTAGAATGTCGCTACCCCTTTCCACCCACGGGTGTCGTAAGAGGCGACTAAGGGTATCGGGGCTTTTTATTGGATTTTTGGGCGATGCGGTTGGAGACCCATCACCAAAAATTTTTATTTTACCGCCTTTTCCCCACTCAACTTCCAAAAGTGGCTGAGGAATTTATAATTCCTTGGCTCTGGCTACCCCTTCTAGGGAATTATAGCCGTGAGTATATGTATGTATGTGTATGTATATTACAAGTCCTACATGTATTTACTTACATATACATATGGTTATAACTGACAAAAAGGGGTAGCAAGAGTTTAAAATTGAAAATTTCATCTGCTTTTAGAATATAGAATGGGGAAAGGATTGTAAAATAAAGGAAACTTGGTGACAGTGACCAGCCAAATTACTCAGAATCAGTAAAATAATTAGAATGTTTAATTCATTATCGATGTAGGCTCTAGAAGTTAGGATCAAACCTACCTGCAGAGGGTAAGTAAGCCATAGGCCACGACACCGGTCAAGTGAGGGTTGGCAGACTGACGACTACTATCATGGTAGTAGCTGGGACCGGCTTTATTTGCTCTCCGGAATACGGAATCATATTAATATTTGGATTCGAAACCAAGACCTCCGAATGGTAAGTCGAACGCTGCTAGACGACGGCGGCAATGTTTGGGGCATAATGGTTATGATGGAATTAATCGCGAACTTCTGTTTTAAAATTTTAGTTTTAACTAACACGCTAAACGTATTGTTTTGCTTATAATTAAACAATTTGTTGGATCATTTGGATCACAATACATGATTGGATCACATAATAAATTATCTTATAAATGTATAAAAAAATGTAAGTTCAAATAATTATAGCTATTTTGGACCCGCTGCATTTATAATGGAATATATTTGTTTGCCTAAGTTGATATAGAATAAAAAGTTAATTTTGTATTTATATTATTTTAGTCATAAATGTTACTTCACCATTCATAGTTTCTGTATTTCTGAATGTAATGTGTAACTAGACACTTCTAATTAAACTGCATAAACCTGTGTTTGTTAAATTTATATCAGCCAAAAAAAATCCTTTCTTGCAAACATAATTTTAATAACTTTGTACATACATATACATACATATACTCACGGCTTGATTCCCTAGAAGGGGTAACCAGAGCTAAGGAATTATAAATTCCTCAGCCACTTTTGGAAGTTGAACGGGGAAAAGATGGTAAAAATAAAGGTTCTTGGTGATGGGTCTCCAACCGCATCGCCCAAAAAATCCCTTAAAAGCCCTAATACCGTTAGTCGCCTCTTACGTACACCCACCGGAAGAAATGGGGTAGTGCTATTCTAAGCCGACACTACACAGCATACACACTACTAAAAAATCCTTTCTTGCAAACATAATTTTAATAACTTTCTGTAAGGTACAAAAACGGTATCAGGTATATTCATCCAAATTATTATATGCAGGTTTATACATTTTGTTCACCATACGCGTATCACATAAAGTCACCTAGGTTGGGACATATGTAGGGATACTCACGGTTATAAATCCCTAGATGGGGTAGCCAGAGCTAAGGAATTAGAAATTCCTCAGCCACTTTTGGAAAGTTTAGTGGGGAAAAGATGGTAAAATAAAGGTTGTTGGTGATGGGTCTCCAACCTCATCGCCCAAAAATCCCTTAAAAGCCCCAATACCGTTTGTCGCCTCTTACGTACACCCACAGGAAGAAATGGGGTAGTGCTATTCTAAGCCGACACTACACAGCACACTACACATATGTAGGGAGTGATCATAAAGTATATAGTATGTGTATAGTAAGTGAATTACATTAAAAAAAACCGTGGGATAAAATGTATTATGTATGGCTGCTGTGAAATATTTGATGCATTATGTTTATGTGTTTTTGGTTGTAGGAGGATTTCAATTTTAAAAGAATGGCTGATAATGTAATGGAAAAACTTACAAAACTGTGAAGCTCTGGCAACCCCCTTTTGGGATCTATAGCCGTGAGTATATGTATGTGTTTAAAACCTTCTTAGATACGTTCCAGTCCCGGTTCCTTAGCTTCCAAATCTTTTATTTCACAGAAGGGGAGAGTATTGGCATTTTTTAGTGATTGTTGGACGATGTGGCTAGAGATTCTCCATTCTAGACTGAAGTGGAGAATCATCACCGACAATTTTTTTTACATACATACATACATACATATACATAGACAAATGGAATAAGCTCTTAAGAAATCCCTCAGCCACTTTTTAAGTTGAGTGGGGAAAAGATGGTAAAATGAAGGTTGTTGGTGATAGGTCTCCAACCGCATCGCCCAAAAATCCATTAAAAAGCCCCAATATCCTTAGTCGCCTCTTACGTACAACCACGGATAGAAATGGGGTAGTGCTATCCTAAGCCGACACTACACAGCAATCACATAAACTTTCGGATAGTAATAGAAATTTTATATCCTGTAGTATCCTTACTAAATAAGGTAGGGATAAGGTTCCCAAAAAATAAATAAGTGTACCCCAAGAATTACAATCCGAGTGAGACCTCCGTGTTGCGAGTCTACCAATCAAACTCCCCATGATAAACAAATTTCCAAGACAACCCATTACCGTTACTTTGCCTTCAATTCAAACCATCGGATATCGAAACAAATATAAGAACAATAGTGCAGGCGGCTGCTTTGTCCTCTCGTTATTTCATACGAGAGATAAAAAGCTTGTGATCTAAACGTAGGAATGTTGTAGGGCGCATGCGCGGCGCGGCCGGGGGGGAGCGCCGGCGCCGCGCGCATTAGCGTCGCGACCACTACAACACTTACACATTAGCCCTAACACACACTGCGCTCGCTTCGAAACGACATAACTACATGTTTACATACAAAGTAAATTAACTCTTAGTTTGGTCTGATAGGGTTGGTTTCGGCTTGATTAGGTTTTGGTATATGTCATTTTTCGGTTGAACATTTTATGAGTATGACGTGGAAAAACGATGTAAGTACCACGGTTTTATTTGGAATTTCAATCTTTACGTCTATTGTGAATAGAGTTGAATTTTGTAGTTTCCATTGTTACGGTAAGTGACAAAATGTATAAAGGCCTCGTCCGCCCACTTAATCGTGTGTACAATTTAGCGTGGTCAATATATCAAGAAGGAGCCGGGTTCGATGCCGCCGCTAATCAATAACGAGCCATTAATTGTAGCTCCCCGAGTTAATGCGCCCGCGCAAGTCAGTCTCGATCATTGTTTAATTGGCATCTGTCGCTCGGCTCGCCTTCACATCAAATTGGTATTTGTTTATCCGTTAAGTGATTGGTATATTTTTATATAGTTCCTGTAGTGGCAAAACACATGTGCTTAATAGTCTGGAATCCTGGAAAAGTGGTAACGGATGCTAGCTCGACATTACAACTTATATTATACATACATATATAAACATATATATGTATTATGCTGTGTAGTGTCGGCTTAGAATAGCACTACCCCATTTCTACTGGCGGGTGTACGTAAGAGGCGACTAACGGTATTGGGGCTTTTAAGGGATTTTTGGGCGATGCGGTTGGAGACCCATCACCAAAAACCTTTATTCCACCATCTTTTCCCTACGCAACTTCCAAAAGTGGCTGAGGTATTTCTGATTCCCTAGCTCTGGCTACCCCTTCAAAGGACTCATAGCCGTGAGTATATGTATTTCTGTTTTACAGGCTTTGGAAGAAAATGAAGGAGTAATTGTTGAAGTATGCCAGCCCGCAGCAGTTGAGTAGTGGGCTATAAGGCCAGGTCACCCTATCCAAAGGGGAAATATATATGGGCTTCGCAACATCTTCTTTTAAGCTGTGGTTGATATCAAGGAACCCGCATAGTCCCACCACATCCTTCTGTCTGTCTGTCCTCGGCATAGCTCGTGGACTAGAAAGTTGTGAGCGTACAAACATGATGACGCCGTCCGCCGGTCGAGTGGATAGGTGACTAGCTACTCGGTTCGGTGGTTGCGGGTTCGATCCCCGCTGAGATCAACATTTATGTGATGAGCATTAATGACAGTTTCTTAGTCTTGGATGTTATTCATATGTGTATTATATAATGTTAAATATATCGTTGAGTTAGTATCCCATAATACAAGTTTAACTTTTTTAAATTTATATTTTTTATAAGGCCGAGAAAACCTTCACATAAAGGGAAAATGCTTTTATTTGAAATTGCCGTAGAGAGATCTTTAAGTAATGATTTTTGTTTACAGACACAACGTTTTGATGTTGGGATCTAAAAATTGCATATTTAAAATTTAAGTGTTAGGGAGCGTTCAAGTAAATACGTAACGCAATTTGGGGGGGCGGGGGGGTCTCGTAAAACGTTACGATGCGTTACACGGGCGGGAGGGGGTCCTTCTTACAACACGTTACGTAACATTATTTCTTTTTTTATATAAAAAAATAGGGAAATAAAACTCAAATTTATAAAAAAATAAACAAAATACGCAGGTGTTGCGGAATAAAAATCTCTTGTTTTATTATAAGGCAATTAAAACTATAGGAAGGATAAAAACTATAACAACTTTTTGCGACTTCAGGGTAAAAATGATGACATGAGTGTTACGTAACCTTTAGAGAGGGGGGTGGGGGGGTATAGACAAACGTTACGGAGCGTTACAGTGGGGGGAGGGGGGGTCAAAAATCTTCAAAAATTGCGTTACGTAATACTTGAACGCTCCCTTATTTGCTCATTTTAAGGAAATATTTTAGTTTAAGATTTTTGAAAAATTAATCACGTTAGAGCACTTATAACGATCGGAAAAGGATAACTTTTACCAGCTAGGTAATTTGTTCTCAGTTTTTTAGTAGGTAGGTAGGAAAACTATTTTGTGACTTTAAATGGGATAAGATAATTCATTCCACTTGTCAGTATATTACTATAAAATAATCTCTAATAAATAAAGGACTAAAAAATTCCGACACTAGAACGGGGATCGAACCCACGACCCCCGGGTATACGCACGGTCACGGGTGGTATTCTTTCCTTGGGGTTAATACATAGTAATTATCCCCACATGAAATTTTCATGAACAAAAACATTCTAATTATAAGATAACTTTTATTTTATTTGTTTATGGTACTAAGTTATCTCATTATCAATATAATTTTCAGACGTTATTATGAGTCATGGAATCGTTGGAGTACAGATCCACAATCATAACTTGGCCGGCGGCGACTCTGGTACTACTGTCGCCATTTTGAAATTTCGGCCTGTCATTGTCAGTTAGTTCTTAACTAAATAAAAATTATAGGGTGACCTACGTATATAATAAATTATCACTTTCATTAATATTTTTTTGTAGTGGAAACTTTTTTTCAAAAACAATTATAAGAGGTAAGATCATCAAATTTAGGATACACAGTCATTCGGGTAGACATACCAGACAAGGGCAAAAATAAATAAATATAATTAGCTTACATTAAAACGAACTTGTTTACTTACAATAATAGCTATTACATACATACATACATATACTCAAGGCTGTAAATCCCTAGAAGGGGTAGCCCGAGCTAAGGAACTAGAAACTCCTCAGCCACTTTCGGAAAGTTGAGTGGGGTAAAGATGGTAAAATAAAGGTTATTGTTAATGGGTCTCCAACCGCTTCGCCCAAAAACCTCTTAAAAGCCCCAATACCGTTAGTCGCCTCTTACGTACACCCACCGGCAGAAATGGGGTAGTGCTATTTTAAGCCCACACTACACAGCAACTAGTTATTAATTAAATGAATCCATACTAATATTATAAATGGGAAAGTGAGTTTGTTTGTTTGTTTGTTCCGCTTTCACGCCGTAAATACTGAACCGATTGCTTTGAAATTTTTCAGACGTGTAGTTAGAAGTTTAAATTAAATAATAGGGTACTTTTTATCCCGGAAAAAATATGTTCCCATGGGAAATCAAAAATATTGTTTGCTTACTAAATGCATTGGAGATGGCGCTGTGTATCGTTTAAAACAACGTAAAATATTGTAAACTAATATAAAAATCAAAATTTAGAAGCTTAATGGTACGGTAATGGATCCCCGAAAATAAGGAACTCCCGAGGGATGATGTACCATTTTTTCATCGTATACATTTTTTTTTACATCTACTTATATTGCAAACGGATATTAACATGTATATTTAGAAGCTAAATGAAACGACGACGATTCCTTGAAACTAAGGAATCCGCAAGAGTTCTCATAGGAACATCAAAAATCTTAACTCATATATTGCTCAATATATTGCAGCGATTATTTTTATCATCGATGGAATTCACATCAGACACTTTGTTAATGTTCATAATGGAAAGATGAAGGAGTTTCATCAATTTAAATGACAAATTTGTTTATCAATAGTAAGACTAATATAATTGTACAGCCTCAAACAGAGATGTGTGGGCTCAAAATTGTGAGGCCTTTGCCCAGCAGTGGGAAGTAAATTAGGTATGTATAAAAAAAAAAAAAAGACTAATATGAAATAAAGCGTAATAAAAATTTGACACCGCCCCGGTAACGTCTCCGTGGCGTAGCGGTATAACTAACTACTATGAATATTTAATTAGAACTATTATGAATCAATCGTCCCGGGTTCGTATCTCAGGTAATTCAATCTTTTTGTAAAAAAATGTTTTGTTAGCTTAAAATAACACTATATATAATAATAACAAGCACTATCCCTTCAATTTAGCGATTATTTTGGAAGGAGATCCACCACTAATCATCCCTATATTGCCGAGCAATCGCTGCAAGCTCTCCCACTATCACCAACGGTCAGTGTAGGGGGCAGCACCGGGCCGTCGCCGCAGCGCCAAACTACTATCCGTATCTGTACTTACTAAAGATATTCTCATTTCTGAACATAAAAACTTGGTATATTTGTTTCATGATTCTTATGAACAATTGAAAAGGAATTTTTGGAACTCAACCCCTAACGGGTTGATATAGCAAATGAAAGTTAATATAGAGTTTTTTTACATTTTATAATAAAACTTGGTGCGATTGAATTTATGAAATCCATCTATCAATCATTCATGAATATATGCTAACAACCATAAATTCCATAAAAGGGTAGCCATAGCTTCGGAGATTCTTCATCCAATTTTGGAAATATATTGATAAAAGATAGGTTAATAAAGGTTGTTAGTGATGGGTCACAAACTGCATCGCCCAACAATCACTTAAAAAGCCTCAATGTCCTTTACAATGCCCGCGGGATTATAAATATAAAAAACAGAAGTTGAGATAGTGTTTCGGTATTTTGGTATTATGTAAACTGGATGCAAAAAATGAAGTCCACGCGGACGAAGTCGCGGGGCAAAAAGCTAGTATTATATAAATTGTTTTATTAAGACATTTCAATACATAAATAAATTAGCCTGTATGATGTAAAGTTATTTCCCTTATAATGGTTATTTTTTATTTGCTGGCAATACTAATATCGATGACAGCGACAGCCCTTACCGGCCAAGAAAAGATTGTGGATCTGTACCAACGTTACTTTTATTACTCTAAATAAATTCGAAATCATAGTAAAGTACCTAGTGGTTATGTCGCAGGTATATTGTCAAAGCCGTGATATTACAATTTCACTAGTGATATTATAATTAAACGGTAGATTGTCATTCGACTTCATTTCTTACAATTTAACTGCCTATTTTTAGTGATATTGTAATTTCACGGCGACACTATAGTGATATTGTAATAAATCTAGTTAAATCATGAACGAAGTTGGCAGTGGGAGAAGTCGAGCGTTCTGATTGGTAAATTTTTTTCGACGCCATTTTCAAAACAATAATAGTGCATAGCGGTTAGTTTGCAGTTTAACATCTGATATTATTGTTAAAATAGTGTTTTGTTTGTTTTCAACCGTATTTTATTTTTCAAAATATGTCACGGAGAACTTTTGGATGTATCGGAAACTTCATGTTCAATAATGTTACGTACCGGGTTCTTAATTTGATAAATACCAGTCACACTTTCGTGCAATAAGGTGTAATTATATTTATTGACCAATAACGCACTTTACACAACACAACAAACACTATCGATAATTAACTATCGATACTCGCACTAATTAACAACACTAATTTACTCCGTTATAGTAACACTGTCCACACCGTTAAGCTTATTTCCGTAATCCGTATATCACTGCACTGTCGTATTTAATTTCTTCGCTCTAGTATTTCGCTTGTTCTCGCTTTAGTTCTTCGCACTCGAATAACTCCGTAGCACGCGTCGCTCTTTATATATGCCAAATCTCAAATACGCGAATATTACAGAAAGTTCTAGTACCACATTCTCGAAAAGTCGATATTCGAGAAACATCTAGTAATTCCCTTTTTTACTTATTAAAATACTAGTAACGCCATCTGTTCTCTAGTAGTGACACTTCCTTCAGCAACAGATATCATGGCGACTCATTAAATACTAGTAACGCCATCTAGTATAATCTAGTAGTGGCAAATCCTATCTCCTACTTGCGAACAGATGTCGTAACATTACCCCCTCCTTACATTAATACTCGTCCCGAGTATTATTGCTTCCATGGTACTTCGCAAGTCGATCGATGTGAACTATTTTCGAAGCCCCTCTAGGTTGGCGTTGAATTCTGCACGTTACATCGTTTATTCTAGTGACCACCTTGTACGGTCCTTCCCACCTACTTTGTAACTTAGGGGACTTCCCTTTCTGGCGAGTTGGATTGTGTAACCAGACGAGCATACCCTCTTCGAAACGCGGCGTGTTAGCTTTACGGTCATATCTGGTTTTCATCTTTTCACTAGCATGTAAACCATTTTCACGCACTAGGGAATGTACATCTTGCATTCTTTCCCTCAAATCGCTTACATATTCAGTTACACTCTGCGGCTCATCTGGTGACCCTCCTGTCAACAAATCTACAGGCAATCGTAGCTCTCTTCCGAAATTGACGAAAGCACTGTGTTTCCTTCGTGCTTTCGTGAACAGCTGACCGGTAAGACAGTAAAAATAATGGAATGTGTTTGTCCCAGTCCTTCTGATGTTTTTCAACCATCTTCGCCAACTGTCTCTCCAGTGTTTGGTTGAACCTCTCCACCATTCCATCTGACTGAGGATGATATGGCGTCGTCCTGGTTTTATGCATTCCAAGTAGTTTGCACACCTCTTGAAATACTTGTGACTCAAAATTTCTTCCCTGGTCAGAGTGTATCTCCAGGGGCACGCCAAATCGACAGATCACTTCCTCAACCAGTTTTGTAGCCACAGTTATTGCTTCTTGATTGGGTATGGCAAACACTTCAGGCCACTTAGTGAAGTAATCCATCACCACCATGAAATATTTATTTCCGGACTCTGATTGTGGAAACGGTCCAGCCACATCAACGGCAATCCTCTCCCAGGGAGCTCCCACATTGTACAACCGTAATCCCCCTCTACTCCGGGTCTGCGGACCTTTCACCGCGGCACACGTTGTACATTTCCGGCACCAGTCCTGTACGTCGTCCCTACAATGAAGCCAGTAAAACTTCGCACGAACCTTCTGCAACGTACGATTTACCCCAAGATGCCCGCCCGAAACACCGTCATGTGTTTCCCGCAGTACATCTTTAACCTTGGCTCTGGGCACGACCAATTGTAGGTGCTCTTCCTTACCGTTGGGTTTCTCCCACCTCCGGTACAGTAGACCATTGATCAGAACCAGGCTGTTCCATTGCGCCCAGTAAGCTTTCGTACTCACTCCTGTGGACGCTACTTCACTCCAAGCCGGTTGATCGTGTTTTTCCTTCTTCCATTTCATGATGGGTCTGAGGTTCTCATCTTCTTCTTGGGCCTTCTGCATAGCTTCTGTTTCCCATCCATCCAATGGACAAATTCGAGTCACTTTCACGACCTCCTCCTTCGACTCTTGCTTCCTGCAATGTTTACAGTCTTGATCATTGACACAGCCCAATATCACCAAACTGTTCCCGTTACAGGCTTGTGAGATGGTCATTGTCGGGGCTTTCTCCTCTCTAGCCAGCACCTGCCCCCCGGTCCTGGCTAATGCTCGTTTTCCTGGACGTTTGCGGCAGGAGCCTCTGCCTGCCTCTTTTCTTCCTTCCTCAGCGGGCAACTTAATCTCAAATGGCCCCTTTTCCCGCAGCCATAACAAATCGGTCCAGTACTCCTTCCGATGGGTGCTTTAATGACCTTGACGTCCTCATTTGCTTCCGCAATCTCACGAAGTCGATGAGTTTGGCGCGTATCCTGGCGGCAAGCTTCAACTTCTAGAGCGTTCGCCAAGGCATCCTTGAGAGACGTGTGGTGTTGAAGTCTCACCGCTGTTCTCACTTCGATATCTCTGATGCCGTCGACGAATGCTTGCACCAGGTTCATTTCCACCGTCTTCGGATCTACACTGGGATAGGCCTTGCGGACGAGCTTCTCGATTTCAAGGGCCCACTGCTGAAGTCCCTCTCCGGAACGCTGGACCCTATCACGCAGCTGAGCGCGGAACACGTGCTCCAGGTGTCGCTCTCCATAGCGAGACTCCAACGCATCCAGCAGGTCCTTGAAACCACCACTCGGAGTCGGCAGCGCCTCTATTACTGACAGTGCTTGACCTCGGAGCGCCACCGTCAGTGCAGTCAAACACTGTTCATCAGTCCAACCATTGGCAGCCGCAACAGTCTGGAACTGATGTCTATACGCCGACCAGGATGTTGTTCCGTCGTAGGGAGGAACCTTCACACGAGGACCATGGACAGCTACTACATTCTCACCGGAGACAACCTTGACCGGTCGTGATTCAAGCTGCAGAACCCTTTTCTCCATTCCGCGGAAGTCGGTCTTCATGTCATCGATATCTTTCTCAATAGTGGTTACCTGCTCCTTCATCTGCTCTACGTCTTTTTCCACAGTAACCACCCGACCACTAACTTCATTGACCGCAGTGAGAACTTGTGAGAACTTAGTTTGCTGTTCCTCGCGCAACTCACGAACTTCTTGTTTCACAACACCCTGTACCTCCGAATGTATGTTTTTCACAACATCCTGTATGCTTTGTTGTGCTTCACGCATGCTTTGAAACATTTCAACTATCATCGCCAAGTCAGTATTAGTTGCGGCCGCCGGCGCCGTTGATGTAGACGGCGCGTTAGTCACCGCGGACGTCTCCTCTGGAATGTCACTCCGAGGGTTCGTGACCGATGACCTCATTTCCGACAGCTGTTCACCCTCTGTTACGTCTTCCTTCGGCATAACTGGCATCTTCAAATCCACTTCTGTCACCAATTGTTACGTACCGGGTTCTTAATTTGATAAATACCAGTCACACTTTCGTGCAATAAGGTGTAATTATATTTATTGACCAATAACGCACTTTACACAACACAACAAACACTATCGATAATTAACTATCGATACTCGCACTAATTAACAACACTAATTTACTCCGTTATAGTAACACTGTCCACACCGTTAAGCTTATTTCCGTAATCCGTATATCACTGCACTGTCGTATTTAATTTCTTCGCTCCAGTATTTTGCTTGTTCTCGCTTTAGTTCTTCGCACTCGAATAACTCCGTAGCACGCGTCGCTCTTTATATATGCCAAATCTCAAATACGCGAATATTACAGAAAGTTCTAGTACCACATTCTCGAAAAGTCGATATTCGAGAAACATCTAGTAATTCCCTTTTTTACTTATTAAAATACTAGTAACGCCATCTGTTCTCTAGTAGTGACACTTCCTTCAGCAACAGATATCATGGCGACTCATTAAATACTAGTTACGCCATCTAGTATAATCTAGTAGTGGCAAATCCTATCTCCTACTTGCGAACAGATGTCGTAACAATAATACGTAATGAAAAACAATGTGAAATCGTATCACGAGAAGATTTTAACACAGAGCTACAAAAATATTACAGTAAGCAATCAGATAATACAAAAAAAACCTGAATGGAGTTTTAGCAGGATTTCGCAGGTAATAAATTCAATACAAGAATACAAATCACGCAAGATACAATAACTGAAGACCACTAACCGGCAATATCACTATGCATCAAAATATGAAGTTCTGGACGTGGAAAAAGAACAAATATTAATTATGAAGCGCAAAACTGTTTCGTCTCCAGTAATACAAGTTATACCTAGTGAAAAATATTATGATATTTTAAAGGACGTACATGTAGCTACAGGTCACGGTGGGCGCGATAAAATAATATATTCTCTCAGATGCGCATGTAAAAAAAATAATGTATTGTGCAAATCCAAATGCCACAAAGCTGCAGATTGCAAAAATAAGTAGATATTATATTCTTTTTTTTTATGTTGCCTGTATTACAGTATCCCACTCTGGGCAAAAGCTGCTATATTTCATGATTATGTGTTATAGCATATTTAATACTTCATGATTTAAGATTTTATGTGCCAGTCGTACAAAAAAAGTTTATAGTGTATTTAAACGTGTCTATTTATTTATAACTCTATGATTGCAAAAATGAAACTCAAAACGCACCAATCGAAGATGGTCTCGTTATCTAACGACCAGTGAAATTGTCAAATTATCATTGCCCTGCTGCAATATCACTATAGTGTCGCCGTGAAATTACTATATCACTAAAAATAGGCAGTTAAATTGTAAGAAATGAAGTCGAATGACAATCTACCGTTTAATTATAATATCACTAGTGAAATTGTAATATCACGGCTTTGACAATATACCTGCGACAGTTATAAGACTAAATATACTCTGTGCGTGACTCAACATGCTCCTAGGCGATTTTACTTCGGCACGATTTTAAAATTTCTCATGTCTTAATTCGATAAATAAATTTGGTCATTAGAAGTGCTGTATTCACGCACTGAAATATGAAAGAAATAAGGTAGTCTTCTTCGTGTTGTTCTTGCAGTTGGCTAAAGATTATTTCTAGATTTTTGTAAATAGCGCCATCTAGAAAACAATACTAAAACTATATGTATGTCACTTCATTGATATTCGTAACTTTCAATAGTTCATATTATTTTCCATAGATGGCACTACTATACAAAAATGTCTTATCATTCTGTTGAGAGAACCGTCTCCCGCTCGCTCACCCTGTTGGAACTTGGTTAGAACTCCTTCGATTTCTTCTCCTCCTTATTTATATCCGTCTTAGTTAAGATACGCAAACCGTGGTTTTGCCAGGGCAGCCCTCAGCTGACCGGCACACATAAGTCATGGTGAAGCCGCATAGGCTACGGTAACTAAACGCACAACTGACTGTTCTACCATACTTCCAACATTCATAAATATATTTGTGGCTTATGGGTGTTGTAGAGGCCGCCCCGCCGCACTTAAACCAATTTATTTAAGGTTGATTAACTCTTTAACTATCCATGCATTACATGTAATGCACTGAAAGCTGGCTTGATACGTCCGTGCATGACAAATAATGCACTAATGTTTTTCTAAGCTAAATTCTGGGAATTATTATGGAACATCTAGTGTTGGGAAAGTAAAATAGCCATGGGGCAGTTTAAGTGTTAATACTAGTTGTTTTTGAAATGACATAAATTATTGATATCGTTATTTTTAACTATTGTAATAGTCAAATTGAATATATAATAGTGCAAAAAATTGTGATGATCATTAGATAGGTATTACGCCAAAAAAACTTATAAGCAACATCTTTATTTTCACTGTAGTAAATTTAATACAAAAATATGTATTTAACTTTACAGTAGGTATTGTCTGCAAGTCTTAGTATGAAAAATAAAACGGCTCAAACATTTCATAAAACAATATATTTTTATTACTTCAAATTCTCTTATCTCTGTTCATATTTACAGTCTCATTACACGACACGTATTCTCATACAAACACACACAATTATATTTGTTATAGTTAGATTACAAACTTACAATTTACTATAGTACACAGACGCTTTGGCTCATCATTTTTAATTATAGTTACTGTTTGGTCTTAATTATCTCTACTTAAAAGAAAATATATTAAACCTTATAATTGTATTAAATTCGTTTACAAAATTACCTATATTAATGATTTACTTAATTAAATGTGACTTTATGAAACATTTTTACATTGGTCATTCTAATTGTGACATTTGTCTTTGGGTCGTTGTGAAAATATAATAAAGTTTATATTCACAAACCAGTTAAGAAACCTGAAATAAGTATTAACATATAATTTATAAAATATTTCTTTACACGAATTCCTTATTTCATTAAAGTTATAAATACAAAAGATATTCTACTAAACACTCATGGTGCCTCAAGATTCTAAGTCTTGCAAAATTATTTTTATTTAAAAAGACTTGCTGTATAGTGTCGGCTTAGAATAGCACTACCCAATTTCTTCTGTGGGTGTGCGTAAGAGGCGACCAACGGTATTGGGGCTCTTAAGGGATTTTTGGGAGATGAGGTTGGAGACCCATCACCAACAACCTTTATTTTACCATCTTTTCGCCACTTAACTTTCCAAAAGGTGCTGAGGAATTTCTAATTCCTTAGCTCTGGCTACCCCTTCTAGGGATTTATAGCCGAGAGTATATGTATGTATGTACGTTAAAAAGATTTAAACAAAAGTTTTGCTGAACACTTACTCCTAATGATAAGTTACTTCTTAGGCCCAGTATTTGTCCTGCTGTTATGCCGATCAAATCCTACACTAAATTTGTAGTGAGAGGATATCTCCGAAAGTATTGTAGTGAAATGATTAACATTGAAAGATATGTAGCTGTCAATGAATACAATAATTAGCGGTAGACAACTAGATTCTGTGGACTTCTTAAAATTTATACAGATTAACTAACAATTTAACGTAGTAATTAATATTAATTTAATAAAAACTAGCATGGGTTGGCCAAAATGATAAAATCTTCAGTACATCTATGCATTCTGAATGTCTGCGGTAGGAACATGAAAAGATATGATAAAATTACAACCGTCCACGTTTTTATATTTAATTTATCACTTAGACTACTCTGTGTAAAAAGTATCGGGAAAATGTCAATAAAAAGACCCGCGTAAAAGAGGTCGTTCAATTTTTTTTACTGCATGTTGGTCCTGTCCTGTCATTTAATTTGTTTTAAACTAAATTTTTTGTTGGTCATAGTTTTGAGTTTTCCCGATACTAAGTACACAGAATGTATTAAATGTAATTAGTCTTCTAGATAAGCCCATTTGCACAAGTCACTATAGTTTTAAAATCTTGCATTTTGTAACGTCATGTAGTCGGCCTGATTAGCGGTAACCTGAAACAAAATACAAAAATATATTTAATAACTCTAATTAAAAACTGACTTGTTCACACCGTATGTGCCCGAGGGTTGGCAGAGACACTAATACTTCTGGACATCATACTACGTACCACGTTTTGGGGCATGCTTATCACCGTTTTTGTAAGAATAAATTGTCACAAGACTAAGTTTTTAGCCATGTGGGTTGCCTTACAATGTTTTCCGTAAGCGTTGACAACCATAGTTAATATACCACACACACAACTTCAAAAAGACACATTGTTGTAAAAGTCTCTCTGCATTTCAAGTGGTGGTGCTCCGCATTGAGCTATTACAGTTGTCATTTAATATTTAACAATTATACATACGTACATACATATACTCACGGCTATAAATCCCTAGAAGGGCTAACCTGAGCTAAGGAATTAAAAATTCCTCAGCCACTTTTGGAAGTTGCGTGAGGAAAAGATATTGAAATAAAGGTTGTTGGTGAGGGGTCTCTAACCGCATCGCCCAAAAATCCCTTAAAAAGCCCCAATACCGTTAGTCACCTCTTACGTACACCCACCGGGAGAAAAGGGGTAGTGCTATTCTAAGCCGACACGACACAGCAAACAATATTTAACAAATATGAAGAAAATGCTGAACACAAATGGAGGCATGGGGAACAAGAATTTGTGTTTGGAGTTTGATTCCGCTCGTCTCAAGGTCACTTTCTGGTTGTAGTCATAATAATTTAATTCGTGAGTTATTATATAACACTTTAGTATATTGCAGGAAGAATCAAGAGACTATAATTAAAGTTAAGAAGAATTAGTGTTTCAGAAGGCACGTAAAGCCATCGGTCTCGGCTAATATCAAAGTCAAAATCAAAATCTTTATTGCATTTTACACATCGCAATTCACATGACATAATGTACATAAATTTTGACATGTATACCCTGCAAGGGCATAGCAAAAAATACTTATTTCTAAATTTATTATTACATTTCAATCAAAACTAACACTACTACACATTAAACTCGATAACACAAAACAAATTAAAGTAGAAATAGGAATAGGAATAATAATTAATGAAATTCAAAAGTTGTTAAAATCTGTAAAATCACACAAGGTAAGCTCTGTGGTGTAATGCTGACGATAATTAATAATACTTAAAATAGATAGATAATAGTTTGATGAATAATTTTAGTTTTTAAGCAAATCAGTTTAATTTATTGGACATCTACCGAACATGTTTTTAATCCAGCAAATCTTTCCATTAATGGGTTGTCTGGAAGAGATCGCTTTTAGTGATAAGACCGCCAGTTGTACTTTGGCTTTTATACCGATCTTTTTTTGTAATTGTTGTTTTTATTTTGTAATGTGCAATAAAGAGTTTTATAATTTTTCAGGCAAACTGTATTGCGCGATCACTTTCCATTGTATGTGAAGTTTTGCTGTGTAGTGTCGGCATAGAATAACACTACCTCATTTCTTCCGGTGGGTGTACGTAAGAGGCGACTAACGGATTTGGAACTTTTAAGAGATTTTTGGGCGATGTGGTTGGAGACCCATCACCGAAAACCTTTATTTTACCATCTTTTCCCCACTAAAATTTCCAAACGTGGCTGAGGAATTTCCAATTCCTTAGCTCTGGCTACCCCTTCTAGGGATTTATAGCCGTGAGCATATGTATGTATGTATGTATATGAGTAATGCGGTAAATGGAGCAATGAATAGCCTAATGACCTGTCAATCGGTGTCTGAAAAGGCCCGAATGGCTGTGCATGATGCTGTTCTTGTTCCTACGCTTATGTATGGAAGCGAATGTTGGGTGTGGCAGAAGAAGCATGAGAGCAGGGTGAATGCAGTAGAGATGAGGTCCCTCAGAAAAATTTGTAATGTTAGATTGTGTGACCGAGTGAGAAATAGTGTTATTCGTGAAAAGTGTGGTGTGAAAGATGATATTGTAAGAAAGATAGAAAAAGGAATGTTGAGATGGTTTGGGCACATAGAGAGGATGGATGATAGAAAATTGGTAAAAGGGATCTATAGAGCTAGTGTGGATGGTAATGTTAGTAGAGGACGACCACGGAGAACACACTTGGACTAAATTGAGAGTGTGCTCAAAAAGGCTGGCGTCCGAAGTATGAAGAACAAAAGAGCATGTATGAAAAGATTGATGGATGTAAACGAACCTAGAGAGGTTTGTCAGGATCGTACGAAGTGGCGATCGATAGTCTCTGCTTACCCCAATGGGAATTAATGGCGTGAGTATATGTATGTATGTGAGTTTCGTCACGATATTTCGCATCAGTTGTGTTAACTAGATAACAAAGACATACACTTGACAAAATATGTCCGGACGTTCGGGACCAAGTGGGATTGGATGAAACATGCACCTTCTTAATTTTTCAAAATTATTTTAAACATTTTACTAGATGGTATTTTGTTTCATATATCAGCTCAAAGAAAATATAAAAAAAGAATATATATATCGTTTTTCTCACGGCCTTCCATCCACTTACATATAATAGAAAAAAACAGAGCTATGGAAGTTACGAGCGAAAGCGATATCGATATAAAGAATCGTTTATAATGGTGTTTCACTTATATTACTTTCAGCTACTACACAATACATAAGTAAACCTTATATGTACTACAACATAGAATACATACACAGTCTACAAAACTCGTCGACCCAAATACTACAAAAAATATGTAACATTTAGGTATATTTGTCTTTCTCATGCCCGTCCCTTCAACAACACATGATTGATATAAAGTTGGAGCAAACAAGTTAGCGACCTATTTGAAAGTAATATTTTTAGTAGACGGTGTGTAGGCGCAGTGCTGGTAACTCTGTCACGATAACTTTATTATGTCAGCTGATAAGGGGGATTAAGGACGAGCAAATATGTCGACACTCCACGCTACGGCTGTGCGGCGGAGAAATTCCGATTCCACGATTCATTATCACTGCTAGAATATGCTTTAGTATTATAATGACATATTATTATTTTAAACATTCTTATAAATTCATAAATATACCAAAACAGTGGTAGACAGAATTTCAGAATTGCATTCTGTATTATTTTTTTGTACATATCTATATCTATCTGATCTGCCCGGCTAGTGCAAGCGGTGCGGTGTTTAAACTAGTTATCGCGTGGTATAAAGCAGCCATCTCTTACGCACTTACTTAGTATCGTCACAGATAATATAATACATACTAGTACAGATACCCAATCCCATACAACGAAATGTGATGTGCTTAAATACCCTTATTCGGCGGGCTATTTTTTAGTTCCTTATTGTTCGCTAGATGGCGATAAAAACAAAAACCAAATGATAACAAAGCCCGGTATCTTACTCGGCTAATATTAGGAAATGGCGGCTGCAGGGCGCGCGGGGCGGGGGCGCCTCGGTAACACGACACAAGCGAGACAGATTTTATTACGACTTTCTTTCACTAAATGTTTATTTGCAAATTTGCAAATATGGTCAAGGACAAAGACTAGGTCAAGGACAAAATCGTCGCCAAGGCCAATTGCGTACGAGTATTACATCCGTTTGTAGATATTTTTGCTTGTAATTTTAACAGTGTCGTTGTCGATATTCTTCTCTGCTATGTGTCGGCTTAGAATAGCACTATCCCATTTCTTACCGTAATGGTTCGTAATAGACGGCTAAAGGTATTGGGGCTTTTGGGTGATTTTAAGGCGATTCTGTTGGGGACCCACCATCAAAAATCTTTGTTTTATAATCTTATCCCAACACAAGTTCCAAAAGTGGCGAACGAAATTTTTATTCCTAGGCTCTGGTTCCCCCTTCTAGGGATTTATAGCCGAAAATAAATGTGTGAATAATGAACGATATTCTGTTTATTAAAATGAAATAAACAGAATAAACACATTTATTTATTTAATAACATCGTGCAAGACGTATTCGTGCTGTAGTGGCGGCGTATAATAGCACTACTCCGCATCATTCCGTCAGTGAGGTATTGAGCTTTGTGTCGAGATTTTTCTTTCCTTTATTTATTCTTTATTTATTAGTTATTTATAATCCCCACATGAGGTTTAAATGATTAGAATTGTTTAGTTTGAGGCATAGAATAAAGTTTGTGGCTGGAGGGTTTAATTTCATTGATTGGTTGGCGATGTGGTGATAGACCACAAATATTTAATCAAAAAAATGTATCTTCCACAAGCTGACATTCCACAAGCATCTGTGGGTTTGTCGCATTCAAACTTCTGGTTATTACTATACTAAAATGTCAGCTCAAAATGGTATCGTTTAATATTATAACATAACATAACATAAACATAAACGTTTACGCCGAATATCCCCGAAAGGGTTGGCAGAGGTACTAATACTTCTGAACATCACGTGACTTTGTCACCTGGTGTTCAGAGTACCCACGTTTTGCATGGACAGTGTACTCACTTGATAGGGGGCAGGCCTATCGCCGTTTTGTACGAATACACTGTCACATGACTAAGTACAACTCAGCCATGTGGGTTTCCTCATGATGTTTTCCCTCACCGTTAACAACCACGATAAATTAACCACACATATGTCTTTAGAAAAGACAAATTAGTGTAGGCCCGACCCAGGATTTGAACACTAGTCGTTTGCACGATAACCGAGTGTTCTACCCACTGGTCTTTCACGGTTGCTATCACTTAATATTGTAATACATTATAATTAATTTTACTGGGTTATGTGGCTCGAATGTTAACCCATTTCCAAAATTAATGGTTCTTTTATAATCTATTCTCCACATAAAGCGGCTAATAATTTGAAAATGTTGAAAGTATTATTAGAGAAGTATTAAAAAAAATCTATAGCTGGTTTCAACTGCAATCATACGGACATTTAACTCCAACTCAAACGTTAGCGCCGAATATCCCCGAACGGGGTCGGCAGTGGTATCAATACTTCCGATATTCACGTGACATTGTCACCGGGTGTTCAGAGTACCCACGTTATACTCGGACAGTGTACTCACGTGATAGGGGACAGGCCCATCGCCGTATTGTACAAATACAATGTCCCAGGGTTAGAAAACTAGTCGTCTGCAAGATAAGCAGTGTTCTATCCACTGAGCTACAAAGCCGTCATTTAACTACTAATTTTATTTTATGTAGGTACCTACGCGCTACACCTTCAGTACAGAATACTTATCCTATTTGTAAAAAGTATTTATCAATCTTGCGTGATTATTATTATTTCTCATACCGTTGGAGTAACAGAAAATATAAATCTCATTGTTTAATCATCATGCAAAATGCTGTATACCTGGCTGTTTTAAAAAAAAACATTATTACATACATAAATATACTTACGACTATAAATCCCTAGAAGGGGTAGCCAAAGCTTTGAAAAAGTCAATCACTGAGTTATTAATATTAATTCAAACGTTCACACCGCAAATCCCCGACGGTAGTGCAGGCAGGGGTACTAACACTAAAAATCAACTTTCTACAACAAAGTACTAACAGATATAAAAATAACATACATACATATACTCACGGCTATAAATCCCAAGAAGGGGTAGCCAGAGCTTCAGAGCTAGAAACTCCTCAGTCACATTTAAAAGTTGATAGGGGAGAAAATGGTATAAATAAATTATCGTTAGTGATGGGCCTCCAAAAATCCCTTAAAAGCCCCAATACCGTAAGTCGCCCCTTACGTTCAGCCATCGGAAGAAATGGGGTAGCGACATTCTAAGCCGACACTACACGGCTAAAAAATAGTGATAAGAATTGGAACAAGGTTATTTTTGAGCGATGCGGCAGGAATTAAAATTACATGTATATTCTCACGCCGTTAGTTCACATTGGGATAGTTAGAGACTATCGGTTGCCACTTTGTACGGCCATGGCAAACTTGGGACACTTGTCTTTTTAAGCACAGTCTCTTTTTGGTCCAAACGTGTACGCCGAGGTCGTTAAAAATTAAAATCACTTAAAAAACCCCTATACCCCGTGAGTCGCCTCTTGCAATCACCCACGAGTAGTAATAGGGTAGTGTTATTTTAAGTCGACAATTATCACCAATTCGATTACTTGGGTGGACGCAAATCAAAACAAGTAAGATACGTCAATAAACACCATCTCAATTTGGCGCCATCTATTGTCAGTAGTTAAAATCACTAAACATTTTAGTTAAATAGATGTAGTTCTACAATAATCATTTGGGAATACAATTTCATAAAAACGAAAATACAGTTTTTTTATATTTTGCTTCTAATTGTAATAATTTATGTTTTATGGTATTAAGTGACAAAATAAATTACCATGTTATATTTATCTAACTGTCTTTTGGCTTTTTAAACGATTATTAGCCACTTTAAGTTTTTATTTTAAAAGTCGACTATATCTTAACTCCATCTATTGAGCGAAGAGGTAACTAAAAACATTTTGTATGAGATGGTATACCATGGTATCGTATACTGCCATCTCATTCTAACCGTTATCGTGTCGATAAAATAGCGCTCGTGCTTGCCCTTCTGATGTGTAGAAGTATTAGTACGTCTGCCAACTGTCTGTCTGAGTGAACTTTCTTTCTTTCTTTTAGAATATAATATATATAAAATATATAGAATATAATATAATATATTTTATAAAAGCCAAAACTGACTGACTGAGCTAGAATCAACGTACAGCTGACACTATCGTATCTAGAATTAAGTCCTATTGGTGTAAAATTCAGGTCTGAAGTTTGCCGGATTTTCCAAAAAATATTCATAGTTTATAGAAACATACATGATATTTGTTTTAGTCTTAGAAACTATTACTTTATTTTAAATAAGCAAACAATATTGTCCTCGTTCTAAATAAACACGTACTTTCCATCTCTTAATGTCACCCAAAGCTAAGAAAACGGTGGTTAACTCACGATCTTTTATCTCACACTCAACAAACTTGATATGTGAATCCCACATTTGACTTTTCAGAAAATGCACACTTATCGAGGCCCGATAAAAAGTATATTACTTACTCACATATAACACAAAATAACGAAAAGCTAAGCAAGGCATACATTAGAAGCATCTTTATGGGAGTAAGATTGGTGAAAGCATAAAAAAGGTGAGAAATGCAACATAGAAGAATATAATACACATAAGATAAAGCGAGACTGTGAAGAGAATCAGCTGAAAAAGGTAAGTATGTTGAATTTTATTTGCCGTAATTTGAATTAAGTCTTTTCACATTGCACCAAATGATTTGAAGATAAGATTTCAATGTAAGTGATTTATATTAGCTTTAGTATCCAAAAGTTCACTGGTCTATTGTAAATGAATTTGTTTTTGAAACTTAGTTTAAAATACAATGTTAACAGAAAACTAAGTTGTGATTTTATCAGAAAGAAGTATGAGCAAATTCATCAATTAACAAATTAATCATACAGATGGTTAACACCTTTTCTATTACGAAATAATTTTACAAAGGACAATGGCGGAAATGAAGATAGCTCTTT